>BSBK01005014.1:177500-1377500 GCA_027943335.1 Chamaecyparis obtusa
CATGAATCAGAATTTTTTTATGTTATCATATACAGCCGTAAGGCTAGGGCATGGCATCTATGCTCTGTTGTAACTCTAAACACCATGAGCTGCATACTGTTATTGTTCTTCTATCTTTTAAATTGCTTGGTTGTGACATCTTGTGTTGACTGAGATGCATGTTTTGGTGGGGGCCCGAGCCTGCTATTTCTAATCTTGTTGGCTTATGTACTTCATTGTGAGATGTTGTGGCCATTGCTATTGATGTTGCCACCAAATTCCTCATTCACTACAATTAGTTTTTTGCTATTACTCTTTGAATGCTGATGTGTTTGGAAATACATGATCATAGTTTATTTACTGATTTGGGGTGCCATATATTGTCTAGGATAATGACAGATGACCCTCGAGCCATGAGCTAGGGAATTTTTATTGTGTATCACTACTACTTCTTATTGCATACAGCCCAAGAACTGTTAGGGCATTGTATCTACTGTTGATGCTTGAATTGGGTTTCAAACCATGGCACCTATCAATCTATTATTAACTTGGGCATCATTGAATTTTATTTTCATGTTATCAACTGGATCATACCTCCATGATTCATTGATTCAAAACTTGTGATCTTCATGCATTATCTTTTGACAAATGGTGTTGACGCTTGATAGTTACTCATTACTATATGCTTCACTATTGATGCTTGGCTATTGCACATGTTTGGTCATCACTTCATTGCTAAGTAGTATCATCATTCATGACCCTTGCTAGTTTTATTACATTATGGAGGCACCCCATTGTTGGACCCAACTCTGTTGTGGTTATTTATATTGCACTTGTTAGATCAACATGCCCTATTTTTCATTAATGCAACTTAGGAATACCTCTATGTCGCAGTATGCCCTATCTCTTACATAGATCTATGTGCCCTATTATTAGTGTAGACACCTAAAAATCCTTTAGAAAATAAATTATTTTTATTTTCTGAAAAATCCCTGATGACATCATCATTTATTAATTAATTATTTATTTAATTAATTAATTTATTTTTATGTCATTAAATCCCTTTATCTTAATTAAAAATATTTAATTAAGAAATCCCTCCCAAAAATGTTTAAATCTTATTTAAACATTAATCCCCTATTTATTAATTATTTTAATTAATAAATTGACCAAAAATCCCCCAAAAAATAATTAATTTATTTTTTGACCAAAAGTTAGCCTTTTTTCCTAAAACCACTAACCTCTTCCAAAATCTTCTAATCCCTTCTTAATTTCGATTAAAAGGCTAATCCCACCTTTTCTAACCCTAATCTCAACTCAAAATATTTAATTAAGATTAAATATTTAATTTTCATATTTATTGAAAATATTTCAATAAATATTCCCAAAACTTAAGCTTTTGGAATGAATAAACTTTTATTCCATAAAACCAAGGAGAATTCTAGACTCTTCTAGAATCTTCTCAACCCAACCTCTTCACCCATCCTAATCCTAAAATCCCCTAATCCTAATCCTAATCCTCCCCCTAACCTTGTCACATTCCCTAAACAAGGTTAGCCAACTCCTAAGCTTGACCCAAAGTCAACAAACTTCTAGAGGCTTCTCTTACATGCATTAAGTGCATTTAAAGCCTCCTTATCCCTCTTACATGCATTTATGATGCATTTAAGAAGCCCCTCACCCCTTTCTTACACCCTTTGACCTTAGGCACATTTCCCAAATTGTGCACATTCCTCCCATCTTTCAACCCAATGCCCTTGTGACACTTGTCACAAGGAGGTGGCCTTGAACTAGCACAATCCATGTGCTCCCCTTTGAATGAATCTTGGCCTCTCTTAAGGATTTTGATCCTAGCCACTCATTCATCCTCCCAAAAGTCTATAAATAGTCCTCATTTCCAAGAGCAAAATATCCATTCACCTTTCATTTTATGCATTGTTATCATGTCCATTTAGCTCTAGACTTAGCATAAGCAATACTAATTGTTAGTTTCTTTTTATCATCTTCAAGCTTTCTTAAAGAACATCATAGCTTAGCAATAATGGATTAACATAGTTTCTTTTATTGTTTTGCATAGCATATAGCATCATATCACACCTATATTTGGTCTAAAATCAATCTTAGTATGCATTAGAATATGCTCCAAGTGCTTAGAGAGCACACCCACATCCCTCTAATTGAAGCGAATCAAACATTTGCTCTATAGCACTTGTTTTTTTTAGCAACAATCTTGAGGTAGCTTTGGTTTTGTTTTCATGTCTTATGCTATTTTTTTAGTTCATGAATATGTTAGATTAGTCTAATGTTTGAATGTTTCAGCCTTTCAAGACAGGTAACAGGTTCAAAATCATAGTCTACATTCTGGCACGCCCGGTGGGACCCACTTCACGGGTTCTTTGCAAACATTCTGATGGGTTTTAGACCATTTTCAGATTTTTCAAGCTTATAGGTGGACGGAGCACTTCGATCCCTTCTTCTTCTTCTTCTTGTTTATATTCTTCTTCCTCTTCTTGTCTATATTCTTCTTCTATTCCATCTCCTTCTTCTTCTTCTTCTAGCAAGGAGGTCATGGCCATTTTTTTTTCAAAAATAATAATAAAATCCATAAGGAAGCAAAATCAGACACACCTTATTTTAGTGCTTAAAATGAACCCTGAAATCATTCTTGAATGCATTAAGGACTAAAATTTGCAAAATTTGTTCTAACAAACAAAACAAAAAAATTAATCAAGGCATTTGCATCCTTGCAACATCAAGGATTTTTAACAATGCATTCATGCAAAGTAGGAATGATCATATCTTTTTGGGCATAAAAAGAACATCAAATCTGCATTCAAACGAGTCAAAACAAAATCTTGAATGAAGCTAAAAGGAAGAACTTAGGTCCTAAAGCATCACTTTCCATTTGAAAAGAAAACACAATCTTGAATGCCTTAAAGATCAAAACAAAGCTTTTTTTTTAAAAAAAAAGTTCTTAATCAACACGCACACTCAATCTTGAATGCCAAAGTCAAAAAACTTGCAAACGCTCGATTTACTTTTTGGAGAAAGAAAAAGTCAAAATCTTAAACACTTGTGTCTTCAATTTCAAAGGTTCAAACACACTTAATCAAATTTGGAAAAATGAACAACTGCTTGATGTGCATTTAGGAGTTTTACTTTTTGCAAAATCCTGTTAAACTTAAGCAACGTAGAACACTTGGACTCGAACAAGTCCACTTCTTCTACTTTTAGCGAGGCCTGTCCAGGGAGAAGCGCTTCCTCTTTGGAGAACGACCTCAAACTGGTAGCCCCTCCGACCGGTATACAAACAAGTGAAGAACAAAATAATCACTTACATCTCCTAATCGCCGGGCGTTCGTGCCAAACACGTGACTGGGGATGGTAAACATTCCTCTCCCCCAGCATAATTGGCAAGGCTCTTAGGTGAGTCACGAATGATCAGCAAAACTGGGTATGGAGACTCCACGGAACTATTAAAAACCTGATAAAATAGAGGCTACCCTATCTACATCCGAAAGTATCAAAATCCTTGTGCAAGGACCGATTCCAAGGGGTTTACCGGGTCACCTCAAGATTACTCACCATTTGTATTCCCTTCTAGGGGATACCAAGCTGTGGGCAAGCGATTTTGATACTCACCTTCCTTAGGTAGATCTGTTTGAAGTGCTTGACAGTCAAAGACTCCGTGAAAACACTTGTTGAAACATACACTTTCAAAGCTTTGTCAGAGTCAGTTGTCTTTGTTTGTATCCCGCAGGGTTGCTTTGTCCCTTGTGGAGATTGCTTTGACTTTAACTTTTTCCATTGGAAACCTTTGCCTCAAAAATCAGAAGCCTCTTTTCCAAAGTGATGCCCAGCAAGAGCAAACATCCTAAAGTGAAGTTGCCCAAATCCCAAGCCTATCAAGAGCGAAAAGTTACCAAGAAGAAACTCAAGACCTATCAATCCACTATCCAAGCAACCCAAGCAGAGGAGAAGTCCCAAGCCAGATTTGAGAACATTGCCCATAACGCTCACATCAAACAGTTCACCTTACGTTTCCGAGTTAACCATCACTTTGTCAACCTTGAGCCAGAAGATTAGCCAATTCCTTGTTCATGTCTTGTTCCATCTTCAGATCTTGAAATCTTGTCTCAAACAACCTTGCATCTTAGTTTCATCCTAGTTTCACCCTTTGCATCAGCATCAAAACTCTAGTTGCATCTCAAGAACATCATAAAAGTTGCATTCATCTTCCTACCAGCATTCTAGAAACAATCCTTGTCATTTGCATTATCCCTTTAGATAGAGCATTGTCCCTTCACCCTTCAATACCTTTTCCACCAGCATCCCCCCATCAGCTTTCCATATCTTTCCGGCAGATCCATCATCCTTTGTTCCAAATCCAGAGATCCACCAACACTTAGTGTTTACCCTTTTGAGTTGTTCCTATCCCATATCCAAGATCAGAGACCATCATCCTCTTTTTGACACAACGTGTTGTCATAAAGAAATCAAACCTTGTCCTTGCATAGCCATCATCTCGAGCAAGAGATTGGAGTGTATTGATAAGAATCTTGTTGACCGAAGATCATCAGTCTATCTTAGGTTGACCCCATTATATCTCTGATCCTCCATTTGGGAAAGATAGCAGCTCATTTGTTGACCACTCAGTAATCTTTCACCAGCTCTCCACCAGTAACCTATCTTTCCTCCACCTAATCTTGACCCAAATCAGAGCATCCCACCAATCCTCCATCATCACCAAGCTTTTTTACCAATTTGCCACCATCTCCCACCAATCTTCCACCATCCTTGATCCAAATCCGAGCAGTTCATCCATCCTTGCATTGCATTCTAGAAAGTCATCATCTTTAGAAGTTCATCAACTTTGCATCCATCAACATCTTTTAGCCAAACATCTTGCATCCATTTAGCACTTGCATCTCCATGCCTGTTGAGACCAGATCTCGGAAAAGAAGAAGCATGAATCCTTATCCACCAACAACCTCATCCGATCCCAAACTTTTCACCAACGCCATGATGACCTATAATCCCCACATCCAAGCCAGTAACCCATGTGAAGATCCAAACATCCCTTCATCCCCCTTGGCAAACCAAGCATTTGTAAATCCTCCAGAAAGCCCATCAGCAACCAATGCCCTTGTAGCACAACATCAGCAAAGCACATTTGTTCACTACCTACCAGAAAATACCTCCATCCCACCATCTCTCTATCCACGCATCCCCATCAAAACTATCCAAGTTCCACCACAAGCGTATTCTCCGTTTGTCCAATCATTTCCCGATCCTATCATGCAAACACCCCAAGAGCTTTCCACCACTCCCCTTTTCTTGCAAGGAAGCCTCGCCAGTCCCGCAACACAAGCTGCAGCACCATCCGCTCCATCTCATACCCCTTTTGCTTCATCATCTGCTATGGCTGCCCAAGCCCAAATCCAAACCCAAAGTCAACTTCCACCTCTCACACAAGCTTTTACACCACCACCATTCACAAGTCAAGCAATGCCTTTCACCATCAAAGGAGCACCATCACCCTTCACCCCCCAAGCACCCGTACCTTCTTCTTTGGGGTTAGCGCAATCGCTCCCCATTCCAACCTCATCTTTCTCTTGGGTGTTTCCTTCATTTTCCTCCTCACAAGCATCCGCTCAACCACAACCTCAACAAGCTCCTCTCTCTCAACCATCATTCCTGTCCCAAGCTCCTGTTGCTCCTACCATTCCATCATCCACTGCAGTGCACCCTAACACAAGCTCTCAATGGGGCCTTACGCAAGAAGAAATGAAGGCATGGGGGATCCCATCTCAATCCCCTACATCTATGATTGCAAGTCAACAAACTGCCTTCACCCAAGCAGCACAGCAGCAACTACCCCAAGCACCGCCGGCTTCAAGCTATTCATCCCAAATCCCAAATACCTTCCAGCAAGTTCCACCACCTCAACAGCCAACTTTCCCCAGCTATCTTACCCCATCACCCTTTGCTTCTAGCTTCCCCACATCTGTTCCACCTCTAAGTAATGCAGGCATGCACCCAGCTTATATCAGCCAAACCCAAAGCCAACCTCAGCAACTACCACCATCATACCCGCAAGTAGCATCGTTCCAACAGCCTCCCCCACAGCAACCACATGTCCCCTTTCAGCAAACACCCATCATTCCTCAACAACAGCAAGTCTCTTGCTATGAACCTCAGCAACAAATCCCTATCATCCCCCAGCAACAACAAGTTCCCACCCATCAGTTACAACAGGAAGTTCCAAATGTCCAATATCAGCAAGTAGTCCCACAACAACCGCCAGTTCAACAACAGCAAGTAGCCCAACAACATCAAGCGGTTCCATATCATTTACCACAATATCCCCCTATGCCACACCAGTAATATCCCCAGCAACCATTGCCCCAGAATCAGTTCCAACCCATTTATCCACAGCAAGCGCTATATCCAGTTCCACAGCTTCCATCACAAGCAGAAGTCCCAGTTCCCTCGCCACTCAATGCTTAGTGGGAAGCAATGAAAAATGCTCTAAAGGAGCTACAAAGTGGAACAGAGAATAAAACATACAAGTTTGAAGAGGTGTGCTCATATCCCTTCGATCGGTCCATAGCAACTATCCCTTTCCCCAAGCATTTTGAGATGCCCAAGTTCGACAAGTATCGGGGGAAAGGAGATCCAGTAAACCATATCAAAGAGTTCTACATGGTGTGCCAAGAAGTAGCTTACAGTGATAACTATCTCCTGCACCTGTTTCCCAAAAGCTTGGGAGGAACTGCTGTTGAGTGGTTTTACAAAATACCACATGGGACAATAAAAACCTTTGCTGAACTCTTTGAGAAGTTCATCACACACTATGCCCATAATGTGGAGAATGAGTTGTCCTTGCTAGACCTATGCAACTCAAAGCAGAAAGATGGAGAAAGCCTTGCAGAATACTTGCAAAGATGGCAGAATCTTACAACTAGGTTATCATATCAGCCGCTAGAGAAGCATCTAACAAAGATCTTCATTGATAACCTGCATCCAAAGCTATCCCATCACATATGAATGAACTGTCTCCAGACATATCAAGACATCAAGAGCAAAGGCATAGGCATCGAGAAAGCTCTCCTAGACGAAGGCACTATTCGTCACTTCAAGGATGATTCCAAGAACAAACCCAACAATGATAAATCCCGTTACTGGAATCGTAACAAGAATGTTGTTACAGATGGAGCCACTGACACTAAAAATGTACAATTCGTTGTGGCTAGTCCTACACCAGCTCAAACATACCAATAGCCACAAGCGCCCATCTATCAGCAACCCCCAGCTCCCGCATATCAAGCACCTATTTATCAGCAGCCTCCTCAAGCTCATCAACCACCCGTGCAACAATATCAGCAGCAATACCAACAACAACAGCCAGCACGTCAGGGCAATCCTGTTAATGCAGTTAACGTTGCCCCAAGGCAGAACAAACCCAACAATCAGAACAATCCAAAGAGGACTTTCACACCTTTGGGTGAGCCTCTGGATCAGATCTTTTATCGACTAGCCAAGGCAAATATGATCACATATCCGTCCATCCCACAGAAGGATGACAACGCACCAAAGTCTGATTGGTATAAAGAACATGAATACTGTGATTACCATTGTGTGAAGGGGCACACAACATTGAAGTGTATGCGGCTTAAGAACTACATCCAGGATCTCATTGATTGCAAGGAGATCCAGGTCAATGAACCAGCTCAAGCTTCACCTAACGTCGGTTTGCAAATATATCAAAATGTGTTCCCTCAACACGATATCGGGAAGAATCAAGCTAACGCCAATCAGCCCCAAAATCGTGGCAAAGGCAAGCAAGAAGATCACACAGCGGCCTAGATCAACTATGACAAGTATGTCGGATGCATAACTCAAGTTGAGCCCATCCAAGATGAGCCCACCATCAATACCATCCACGTCAAAGGGCCAGATCGACAATGTGCTGCAACTACCCGCAGTGGTAGGATAACTGTTGCCGGTGCTCCTCCAAGGTCAGCTGCTCCTCCAAGGCCAACATCTACTGCATCCACAGCACAGTCTAACACTAGGTTAGCATCAAATGCACGCGCAACATAGCATAATGCACCAAGTGCACAATACAATATCATAGAGCATCTTGGGAACATGCCAGCCCAAATATCTATCTTGGATTTGCTCCGCACATCACCCATCCATCAGGAGATCCTGGACAAAGCTCTAAAAGAAGGCCATGTCCCCATGAATATTAACACAACTCAGTTTGAAACTCTTGTGGGACACCTATCAGCAGCATGTGTCTTATCCTTCAAAGAATCTGATATACCAGATGTCGCTCCTGACCATATTCTTCCTCTCCGCATTGCCGTCATGGTCAGAGATTTCGCCATCAAACGAGTTCTGGTGGATAATGGCTCAGCCCTCAACTTGTGCACATTAAAATTCATCAAGAAGATCAGGTTCACGGAGGCCGACATACAACATGAGATGATCACTATTAAAGCATATGATAACTTGGAGCGTACCTCTGAAGGTACTATGACTTTGCCTATCCAGCTAGGCTCAGCAACGCAAGATACTCTCTACCACGTTGTTGATCTTGACCTACCGTTTAATATCCTCCTCGGTCGTCCATGGATCCATTCCATTAAGGCCGTACCATCTACTTACCATCAGTGCATCAAGTTTCCACATCAAGGCACTGAGGTTACCATCCACGCTGACCCTAACCCCTTCGCATACTGCCTTGCGATGGAAACATCTTTCCCTCATTCTACTCATTGTCCTGGAACCGATATTGGTACTTCTATTGCTAGCTCATCCCGATCCCATCGCGATCCAGAGACCATCCTCTCTTCCACCTTATCATCCATCAAGATCAACAACCAAGGTTGTGGCGAATACAGCCTCAGTGATGCATTTGCTGTAGGAGCTCTTCCACGTGATCCACATACTCAAGGGCGCCCAAGTTGTCAAAACAAGCCTGTTGAAGAACATTATAAGCTCAAGCAAATCGGAAACATGACTTTTGAGTCTCATGGTACCATCAACAGCAAAGAAATGGATCCAGATATTAACAAATGGTTATACAAAGATCCCCCGTCACGTGACACACAACTTCTTGAGTACTTCAAAGAGAAATATCCAATCCCCTACAAAAATGTCACAGAACACTATAACTATCAAGGTGGTGGTCTAGGACCACAAGAGGATGGAAACTTATTTCCTATCATACCATCCCAGAATCCAGAACAGCAAGGACTTGGCTTTAATACCTCTCGCCTACTTGAACAAGAGCCCAATACCACAACTGAGGGCACTAACATGACCAACGTGAACTTTTCGAATAGCCAGGATGACCTTGTGGAAATCGAAGACATCCCCAAAGAGAAAGACATCCGATCCTATGACGATATCTTTGCCGACGACACCCTCCTGGGGACTTCTGTTCTCCAACAACTCTCCATTAACCTCATAGATCTTCCCCTCACAAACCCCGACCTCATAGATTGGGACCAACCAAGCATTGCACACATCGATGAGTTCCAAAGCGCACAAGCACTCCTAGAATTCATGGGGGCATCAGGTCCAGCAAGCAATCAAGATCCAACATCAACCTCTGTCTATCAGCTTCACCCAGAAGGATATTTTGGGGAAGAGGCAAGCTTTAGTCGCAAAAATGATAAAGCAAAAGAGCATCATGATTCTTTATGTGAAAACCCTTCTGGGGCACATTCTGACTCCAAAACAGTAAAAATAAAGGGCGTATGTTCTAGTGAAAACTTGGCAATTCAAGCGCTAGAAGATGAAGCCTTGCCTCTTCCCCCTATCCAAGATTATAGACCAGAGCAATCTCCAATCATCATAGAAGAGACCAAGCCAATCAACTTGGGAACAGAAGAATGTCCAAGGATCACCTACATTGCAGTCAACCTAATAGAAGGAGAAGAAATGGCTCTCAGCACCTTGCTCAAGGAATCAGTTATCAACTTTGCATGGTCATACGCCCACATGCCTAGGCTTGATCCAAACCTTGTTGTTCATCATCTATCAGTAGATCCAAACGTTAAGCCAGTGAAGCAGAAGCTAAGGAAAATGCATCCAAAGGTAGCATTACTAGTTAAAGCAGAGCTTGAGAAGCTCCTTTAAGCAAAAATCATCAGAGCAATTGACTACTCAGAATGGATCTCTAACATGGTGCCAGTCACAAAGCCTTCTGGCGACATCAAAATCTGTACTGATTTCAGGGACTTGAACAAGGCATGCCCTAAGGATGATTTCCCATTGCCAAACATAGACATGCTTGTAGACCTCACAGCGGGTCACGAAATGCTATCACTCATGGATGCCTTTTCCGGTTACAACCAGATTCATATAGCAGAAGCAGATCAACATAAAACAGCATTCACAACCCCATGGGGTACCTTCTGCTACAATATGATGCCCTTTGGGCTAAAGAATGCAGGAGCAACATATCAGCGAGCAATGACAGCAATCTTCCATGACATGATCCACAAGATCCTTGAAGACTATGTGGATGATATCCTTGCAAAATCCAAAACAAGGGATGAACACCTCAACATCTTAGAGCGTGTGTTTGATCGTCTGAATCATTATGGCTTAAAGCTTAATCCAAAGAAATGTGTCTTTGGTGTTACATCTGGAAAGCTCCTAGGTTTCATAGTATCGCGACGAGGCATAGAGATAGACCCCAAGAAGGTCAAAGCAATAACAGAGATGCCTCCACCAAGAACACTCAAACAGCTCAGAAGCCTACAAGGAAAGCTTCAATCAGTGCGTCGGTTCATTTCTCAGTTAGCAGACAAGTGCCAACCTTTTACGCATCTCCTATGCAAAGACACAAGCTTCAAATGGGATCCCATATGTCAAAGAAGCTTTGATAAGATCAAGGAGTATCTTGCCAATTCTCCAATCCTAGTACCACCAATTCCAGGATGCCCTCTCATACTCTACATCTCGGCAACCACTACAACACTGGGGGCACTCTTAGCTCAACATGATGATGACAACAAGGAGAGAGCCATCTATTACATCAGTCGCACTCTTGTCGGATATGAGCTTAATTATTCACCTATGGAAAAAGCATGCCTTGCAGTGGTCTTTACCACTCAAAAGCTTAGACATTACATGCTCAGTCACACAATCAAGCTCATTTCAAAGGTGGACCCCCTCAAATATCTACTATCAAAGACAACTCTCACAGGCCGTATGGAAAAATGGGTCATGATACTCAGTGAGTTTGACATCCAGTATATTGATCGCAAAGCAATCAAAGGGCAAGTCATTGCCGATCAACTAGCAGAAGCACCACTGGTGGATGCCTATCCACTAATCATGGAATTCCCTGATGAACACTTATGCATGATTGAAGAGCAGCCCATGTGGAAACTATACTTTGATGGCTCCTACACATCACATGGATCAGGGGCAGGAATCCTATTCGTCACACCTCAAGGTGACTACATTCCAAAATCATTCAAATTGGGATTCCCATGTACCAACAACATTGCAGAATATGAGGCACTCATCTTAGGTCTCAGAACAGCCATTCAGTGGAATATCATAGAATTACAAGTATTTGGAGATTCACAGCTGATTATCAAACAAGTCCTAGATGAATATCAAACAAAGGATGACAAGTTTCTACCTTACAAAGAGCTAGTGGACAAACTGCAAGAGCATTTCCTACATCTACAGTTCACACAGATCCCAAGACTTCAGAACAAAGTAGCGGATGCAATGGAAACCATTGGATCCTTGTTAGAAATCCCACGCGACGCATCACAATATGAATTCCTACTCGAGCAGCTACATACGCCAGCTTATGAGAACGCTGATGCAGAAATGGTATGTGTCTTGGTTGGTCCCCAATCCCCATGGTACCACGACATCCATGCATATCTAAAAAATGGTATCATATCTCCCCATCTCACCAATAACCAACGCCAAAACCTTATTTGCAGAGCTTCCCGCTACACTCTTGTAGCCAACACCCTATATCGTCGTGGGTATCACAATGTCCTATCTAGATGTTTAGATTCAAACGAGGCCGTCCTGGCCTTACAAGAAGTTCACGCTGGAATTTGCGGTGCCCACACAAGTGGCATGGTTCTAGCAAAGCAGCTGCTTAGAGTTGGATATTATTGGCCAACAATGGAACATGATGCATGTGATTTTGTCAAGAAATGTCTCCCATGTCAACAGCATGCCAATTTGATACATGCACCAGCACAAGATCTACAGCCTATTGCACCACCATGGCCTTTTTCATGTTGGGGCCTCGACCTCGTTGGCTTGATCACCCCCCTCTCTTCGGATGGACACAAGTATATCATAACAGCCACAGAGTACTTTACCAAATGGGTTGAAGCGATTCCACTCACCCTTACTACTGGCATCCAAATATCCAAGTTCATCCTCTATCATATCATTTGTCGCTTTGGCATACCATCTACCATCTTCACAGACCATGGCACACCTTTTGAAAACCAGCATGTGGATGATCTATGTGCCAGACTCCACATCCATCACCGTTTCTCCAGTCCATATTTCCCTCAAGGAAATGGCCAAGCTGAGGCAACTAACAAAACTATCTTGAAAATCCTCAAGAAGGTTGTCAATGATTCTGGTCGTGACTGGCACCTCCAAATCAATCCCACCCTTTGGGCCTACCGCACTTCTTATCGCACTCCCACAGGCACCACCCCATACTCCCTTGTATATGGTGCTGAAGCTGTTCTACCGATCGAGGTTGAGCTCCCCTCATTGCGAGTCTCCATGAAGAACTACACCACTGATGAAGATTATCGTGTAGCCCGTCTCACACAGCTAGACCTGTTAGATGAAAAGAGACAGCAAGCATATGATCACCTGGTGGCATACCAAAATCGACTCAAAAGGAGTTATAACAAAAAGGTCCATCCTAGATAATTCCAGGTCGGTGACATGGTCCTTAAAGAAAATCAGAAGGTCCTAGCAAATAGAGAAAAGAAAGGCAAGTTTGAGCCTACTTGGTTGGGCCCCTATGTTGTCACCGCATCCTTTGGCTCGGGAGCCTATCAGCTATCAACACCAGAAGGTGAGCCCTTGAATGATCCTATCAACATCATCCATCTGAAGAGGTTCTATGCCTGAACCTGATCCTGCATATATCAGAAAATCCAAAAACATTCAAAAAAGCAAAAAAAGCAAAAAAAGCAAAAAAAAAAGCAAAAAAGAAAAGAGAAAGAGAAAATGATCGTCCAAACGGTGAAAACTTGGCAATTCAAGCACCTTGGACAAGTATGTTGGTGAAAACCTGGTAAACAGGTGCCAACATAGTAAACTGGGCTATTTATCTATTCAGTTATCCTTTCAACTACCGTCCTCTTCCTCCATCCATAACAGATCTCCCAGCAGTTCCATCTCCCCTATCCTCCAAGCATTTGGCTTCCATCTTCCTCCAACCCATCTGCAATCCATATCCTATTCCAAAGCTTTGTACCATATCTTGTACCATATCCTTATCCCTTTCCTATACAGCGCAATCCTTTCTGTAAATATCCTTCTTGTCTCCGTCCTAGTGAGAGTCCCGCCGAGTGTGATCTTCCTATCCCCAATCCTGAGCTTCTGTACATATCCCTTGTGCATATCGTTCCTCCTTGTTGTACATAACCTTTGTCCATCCTGCAGCAGCATTTGATCAAATATCTTGTCCCATCCCCAGCCTCAGAAAACTTTTAGTCCCACTCAGGCCTTGTGCTTCAGCAACATCAATTGTCGACTTATCCTTGCTCATCCTGATTATTCCTTGAACTTCAGCTTTTGCCAGCGAACAACTACACTTATTCTCTCACCAACCCATGGGTCCTTGAGGATATATCTCCTCCTATCTGACCCAATCTTCCATCCTGGTCCTTGAGGATATATCTCCTCCTGTCCGACCAATCTTCCCACCATCAATCACATCAAATCTCTCTCCTTGGCAAAGGATGTCTTTTTGGAGTTTTCATTTTGACCTTGGATTTTGTCCTTTGGGTCTTGTTAATCTTTTACAGCCTCTCATTGTTCTCTACTCAACGTCACCACGATCCTTTATATCATGGTGTGCTACGAATGAGGATAATCTGGGGCAAGGTCTTTTGATCTTTTGCTTTTGCCTGTGAGTCAGTCGTGTGTTTGTGGTTTCTTCAGCATCATTTCCACCATGCCTCCTTCGGGTTTCATGTGCGATGCTGGGGCAACCCTGCGTGTCTTTTTCACGTCAGTCCTATGCAACACTGGTGACAAGGCCTCGTGATCCCAGTATCCTTGGCAGGTCTCTAGCATTGCTATATTAAACTAGGTTGTGCTCTCCACATTTGCACTTGGAGCTTCCCCATCTCCCCTGCATCCTGCATCATATAGATTAATCTTGCATCCTCATGTAGCTGCATCCTGCATTTTGCATTCCATCTCATCTTGCATTCACTCATCTTTGCTCTTGGAAGCTTGGTTATTTATCTCCCCTTCTTCCTAGGTCCTTCTTTCTCTGTTTCCTTTCGAGAAAATTTCACAATATTTGCTCCTTGCGTTATTTTCTCGAGGGGGCAGAATCCCTTATTCCTCTAAATTCTAGCCTTGGGCATATTATTTTCTTATCTTTGACGCCATGCCACTTGCGACATCGCATCAAAGAGGGGCAAAATGTAGACACCTAAAAATCCTTTAGAAAATAAATTATTTTTATTTTTTGAAAAATCCCTGATGACATCATCATTTATTAATTAATTATTTATTTAATTAATTAATTTATTTTTATGTCATTAAATCCCTTTATCTTAATTAAAAATATTTAATTAAGAAATCCCTCCCAAAAATGTTTAAATCTTATTTAAACATTAATCCCCTATTTATTAATTATTTTAATTAATAAATTGACCAAAAATCCCCCAAAAAATAATTAATTTATTTTTTGACCAAAAGTTAGCCTTTTTTCCTAAAACCACTAACCTCTTCCAAAATCTTCTAATCCCTTCTTAATTTCGATTAAAAGGCTAATCCCACCTTTTCTAACCCTAATCTCAACTCAAAATATTTAATTAAGATTAAATATTTAATTTTCATATTTATTGAAAATATTTCAATAAATATTCCCAAAACTTAAGCTTTTGGAATGAATAAACTTTTATTCCATAAAACCAAGGAGAATTCTAGACTCTTCTAGAATCTTCTCAACCCAACCTCTTCACCCATCCTAATCCTAAAATCCCCTAATCCTAATCCTAATCCTCCCCCTAACCTTGTCACATTCCCTAAACAAGGTTAGCCAACTCCTAAGCTTGACCCAAAGTCAACAAACTTCTAGAGGCTTCTCTTACATGCATTAAGTGCATTTAAAGCCTCCTTATCCCTCTTACATGCATTTATGATGCATTTAAGAAGCCCCTCACCCCTTTCTTACACCCTTTGACCTTAGGCACATTTCCCAAATTGTGCACATTCCTCCCATCTTTCAACCCAATGCCCTTGTGACACTTGTCACAAGGAGGTGGCTTTGAACTAGCACAATCCATGTGCTCCCCTTTGAATGAATCTTGGCCTCTCTTAAGGATTTTGATCCTAGCCACTCATTCATCCTCCCAAAAGTCTATAAATAGTCCTCATTTCCAAGAGCAAAATATCCATTCACCTTTCATTTTATGCATTGTTATCATGTCCATTTAGCTCTAGACTTAGCATAAGCAATACTAATTGTTAGTTTCTTTTTATCATCTTCAAGCTTTCTTAAAGAACATCATAGCTTAGCAATAATGGATTAACATAGTTTCTTTTATTGTTTTGCATAGCATATAGCATCATATCACACCTATATTTGGTCTAAAATCAATCTTAGTATGCATTAGAATATGCTCCAAGTGCTTAGAGAGCACACCCACATCCCTCTAATTGAAGCGAATCAAACATTTGCTCTATAGCACTTGTTTTTTTTAGCAACAATCTTGAGGTAGCTTTGGTTTTGTTTTCATGTCTTATGCTATTTTTTTAGTTCATGAATATGTTAGATTAGTCTAATGTTTGAATGTTTCAGCCTTTCAAGACAGGTAACAGGTTCAAAATCATAGTCTACAATTAGCTCTATTTTTCTTTTGATACCATGGTAGATTTTTGTTTCTTATTTATCATAGCTTCACTAACATCATGTCCATGTTACAATACATACATTTCTATTTGCATCCTAATACCAATATTTGTTTTATCATGCCACGCTATTTGATTGATACTCATTGATGCTGAATCATCTGGATGCTCCTCACTCTTGCACAATGTATGCTCTTGGCCCTTGATGTGATTATTGATAGAAGACTTGACATTCTTCTATCATGATCCGCATCAAGGGCCCAGATCATTCATTGAATTCATTGTTGGATCAGCTTCTCCTGTATCTGCACATGAAACAAACATGTCAGTGAAAACATGGTGCCTCTTTTGTTCTTTGGAGCCTTAATACAAATGCCCTGAGCACAGCCTTTGTTAGAGGTGTATGGCTCAGTGTATGTATGCATTTTGTGATATTATGATACTAGCCATTGCTTAGATCCATTGGATCTAACCCATCTCCTCTCTTCACTTCTTGCAGGTTCTGGATCTCAGGAGCTCACTGGATAGGATCAGATCTAGACATCAATACGAGGCAATGTCTAGTACCCCAGTATTAATTATTTCTTTATGTATATCTACACTCATCCATTCAATTCTGATAATGTCTATGCTCACGGCATGTGTGAGCTTAGATAGATGCTTTCTATTTGTTCTTTCCCTTCTGTACAATATACATACATGCACGTGTAGCTTTAGATGCAATTCATTTCCTTCTATTTTTATGTATTTTGCAATGAAATGAACATAAATATTAAAGAAGATCACCTAATAACCAAACTAGGTTACTATAGCATCATCTAGTAATTAGGTCTCCAAACTTACAAATGAGAAAAAATATGACAACATTCTGGTGACCTCTATGTCGTGCTTGCCTGCTAAGCATCTTGACCAGCTGCCTGATAGATCCATTGGGCACAGAGTCACTAAACCACAACTAAACCTAGCTTCTTTCAGATAACCAATCTTTCTCAACAAAACTGTTAACTGCTAGAGATAACTTCTTTGGCTTATTGCTACTCACACCAAACTAAAAACAACTGAAAGCAACTACTGAAAACAACTTGTGCCAGGCACTTAGGGAACACAAAAAGCCAAAAACTCTTAACTTACTAATGTACAGGGTAGAAAAGAATCTCAAAAACAAGCCTTGAGGTGGATCCTATTCACTGGAATGGGCAGCTCCTCTCCATCCATGCTAGCCAGCTGAAAAGCGTTATGGGCTTTGCATCCAATAACCATGAAGGGTCCACTCCAAATGGCATCAAACTTAGTATGCCTCCCTAGTTTATGTTTTGCTTCATCCCACTTGAGGACCAGATCCCTTTCTTTAAAGATTTTAGGTGTGGCCTTCTTGTCAAAACTCTTCTTCATTTGAGCATGATGAGCCTCCAGGTTCTCCAGTGCTAGTTTTCTCATTTCTTCAAGTTCCATGAGTTCAACTAGCCTAACATGCATAGTATCTTCCTCCATGAGATCAATCTCTTTAATTAGACTCAGGGTAGGCAACTTAGTAGATAGGGGAATCTTGGCTCCTTTTCCATATACCAATGTGTAGGGTGAGTTGCCTGTAGACCTCTTAGATGTTATTCTGTCTACCCACAAAGCTAGCTTCAACTTGTTGTGCCAGTCTCTTTGATTTCCTTCTATAGTCCTTTTGATTAATCTCAGCAAGTTTTTATTTGTTGATTCTGCTTGGCCATTACCCTGAGGGTAATAGTTAGAAGATGTACTTAGAAAGATATTATGCTTGAGTGCCCACTCTAAAATATTAGTTCCCAGGAATGCCATGGCATTGTTTGAGATGATTGAATCTAGAGCACCAAATTTGGACATAATGTCCTGATAAAAGTTTAAAAAAGAGGTCTCATTGGCTTCCTTTAGTGCTACAGCTTCTGTCCACTTGGTAAAATAGTTTTTGGTAGCAAGTATCCACTTGTGTCCAGCACTAGATGGAGGGTTGATAGGTCCAATAAAATCCAGTCCCCACTTTGAGAAAGGCTTCTCTACCTTAATAGGATGAAGAGGGAGGGCTACCAGCTTTTTCTTTCTAGCAAACAAGGCACAGTTCTTGCATCTTCTTACCCAATCAAAAGCATCCTTGTATAGGCTAGGCCAGTAGTACCCAACTCTCATTACTTTAAGAGCAGTGGTTATGGCAGCAAAATTTCCACCAGAGCCTCTTTCATGAAACTCCTCTAGTATCTTATTCACTTGGTCAGTTTCAACACATCTCAATAGGACACCATTATGATCCCTTCTATAAAAAATGTTATCAATAAAAATAAATGGAATGGCTTGGAGTCTAAAGTACCTTCTCTTACTCCTTTCAAGGCCTTGAGGGCATTGACCAATTGAGAGATAATGTTTCATCTCTGCTGTCCAGCTTGTGTTCTGCTCAGCATTTTGGTTCATCAAGAGAACCTCCTCCTTCTGCTGGTTTGAGTCTGTTATTCCTTCATTTAGCTACTCACAAAGCCCCTTTCCTCTAACCAGCTTGGTCACTTTAATTTGAATGTCATATTCCATGACTTTGGTGACCCAACTAGCCCTCTTATGGCTCAGGTCCTTGTTCAACAAGAAATCTTTTATGCAAGGGTGGGAAACCATTAGGTGCACTATGTTATTGGATAATAGGTGCCTAAACTTTTTCAAACTCCTCACAATTGCTAGGACATGCTTTTCTATAGGCATATAATTAAACTCATAACCATCTAGGCCTTGACTGTAGAAGGCTACCAGTTGTTCTTGCTTCTCAACATTCTATTGAACTAACATAGCAGAGATACTATCATTGTCTCCAAAATCATATAGTATACAATCCTTAGAAAATTTAGGGTTTACCAGAGTAGGAGTAGAGGCAATTGCTTCCTTGACTTCTTCAAAACATCTTTTACCTTCATTGGTCTAATGGAAGGTTGAGTTCTTCTTCAGCATTTGGGTCATAGGCTTTAAAAGTGCTGGAACATTTGGAATGAACCTCCTCAAGAAGTTGATCCTACCTAGAAAAATCTATGATCCTTTCTTGTGAGCTGGTCGAGGTAGAGCCAGGATGGATTTTACCCTCTTAGGATCAATGGTTGTTCCTTGTTTAGAAATAATGTGCCCTATTAATCTACCTTCATGTACAACAAAGATGCATTTCTTAGGATTTAATGAAACTCCAAACTCTCTGTACCTCTCAAAAATCTATCTTAGATAAGCCAAGTGCTCATTAGTGTCTTTTGAAAAGATAGTTATGTCATCTAAGTAGACTAGAACAAACTTATTCATCAAGCCAACAAATGCCATCTCCATGGCTTTTTGAAAAGTAGCACCAGCATTAGAAAGCCCAAAAGGCATCTTCCTGTATGCCATAGTGCCCCATTTAGTGGTGAATGCAGTTTTATATTGATCTTCCTCCTTAACCAGGACCAGGTTATAACCAGAAAAGCCATCTAACAGATAAAATCTATCAGACCCTAAGACATACTGTAGAATCTATTCCATGGATGGCAATGGGTGATGATCTTTGAGTGAGGCTCTATTAAGGTCTCTGAAATCCACACATAACCAGATTTCACCATTCTTTTTCCTGACTGGTACTAGATTAGAGACCCAAGAGGTGTGCTTAATGGGAAAAATAATATTGGCCTCAATCATCTTTCTCAACTCTATTTTCATCAAGAATTCAAACTTAGGATTGATAGGTCTCTATTTTTGTCTCACTGGTTTTGCATGGGGTTCTAGCTCAATGGTGTGCTGGGCTAAGTGAGGATCAAATCCTTTCAAATCATAGTATTCCCATGCAAAGACATCACTATATTCTTGACATAATGAAATAAAGGCTTGTTGTTCTGGCTGTGTGCATACCTTTCCAAGCTTAAGGTATTTGTCCTTAAGAACCTCCACAGGCTGGTAGTGTTCTTCTTTAACTATCATACTAGCCTTGTCTCCCCTAAGTTGATCATCAGCATTAAATACAAACTCAAGTGTGACCAGTCCTTTAGGCAATCTATTAATATTCAACTGTAACATCTGGTCACCATACTGATGAGCATGTTTTCTCTAGTTAACTCTAGAGAACTCAGCTTCCTCTATCAAAAAATTGAAAATTTGTTCATCATTCTCAAAAACTTATCATCTCACTTGATTGTCTGGTATGGATGGTCTTACCAGAATCTTTACATGCTGAGAGTTAGGACTTGTGACCTCATTTGGAATATCATACTCTGCTCCCATGGTAGCCAGCTTGTCTTTCTATTTGTTCTGATTTCTTGGAACAACAACTAGATTAAAAGCATGAAAATCTTCGATTAAATCCCAAACCCTGTGCTTATACATCTTAAATGTATCATTATTTGTGAGGTTAGTGCCATGAATTTGATTGACCACTAATTCACTATCACCTATAACTTCTAAGCATTTGATTCCTCTCTATCTAGCCCATTTTAAACCATGAATCAAAGCCTCATACTCTGATGTGTTGTTAGTACAGATGAAAGAAAAAAAAACTATAGAGTAATACCTTTTTCCTTCTAGAGAAATTAGGACAACACCTCCTCCTAAACCAACTTTTCTTCTGGCACCATCAAAGAATAGCTGTCACAAATCATCACTCTGACCACCAGCACGTTTATTTTCCTTTTTCATCAAATCTGGTATCACAACACCTTCTTCATGAATGATATACATTTCAATACCAGAAATCTCCATGTTTCTAAAAGGGTCATCCTCTTCTAAGTCTCTTTCAGCCCACTCATCTAGGGCAATATCAAGAATCTTTCTAGTAGGGGTCTCAGATTCAGAATCACTTAGATCTTGTTCATGGTACATTGGATTAGCATTTATAGAGCTTGGGGTATATGGCTCGACATGGGTCTTTGTGAAATCTTCAGACTTAATTCTAACCCTAGTGCCATATCTGGTTCTAAAATATAGATGGGACCAATCAGCTGAGAGATATCCCCCCAACCTAGCAGTGAGCTCTCTACTTAGACAAATAGAAAAATGAGGGGGCAAATCTATGACATAAACATCCTAGGGAATTGAGAAATTGGGGCATTCATGTAGAGTGAGGCTCAAGTCTTTTATAACTCCCAAATTACTAACTAATGACCCATCCAACTGCACAATAGGCTAGTCTATTGGCTCATAAGATAATCCTAGTAGGTATGCTAGCTATTTAGAAATCATAGAACTACTTGCTCCTGAGTCTATCATACAGTTATGAACTAGA
Source organism: Chamaecyparis obtusa (assembly GCA_027943335.1). Lineage (NCBI taxonomy): Eukaryota > Viridiplantae > Streptophyta > Pinopsida > Cupressales > Cupressaceae > Chamaecyparis > Chamaecyparis obtusa. The sequence continues at coordinate 198,841 of BSBK01005014.1, forward strand.
TAGTTTCCAAAAATAAGAGTTACATAGAAAGGAGGAGGCTTAACCTATGGGACAACAATGGGCTATGATCTGGTTTCTTCTTTGTGCTACTCCACTTGAGGTGTTTCAGCTACTAGGACCCTAGGCTATTCCAAAATAGCCTCTTGACTTGGTGAAATCTTAGCCAACTCACTCAGTATCAACTCCTTTTGTCCAAGAATTTTTAGGGTGTCCATTAAAGCACATTGATAGAGGTTTTACTCATTTGCTCCACTATATTAAAAGATACCAAATTCACTTTGGGCTGTCCTTTTGGTGTAGTAGTGTCTATTTATGTAGATACCAACTATGTAGTTGCCTTGACTAGTTCTTTAGCCTCCTTAGAATGGTTTAGGACTGGAGCTTGAACTGCTTTGGGCTGTGGATTCACAATAGGAGCTTTTTGACTAGTAGAGGCCACTTGTTCAACCTCCAAAGCCTTCTTCTTAGACCTGGTGTTGGCTGCAACTAGGATGTAGTTTGGGTTATCACTTGGTGAGAAATTCACCCAGCAAAAATCTTATTTCTGAAAATTCACCAATACCACCTCAGGAGTCTGCAACTCATTTGGAGTAACAACTGGACCTTGCTAAACTTCTAGCTCTTGAACTATCTCCTCCGACATCATCATGTTGTTCTACACCATGAGGGCCTGAGCATAGCCATTAGGAAACATCCCTTGGATATTTTGTTGATTGCATGGGCAGCCCCATTGGTATTCTTCTGCTATATTATTCTGAGCTATAGGAACTAGCTCCCTAGAAGCACTAGGAATGTTTGGATTATAAGGTTGGCTGGCTTTTTTATTGTAATTTCTTGCTTGACCCTTCTAGCCTTGTTGGTATTGGGGCTTGTTCTGTTGGTAATGATTCTGATAGGGCTACTAGTAAGGTTGTTGGTAAGATTGCTGGAGAGGTTGCTGGAGAGCCTGAGATTGAAGTTTCTTTATAGTAACCAACTCATTAGAAAAATTATGTAGGGCCTTTTCAATCTCATCCAAATTCTAGGATTGATTCACAACTGGGCTAACAGCTTGTTGAGGAGGAGCTGGGAGAGGTGGAATAGATGCTAGAGCTAGAATTGCTTTAGGGACAAGATGAAGCTCTCAAAAAATAGGCATTGGGGGCCTTGGGGCTATCTTTCCAGCTTGGATTAGACTATTTTCAGCTCTTATGGCAAGATCATATGCTACTGGTAGATTATTCCCACCCATTGATTGGATCATAATAGAGATATCACTGTTAAGGGCTCTTAGATAATACAAGAAAGCATGCTAGCTTGATGGTCTAACCATAGCTGGTATTTTATTCCATGTCCTCTGAAATCTGAAATTAAAATCCATCATGTATTCTTGGGTGCTCTCTTAATAGTAGTCAAATGCTCAACTAATGAGAGGTGATCTAATTTATCCTCAAATTGATTGGTCAAGGCCCAACCCAACCCATCCCAATCAGCTATGGAACCAACTACTAAGCCTCTAAACCATTGCAATGCTTTGCCTTTGAGAGAGGCTGCTAGCAACCTCACAGCCACATTATCCTCTATTATATTATGAAGGGTGCAAAGGGATGCTACATCTCTTATGTGTTCAATGGTTGAGGTCTGATCCTCCCCTATGAAAAAGGGAAAACTCTTAAGGGTTGATATAGGTATGTCATTATGCTGCTACAAATTTAAAGGACTCCCTTGATTGAAAGCTACAAAAGGATGCAGTCTGGGTTGAGCCATTGGAGGATTTAGGGGAACTTGAATTGTAGGGGCTTCTTGTACAGGTAGTAATACATGTATTGACTGGATTGGAGAAGCACTTGTAGGAATGTAAGTAGGCCTAGGAGTAGGATTAGAAGTAGGATTTGAAAATTTTGATGCAATCGCTTGGGCTTCTTTAGACCTCTTTTTGACTGATGGCAGCTCCGCATACACAAAAGGATTCTTACTCTGCCTATTTGGGATCCCACTCATAAACTTATATACTGATCTACATAAAACACCATTAGAGTCACTAGGTATGATCTTGAAACATTGTCACTACTCATACCTCACAATAACTTGCAGAAATATTTCTAGGAGACAGACTCACTGAGTCTTCAGTCCCACCGGGTGTGCCAAAAAATTATTGTCACTAGGGATTGCACCCTATTTTGCTAATTATTGAACCCAGCAATCCTATGAAACATGGGACTATTCTCAAGCTATGGGTAACCTATCTAAGAATAGACCTCTAGATTAAGGGTCGGCTTCCCCTGGATCACTTGAAACTTATCTAAACTTGGAGGGAAAAGGGATAGAAAAATGCTTGAAAATAAACAAATACAACTTGAAATGAAAGGAAGGTGATCCACTGAATTTGAAGAGAAACCACAATTGGGAAATAAGTGCACCTCATCAGCAATTCAAATCTAACTCACAACTCAATCCTACTTTATTAACCCCCAATGAAATAAGGTACTTAGAATCCAGAAAAGGAAGAAAAACTTCACAAATTTGATATTCTTGATTATACACAAATCACACCACTGAATTAAGACAAATCCTTGAATACCCACTTGAATCCAAAATGTAGATTAAGGATATAGAAACATGACAATAATCTTTCATATGGCTTCAACAACAAACCCAGAATTATAGGAGAACAAGAAGGGTCAATTTTTATTGCTAAAAAGAAATAGGTACAATTGTATCTCTCAGAGCTATAACACTCATATCAAAGAGAAAAAGTGAAGAGCTAACCTCAATCATCAAAAGTGAGAGGTATAAAAGCTAAAATCTAAGAATCTGCATTCAAACTCCACTACCTCCTAACAATAGAAAAGTCAAAATATGGACCCATGAGGCAACATCATGGTTTGAATGTCAGATTCTTGGATTCCTAGAGGTGAGGAAAGTGGGGCCTACAAATGAACAGTCAAAGATGATCATTACAACCACTAAGTCATGTCACTAATTGATAATCCAACAATGGTTTATAGAAATTACCACTTGTCGATATCTTACAATAAGGAATGGGCCATGACTTAACATTAAAATCTATCCCACTATGACCTCAAATAGATATAATTATATTTTCAAAAAAGGTCTCAACCAAAAGGGAGACACATTCTTAAAAATAATAGCATTAAAAATAAAAATTATCCAAGCCCTAGAAATAACTATAGGTTACATACATGAAAAATGAAATATCAACAACCCACAAAATGGGAGGATATTCATATAACAACTAAATCATACATAACCTAAGTCTAGAGATATCATGGCATAAAACACTCAACAATAAAAAAGGGGAGGAAGAAATAACATTATCAAAAAAAATGCTCGAAGATGAAGAGCTTGACATCAAACCTTTCAAACTTGGCACCTAGCAACTTTCTAATTCCACCACAGTCCTAATGGCAACCTCCATTCTACACTGAAGCTTGATTTTGGGAAACAGCAAACCTCGAATCTTGGCAAAATGTAGTTGAGGTAGGAATTGCAGTCTTATTTTCATTCCTTTTTCATATTGAAGACACTGTATCATCTAGGGCATAGTTTTTCTTTTGGTGTACATACTGGTTATTCATTTTTATGTGCTCGACATTAGGATACTCCTTTATTTGTATTACTTCTCTATATCAAAATGAATGGCACCATTATTTGAACCTACTGGTATGGATACTAGATGCGTGATGAGAAACCAGCTAGGGAACCTCTGTATTATTGTTTCATTATATCATTGTATTTGAAAACATTCTCAGCACTGGTTAACCATGGATGGCAAGGCTACAACATCAACATTGTTTTTGTATTGCACACCATTCTTAGCTTTTGAGGACATTCCACTGTCTCTATATCTTATCACTAGTATAATTTAGGGCATCACCCATATCTATTGCTTTGTGTTTGTACCATTTCATTTCTTTGTGTATTCGAGGGTTTTAGGCAGTTGATTTCTAGTTGATTCTCATCTAAGAAAAATGAGGGCATCGTGCATTACTTTACTCTATTCATGGCATCACTGTTTTGGATATATTGTTGTTGTTGTTCCTGCTCAAAGCTCGATAGCTCATGCCTTGAAATACTATGGCACTACTATTTGTATGGTTGGGCGCCATTCCTAGAAATTGAATGACCTCATCTGTAGAGGCTCAGGCTGTGTATATGATTTCATGGCATCAATGTTGCTATTTCTTGGAATATATTATTGCACTTACTATTAATGCACAAGCCCACTGTATTTAGGGCATCATAGTTTTGAATATCGCATTGTTTCATCACCCACCATTTGAACTTGGGAGCCTGTAGGGTATGGCATTCATACTATTGACTGTATGCATTATCATTTGTTTGTAACTTGTTGTCATCAGTCTTGGGGCCGCGAGCTCAATCCTGAGCATACATGCAACTGCTCCTTCTATGATGACTAGGGTATGGTATAATTTATTGAGTCTCTCTATATTTGAGGGCTAGCATGAATTGGCATTTTTTTATGCTATCATATATAGCCATAAGGCTAGGGCATGGTTTCTATGCTCTGTTGTAAGTTTAAACACCGTGTGCTGCATACTGTTATTGTTCTTCTATCTTTTAAATTGCTTGGTTGTGACATCTTGTGTTGACTAAGATGCATGTTTTGGTGGGGGCCTGAGCCTGCTATTTCTATTCTTGTTGGCCTATGTACTTGATTGTGCTATGTTGTGGCCATTGCTATTGATGTTGGCACCGAATTCCTCATTCACTACAATTAGTTTTTGGCTATTACTCCTTGAATGCTGATGTGTTTGGAAATACATTATCATAGTTTATTTACTGATTTGGGGTGCCATATATTGCCCAGGATAACTAAAAAATGACCCTTGAGCCATGAGCTAGGGCATTGTTATTGTGTATCACTGCTACTTCTTATTGCATACAACCCGAGAACTATTAGGGTGTTGTATGTACTATTGATGCTTGAATTGGGTTTCAAACCATGGCACCTATCAATCTATTGTTAACTTGGGCATCATTGAATTTTATTTTCATGTTATCAACTAGATCATATCTCCTTGATTCATTGATTCAAAACCTGTGATCTTCGTGCATTATCTTTTGACAAATAGTGCTGATGCTTGATAGTTACTCATTAATTTATGCTTCACTATTGATACCTAGTTATTGCACATGTTTGGTCATCACTTCTTTGGTGAGTAGTATCATCATTCATGACCCTTGCTGGTTTTATTACATTGTGGAGGCACTACATGGTTCGACCCAACTTTGTTGTGGTTATTTATATTGCACTTGTTAGATCAACATGCCTTGGTTTTCATTAATGCAGCTTAGGAATACCTCTATGTTGTAGTATGCCCTATCTCTTACATAGATCTGTGTGCCCTGTTATTAGCTCTATTTTTCTTTTGATACCATGGTGGATTTCTATTTCTTATTTATCATAGCTTCACTGACATCATGTCCATGTTACAACACATACATTTCTATTTGCATCCTCATACCAGTATTTGTTTTATCATGCCATGTTATTTGATTGATCCTCATTGATGCTAAATCATCTAGATGCTCCTCACTCTTGCACAATGTGTGCTCTTGGCCCTTGATGTGATCATCGAAAAAAGACTCGAGGTTCTTCTTTCGTGATCCACATCAAGGGCCAAGATCATTCGTTGAATTCATTGCTGGATCAGCTTCTCCTGTATCTGCACATGAAACAAACATGTCAGTGAAAACATGTTGCCTCTTTTGTTCTTTGGAGCCTTAATACACATGACCTGAGCACAACCTTTGTTAGAGGTGCATGATTGAGTGTATGTATGCATTCTATGATATTGTGATGCTAGCCATTGCATAGATCCATTGGATCTAACCCATCTCCTCTCTTCACTTCTTGCAAGTTCTGGATCTTAGGAGCTCACTGGACAGGTCCGGATCCAGATATCAATACCAGGCAATGTCTGGTACCCTAGTATTTATTATTTCTTTATGTATATCTGCGCTCATCCATTCAATTCTGATAATGGCTATGCTCATGTCTTGTGTGAGCTTAGATAGATGCTTTCTTTCTGGTCTTTCCCTTCTATACAATATACATACATCCACGTGTAGCTTTAGATGCAGTTCATTTCCTTCTATTTTCATGTATTTTGCAATGAAATGAACACAAATATTAAAGAAGATCACCTAATAACCAAACTAGGTTACTATAGTATCATCTAGTAATTAGGTCTTCAAACTTAAGAATCAACAAAAATATGACAACAATTACCTTATATGAACTATTGTATCTTGTAAGATTTTAATATAGTATATTAATAATAATATGTTTTATAATATAAGTAATAATATTTAGGAGGGTATATGTACACATAGGCATATTGGTGCACATGTATGCATATGGTTACATATATTTATATAATTGTTTGTGGATAATAAATTATTACACTAGAAGATATTAATAAATAATTAATAATTACTTTTATGGATGTCAAGTAAATATTAAGTGGTAAACCTCCTTTACTATAGCCAAGGTAACTCAATAATCTAGAATAGTAAATATGTTTTACAAGTTATTATTTGCCTTCCCTAAACAAAGGAAATATGTGTGAGACTAATATTAATTATTCCTCTCCAAAAATGGTTTTCATTAGGATAAATTTAGGCCTAACTATTAACCAACCATTAGTTTTGAATGGTTGCATTGGTTGGATTTTCCTGTGCAACTACTTCCTTAATCTATTTATGGAAGAGTCTCTATGAGAATGGGAGTTGGCTGGAAATAATCTCTGAGAGGAAACTTTATTGTTTTGATAGGATATCATAATTTGATAACCTTTTTAATTCTAGAGGAGGCTTGTGTCTACATTCAAAAGAAATAGGAAGGAGTGTTTGGACTAGGCTAAGATATTCTGGACTTCTTCTCCAACGGTTTCTCTGCTCGACTCCAGGTAGGATCTATCCTGGAAGATTATCCTCCTATGTGTTTGCTATGTTTGTTTGAATGCTATAATGTTTATCCATTTGTTTTTTATATGAGTTTTCATTAGAGGATTTTTCTGTTGTATTATATCTGTATTGATTGAATTAGATAGTCTTAGGAGAAAGGATAATTATGAATAGGTTTGGAATACATTATTTGTATAAACTATTTTATCTTATGTTATAAGTTAATTTATCTTCATAATTTTATTTGATAGATTATGGAGTTTTCTTAGGATATTTGATATACTTTCTTATGTGCTTAAGAGGTCTGTAGGCACTCTCAAACTTTAGGAATCTACTTATTCTCCTTCCTTGTTTGTATTCTGGTCTATGCACCTTTTTTTTGATCCTCGAATATAGAGTAGGGATAACTTATAGGAGGGATGGGTTTGAGGGATGTTTTGGAAGGAAAATAGGGAGATCTCAACTAGTTCTTTCCCTGATTCTACATCCAATGCTTTCATCTTGCCTAGATTTTCCTAGAAAACTAGTCTTCAAGTCACATTTTCCAAAAACATAGTCCCCTTACCAGTTGCGTAGTTATGTGTCCCAACTACGTAGTTCTCACTACCAATTGTGTAGATTCAGGGCCCAATGGTGCAACTTCATGGCACAACTATGTGTTTTGAGTAACCAACTGTACACCTTGAAGGCCCAACTATGCAGCTTCATAGACCAACTGTGTATCTCTCTACCAGGTCATAGTTTTGGGTTGTTTTTTATGTTTTAGGGTTCCCGAGTGACTTGGGGCTAACCCTAAGTGATGTTGGGTCATTCTTTACCACTTTTCTTTTCAGATGTATTTTTTTAGTCTATTTTAATGTATGTTTAGGCTTCTTGATGTGTTTAGGAATCTGGATTATGGTTTAGATTTGTCCAGTGGACAAGGACAACTATATGACTTCCTAAACCATCTCGATTCTTGGTTGCAGTACTTGAATGATTATATGACTTGTCTTTATGCATATCTTGTATGTTTATAATTCTTGGGAAAGGGTAGAAAACCTAAGAACACTAGGTGAGTGGCTCTCAGTGTTGGGTCGGGGCCATAAGTGGCTAGTACTAGGGAAACCCACTAATAAGTTGTGTTAATCAAGTGATAACTTTAATCAAACTAATGGGGTGGAATCAAATACTAAATAAGATAAATGTAAGCCTCACCCATGAATTTAGTTCAAGTAAAGACTAAGGATGGGAGTGGAAGAAGGTACCTATGCGTAGGTATGACTAAATGGCCTTGTCCTTATGAAAGGCATTTGATTCTGCATGTGCTTATTTGGGGGTTGGGGCCAAGAGTGCCTAGTACCAAGATAACCCAAGGGGTGAGGGCTATACGATGATACTCACCTAGCTTGTCACTTAGAGTTTCCACCAAGTCTTGTGTATCATTTGGGAAGGGATTTGAATTTAATTCCTTTTTCCATTGTCATTTGGGAAAGGTTGTCTCAACCCTAGGAATGGCCTAGTTATTCCTTCTTGGGTAGATCTTGGTATTTATCTCCTAGCACAGGGGTGTGGGCCTTTTGGTATCTATATGGTTGGGTGGTAAATATTTCTTTATGAAGGTATCAGTTGCAGTTGTAGTGCTGAAAGGACTCTTGCTTGTACATTATTCTAGTTTTGAAGAAAGAAGACTCTTATCTTATCTTTCATTATTTTCTATCAATGTAAAGTTATGTTTTTATTGTAACCTCCCAAGAGGAGATGAATATAATTTAATCTTTATTGTATTCCAAAATTGATGTAACTTGGAATGGGTAGATTTAGGGAAAGGAAAAGGGAAATGTAATCTTGATGTAAAGCATGTTTGTTTGAAAAGAAAAGGATTTTAGTAAGTTTCAAAGTAAGATGGAAGCTTGTGTATTGTTGTTGATTAAGAAAGGATAGTAATTCAAATTGGGATGATTTCATATATGTATTTGTTCAAGTTCTTAAATGATTCATTTATATGGGATTAATACTTCAAATGCTATGTTATTCATCAAGGAATACTTTGATTATATAGATGGATCTAAAATGTTAGGTTAGATATTTGAAAGAAAACATTTATATTTTCTTTTAAGTTCTTCTAATGTTATAATATAATTGATCTAAAGTTGTCCAAATTATTAGTATCTTTAATGAAACTAAAATGGAATATTAGAGTTCTAGTTGGGAACCATGGGAGGAATTTAAGTTAAACCTTGCTTATGTTGTTATATATTTAAATGTTTTAAGGCTTGAAAAATTTCATATTCCATTAAATAGGTTTTCTTTCCTAAGAGAATTTGTTGTTCTCTTCCCTGGTTCCCTAGAGGGGCATGACATATTGGTATCAGAGCACTAAATTGTCACACTGGGGCCCTAGGAAATTTGGCTCATGTTTCTTAAACTTATTGTTCATTTAAGGAAAACTTAACTAGAATCAAACTAGGACCCTTGAACTTATCCTTCTCCTTACCTTTGACAGGATGCCTCCTTTGACCTGTGGTAGAAGGGGAGGTGCCTGAAATACCCCTCCTAGATCTCACCAAGAAAGTTCTCAGGAAGAAGAATATTTTGAGGGGAAAGGTAGAGGGGATCAATATGATAACCACTTAGGATGTTTTTAGGGGATTCAAGTACAAGATCTTTTACAACATATACTATAGAGGCTAGATGCAGGTCAGGATGGGGGTCACTATAGGGAGGCTAATATCACTCACCATGAGGAAAGGGAAAGGATCCCTAGGAGGATAGATCAGGAAGTAGAAGATGATGCCTTAGATTCTTCTCACATGAGAAACCTCCTTAGGACTAAGACTAACCCATATAAGGGAACTCAAGGTGGATCCACTGCTGAAACTTGGCTACTAGATTTAGAAAAGCTATTTTCCATGTACCCTTATAGCAGCAATACCAAGGCTTTCTTTGTAATTATTCACCTTAGGGATATTGCATCCACTTGTTGGGAAATAGAGAAAGAGAAAATTTGCATTGATATAACCACCCTTTCATGGGAACTATTCTTAGAACTCTTTTGAGCCTGATTTCTTTCTGACCACTGGAGGTGAGAAAGAGCTAAAGAGTTTCACAATTTAAGGTAGTTAACTATGTCAGTTGATGATTTTGAGTGACTTTTCTTTGAAATCAAGCCATACTTAGGATATAAGGATGATGAACCCTTGCTTACTCAACACTTCCTTAGAGGCCTCAATGGTCGATTGGCCAGCAGTGTATGAATATTTGAACCTCAGATAGTTAATGATGTAGTTATTAAGGCTTGTATTAAGGAATAGAATGAGGCCTTGGGTTTAGGAGGTCAGATACGTGGCCAAGAAGGTAATGCCTCTTAGGCTAGGACAAGATTCAAAGGGAATTAATCTCAGGGAATACCTAGTCCTAAAAACTATCCTTCATCTAAAGGAAGTCAGAACCACCAGAAAAGGAAATTTCAATACAACAACAACAACAAAAATGGGGATTCTCAATCAAACAATTCTCACAACTGGCAGCATCCTAAGCGATGTCCAAATTCTTAACCATCTTAGAGTATACCTCATAATTCTAGTTGGGGTAGTTATCAATAGTATAGTGCACCTTTTGGAGGGAGAAATATTTCTAAAAATACAGGATGTTATTCTTGTGGTCAATACGGTCTTATTGCAGTTAACTGTCACCAGAAATCTACCCCAGTAGCTAGTTATAGACAAGCCACTTCAAAACCCACAGTGGATGATGCAGGTAGATCTCACCAATTATTTTTCACTCTAGACCACAGGTGGGCCGAACATCAGGGATCATTCATTGAAACCCCAGGTTCGTTAGGGAGTATCTCTACCACTATTCTATTTGATTCTGGAGCAAAGGATTCCTTTATTTCTCCTTCTTTAGTAGAGAAGTGTGGGCTAATGGTAGTAAGGCATAAAGATAGGTGGAAGGTTGAGATAGCCTCCAAGGAAAGAATAGCCTTTGACTCTTATGTCCAGAGTTGCAAGTTAGGGCTAGGACCTTTCTCCACCTTAGTAGATCTCTGAGTAATTCCTTTAGGCTCGTATGGAGTAGTTTTGGGTATGGATTGGTTGGATGCTCACAAAGCCATTTTGAATTGTAGAAACAAGAGTATTTAGTATTCAGATGATTCAGGGGAACAAAAGAAGATTGTTGGGGTACAATTATCCATCTCTCTCTGCATGATTTTTGTGGTGCAACTCAAGTTGTGCATACACAAGGGATGCCAATTGTTTGTAGTCTCATTGGATGACTTGGACAAGGGAGAAAGAAGGGATGTAACACTAGATCATCCCCTATTACAAGAGTTCTTGGATGTTTATCCCAAGGAAATATCAGGAATTCCACCCAAGAGGGATATTGACTTCCAAATTGAGCTAGTGCTACTGGTAGAACCAATCTCCAAGGCTCCGTACCACATTACCACACAGGAACTTTGGGAACTTAAGTTACAATTATAAGGAATTTTGTAAAAAGGGTTTATTAGACCCAGTGTGCCCCCATGGGATGCACTAGTAATATCTGTGAAGAAGAAATATGGTTGTCTCTAATTGTGCATTGACTATCATCAACTCAACAAAGTCACAATTAAAAATTGGCATCCTTTACCCCACATTGACAACCTATTTGATCAAATGAAAGGGGCACAAATATTTTCAAAAATTGATTTTAAGGATACCATCAACTTAGTATTTAGGAGACTGATATTGACTGTATAACTTTTTACACTAGATATGGCCACTACGAGTTCATCATAGTACCATTTTGGTTGACAAACACCCCCTCTATATTTATGAGCTTAATGAACGGGGTTTTCAGAACCTATTTGGATAGATTTGTGATAATTTTCTTGGATGACATCTTAGTGTTCTCCAAAAATCTTGAAGAACATGAGATTCATCTTTGCCAAGTATTGAAATGCCTTAGAGAAAACCAACTTTATGCCAATCCAGAGAAGTGTGAATTCTTTTAGACAGAGGTTAACTATCTTGGCCATGTCATCTCAGGGGATGGCATCGCATTTGACCCAGCCAAAATTCAAGCCATAGTGGAATGGCCAACTTTGACTAACATCCTTGAGGTCCATAGCTTTATGGGACTAGCTAGCTATTATAGATGATTTTTCAAGGAGTTCTCTCGGATAGATCATCCCATCACTTCCTTACAAAGAAAAGAGAAGAAATTTGTATGGTCAGAAAAGAGAGAGGCCTCTTTCTAGTGCTTGAAGGAAAGATTAACTAGTGCTCCAGTATTGGTGGTCCCCAAACCCTCAAGAAATTTTGGGGTCTGTACAGATGCCTCACTGGAAGTTATTGGGGAAGTCCTTATTCAAAAAGGACAAGTTATCACTTATGAATCTAGGAAGCTCAAAGATCATGAGCTCAACTATCCCACCCATGATCTGAAGCTAGTAGTAGTGGTCCATGCCTTAGTAAAATGGAGGCACTTTCTATTGGGTCATAAATTTGAACTCCATATAGATCATCGAAGCCTTCAATATATTTTTTCCCAACCTAACTTCAATGCTAGATAATGAAAATGGATGAAATTATTATGTGAATATGATTTCAAGATTAAATGTATCGAAGGGAAGACAAATGTGCTGGCATATGCTCTGAGAAGGCACAGACATGGATTGTCGGCACTTTCTTTAAGCATAGATTTGGAGAAGAAAATTAGAGAGACTCTCACTTCTTATTCCTAGTATCAGGAGGTAAAAGTAGAATTAGAATTGGGAAGACCCTTGGAGGGTCATTTTCCAAGATATTCCTTGGATTCCCTAGAATTTCTATGACATCATGATAGAATTTATGTGCCCTTTTCAGGAGATCTTCATACACTTATCCTTGCAATTTTCCACAAGGATCCTTACTCAGCACATCTAGGGGTAAAGAAAATTTATGTTGACCTATGCCAGTTATACTATTGGTCTCGAATGAAAAGAGATATAGTAGACTATGTGGCAAGATGTCTAGAATGCCAAAGAGTGAAAGCAAAGCATCAACATCCAATAGGTCTTTTGCAGCCTCACCTTGTTCTAGAATGGAAATGGAACATTATCTCCATGGATTTTATTGTGGGACTTCTAGTTAACCCATGGAGATATGATTCTATCATGGTAATAGTTGATAGACTTACCAAGGTAGCCCATTTCTCTCCCATGCAATCTTCCTATTCAACATCATTGGTAGCCAGAGTATTTATGAAGGACATAGTAAGACTCTACAGAATTCCCAAGAAGATTATTTTTTATCATGATCCAATATTCACATCTTTTCTTTGTACTTCCCTTTAGCACACATTAGGGACTTAGCTCAACTTTATCCTAGCTTATCATCCAAAAACCAATGGGAAGACTGAGCAAGTTAATCAAGTTCTTGAGGATATGCTCTAAATGTATGTTATGTATAGATAGAACCATTGGGAAGAATACTTATATTTTTTGGATTTTTCGTATAATAATGGATATCACAGTTCCATAGGCATGTCCCCTTTTTAGGCTCTATAGGGTCATTCATTCTGTACACCTTTGAGTTGGGACCGTTTGGTGGACAAGGTGCTTCTTGGCCCTGAGATGTTACAGGATATGGAACAATAGGTTAAGCATATTAGGGAGCATATTATGATAGCTTGGGATAGGAAAAATAACTATGTAGATGCTCACAGGACTAATGTTCACTTCACTCTTGGAGACAAAGTTTTTCTTAGGGTGCACCCGTGAAAGAGTCCAATCCATTACGAAAAAGGCTCCAAGTTGGCACCCAAATTTTTTGGTCCTTTTGAAGTCCTTGAGAGGATAGGACCAGTAGCTTATCGACTTGCCTTTTTGTGCCTTGCTTGTATTCATGATGTATTTCATGTTTCAATCCTTAGAAGAGATATCCTTGATGTGACTCATGTTTTGGATTGGAATGCATTATAGGTAGTAGACAACCAGCTACCTTTAGAGCTTGTATGCATTTTGGAGCAGTGGACATTGACCCTCAGGGGTCACACCATAGATCAGGTAAGGGTCTTGATGCAGGAGCATCTTAGGTCCTTGGCAATCTTGTGTCACCAAAAATATATTTGAGTTTATATGTGTTTCTCAATTCCTGCTTTGACCGAGTTGGTCACTAGTTGGTCAGTTTCCTTTGGTTACTGAGTATGGTCAGTTATCTCCTAGGTGGTCAGTTGTTTCACTAGCACTCGATGATGCTTGTCTATTGCTCGGTCATCCTTTCTTACCGAGTAGTTTATTTTGAGTTTCTATTGAGGCCAACTTGTGAATTGATTATGGGTCATGGATTTAATGTTGGTATCCATCATTGGGAAGTGTGTAGTCCTAGATCTGACCATTCCTTCTATTGATTTTGGATTTGAAGGCTGACTCAGTTAGGTGGTCTCTTGTATAAGTATAGTTGTTTGGTTAGAGTTTAGGGGGGCAGTAGATGGTAGAAGATAGAAGATAGTAAGAATCAAGATTGTTGGTAGATCCTCACATGTTGGAGGACTTCTATATTTCATTGTAATATCTGGCTATAACTGGGAAGGCCTTATAGCCCAACATGTATGAATCAATTTGAATGAAGTTAATAATATCAATGATCTTTCTTTCTCTCTCTCACTATGTTTTTGTTGCTTCCGTGAGTTGTTGAGAATGGTTGGATCTATAGGGTGTGCCATCATCTAGCCCCTCAGGTTCCTTCCCTTATGTCAGGTGGTATCAGAGCAAGGTGAGATCTGGATCTAGGTTTGTTGATCTAGGTTTTTAGGTTCCTTCTTGGAAAGCCCTAGTTGAATTATTGTGGGGTGGTAGATTGTGATCTGACCTACAATTGCAAAGTGTTCCAAGATGGTTTGTGGGAGGTGAGAAGTGGATCCAGGATTGGGAGGCATGTTGAGACAACTTGCCACTAGGTTAGAAGCTATTGAAACAACCCAAAGAAGAGGCAGACATATTGAAGATGTTAGTGATGATGAAGTTGAAGTGGAACAAGGAAAAGAAAAACCTAAACCTATGATGGATTAGGGTGAGGAAAGATTCTTGAAGGCATTGACAAGCTTGAAGTCAACAGCACATTTCAATCCTCCTGAATATAGTGGAAAATTGAATTCTGATGAATTGATAGACTAGATCACCAAAATGGAAAAATATTTTGAGTATGAAAATGTATCTAAAGAGAAGAAGGTGAAAATTGCAGGCACAAAGTTGAAAGGTCATGCATCCTTATGGTGGGAACATCTGAAATTGAATCAGAAGAAGAAAGGCAAAGACAAAATCAAGGTATGGAATAAAATGGTGAATAAGTTGAAAGGAAAGTTCTTACCTTGTGATTCTTAGATTAACCTAGGTAGGAAAATACAATGTCTGAAGTAGAAATATAGCTCAGTAAAAGAGTATACTAAGGAATTCTATAGATTAGATATCAAATTTGGACATGATGAAGATGATGTGGAAAGAATTTCTAGATACCTGAATGGTTTGAGAGTTTCCATCCAAGAGGAAATCAGTTTGGTCAAGTTGGAGAACATTGAAGAGGCTTGTCATGCCCTGCAAGGGAACTGGGGAAGGCAACAAAGATTCTCTTTATAAAAGAAAAACCCAAGTAATGATTTATGAAATTTTTTTAATTTTTAAAACAATTATATGAACAAAACTTAAACTTAGTTTCCTCCCAAGGTTCCCTTCTATCTAATGCATGATTCATTTAAGTCCATTAAGTAAACTAACAACAAGATATACTTCTCAAAGCAAATTACATCATATCACTATAAGATTCTTTATTAAGAACTACATAGTACTTTCATTTCAATTTTCCATTTAAAATCATCTATATTCCTAAGTATTCTTTATGAACAATATAACCTTTAAATCAAATAGAACCATCTAAATCATTTGATACATTGCAAATTATACATTTGTTCTTCAATGGCCTTTCCTTGAATCATCACTAATTAAAATCATACTACTTAACTAAAAATCATTTTCTTTTCCAACATACATCTTATACATAAAGTTCACATCCCCTTTTTCCCTATTTCCTAAGTCTACCCATTTCAAATACATCATTTTGAATTACATCAATGATTACATTACATTCATCTCTTCTCGGGAGGTAACAATAACTTTACATCATGAATGATAATTACAAAGCCTTTATTCTTCAAAAACTGGTACATAAGCAAGCATGAATCTTCAACACTACATCCGCAAAAGGTACCTCGATAAAATGTTTACCACCCAACCACATGGAAACCCAAAGGACCACTCCCCCATGCTAGGAGATAAACACCAGGGTCCACAAAGAAGGAATAGCTAGGCCAAACCTAGGGTTAGGTTACCTTTCCCAAATAACAAATGAAAAGAAAGCCCAAGTATAAATCTTTCCCCAAATAGGTTCTAAGGCTTGGTAGAAACTCTAAGCAACAACCTAAGTGAGTGTCATCACATAGCCCTCACCCCTTGGGTTGTCCTGGTACTAGCCATTTCGGGCCCCAGCCCCCAAGTAGGCACATGCTGAATTGAATGCCTTTCATACAGACAAGTGCCATTTGATCGTACCTATGCATAGGCACCTTCTCCCACTCACATCCATAGCCTTTACTAGAAATAATGGCATAGGTGAGGCACATTTAATCATTTTACAAGTTTGAACCCATTCCCATAAGTTTTAATTAAATTATCACTTGTTAAAATAACTCTTCAGTTGGTTATCCTGGTACTAGCCACTTAGGGCCCCGACCCCGCACTGAGAGCCACTCACTAGGTGTCATTAGGTTTTCTACCCTTAACCCACATATCGCAACCACATCATACACATAGTAAAAACATATCATAAACACTTTTGTAAGACTGCATCAAAGAGTAGAAAATAATAAGATAATTTATGGATGTTTTAGGGGAAATTAGGAACGTTTAAGGATGTTTAGAATGGTCTTGATCTTCTTAGACAACCCTAAACCCTAAAATGCTTCCTACACACATCCTAACCCTATTAAGGAATCCAAATGCATTGAACATAACCTCTACCAAACAAGGAATGAACACATTTATGATTTACTCAAAGTTCTATATACCAAAAGATAATGTTCCATGAACTTCATTCTAAGCCTGATATTTGACTAAGCCTGAAATTTGACTAAGTCTGATTTTATTAAAAATCTAAAAATTAAAAGTTACAACTTAACTCCTAGGAAGTTGAAACCTATCCCAATCAATCCAAAAGGTACCTAAACCCTTTATACAAGTATAACTTAAAGTATAAGAAATTAAAGTATAAAGCCTAAATCTTGTTTTCATGAGTTAACACTAATTTTCTCGATTCACACTGGTTGCTTGGTCACCACTAACTTACTCAATCACCACTAACTTACTCAGTCATCACTAACTTACTCAATCACCACTGACTTACTTGGTCGTCGCTAACTTACTCGGTCATCACTGACTTACTCGGTCATCACTGACTTACTCGGTCATCACTAGCTTACTCGGTCATCACTAGCTTACTCGGTCATCACTGACTTACTCGGTCACCATTGACTTACTCGGTCACCACTAACTAATTGCCAGAAACTACAAAATATGACTGTCAACTTTGGCTTACGAGTAAAATTGGGCATTATGGGAACTAGGGTTGCCTAATCTGAGCATGACCCATTTGAGATCTCCCAGTTTCCCTTTAGAAATGGCCCATCAATCCATCCTATCTATCCAACATATATGTTCTAGATCTAGGCAAAGAAAGTGGTGCAAAGAAAAATATGAAACTGAAGGTTTAAAATAGAAGTTCTAAAGCCTCAAAGAACTCATGGACATTCTGGATAAGAGAGGAAATACAAGGAGAATGCTAAGAACCCTACAACTTCCTATAATTACATAAATATTTTTTTATACTCAAAACAAGAAATAAATCCATTCAACATGTTCCTACTCTTCAAATCACTAATACAGGGACAATGATATATATGAAACATGGCATTCTATAATTTATATCAACAACGAACATACAGAGAAACATTTAACTAAATTTTCATCTTTTCATATCACAAAGGAGAGATAACTCTCAGGATGAATTCCAACCTGGAGTCCTGTGGAGATTCGGTTGATGAAGACCAGTCCAATCCTCTCAACCCTTTCAGCACTCCTTCAAATCCTCCTAGGTGCAATCTCCAGCCTCTTCCAAGAATAACCAAATGCCACTCTCAGAGAATGATGAATTTCTCTCCTCACAAATACAATATTCCTACCAGCATAATACTAATCTTTTTATCTTCTTCTCGAAACAACTCTCCTCCAACTCTCTCTCTCACAGGAAGTCTTTCATGTATATAGATTGGGGAGTAGTTGCATAGGTACTCCAACTGATGCAACTATCCATTGGTTTTCCGTTAACAATACAGTTTGTAAAACCATTCCCGTAAAGGGATAAATAATTTTTTTAATAAAACTATAATCTATTACCGTAATCAAATTTATGTTTCCTTTACTTTAGGGAAGTTAATAATAATAATTATTATTTACAACCATATCATTAACTAATCTAATTATTCATTAATAGAATGTAATAATTACTTACTCACCAATAATTATATAAATATATGTGTGCACCCATATGCCTATGTGTACATATATTATTATTATTATTATAAATATTATTGCAAACATAATATTATTATTATGAAGCATATTATTATTTACACACTTAATCCATATTCTTTGACAAAATGCAATAGTGATATATATACAAGGTGAAACATACCACTATTATTAAAAATATTTATTATTATTTTTATTGCCATAGACATTTTGTTATTATGGATATTATAAAGATAATACCATAAAATTCTTTATTATTATTGATATTAAAATCACATATTTCAATCACATTCTAACTCGTTCCTAACAAGAGCTGCTAGTACATAAGTAGCTAATAATAAAGATAAATTACTAAATCATACCCTCAAATTCACATCAATAATCTACTAATAGAATTGAACGTACCATAAAGACAACTAGAACCACTATACTCAAAACTTCATTCACAATGAATACAAAAGACAACAAACTAACTACAAGACCCAAAAAACTAGTAAACCGAGAGATCACATAATATATCCACACAAAGGACTGGCTCGGCACTTCCCACCTAAGGATAAAAGGATCAAAGGTGAAGTTTCTTCCTGTGGAACCTGGTGATATCTCCGTAATCACAAAAATGATCAAGGATTTTGAGGGATCGTTCAGACCTATGAAGCTAGGTGGAGATGATACCCGGTACCTGCAATCCTGCATCACCAAGAAGAGATACATATATATACATATGGATATACAAATTAGATATATACAAGTAGATGACCAGCATCGATACATCGTGTGGACCTCAACTAAGTGAGTAACTATGACTTCTTCCTGAGTCATGAAAACACATCCGACACATATCCATGAAACATAAAACATCATGATAATGGTTAGATTCAAATCATTGGGTTAGATCCATAAAACATATAAAAATAGATGGTTTTCTAATCTCATAAATGTATCAATGATAACCATAAATGAGCATATCCATCATATCATCATTCACAAAACATAAATGTAAATGTATAGTCCTGACCATCATAATAAAAATGTCCAAATCAGCAAAGTCTAAGTATCACCATAGGAGAGGTATTACAAGGCTTATCAATTTTCATTGAAGGCCAAGGAGAAATTAAACAAGAGACATGAACAGAGACAAAGAGGTCAAGGTGGTAGATTCACTAGAAGAAGAGGTAGATCCTATGGTGAAAATAATAGGTCTAAACCTGAAAAGACAAATCTAGACAAAGACAAGACCGAGTAGAAAGGTGAAAGTTCATCTAGAGGTAGAGGTAGTAACTACTGAGGTGGTTATAGAAGAGGTAATTTCTAAGGAACTTCTAACAATTTTGGAGGACATAGATCTTTTGAATGTACACATGCTAGTAAGAAGGCTGGTAGCATTAGAAATGCTTTGGTCCAAGAAGAGTCACCGAATGAACCTAAGAATGAAAATAACTTGGTGGTAAGGAGAGCACTATGGAATAAAATTAAAAAGGAAGATCTATTAAGGAAAAGTTTTTTCAAGACCAGATGTAGACTTTCTAACAAATTTTGGAAGGTAATCATTGACAGTGGTAGCTCGGAGAATCTGGCATCTGAGGAGATGGTCACAAAATTGCAATTGGAAAGATTGGAACATCTGAAGCCCTATCAGATTTCATGGATCAAAGATGAGCATAAACTCTTGGTAACTAAATAATGTTATGTGAATTTGAATAGTGGAAAGTACTATGATAAGGTGTTGTGTGAAGGAATAAATTTTTTTAAGGATATGAAGAAGAATGATGTATGTTTTGTTGTGATTCCTAACAAATCGAGTAAGAAAATAGAGGATATTGTCCCTGAGGACATTGATAAATTACTCATCGAGTATTGTGATATCATTTCTAATAATGTACCTGATAGTTTACCAGTGAAGAGAAGTATTGATCATTTCATCGATCTAATCCCTAGAGCTAGTTTACTGAATAAGCCACCTCATCGATTGACGCCTACTGAGAATTAGGAATTGAACCAACAGATTCAAGAATTGCTAGATAAAGGTTTGATCAGAGAAAGTTTGAGTCCTTGTGTAGTACCTATGGTATTAGCACCTAAGAAAAATGGAGAATGGAGAATGTGTACTGATTCCAGAGCAATCAATAAGATAATAGTGAAGTATAGGTTTCCTATACCAAGAATGGATGACATAATGGACAGTTTGACTCGAGCAAAGTATTTCACAAAGATTGATTTGAAAAGTGGGTATCATCATATCAGAATCGGAGAAGGTGATGAATGGAAGACTGCTTTCAAGACAAAAGAAATTTTGTATGAGTGGTTGGCTATGCCTTTTGGTTTAACTAATGCACTGAGTACTTTTACGAGGCTAATGAATGAAGTTTTGAAGAAATTCTTGGGTAAGTTTGTGATTGTATATCTTGATGATATTCTGATATTCAGTAAGACTAGAGAAGAACATTTGTTGCATGTTAGACAAGTTTCGCAGAGATTGAAAGAGGAAAAATTGTTGATAAATCTAAAAAATGTTCATTCATGAAAGAGGAGATTGTGTATTTGGGATTTTTTATTTCAGCTGATGGTTTGAAGATGGATCCTGAAAAGGTTGAAGCTATTCTGAATTGGCCTAGACCTATGAATGCTAGTGAGGTAAGATCATTTCATGGCTTGGCAGGTATTTACCAAAATTTCATAAGGAATTTTAGGTCTATTTGTAATGCCATGACTGAGACTATGAGAGGAGATAAAAGAGAATTCAAGTGGACACATGGAGATGATAAAATTTTTGAGACTTTAAAGTAGAAGGTTGTTGAATTACTTGTTCTGGCATTTCCTGATTTCAATAAGGTATTTCAAGTGGAATGTGATGCAAGTGGTAGTGCAATTGGAGCTATGTTGAGTCAAGAAGGTAAACCTATTTCTTTCTTTACTGAAAAGTTGAATGATTCTAGAAGGAAATATTATGTGTATGATCAAGAATTCTATGCTATTGTTCAAGCACTGAAGAAAGGGAGACATTATTTTATATCGAGTGAATTTGTGTTGTATACTAATCATAAGGCTTTACAATACTTGGGTTGTCAAAATAAGTTGAATCAAAGACATATGAAATGGGTTGAGTAATTACAGAGTTATACATTTCTGATAAAACATAAAATTGGAGTCACTAACCGAGTTGTTGATGCATTGAGTACAAGATCTTTGATGACCAAGATGAAAATTAAAGTTCTTGGTTTTCATGAGATGAGAGATTTTTATGAAACTGATCCTAATTTTTCTGAGTCATGGAGAAAGTGCAGAGAACCTATTCAAGATCAACCAAGTACAAAATGGGAAGAATATTTCATTCAAGAAGGTATGTTGTTTAAAGGTATTCAATTGTGTATACCGAGAGGACAAATGAGAACTAATTTGATGAAGGAGAAACATAGTAATGGTTTGGCTGGACATTTTGGCATTGATAAAAAAATTAATTTTCTTAAGGAGAAATACTTTTGGCCACAGTTGTATAAAGATGTTCATAAATTTGTGAAAAGTTGTGGAATTTGTCAAGTTGCAAAAAGAGTAAGTCTGAATACTAGATTGTATACACTGATTTTTGTACCTAAGGAAACTTGGACTGACATCAGTATGGATTTTTTTCTTGGCTTACCAAAGATAGTAAGAGATAATGATTCTATATTTGTTGTGGTAGATAGATTTTCAAAGATGGCACATTTTATACCTTCTAGAAAGACATCAGATGCATTACATGTAGCAGATCTTTTCTTTAAGGAAATTGTGAGATTGCATGGATTACCGAGGAGTATTATCTCTGAGCGATACAGTAAATTTGTTGTATACTTTTGGAAAACTCTTTGGAGAAAATTTGGCACTGAGTTGAAATATAGTTCTACATTTCACCCACAAACCGATGGACAGACAAAGGTTGTAAATAGGAGTTTGGGAAATCTTTTGAGATGTTTCATTGGAGACACACCTAGTAACTGGGATTATGTGTTGGCACAAGAAGAGTTTGAATACAATAATTTAGTGAATAGGAGTACTGGAAAAAAACCATTTGAGATTGTGAATGGTGTTGGCACCTGTAGTAATTCTCATGGCTGTATAGTTTTTCCCTGGTCTATGCAGTGGTTTTCTCTATCTCTGGCCCTTAAACCTTGGTTCAATTTTCAAATTTCTAGCCATTGGTGAAAATAAGCCCTAATTTGCCTAGACTAGTTTCTATTTAAGCATTACTTTTTCTTCTTACTAAAGTCCTAAAATGCCAATGTGCTAAAATTGTGATAACCACTTTGCATGTTATGTAGTTGGGTTTTATTATCGGGGACCCTTTAATTTTTGCTATCTGAGCCTAAGTTTTCCCGATAATTTTTCCTAAGTGTCGGCCTTTAATTTGTGTGGCTATCATTGTTTAACAAGACTTTTTGTTGTCAGAGTTTCTGACATGCGATTTAGCAACAGGGCACCATCTGTCCCATCAGGGCTAGCATTTTAGTCCCCTTTTAATCTAACGATGGGTGTATGATCTCATGGAATATTCCTACCTCATGAGATCATGCGACAACCACCTGATCCTCCAACATGTTGTGGTCCATGCGTGGTGGGTCCTTGTTTGCTCAGTCATCCTAACTTGGTGGCTTTTCATTGGTCAGTAGGTTTGTGACATGGCAATTGTTAGTGGGATCATCTCTCTACAAAAGTCAGTGGTCTAACAGTTGTAAGAAGGATCGACGATGGGTGCTTGATCACGAGGAATATTCTTTCCCCTTGTGATCATGCGCTTGCTATCCGATACGAAGGTAAAGAAAATTCAAGGTGGGTCCATGATGCTACGTGGTGCTGACATGCTCATTTTTTATTGGCTGATAGTATGGTGATGTCGTGAGAGACTTTTCAAAATAGCCTTTTGACTGTTACGGAGATTAATGAGAACCGCCCGATCTACCGAGAAAAGATGAGATCTACAGCCACATTTTAAACTTGTCGATTAGCTGTTTCTTCAAGAAATTCAAATATTTAAAGGGTTTTCAGCAATAGAAAGACTGATTTTTAATGTTTTAGTAGCTGAGTTTGGTAGGAATGATCTCACTGACTATTGTAGAGTGGCCCAGGGTGTCTGATGACTGTTTGCAGGGGTTTTTTGTACTGTGAAGAAGTTTCTTGAGGCATGTTGTAGGTGGGTAATCAGGTGGGTGAATGTAGAAAATTCATGGTTTTTGGTACAAATCAAGAGATTTATCATAAGTGAAGATCATCCTAGGATCTGATTAGGCCAGGTCGCTTGGTCTTCCTCCCATGGAATAAATTGTGATTGAATTTTTGGTTGGTTTGGTGGGTGAAAACCATAACCCTTTGCCCTAGTCATCTGTAGCTTGTTGCATCCTATCTTTGGGATTCCAAGATGACTAGGGGGTATATATTGTTGTAGTTTTGATTTTGTAGGGGTTCCAAGTTTTTTTGGTCCCAAAGGTGGTTGATGTTATGTTGAAAATCAATGTAAAGACTGAACAAGGAGAGCCTGGATTTTGGGTTTGTCTCCTAGCATTTTGTTGTTCTAGTAATGCATAGATTCTATATATTTTAATGAGAATGCACTTTAATTCCAATCTCATATTCTTGTTTGTCTTCTTATTCTGATCTTGGGCTCATATATGTTAATGTCACAAAGTGAGTTAGCATATGGTAAACAAAGAGTATTGTGGAATTATCTTTGAGTTCCTAACAAAGTTAGAATTAAAGTCTTTAAGGTGATTTCAGTGAGTTCATGATTGGGTAGGAATTTGATGATCAAGTTTGAGGGTGAGGGGGATAATAGGCAAAGCACTTATCCTAAATTCAAGAGTATTTGATTTAGGATTTTTCAGTTGATATGTGTTATTAAGTGACTCTATGCCCTAGGTTAAGGCACTAATCCATTCTCCGGAAGTAGTTCATCATCATCCACCATACATATAAATGATAAAATCTTTAAACCAGTTTGTAAATGATATAATTGCTTAATATTTTGTGATTCCTTTCAAGAAGTGAGTCAAAGGTACACCCACCTCAGCATCTAAGCTTAAAGTGTAGGAGGATCTCTTTGATCCTTGTTAATTGGCCATTTTTCTTGTAGACTTTGGAGTGGTGATAGAGTCAGAGACATTAAGTTGTTAATCATAGTGTAAATCGGCAAGCATAAAGAAAAGAAAACCAACAAAATGGTGACTCTGCTAGGGAGAGTCTAGAGAATAAAGTTATTAAGTGGACTCTTGTTTTTCATGTTGTATTTGGTTAAAGATTTCCCAATTTGGTGGGTGGTGACTCAAAAGGATTAGAACCAGTGCTATAAACTTTAGATCATGGACAAAAGAAGGAATACTAGGTCCTTTGTCAAGAAAAATCTGAAGGTTACTCTGGAGCAGTTACCTAGACAGGAAAAGAAGAGTTCAATTAGAAGAAATTGTGAGTACACTAGTACTCCCATGAGAGAACAAAGAAATAGTAGAAGTAGAGCATCACTTGCATCCTCTAATGATGAAGATTCACAATACAAAAGTTCTAAATCAAATAGTGGCTGCTCTAAAGATAAATTTTATAATACCCCAGAGGCATTATTTTAAGATAAGTGTGCATAACCTGCAGGTCAGGATGAACATGCTAGAGAAAGGGGTTTTGGACCAAATTTAGATCATGATGAGGATATGTTTAGAAGGAAACCTATGAGACCAAGCAGGTCCATTTCCCATATCAAAACCTCACTCATATGGATGTGTCATCAAGTTCTAATGATATTATGATAGACCCAGATGATTTGAGTGCACTAAGGTTATAGTTGGCAGAGCAGGATGCCATACATAAGAGGTTACAAAAGGAGAGAGAAGCTAAAAAAATGAATGCTCTAATAGAAAGAGAATCTCTTAGAAAGATTAATGAGTTGAAGGAGAGAAACAAGATGCTTGCCTCTACTCCTAAGACTTTGCATCATGATGTTTTTGGTGATCTTGATGCTTTGAGAAGTGAGCAGGAGCACTTACTGCAAGACCATGAGTTTGATAAAGAGGGCCCTGTGGTTAGACAAGTTCAAAATTATGCTTCCCTCCCTAAAGATAAAGAGGGGCATGAGATCACTAGACCTGCTATTGCTGTTGGCAAAAAAGGAAAGCAAAAGATGGTGGGACATTAGACAAATAAATCATTGACAATACCAGGGGTCCCACCACCCAATTCAAATAAGGACAAAGAGATAGAAAGAAGAAGAAAATAAGATGAGGACCTAGCAAGAGAATTAGAGAAGGCTGAAATTGAAGCTTCCATTGCAGAAAAAAGATGAAAGATCCAGTTCTTGAAGGCTTCATCTACAAATGCTCTTGGCCTATCTGGTGATGAACTAGGTATGCCATCTGTGACTACTACTGTTCCTCTTAGTAATGCTACTACTAGTTCAATTCCTTCTTCATCTGCTAAGATAAATATTGATCCTAGGCAACAGTCGAATGCACAAGTAGATGGGAATGTAAATGTAAGTGTTGATCCTAGGGTTCACACTAGTTCAAGTTTTCAAAGAAGACCTATGCAATTAGAAGGCTATAGGAAAATTAGTTTTGATGCAATACCTGGCTACCGAAATGCTTTTCCAAATGATATAAGAGATAAGATACCTAAATTTTTTGGTAATAATGCTATTAGTTGTGAAGAACACCTTAGGTTATCTGTTGATGTATTAAATGATTATGAGGTAGAGCATGAGGATGTAGTCATGAAACTATTTGTTCAATCCTTGGTGGAAGATGCTAGAGATTGGTTCAAAAGACTCCCTAACTGATGTATTGATACATGGAATTATTTTGAAAGATGCTTCAAAGAATAGTATGGTGATAGGCCTAATGCTAGTTTCATATTGAATGAGTTCAACACCATAAGGAAAAATCAAAACGAGTTTGCAACTGAGTTCAATATGAGATTTCAGAAGGGTATGCATAGGTTGTTTCAAGTTATGAGGTTAGATGACAATGTTTTTTTGACCACATACTTCAATTCTTTTGATGGAAAGATGGGATATTTGTTGAGGGACAAAGAACCAAGAACCAAGAACTCTCAGAGATGCTTTTAGGATTGCTATCAATATTGAAAACAATATGAAGATATCAGGAAAATTGGGTCGAAAAAGAGATGATCCAAAGCTATTTGGAGATAAAAAAATATAAAAAGGATAATTAGAGAAATGTTGGAAACAAGAGACAAGAGGAAGATAAATTGGATAAGGTTTTGAGTGCATTGAAGGATTTAAAAGCACCTGCTAATAGAATTAATAATGCTCCTACCAATGAAAAGCCTCAATTCAAAAATAATTTTAGTACGTAGAATAGATTGCAGAATTATCCCTACAACACCCAATGGAAGGATGGAAAGCCTGTTGTCCCTACTGCAAGAGGAAATAATGATAAAGTTGTCCCTGATCCTTTACAAAGGTCCTCTGTAAATGTCATAGAGGATACACCATGGTGTACAGCATGCTAGTCCCCTCATTCTATAGAACATTGTGTGGTTGCACAATCCATGTCAGCATACCAAGATGATAACAATGAGGAGTTAGATAAAGAAGAAAATCATGATGACATTGGATGCAACATGGAAACTTCATATTTGGGATATGAAGATGATTCTGATACTGATGAAGAAGTAGATGTGTGTTTGAAAAGACACAATAGGGCACTTTTCCATTAGGAGGTTTTTTCTGATAATGATGATATTGATGAAAAGACATGTAACATGATTTCTTCCTTAGAAATAGTAAATTTGAGAAGACCTTCAAAGGAAGAAATGGATAGAATTACTATAGAAATGATAGCCCAAGTGCAAACTAGAGGCATGGTGGCAAGGGATACAAATGGGAAAGCTACAGGAATGTTTATGAAGAATACCAACTCTAGGGAACCCAGTGAAAATAGATCAAAGGATGACCATTTAGTAAGGTTAAAAAATATGAGAGGTAAGAAGTGGGAACTTGGGGGAGTTGGAGCTAAGAAGATTCCTATTGTTCAAGAAAAGAATCATCAGAATCAATAAGGAAAGCCAGTTGGCAAAGTGGCTAAAGTTTAAAAGGTAAAGATCATAGCTACAACTAACATATCAGATAAACAAAAATACAATAAAGAAATGCAGATTGAGATTCCTCCCTCTATTCCTATTGATATGTTGGCTATATTATCTCAAATAACTATGAAGGTTCCATTGTCAAAATTGTTTAGGATCCCTAAACATAATGATAGGGCTATTGCATGGGTAGATAATGTTCATAATAATGATGCTGCATGCAATGGACCTCAGGATAAAGTTTTTAAGGAAGTGGAGGTTCAAGGATTGGTATCTCATATACCACCTATATACTTGGATAGTTCTATCAATGATAGCCTTGAAAATATAGATCCATTCTTCCTGAGTATCCTTGTGAATGGAATGAAGTTAAGAAATTGTATGATTGATTTAGGTACTTCCAATACTGTTATGCCTTTTAAGATCATGGAAAATTTAGGTCTCAAAGTTGATACAAATCAAGGTAGATGTTGTACAATGGATCAGAGGGAAGTACCAGTCATTGGGACTATAAATGCAATGCCATACAAATTGGCAGCCTATCCAGAGAAAGAATTGACTATGAGTGTCTTGGTGGTAGACATTCCACCCCATTATGGTATGCTATTATCTAGGAAATGGAGTGCTTCCATGGGTGGATGTTTGCAGTGTGATCTCTCTTCTGCAACTTTCAAGATTCATGATCAGTTTTTTAAAATTGAAAGAGAGCCAATGGTAACTTATATGATTGAAAATGATATTGATAATGAGGTTACCTACTTTTTAGATACTGATGTCAATGCTTTTAGAGCTGAGGTCACTGTACTTGAAAAGGAGCCTGTATTACCATGTATTGCTGATGAGGTTGGTTCTAGGTTTGTGAAGGGTGATTTGTGGGTGATGTACTTTGATGGTGTTAGCTACAAAGATGGAGAAGGAGTAGGTATTTTACTCATTTCTCCTAATGGGAGCACTTACAATTTTTCTTTCACATTGAATTTATTTTGTACCAATAATATAGCAGAGTATGAAGCATTGTTTCTAGGATTGAGATTGGCACACAAGCATGGAATTAAATGTATAAAAGTTATTGGGGATTCTAAATTAGTGGTGTCCCAAATAAGGTCAGTATATGCTTCCAAGAACAAGAGGTTGAAGCAATACAAAAATGTTGTTTGGGATTTGATTGAGTGTTTTGATGCCTTCAATATTGAGTGGGAGGATAGAAGTAATAACAAGATGGCTGATTTTTTATCCAATATTGTAATCAATCCTAGTGATATTACTTTTTCTGGCCTCTCTAAAGTTGAAGTTCAGACTAGGCCTAGTATACAAGATAATGTTGAGAATTGGCAAGTTTTTGAAGATGACTAGTATATCTTGAGATTTTTGAATTGTGAAGATCAGTATCATGGTCAGGAGTTAGAATGTTCAGCCCTGGTTGAGACTACAAAAGGAAAGGAAGTTGTCCTTGGTAATGAAGTCATTCAACTTAAAACTAACAAGGTTCCTAAGGGACTTGTTGTTCTAGAAACTATATTTGATAATCAGGACAAAGTTCAAAAGGATATTAAAAGGGAAGATCATATAAATTTGGATGAGATAAATCTTAGAACACAAGAAGCACCTAAGAAGGTTTACATTGGTAGAGAGATGTCTCACAAGGTAAGGAAGTCATTGATTGAATTACTAAGAAAATTTAGGCATGTTTTTGCATGGTCATATGATGACCTAAAGGTTTATAGAGAAGACTTGTTCCGACATGTTATTCCTTTGAAAGAAGATGCCAAACTCTTTCGGAAAAACAAAAGGCCTATAAATCCTACTTTGGCACCTAAGATGCAAGAAGAATTAATGAAGCTAAGAGATGCTAGAATTATCAAGTCTATTAGGCATTCTTCTTGGGTTTAAAATTTGGTTCCTGTCAGGAATAAGAATGGTGACATCATACTTTGCGTGGATTTCAAAAATTTGAACATCAGCTCATTGAAGGATAACTATTTTCTACCTAACATGGAGGCTATGCTGCAAAGAGTGACTAGATCTGAATTAATGTCTATGATGGATGGTTTCTCTAGTTATAATCGAGTAATTGTAAAAGAATCAGAACAATTTAAGATAGTTTTTACTACACCTTGGGGAACGTATGTTTATGTGAGAATGCCTTTTGGTCTCACAAATGCTGGTGCAACTTTTTAGAGGGCAATGGATGTTGCCTTTTCAGATTTTATAAATGATTTCCTTGTTGTTTATCAAGATGATTTAACTGCCTATTCCAAGAAGGAAGAATATCATTGTACTCATGTAGAAAAAATATTTGTGAGGGCTTTGGAATATGGCATTTCATTAAATCCAAGGAAATGTGCATTTGGTGTCACTGAGGGTAATTTTCTTGGCCACTTGGTTGGAATAAAAGGAGTTAGAATTGATCCTGAGAGGGTGGCAGCCATTGATAAAATCCCTAAGCCAAAAAATGTGAAAGGAATTTAGTTTTTCTTTGGTCAGGTGAATTTCTTGAGAGGATTTATTACAAATTTCGCTGAAGTTACTAGGCCAATATATAAGATGTTGAGGAAAGGATCTAAGATCAAATGGGAAGGTGAGCTTGATGAAGCTTTCATGAATATCAAGCAAGCTATTAAAGATGCACATGTGCTCACGGCACCTCATTACAGTATCCCAATGCATATCTTTTCCTTTGCATCTTTTCATACTATTGCTACAGTTTTGTTGCAGAAGAATAATGAAGGTTTTGAGCAGCCTATTGCATTTTTTAGTAAATCTTTGCAGGTTGCTGAATTGAAATATGATATCAATGAGAAATAGGCTTATGCACTAGTAAAGGCTATCAAGGCTTTTAGATGTTATCTAATGGGAGCAATTGTGATTGCCTTTGTACCTAGTGCTACAATAAAATATATTTTTTCACAACAGGAGGTGTTTGGAAAGAGATGTAGATGGATAAATAGAATTCAAGAATTCAATATTGATATCCAGATTAAAAAATTTTGTCAGAGGACAAGGATTGGAAAAATTGATGGCTCAATCCAATCCTGATGCAAACCAAATAAACCAGACTAATATTAATTATACTTGTGATATGGATGATTGCATCTAGTATCAAGACATTATATTTTACTTAAGGAACATGAAGTGTCCTGCAGGAATGGATGACAACAAGAAAAGGACTTTGAAACTACAAGCCATCAAGTATGTGATTATAAGATGCAAATTGTATAGAAAAAATTTGGATTGCCTACTTTTGAAATGTGTTGATGAAAATTAGGCGGACAAGTTGTTAAAAGAAATGCATGAGGGATTTTGTGGGGGACATTATATGGGTAAAAATACTACTCAAAAGGTCTTGAGAGTAGGATTCTAGTGGCCCACAATCTTCAAGGATGCAGAACAGTTGGTAAGGAGGTGTGATGTTTGTCAAAGATTCTCTAGTAAACTTAAATTTCTAGGCAATGTGCCCTTGAGGCCAGTTGAAGTGCAAGCCCCTTTCCAACAATGGGGAATAGATTTCATAGGAGAAATATCAAACAAGTCTAGTGGAGAAAATTCTTGGATATTAGTTGCTACTGATTATTTCACTAAGTGGTTAGAGGCTATCCCCACAAGGAATTCAACTAGTAAGGTGGTGACTGATTTCTTGTTGAATAATATTGTTACCAGGTTTAGTTGTCCAGAGAGGATTGTCAGTGATAATGCAATGTGTTTCAGGTCTACTAAATACAAAGATTTCTACAAGGGTCTGGGAATTCAGATGTCATACTCCTCACCCTATCATCCACATGGGAATGGATAGGCAGAATCAAAAAATAAGAGCTTGATAAAAATCCTCAAGAGGATCCTTGATAAGAATAAAAGAGCATGGAATTCAAAATTGCCATTAGTTGTATGGGCTGATAGGGTAACTATGAAGAAGGCAATCGGTTGTGCACCATTTGACTTAGTGTATGGGATACATGCAAGTATGCCTCAGAACAACTTATTGGAAATGTATAAGTTTGTTTAGTTATATAATGATGATATAGAAGATGAAATGCAGTTGAGGATTGAAGACCTCATCAGGCTAGATGAAACTAGGAGAGAATCAGCCTCAAGAAATGCCAGGTTGCAGATGCAAGTTAAGAATCTTTATGACAAAAGGACTATTGACAGGAAGTTTGAGCCTGGTGACTTGGTATTAATCTAGAATGCTAGATTGGAAGATAAGGGGAAACATGGAAAAATTGACCTAATCTGGCTAGGGCCATATCTAATTCATGAAAAATGGGACTAGGATTCTTATATTGTGAAAGAACTAAATGGTGATGTTCAGGAATTGCCAGTTCATGGAAAATTCTTAAAGAAATACTTCAATTGAAGGTATTTATCTTTCCATGAATAGTAGTTAGGTCTGTATATATTGTACTTTTTATATAGTGGTGTGTTTCCTTCCTATTCTATTTTTCTCAATTTGTAGGGTTTCATCCTATTGCTCTCTGTTGTTCATGGTCATTCCAGTAGGTGGTTTTCTTCACCCTAAGATTCTAGATCCTTGCTATGCCTATAGGAGGCATACATCCCCAGACAGAGCCACTGTTGGAACTTGTAGTAATTCTCATGGCTATATAGTTTTTCCCTGGTCTGTGCAGTGGTTTTCTCTGTCTTTGGCCCTTAAACCCTAGTTCAATTTTCAAATTTCTAGTCGTTGGTGAAAAGAAGCCCTAATTTCCCTAGACTAGTTTCTATTTAAGCGTTACTTTTTCTGCTTACTAAAGTCCTAAAATGCCCATGTGCTAAAATTGTGATAACCACTTCGTGTGTTATGTCATTGGGTTTTATTGTTGGGGCCCCCTTTAATTTTTTCTATCTAAGCCTAAGTTTTCTTGATAATTTTTCCTAAGTGTCGGCCTTTAATTTGTGTGGCTATCATTGTTTCGCAAGACTTTTTGTTGTCAGAGTTTCTGACATGCGATTTAGCGATAGGGCGTCATCTGTCCCAGTGGGCCCAGAATTTCAGTCCCCTTTTAATCTAACCGTGGATGCATGATCTCATGGAATATTCCTACCCCATGAGATCATGTGACAACCACTCGATCTTCCAACATGTTGTGGCCTGTGCATGGTGGGTCCTTGTTTGCTCAGTCATCCTGACTTGGCAAATTTTCATTGGTCGATAGGTTTGTGACATGGCAGTTGTCAATCAAACTGTCTCTCTATAAAAGTCTGTGGTCTGACAATTGTCAAAAGGATCGACAATGGGCACTTGATCATGAGGAATATTCTTTCCCCTCATGATCATGCACCTGTCATCCGATATGAAGGTAAAGAAAAGTCAAGGTGGGTCAGTCATGCTACGTAGTGCTGACATGCTCATTTCTGATTGGCTGACAGTTTGGTGATGTGGTGAGAGACTTTTCAAAATGGCCTTTTGACTATTATGAAGATTAAGGACAACCATCTGATCTGCCAGGAAAAGATGAGATCTATGGCCACATTTTAAACTTGTCGATTAGTCATTTCTTCAAGAAATTCAAATATTTAAAGGGTTTTGAGCGACATAAGGACTGATTTTTAATGTTTTAGCGGCTGGGTTTGGTAGGAATGATCTCGTCGACTATTACAAAGTGGCTCAAGGTGTTTGATGACTATTTGTAGGGGTTTTTTGTACTATGAAGAAGTTGCTTGAGGTGTGTTGCAGGTGGGTAATCAGGTGGGTGAATGTAGAAAATTCATGGTTTTTGGTATAAATCAGGAGATTTATCATAAGTGAAGATCATCCTAGGATCTGATCCGGCTAGGTTGCTTGGTTTTCCTCCCATGGAATAAATTGTTATTGAATTTTTGGTTGGTTTGGTGGGTGAAAACACTAACCCATTGCCCTAGTCATCTATAGATTGTTGCATCCTATCTTTGGGATTCCAAGATGACTAGGGGGTATATATTGTTGTAGTTTTGATTTTGTAGGGGTTTCAAGTTTTTTTGGTCCCAAAGGTGGTTGATGTTATGTTGAAAATCAATGTAAAGATTGAACAAGGAGAGCCTAGATTTTGGGTTTGTCTCCTAGCATTTTGTTGTTCTAGTAATGCATAGATTCTATAGATTTTAATGAGAATGCACTTTAATTCCAATCTCAGATTCTTGTTTGTCTTCTTATTCTGATCTTGGGCTCATATATGTTAATGTCACAAAGTGAGTTAGCATATGGTAAACAAAGAGTATTATGGAATTATCTTTGAGTTCCTAACAAAGTTAGGATTAAAGTCTTTAAGGTGATTTCAATGAGTTCATGATTGGGTAGGAATTTGATGATCACGTTTGAGAGTGAGGTGGATAATAGGCAAAGCACTTATCCTGAATTCAGGAGTATTTGATTTAGGATTTTTCAATTGATATGTGTTATTAGGTGACTCTATGCCCTAGGTTAAGGCACTGATCCATTCTCTGGAAGCAGTTCATCATCATCCACCAAACATATAAATTATAAAATCTTTAAACCAATTTGTAAATGATATAATCGCTTAATATTTTGTGATTCCTTTCAAGAAGTGAGTCAAAGGTACACCTACCTTAGCATCCAAGCTCAAAGTATAGGAGGATCTCTTTGATCCTTGGTAATTGGCCCTTTTCCTTGTAGACTTTGGAGTGGTGATAGAGTCAGAGACATTAAGTTGTTAATCATGGTGTAAACCTGCAAGTATAAAGAAAAGAAAACCAACAAATGGCATGCAGCCTAGAGGTATATCTAATTTGAGAGACATTGCTGATGAAAGTAAGAGAAGTGTTGAAGCAGTGAAATTTTCTGAGTACATGAAGACATTGCATGAAGATGGGAAAATCAAGCTAGAAGAGAGTAATTAGAAATACAAAGATAGAGACGATAGATCAAGGAGACATAAGACTTTTTTTGTTGGTGATGAAGTGATGGTTCATTTGAAGAAAGGTCAATTTCTTGTTGGAACATATGGGAAGCTAAAGATGAAGAATTTTGGATCTTGCAAAATTTTGAAGAAATTTGACAGTAGAAATGCATATGAGATTGAGTTACCTGATGACATAGACATTTCACCAATTTTCAACATTGCTGATTTGTATGAGTATCATGAACCTGATGAAGACATGATAGTACCGATGGAATATCCTAAGAAGAAGAATGAAGAACTTGAATAGATTTTGGAACAAAGAATTGGCAAGAGTACAAGAGGTAAATAGTATATGGAATATCTGGTAAAGTGGAAGAATACATCGATTAAAGATAGTTCATGGATTTCACAGTCTGAGTTGGATGCAGCTCAGACTAGACCTACTGAATGATTCAGAGAATCATTTCAAAATAACCCCAGGTGTCTGATGCAGGAGCATCTTGAGTCCTTGGCAATCCCATGTCACCAAAAAGATATTTGAGTTTTTCTATGTTGCTCAGTTCCTGCTTTGACCAAGTTGATCGATATGTTGGTTCCTGGATAGGATTTTACACTCCATGAGATACCAATATGCCCATGATGGATATTAAGGATTGGTTAATTCCAAATGTGAGTAATCTATGAGCAATCAAACCAACTATAGGGATAAGATTACCCTCTTCTTCTTCTGGCTCTGCAAAACCAAGGCGGGTGCACCTGATCCAATAGTATTAACTCTAACTCATAGTTCTAACTCTGCCCCTTATTTCTTTATTGGATCTTTCAACAAATGAATATAGTGAGAAAGTACTAAACAACAACCTATTGTTCATTGACTCTCCATCACTGGGTAGGACAATACATAAATGTAAATAAAATTAAAGATTGGTAATGATTTGAATGATTTGGGATTACAAGGTTTGAATCACTCCTCTCAACACAAAGATAGGAGAATATAGGCCAGTGCCTTATCTATTGGGAAAAATATCAAGGAAAAGAATGAATACAGTGGTGTCTAAAATTGGTCTCTAGACATAAATACAAAATATCCCATCTCTTTCCTACTTATGAAAATCCTTCAAATAAACTCCAAGAACACATATTCCACTTTGAGCAATATTTAATCTAACTCTAGGTTGGAACTCAAAGCACCAATACATTCACATAAACCTTATGCAAAGATTTAAAGATTCAAAGAATAGAGCAAAGGAGAGCAAAGATCTGAGGTTTGTATTAAGTATAACCTTTCACCATGTACATACAGTATCCAGAATAGTAAGCTTGCAAGATAAGAACATCAATTTGTACTTCTTCTCTATTGTTTGATAAAAATGGTATCAAAAATTACAATCCTTGACTAAAAAGCTAGGGTTTCAGAAATTCTATCCTTTTTAACACCTAAACTTCCAATCCCTTAGAATGATCATTAAAAAACCCTTTATACCAAGAGATGCAACAAGCAACTGATCATTCTAGGGCTACAAAATTAACCAAAAAAAAACCTTTACAACAACCCCAAAGGGTTTACAATAACTACACTACTGAAATAGGTGAGATATTTTGTAATTGAGTCTGTTTGCACTCTGAAAATTTTTCATGGCTCTAGCCCCTTTCTTCTGGTCTCTGCAGTCATTTTTAGGTCTCTGGCATAAGCCCTTAGTTCAAATTTTTGAAAAACTAGCCGTTGTATGAGAAATCCTTTACAAAACCCTAGCCCTATTCTATTTTTGTGTTACCTTTTTGAGTCACTTAAAGGTCCTAAAATGCATGTGCTTTATACTTTTGGTCGGCCCCGCTTTGATTTTTCCTAAGTTTTACCCCTGGCAGCCTTTAATTTTTCCTATGGTCCTCAGTGCCTAATTTTTCCTAAAAGCCTAAGTCCTGTGCTTTAATTTTTCCTATAGTTTTGGCTTTGATATTTCCTAGGCCCGGCCTTTTGACACCATCTTGATCCAATGGTTGTCATGAAAGTGCAAGGGTTTTGTCAGAGGCTTGCGGTCTTGCGACAACCATTGATCCCTTTCCATGACATAGCTTCTCTAAGCGGGTGGGTCCAATGTCAGAGGATGTTGAATTGGTGGCTTTTTATTGGTCGAGGGTGGTGAGTTGGATATAACATGTTATGTGGGCCTGGTATCTCAATCAGCTAAGATTCTAGATCGACGGTTGGCATATGAGTGAATAGAATCTTTTCAGCCTTTCAGATCTTGTGCCATCTGTCTGATCTTCTAGGTGGTATAATGTTCTCGATGGGTCCTAATTGCCATGTAAGCATGGTTAGAGGTCTCTTATTGGTCCATGAGGTAATGACTTGGTGTTTGTCAGTGCGACCTAGTTTAGGATTTCAAAGAAGACCTATGCAACTAGAAGGCTATAGGCAAATTAGTTTTGATGGGATACGAGGCTACTTGAATGCTTTTCCAAATGATATAAGGGATAAGGTACCTAAGTTTGCTAGTAATAATGCTATTAGTTGTGAGGAGCATCTTAGGTTATTTGTTGATATGCTTAATGATTATGAGGTAGAGCATGAGGATGTAGTCATGAAATTGTTTGTTCAATCTCTAATGGAGGATGCTAGAGATTGGTTTAAGAGACTTCCTGATAAATGTATTGATACTTGGGATTCCTTTGAGAGATGTTTTAAAGAGAATTATGGTGATAGGCCTAATGCTAGTTTCATGTTGAATGAATTCAATACCATAAGGAAAAATTAGAATCAGTCTGCAGCTGAATTCAACATGAGATTTCAGAAGGGTATGCATAAGTTATTCCAAGTTATGTGGTTAGATGACAATGTTTGTCTAACCACATACTTCAATGAATTTGATGGAAAGATGGGATACTTGTTGAGGGACAAAGAGCCAAGAACTCTTAGAGATGCTTTTAGGATTGCTGTCAATATTGAGAACAATATGAAAATATCAGGAAAATTGGGTGGGAAGAGAGATGACCCTAAATTATTTGGTGACAAGAAATAAAAAAAATAAAATGATAGGAATGTTGGAACTAGGAGGCAAGAAGAAGAAAAATTGGATAAGGTGCTCAATGCATTGAAGGATTTGAAGGCACCTACAAATAGGAACATCAGTGCTCCTACCAATGAAAGGCCTCATTTCAACAACAATTTCAATAAGTAGAATAGATTGTAGAACTACCCCTACAACACCCAATGGAAGGATGGAAAGCCTACTATCCCTATTGCAAGAGGAAACAATGAAAGAGGTTTCCCTGACCCTCTACAAAAAACCTCAATAAATGTCATGGAAAACATACCTTGGTGTGTTGCATGCCAGTCCCCTCATTCTGCAAAGCATTGTGTGGTTGCACATTCTATGGCTGCAAATCAAGATGATGTTGGATGCAACATGGCTACTTCATATCTAGGATATGAAGATGATTCTAATTTTGATGAAGAAGTAGATATAAATATGAAGAGACACAATTAGGCCCTTTTTTATCAAGAGGTATTTTCTGATAGTGAAGACATTGATAAGAAGACATGTAACATGAACTCTTCTTCTGAGCCAGTGAATTTAAGAAGACCTTATAGAGAAGAGATGGATAGGATTACTATAGAAATGATTGCCCAAGTGCAAACTAGAGGCATGGTGGCAAGGAATACAAATGAGAAAGATGGAGGAATGTTTATAAAGAGTACCAACTCCAGAGAGCCTAATGAGAATAAATCAAAAGGTGATCACATGGTGAAATTCAAGAATGTAAAAGGTAAGAATTGTGAGCCTAAGGGAGTTGGAGTTGAAAGATTTTCTAGTGAGATTGAGAAGCCAATTAACGCAATGGCTAAGAATGAAAAAATGAGGGTGGCCAATACACCTAATGTATCAGATAAGCTAAAGGATACTAAGGCAGTGCAGATTGAGATTCCTTCCTCTGCGCCTGTTGATATGTTAGCTGTATTGTCTCAAATTATAGTTAAGGTTCCATTGTCAGAATTGTTGAGGATCCCTGAACAGAAAGATAGAGCTATTGCATGGGTAGATAATGTTCATAATAGTGATGTTGCATGAAATGGATCTCAGGATAAAGCTTTGAAAGGTGTTGCTACTCAGGGAATTGTATCTCAAATTCCTCCTATATATTTGGGTAGTTCTGTCAATGCTAGCCTTGAAAACATTGATCCATTCTTTTTAAGTGTTCTTGTGAATGGAATGAAATTAAGAAATTGTATGATTGATAGTGGTGCCTCTAATATTGTTATGCCTTTTAAGATTATGGAAAAATTGGGCCTTAAAGTTGATACAGTTCAAGGCAGATGTTGTGCAATGGATCAGAGGGAGGTACTAGTCATTGGGACTATCAATGCAATGCCATATAGGATGCCAGCATATCCAGAAAAAGAGTTAACAATGAGTGTTTTGGTGGTGGACATCCCTCCTCATTATGGGATGCTATTATTAAGAAGATGGAGTGTTGTCATGGGTGGAAGTTTACAGTGTGATTTGTCCTATGCCACTTTCAAGATTGATGATCAATTTGTCAAGATTGAGCGAGAACCAAGAGTATGCCACATGATTGAGAGAAGAATTGATAATGAAACTACATGTTTTGTGGATACTGATATTAATGCTTTTAGGGAAGAGATCCCTATGCTTGAGAAGGAACTTATTTTGTCACCTATCTTTGTTGAGGTAAGTGTTAATTATGTGAAGGGTGATTTGTGGGTAATGTACTTTGATGGTGCAAATTGCAAGGATGGAGCAGGAGCAGGTATTTTACTTATTTCTCCTAATGGAAACACCTACAAATTATCTTTCACATTGAATTTCTTTTGTACCAACAATATAGCAGAATATGTGGCATTGTTGCTAGGATTGAGGTTGGCACAAAAACATGGAATTAAGTGTTTGAGTGTTGTTGGTGATTCTGAGTTGGTGGTTTCCCAAGTCAGGTCAATGTATGCTTCCAAGAACAAAAGGTTAAAATAATATAGGAATGCAGTTTGGGATTGGATTGAACATTTTGATGCCTTCAATATTGAGTGGAAGGATAGGAGTAACAACAAGATGGCTGATTTGTTAGCCAATATAGCAATAAATCCCAGTGATATTACTTTTTCTGGTCTCTCTAAAGTTGAAATTCAGGCTGGGCTTAGTGTACTAGACAAGATTGAAAATTGGCAAGTTTTTGATGATGATAATGATATCTTGAAGTTTATGAGTTGTGAAGATCAATATCATGGTTAGGAATTTGATTGTTCAACCTTGGTTGAGTTAGTAGAAGGAAGGGAGGTTGTCTTTGGCAATGAGGTTATTCAGCTTAGAACTAAGAAGGTGCCCAAGGGGCTTGTTGTTTTGGAAACTATCTTTGATAACTAGGATAAAGTTCAAAAGAATATCTAAAGAGAAGATCATGCTGATCTAGAGGAGCTAAATCTTGGAACACATGAGGCACCTAAGAAGGTATATATTGGTAGGGACATGTCTCACAATGTGAGAAAATCTTTGATTGAATTATTGAGAAAATTCAAGCATGTTTTTGCATGGTCATATGATGACTTGAAGGTTTATAGAGAAGATTTGTTTCAGCATATTATTCCATTAAAGGGAGATGCTAAATTTTTTTGGCAAAAACAAAGGCCTATTAATCCTACTTTGGCACCCAAGATGCAAGAAGAGTTAATGAAGTTAAGATATGTTGGCATTATCAAGCCTATAAGGCACTCTTCTCGGGTTTCAAATCTTGTCCCTATCAGAAAGAAAAATGGTGACATCGGGCTTTGTGTGGAATTCAGGAATTTGAACATTAGCTCATTAAAGGATAACTATTGTCTACCCAATATGGAAGCTATGTTGCAGAGAGTGACCAGATCAAAATTGATGTTTATGATGGATGGTTTCTCTGGTTACAATCAGGTAATTATAAAAGAATGAGAACAATTCAAGACAACTTTCACTACACCTTGGGGGACATATGTTTATGTGAGAATGCCTTTTGGTCTCACAAATGCTAGTGCAACTTTTTAGAGAGTAATGGATGTTGCCTTTTTAGATTTTATTGATGATTTCCTTTTTGTTTATCAAGATGATTTAATTGCCTATTCCAAAAAGGAAGAAGACCATTGTACTCATTTAGAGAAAATATTTTTGAGGGCTTTGGAATATGGAATTTCATTAAACCCAAGGAAATGTGCATTTGGTGTCACTGAAGGTAAGTTGCTTGGCCACTTAGTTGGGAAGCAAGGAGTGAGAATTGACCCTAAGAGGGTAGAAGCTATTGATAAAATTCATAGACCAAAGAATGTTAAAGGGATTCAGTCCTTTTTTGGTCAGGTCAATTTCTTAAGGAGGTTTGTGACAAACTTTGCAGAGGTTACTAGACCTATTTCTAAGATGTTGAAGAAGGGATCTGTAATCAATTGGGAGGGTGAGCTTGATGAAGCTTTCAAAAATATCAAGCAGGCTATCAAAGATGCACCAATGCTTAAGGCACTTGATTATAATGTCCCAATGCACATCTTTTCCTTTGCATCTTTTCACACTATTGGTGTAGTTTTGTTACAGAAAAATAAGGATTGTTATGAGCAGCCTATTGCATTCTTCAGTAAATCTTTGCAGGCTACTGAATTGAAGTATGACATAAATGAGAAACAAGCATATGCACTTGTGAAGGTAGTCAAGGCTTTTAGGTGTTACTTAATGGGAGTAGTTGTGATTGCTTTTGTGCCAAGTGCAGTTGTGAAGGATATTTTCTCACAGCAAGAGGTGTCTGGGAGAAGATGCAGATGGATCAATAGGATCCAAGAATTTAATGTTGATATCCAAATTACTAAGTTGGTTAGAGGACAAGGATTGGCAAAATTGATGGCCCAATCCAATCTTGATGCAAATCAGATAAATCAAGCTGAAATTGATTATACATGTGATATGGATGATTGTATATGGTATCAAGATATTATCTACTATTTGAGAAACATGAAATGTCTAGCAGAAATGAATGATAGTCAGAGGAGGACATTAAAATTACAGGCCATCAAGTATGTAATTGTGAAATGTAAATTGTATAGAAAGAATTTAGATTGCATACTTTTGAAATGTGTTGATGAAGATCAGGATAACAAGTTGTTGAAAGAAATGCATGAGGGAGTTTGTGGTGGACATTACATGGGTAAAACTACTTCTCAAAAAATCTTGAGAGCAGGATTCTGGTGGCCCACAATCTTCAAGGATGTAGAATAGTTGGTAAGGAGATGTGATGCTTGTCAAAGGTTCTTTGGTAAGCTTAAATTTTCAGGTAACATGCCATTAAAACTAGTAGAAGTACATGCTCCTTTCCAACAATGGGGAATTGATTTCATAGGGGAGATACCAAACAAGTCAAGTGGAGGACACTCATGGATCTTAGTTGCCACTAATTACTTTACAAAGTGGGTAGAGGCTTTACCTACAAGGAATGCAACTAGCAAGGTGGTAACTGATTTCTTGTTGAACAACATTGTTACAAGGTTTGGATGCCCTAAGATGATAGTAAGTGATAATGTCATGTGCTTCAGGTCTGCTGAATATAAGGACTTTTGCAAAGGTTTAGGAATTCAGGTTTCTAATTCTTCACCTTATCATCCACAAGGAAATGGTTAGGCATAATCTACTAATAAGAGTTTGATAAAGATCCTCAAGAGGATTCTTGAAAAGAATAAAAGAGCATGGAATTCAAAGTTTCCATTAGTTGTATGGGCTGATAGGGTAACTGTGAAGAGGGCAATTGGTTGTGCACCATTTGACCTAGTATATGGAATACATGCAAGAATGCCTCAGAACAATTTATTGGAAATGTATAAATTTATTCAATTATATGATGATGACATAGATGATGAGATGCAGTTGAGAATTGAGGACCTCATTAGGTTGGATGAGACTAGAAGAGAATCAGTTGCAAGAAATGCCAAATTGCAGTTACAGGTTAAGAATTTGTATGACAAGAAGACTATTGAAAGAAGGTTTGAGCCTGGTGATTTGGTGTTAATTTGGAATGCCAGATTGGAGGATAAAGGAAAACATGGAAATTTTGATCCCATCTGGCTAGGGCCATATCAAATTCATGAGAAATGGGGCCAGGATTCATACATTGTGAAAGAATTAAATGATGATATTCAAGAATTGCTAGTTCATGGACAATTCTTGAAGAAATAATTCAATTGAAGGTATTTTATTTCCATGAACAGTAGTTAGGTCTATACAAATTGTAAATTCTATAAAAAGTTGCTTGCCCCTATCCTATTTTTGTCCTGGTCTGTCAGGTTTTGGTCCTGTTGCTCTCTGTTGTCAGTTTTCCAGTGGGATGGTCTTCTTTAAACTAGTGATTCTAAGTCCTTTCTATGCATGTAGGAGGCATACATCCCCAGATAGAGCCACTATTAGCACTCTAAAAAAATTTCATGGCTCTAGCACTTTTCTTCTAGTCTCTGCAGTCATTTTTAGGTCTCTGGCATAAGCCCTTAGTTCAATTTTTTGAAAAACTAGCCATTGTATGAGAAATCCTTTACAAAACCTTGGCCCTATTCTAATTTTGTCTTACCTTTTTGGGTCACTTAAAGGTCCCAAAATGCACGTGATTTATACTTTTGTTCAACCCTGATTTAATTTTTCCTAAGTTTTACCCCTGGTGGCCTTTAATTTTTCCTATGGTCCTCAGCGACTAATTTTTCCTAAAAGCCTAAGTCCTGCACTTTAATTTTTCCTATAGTTTCAGTTTTGATATATTTCCTGGGCCTAGTCTTCTGACACCATCTTGATCCAATGGTTGTCATGAAAGCACAATGGTTTTGTTAGAGGCTTGTGGTCTTGCGATAGCCATTGATCCCTTTCCATGATGTAGCTTTTCTAAGCGGGTGGGTCCACTGTCAGAGGATGTTGAATTGGTGGCTTTTTATTGGTCAAGGGTGGTGAGTTGGATATAACATGTTAGGTGGGCCTGGTATCTTAATCGGCTAAGATTCTAGATCGACGGTTGGCATATGAGCAGATAGAATCTTTTGAGCCTTTTAGATCTTGGACTGTTTGTCCAATCTTCAAGGTGGTATAATGTTCTTAGTGTGTCCTAATTGCCATGTAAGCATGATTGGTAGTCTCTTATTAGTCCACGAGGTAATGACTTGGTGTTTGTCAATGGGACCTAGCTTCTAGATGTGTCAAAGGGTCCTGATGTTGTCAGTAAATCAATGGTTGGCATAACTTCTTATGAGATCTGTCAGAGGTTTAAGATCTTGCACTGACCATTGATTTCATATCTTGTTAGAGGGTTGTTAGGGCAAGGCAAGATTCTTTGATCGATAGTTGTCTCATGATCTGGAAGAATCTTGGAGGTCTATGCAAAGATGAGACAACAGTCGATCTTCTTGATGCGGGCCCAGTAGAATTTCTTCAGTCTTTTGGTGGTTCTGACAAAGTGTTTAGTGACCTGACAAATTTTCAAAGGATCGCTTGTTTTCATAGTTAAATAGCGATGTTCTAAAAAAGCTATTAGTTTAACAAACAAGCCTTCATGTAATTGCTAAACTATTTGGTGAAGGTATAAAGTATTCTACAACTTGGAGGTATCCTTCAGTCGCCAATTCGCTAGGTTTGGCTAGGGTCCTATTAAGTGATAAATCATAAAGACCGTGAAAAGGAGGGATCGGATGGTCATGATTTAAGGTTGATCAAGATTCAAACATCGACCATCG
Source organism: Chamaecyparis obtusa (assembly GCA_027943335.1). NCBI lineage: Eukaryota > Viridiplantae > Streptophyta > Pinopsida > Cupressales > Cupressaceae > Chamaecyparis > Chamaecyparis obtusa. Next base: position 242,972 of record BSBK01005014.1, read on the forward strand.
ATTTGCTGCTAGTGCTTGGAAATAACCGTTGAAATTCAAATTCAAATTTGCAAAGGGTTTCTAGTGATAGAAAGGATAGAGTTTAATTGTTTTTGTGGCTAGATTTGATTTTTTTGGTGGCACTGATGGTTGTAGTGTGGTCTAGGGTGCTCCATGATCATTTTTAGGGGTCTATACTCTATGTTTTTGTGCTCGAGGTGTGTTTGTAGGTGACCAATTTGACTGGTTTTCATGGCAATTCCTTGTTGTTTTGTACTTTTCTCATAGATTTTGATGATTGCAAATCTGTTTGAGATTCATTTTCTTTGGGTTGCCTATGTTTTTCCCCTACAATAACTTCTAATGTAATTTTTTATGGGTTGGGTAGTTGAAGCCCTAACCCTAGTCACTCGAAGCTTGATGCATCCTCTTTGAGGATTCCAAGGTGACTAGGGAGTATATATTGCAGCATTTTTTATTTTGTGAGGGATCCAAACTTCCTTTTTGGTTCCTCATTGTTGATGGTATTATACTAAAAGAGGAGCTGATTTTTGGTCTTCTTCCTATCTTTGTGTTGTTTTGATTGTATATTGATCTTGAATATGTTAATGAGAATGCTATTGAGTTCCAATCTTGCATTTGTGTATGTCTTCTTGTTTTGGTTCTGAGCTCATATATGTTAGTTTCACAAAGTGTATTAGCATATGGTAAACAAATAGTATTGTGAAGTCATCTCTAATTTCCTAACAAAGTTAGGATTAAAGTCTTCTAGGTGAGTTCAGTAAGTTTGCAACCAAATAAGAATCTAATGTCCTTGTGTTTGAGGGAGAGGGGTAATAGGCAAAGCACTTATCCTGAGCCCAAGAGTGTTTGACTTAAGATCTTCAGTTGATGTATGTAATTGGGTGACTCTTTACCCTAGGTTAAGGCACTGGTCCATCCTCTGGAGGCATTTCATTGTCATCAACCACACACACACAAATTTAAATGATAAATTATTTCAATCAATTAGTAAGGAGTATAGTGGTATAACATTTAGTGATTCCTTTCAAGAAGTGAATCAAGGGTACACCCACCTGAGCATTAAGGCTCAAAGTGTAGGAGGATCTCATTGTTTATCCTTGTTAATTGGCCCTCTTCCTTGTAGACTTTGGAGTGGTGATAGAGTCAAAACTATATTAAAGTTATCCATCAAAGTATAAATCTATAAGTTGAAGATCAAAGGGAACTCCCAATAGAGTCAACATGCTTTTTGTCTTCAATGCTATCCTTGGCTCTTTTCAACAAATCTGATCTTATCATCTCACTTTCAAACTGTAATGAATGCCCTTCTATAATTATTCAACCATAGTATTCATTTGGCTTGGCATGATAGGAACAAAAATCAGATTTTATCAGTAATATATGCCTTTTGTATCCTTCCCCAACTGCAATCTATACTGAAGAATTTAATTCATGACCACCGCTTCATTTTACAACTTTCTGCATCAAAAACCCTAGCAAAATCCTACAGGAAATTTGAAATTAAAAATAAATGGTAACCGGCTCAACTTTAAAATGTGACCGTTGATCTATTTTATTCTCGGTAGATCAAGCGTCTCGTAGAATCCCATAACAATCAACAAAAACCTTTAAAAATCACTATCCACCTCATAAAACTTTGGACTAATGAAAACTAAGCATGTCAGTGATGAATCAGCACACTGGACCCACTCCTTATAAGCCTTAGATTGAACGGTCATCACATGATCGCATGGCCTGAAAGGATTCCACGCGATCATACGACAGCCATAGATCCTACCACACTGGCATTGTTTAGAATCTCCCAGGCCCACTGACGTGTCTGCATACCTAAAATCCATGGTCAATCAAAACCTAACATCTCAACAACACCTGGCAAAGTGATCCTACAATTCTTAGCTAACCCTTAACATTTGACCCATTTGGTGAACACGCGACTGCAAGAAATTTCAAGTTGCTAGATATATTATTTAACCACGGTCAAGTCAAACGATTCAGCAAACAAAGCATTTCACTGAATCATTGACTCTCATGTTTAAGCCTTGGCTATATTTGGTGAATGCACAAAAACCTTTATTCACCAGTTTGCAAGAAAAATTAGAACTCTGCCAAATACCTTGCAAATGACCGGACACAGAAGACTTTATTAATGCTGCCAAAAACTTGTTTGAGCCAAAAAAAAACTTTGATAACCCTCGGCCCACCTGCAAACTGGCACATGTCATCATACTATTTGGTATCTCCACCCAGTCACCTCTAACATAGGACCCACTATCCTCGGCATCTAATTGGATGACAGGTGTAAGATCGCATAGCCTCAAAAGATTCTATGTGATGATATGCCCATCGTCGATGAAGAATCTCACCCCTGTTCTGACAAACCTCTGACATAGAAAAGAATCAACGGCTGGTCTTATAGCCTCATGTGTCAGAAAAAACCCTTAGGATCATACGCTGGCCGTTGATGCTCTACCATTTTTAGAACCACTAAACCTCTGAAATTGTTGGCCCCACTGACAGGCTTCTGAGTCATTAATACATGGACCAATGAGAAAATGTTGACTAAGCACACCTGGCATGTGGACCCATTACATTGAAAAGCCTTTGTTGTGAAAGAGAATCAATGACTACCACAACTTTGCAACCCTTTGACACACTCCATAAGATCCTACACCTATCATTGGATCGTGATGGTGTAAGAAAGTTGGGCCCAGGAAAGGAATAAGGTCAGAAACTATAGGAAATATAAAAATGCTAGACTTAGGAAAAATTAATTCCACTAGGCGCATGGAAACTTAGGAAAATAAAGGCTGTCGGGGTAATAAAATTTTACGCACATGCCTTAAGGAAATTTTAAGTGGCCTGAAAAAGTAACATGAAATTAGAAAAAAGCTAGGGCACACTTAGGGTTTTTCCTACAAACGGCTAGAATTTTGAATTTTGCCTAGGGTTTTTGCAGGAAAATGGGAAAAATAACTGCAAAGGCTTGGAAAATATGATTCAACTATGGAAATTTTTACTTGTGCTAATAGTGGCTCATGCTCGGGGACATGTATCTCCTATAGATACAATGAGAAGCTGGAATCTCCTAGTATATTAGACCAGAACCAAAATTTTTGACAAAAATAGGGAACTGCACACAAAAACCTAAACAAAACCTGTACAGAAACTACCAAAACTTTTAGGAGAAATAGAATTTCAAAAATTGAGTATGAACAAGCAGCTCCAGGAGCTCTCCTGTCAAATTCTTCAGAATGTAAGAACCTTCTCCCCATTTTTCTTCAATAATATATGGGCCTAACCATATGGGATCAAATTTCCCATGTTTTCCTTTGTCTTGCATTCTTACATTCCATATTAATACCATGTCTCCCTCTTCAAAATTTCTCTGAATAGTTCTTCTATCATACAGGACTTTGCACTGGGCTTGAAAATTCTCATTCTTGATGTGTGCATCATTTCTTACCTCATTGAGTTGAATCAGGTCATTCATTCTAACTGTCATATCTTCTTCAACATCTTCATCATATTTCTAAATGAAATGATACATCTGCAACAAATTATTTTGGGGTAATCTTGCATTTATTCCATACACTAAGTCAAAAGGGGCACACCCTATAGCCTTCTTTATTGTAACCCTATCAGCCCATAGGGCTTGTAATAACTTGGAATCCCAGGCCTTCTTCTTTTTGTCCAGGACTCTTTTCAAAATCTTGATTAAACTTTTATTGTTGGATTCTGCCTGGCCATTGCCTTGTGGATGATAAGCAGATGAATATGAAATTTCAATACCATTATGTCTACAAAAATCAACAAACTCTTCTAACCTAAAACATAATGCATTATCAACCACCATAGTTTCTGGGCAACCAAACCTTGTCAAGATATTCTGCATCACAAAATCTGTTACTACCTTGCTAGTTGCTCTTCTTGTAGGGATTGCCTCAACCCACTTAGTGAAATAATCAATTTCCACTAAGATGTAGGAATGTCCACCACTGGATTTATTAGGGATTTCACCAATGAAATCCATACCCCACTTCTGGAAAGGGGCTTGAACAGAAACAGGTCTGAGAGGCAAATTTCCACTAAATTTTAGTTTTCTTGCACACCTTTGGCAAGGATCACACTTCTTGACAAACTGATGGGTATCCTTGAAAATTGAAGGCCACCAAAAACCTACCCTAATAATCTTGTGGGCTGTAGTCTTTTCCATGTAATGTCCTCCACAAATTCCACTATGCATTTCATGCATCAAAAGTTTGGCCTTCTCTTGATCTACACACCTAAGCAAAACACCTTCATTACTCCTCCACCAAAGCTCACCATTTATAATTTCATATCTTAAAGAGTGGAGTTTAATAGTTATTTTCTTATTATCATCCATTTCAAGGGGTAAGACCATCTTTTGTAAATATTTGACAATATCTTTATACCATTCACAATGGTCCATGTTGCACACATAAGGTCTTTGATCCTCTTCTAGCATATTGATCTAGTTTGCATTTAGATTACTTTGGGCCATAAACTTTTCTAGGCCTAAACCTCTAACAAACTTTTTAATGTGGATATCAATGTTAAATTCTTGAATTCTATTAATCAACCTACATCTCCTTCTTGAAACCTCTTGTTGGACCAAGATGTCTTTGACTGCAGCACTTGGAACATAGGCAACCACTGTGGCTCCCACCAAATAACATCTAAATGTCTTAATGGCCTTGACCAAGGCATAAGCTTGTTTATCAATGATATCATAATTTAATTCTGCTACTTGTAAAGTCTTGATAAAAAAGGAAATAGGTTGTTCAAAACCTTCAACATTCTTTTGTAAAAGTACTGCAGCAATAGTATGAGCAGATGCAAAAGAAAAGATTTGCATGGGTTTGCTATAATCTGGTGTCTTTAAGACTGGGGCATGCTTAATGGCCCTCTTAATGTCATTGAAGGCTTGAGCTGCTTCAGTATTCCATTCCATTTTTTCTCCTTTCTTTAACATTCTTGATATGGGAATACTAATTTCTGCAAAGTTTGTAATAAACCTTCTTAAAAAGTTGACCTATCCTAAAAAGGACTGAATTCCCTTGATATTTTTTGGTAAGGATAGTTTGTCAATGGCTTCCACTCTTCCAAGATCTATCCTTACACCATCCTTTGAAACAATGAGCCCCAAAAGTTTTCCTTTTGTTACACCAAAGGCACACTTCTTTGGGTTTAAAGAAACCCCATATTCCAATGCTCTGATAAAAATTTTCTCAAGATGTTGACAATGTTGTTCTTCTTTTGCTGAAAAGGCTGTCAAGTCATCTTGATATACCACCATAAATCTATCAATGAAATCTGCAAAGGCTACATCCATAGCCCTCTAAAAAGTGGCACCTGCATTAATCAATCCAAATGGCATTCTTATATAAACATATGTTCCCCATGGAGTTGTAAATGCAGTTTTAAACTATTCTGTATCTTTGACCATAACCTGATTGTAACCAGAAAAGCCATCCATCATGGACATCAATTCTGATCTAGCGACCTTTTGCAACATGTTCTCCATATTGGGTAATCCATAGTTATTTTTCAAAGAATTTACGTTAAGATTCATAAAATCTACACATAATCTGATATCACCATTCTTTTTTCTAACAGGCACTAAATTTGAAACCCAAGTGGAATGCCTAATGGGCTTGATTATTCTAGCATCCATCATCTTCTTGAGTTCACTCTGCATTTTGGGTGCCAAGGTAGGGTTAACAGGTCTCAACTTTTGTCTGAAAGGCCTTGTGCCTTCCTTGAGTGGAACCTCATGCTAAAAAAGGTCCTCTCTATAAGCTTTAAGGTCTTCATAAGACCAGGCAAAAACATGCCTAAATTTTCTGAGAAGTTCAATCAAATTTTTTCTAGTTCTTGGGGAGAGAGACCTACCTATATAAACTTTCTTGGGAGTTATCCCTATGCCCAATTTTATCTCTTCAAGCTCATTAATTTTATCAGTACTAGCTGAGAAGGCCTTGTCTTTATTATCAAATGCCCTTTCAAGAGCAACTTGTCCTTTAGGAACCTTGTTTGATTTTAATTGCAAAACCTCTTTCCCAAAAATGGCATCTTTTCCATTCACTGTATTAACATAAGCACTAAAATCCATTTCTTTATCACCAAAGTTAGATTCACAATGGAGAAACCTTAATATATCGTGGTCATCAAAAAAAACTTTCCAATTATCTAGATTGTCAGGGATGGAAGATCTGGCTTGTACCTCTATATTAGAAACATCTGCAAATGTAACATCTTTTGGTCTAAGTGCTATATTAGCCAACAAATCTGCCATCCTATTCTAACTTCTTTCCATCCAACAAATATTAAAAGCACTAAAGCTTTCAATCTCATCCCATACTGCATTCCTATATTGTTTCAACTTCTAATTCTTTGAAGCATATTTCAATCTAATTTGGGATATGACTAACTCAGAGTCACCTATAACTCTTAAACACTTTATGCCATCCCTTGATGCTAATCTTAGACCAATTAATAGAGCCACATATTCTACAACATTATTTGTGCATGAAAACAACAAAGTAAATGAGAACTTGAAATTTTTACCATTTGGAGATATGAGAATATTCCAGCTCCAGATCCTTCTTTGCTATTTGATCCATCAAAATACATGGTCCAAAGATTATCAATGTCAATCCATACTTCTTGGCTTTGTGATTTGTGGGGAGGCTCAACACCTTCCTCTGCTTCCTCATCTTGGACCTTAAAGGCATTAATATTAGTATCAAGGAAACAATTCATGTTGTCCTATTCTTCTTCCTCAATCATGTGTGGAGTGTTAGATTAGGTGAAATACTAATCTCCCAAGAACACCTGCATGCATAACCCTGTCACATGGAAGAAGCAAAGAATAGAAGGAAGAAAAATCTATGGAGGCCAAAAAGCCAGAGACATCTTATGGACATGCAAAGAGCAATCTCTATTATGATCCAATAAGTGAATAAATGAAATACAAAGAGGGAATCCTTATAAAAGGATACCAAAACCCTAAAGGTGAAAACCCTAAAGAATAATGAGATGCCTAAGTCTAACTTAAGTGTAGAGAATAATAGACTAATAATTAAATAAATTAATTATTAGCTATAATATGACAACTCTAACACCCCCCCTTAAGTGTAACTTAGGGAGAAGCTAAACAACTAAGGATTAAAAGGTGCATGAAAACAAAAATGCATGAAAGACCAATGGGTCCCGGCAACAAGGCCTGATCAGGTACCCAAAACAAAAAGAAAAAGATGTCCCAGAGAAAGGAACAAGAAAAGAGCAAGAAGCAACTCCGAAGCATGTCTGAAAACTCTGTCAGAAGATACTGCTGGAACCCCCACTGAAGTGCATGACCAGGTAGAGAAGACAAACGTCTGAAGAGCTAATCAATCGAACCAGGAAGCAATAGAACCAATAGGTGAAACCCCCCATAATGCTGAACTGGGAGAGGTGACAGGAACACTGAAATGCGATGCCAGAAACAACTGCAGAAGAAGAACCAGGAACACCAACAGTGCAACAGAAGCACACACACAAGATAAAGGGCGGTGTCACAGACACACTACATGGGCTAATGTCATGGAAGGTATGCTCACTTGACAAAGGTGGATGTGCCTAAAGCGGCATAAACATCATAACCCCCCATGGCACTTTATAACTGAGTGTGAGTACAAACAAACATAAGGTGTACAAGATCCCAGATATGCAAAAGTAGGCACTTTATCTTAGTGTGTTTACAGGAAAAAGAATGCAACAGAAAAGAAGCATACAATGCTCAGAAGAAGAAGGAAAGAAGAATAGTGAGAACAGAAGCAGAAGTCATCCCAAGAATGGAGATCCGTGGACCTGTAAAAGCCAAGTAGTCCATCCAAGTGTAGAAAAGAAAAACTCAATGGAGGAAGAACTTAGTATAGAATCTGGAAATAAGACCTCTGAAATTGAAAAGTACACTGAACAAGCTTTCCGAAAATACCAAGTTTGCTGAAAACTGAGCCCGGATGTGAGAGATATAGTGTCTGGAATGCAAAAAGTACCCGTGACTTTGACTGGCAGAAAACCCCTGCAAATGGAAAAATCAAACAACCAAACTAAAAAAAACAGAATGGTCTCAGAACTAGCTTTCCGTCGATATCTCGTTTGGCAAAAAACGCCATCGTATGCTCAAGTTACGGCAAAAATAGTGACAGGTGCTCTGGCAGGCACCTGAAAAAGAAAACCTCTGAATTCAACAGCCTGGTGAGAAAAATGGAAGAAGAATCTGGAAAAAATCTCTGCATATAAAACGACCATCTTGGAATTATCTTTCCAATGATATCTCGTTCGCCCACTAACTCCTCCGTATGAGCAAGTTATGCCACAAAAAGCATCAGGTGCTCCAGGAAGGCAAAAAAGCAGTCCTGCCTTCGAAGGCATGGTACGAAAACCGAAGCAAAAAAATTGAAAAAAAACCTCCATAATTGCTTTCGTCTTGGAAAGAGCTTTCCGATGATATAAAGAAGTCTGAAAAAGACCCCCGTATGCTCCAGATAGAGCAAAAAAAGTCCAAGTACCCCTCAAAAGCTTCAAAACATAGTTTTAAGCCCCTGGGGCTAAAAAAATAAGGCCCCTGGGCGCATGGCGCGCGCAGGGGGCTGGAACCGGAGCTCTCGGTCATCCATATGACCACCGTGGGCTTAATAAACCATGGGGGGCAGGCGGTGGGCGGGCCGGCGGAGCGGAGGCCGCGGAGGGCGGCGGCGGCACGGGCGCGGGCGCGGGCGCGGGCGGCGGCACGGGCGGCGGAGGGCGCAGATTGGCGGCACGGTGGCCGCTGGTGGCGCGGCGGAGGAGCGCGGGTGGCGCTGTGTAAAATACACTGGCTGCATTAATTTCAAACGCAAAAATCATTAAAAACAATGATTTTTAAATATTTTTTTTCTCAATTTTCGTGCCCGTACGGCACTAAAACCAAAATTTTTTTGTCTCAAAGCCATGTTGTCCAAAATGGACAAGTTTTATATGGATTTAGGGGTTCTTGGGCCTTCTGGACACAATGGTGGTGTCCATTTTTGCCCAAGGTGAGCCAAATTTTGGCTCCCCCCAGATCCACAAAAAAACTTCTGAAACCCTTGAAAACCTCCTGCTTCTGAAACACTTCAACAAAACATGAACAGCGAGCAGTAAGATGGCTCTGATACCATGTTAGATTAGGTGAAATACTAATCTCCCAAGAACACCTGCATGCATAACCCTGTCACATAGAAGAAGCAAAGAACAGAAGCAAGAAAAATCTATGGAGGCCAAAAAGCCAGAGACATCTTATGGACATGCAAAGAGCAATCTCTATTATGATCCAATAAGTGAATAAATGAAATACAAAGAGGGAATCCTTATAAAAGGATACCAAAACCCTAAAGGTGAAAACCCTAAAGAATAATGAGATGCCTAAGTCTAACTTAAGTGTAGAGAATAATAGACTAATAATTAAATAAATTAATTATTAGCTATAATATGACAACTCTAACATGGAGTTCTAGACTCCCTAGTGACTTTGATATTCTATCCTTCAAAACTAAAAGTGGCAAATGATAAGTCACACTGTATGCTACCTCCCATAGAGGCACTCCATTTTCTTGATAATAACATTCCATACTGGGGAGGAATATCTACTACCAAAACACTCATGGTTAATTGTTTGTAGGGGTATGTAGCCAATCTGTAAGGAAAAGCCTTAATAGTACCAAAAATTGGTACTTCTCATGAATCCATAGCTTGACACCTTCCATGAGGTGTATCCACTTTTAATCTCAATGACTTCATAACCTCAGTAGGCATAACAGTACTTGATGCTCTAGAATCAATCATGCAATTCTTTAGCAACTTTCCATTTATTTGCAAAGTCAAGAAAAAAGGATCAACTGATCCTATTGTAGTACTAACAACATTTGTGTCCAAATAAATTTGAGGGATTTTAGAAACAATCTCCTCACTACAATTTTCATCTCCTTCATCCACAACTGCTACTTGTTTCTCAATTTTTTCTATTCTTTGAGAATCAGTATGTACTACACCTTTTACCCATTTCAAGGCATTTTTCTTATGTTCTTCTATTCTCATCATCTCTAATAATGGAACTTTGACAGTGATTTGAGACAACAATTTACTCATGTCAACTAGAACATACTTTAAATCAGGTACATCTGGTTTTGAATCTGCAGTCTCTTTATCAACTTCTTGGGTGGATGCATCTACAGGTTTGTCAGTTTGGGCCTTGTTTTTCTTTTGCAAAACTGGTACAACCTTAGTAGTAGGCTTAGTTTTTACCTTATAAACAATATTGGGCTTGGAAACTTTCTTTACCTTGACTTTATCAACAGGATTAGCATCCTTAGTCTTTTCTTGTGAATTTTTTACATTCTTATCTGTCTTCTTGATAAAAATGCCAGCAGGCTTGGGGTTAGCATCACCAATAACTCTATTCCTCAAGTTATAATTTTCCTTTGCCTGATTAACCAAATTGGCTACTATCAAAGAAATTTCCTCATCAAAAGGTCTTCTCAAAGTATTTGTTTGTTCATTCTTTTGAACATTACATTGGATGTTGTCAGGCTCACTATCTTCATCATCTGAAAAAACTTGCTGGTGATATGATTCATTTCTAGTTTGGGAATGTGAAGTATCATGATTTTCATCCTCTTTAGTAGAGTCTACCTCACTCAAAACATGAGAAGAGAACATCCCACATCCTTGGTCATCATAAGGTTGTTCCTCATTGCATTCTTGCTCTTCTTGAGGAGAGACATTTTGGGATATGGCACAATAATCAGGATCATGTGGTGACTGACAGGAAACACACCATGGGACTTACTCCACCACATTCATTAAATTTATTTTCAATGGATCAGGGGTCCTATCATTTGGTCTATCTCTTTTCTCAGGAATAAAAGGCCTCCCATCTTTCCATTGAGTATTGTAAGGGTAATTCTGCATTCTTGGCAATTTGTTGAAATTATTAAAGGGGGGCTTGTCCCCTCCTACAGCTTGATTACCTCTATTTTCACCAGGCTTCAAATCTTTGATTGCTTTCAGAATCTATTTTAGGCTTTCATCATCTTTAGGCTTCACACCCTGAAGCTTTCCTAGATCTTTTCTATTTAACAAAGGAGACATGTTATCTTCTCTCCTTCCCAACTTTCCTAAGATTCTGCGGTTTCTTTCTATGTTCATAGCTAACTTGTAAGCTTCAACTAGAATCCTTGGATTTTTATCTCTTAATAGGTAACCCATCTTAGAATCAAAAGCATTTATATATGTGACAAGGCACACCCTATCATCCAATCTGATAACCTGCAACAATTTATGCATGGCCTTTTGAAATCTAACATTAAATTCAATATCATCTTCATTGAAATTCTTTTTTATGTTATTAAACTCATTCAGCATAAAGCCTTCATGAGTTTTGTCACCATATTATTCCTTAAAACAATGGCTAAGTTGATTCCATGAACCTATGCTACCATGTGGCAAAGCCCTTAACCAATCCCTTGAGTCCTTTGTTAAGGACTGCACAAATAGTTTCATGATAACATCATCAGGCACAATATTATAATCATCAATGACATCAATGAATTTCTTTAAATGTTCTTATTAGGTACAACATTGCTTCCTCTGAATTTAGGAAGCTTCTTTCTGATTTCTTTAGGGATGGGGTTAGATAACAAGGGATACCACTAAAAACCAACTATTTACATATTTCATGTATAATCCCTAAATTAGGAAAACCAGCACCCTAAGATGTAGATGCATTATTATTTGTAGTGGAAGCACCTTTAAAACCTCCTGGTGGGGGAAAACCAGTTGTCTGATTTGCTGAATTTGTGACATTTGCTCCTTGTGTCATGTTAGAATTATTAAAATTTGTAGGTCCTGCAAACCCTTTAAGAAAATCAATTTTCTTTTTCATTTCTAATGTTGCAGCTTCTAATTCTATTTTTTCAAGTTCCTTAGCTAGAAATTATTGTTCCCTTTTGGCCTTTTCAAGGTCGGCTTCCAATCTTAAGGCCTGGTCTTTAGGGATTTTAGGGGCTATAGGTTCTTTAATTGAAATTCCCTTTTCTTTTTGTTTCCCTTTATCTTTGGGAACTCTTGTTTCAAATGTCTTATGGACAATAGGTAGTTCTTTTGTCTTTTCAGGAATAGGGACATAATTTATAGCCTTTAAATCTAGCAATTGCCTTCTTAATTGGTCAGCCCTTATCATGGCATGTTTGACCCTTTCTTCCTTGTCATTTTCTCTCTTTTTCCTAATGGCCAGTTGATCTTGAATTCTTCTTTCCAATTCATATACTTCCTTAAAGATTTCCTCAGAATCAGGCAAAGTGGTTTCAGACTCATCCTGTTGTGCTTGGGGTTGTTCTTGCTGATCTTGAGACTCATGGGGGCCTTGAGGTATTGATGAATCAAGGGTTAAAGGGGGAACAAGATCCTATCCACCCCTTCTTTTGCTTCTAGACCTACTAAATTTTCCTAAAATCCTTCTATTGTGGGATGGTCTTTCACCCTCTCTTTCTGTGGGGGAATAATAATCTTCATACTGGTTCAGGCCTGAATCAACTGCCTCCTCATATTCTGAGGCATTTCCTTGCTGACTAGGAGGAGTAGGACCCTCCTGTCCTGGGTTTCCCCTTTGCTTCTAGGTTAGAGACATATCATTAACACTTTTTTCTTTCCTAACCTAAGTTCTTCTTGATGTGGCAGGAAGCCCACCTTGTAAGCTTTCTTCTGGGTGTTCCTTCCTCCAAGACCTTGTAATTTTGAAACTCATTACTATATATTATAAAGTACTAGTTACAGAGATGCTTAGAGTTTCCACTCACAAAGAGTGAGATAACTTGAAACCTTACTGAAACTGACTCCTATACTCTTCAATGAAGACCACTGGATAAGTGATAAGCCGGCCAAGAGTCTAAGCTCAACTTGTACCCGCATTATCTATGCTGATTTTTAACACCAGAGATATCAAATAATTGAAATAGGTAGGTTAGGAGTCAAGCTCAACTTGAAACCTACACTATTTTCTCTTGACATTATTTCTCTATTCCCCAGCAGAGTCGCCAATTTGTTAGTTCCTGGATAGGATTTTACACTCCATGAGATACCAATATGCCCATGATGGATATTAAGGATTGGTTAATTCCAAATGTGAGTAATCTATGAGAAATTAGACCAACTATAGGGATAAGATTACCCTCTTCTGCTTCTGGCTCTACAAAACCAAGGCAGGTGCACCTAATCCAATAGTATTAACTCTAACTCCAGTTCTAACTCTGCCCCTTATTTCTTTATTAGATCATTCAATAGATGAATATAGTCAAAAAGTACTAAACAACAACCTATTGTTCATTGACTCTCCATCACTGGGTAGGACAATACAAAAATGTAAATAAAATTAAAGATTGGTAATGATTTGAATGATTTGGGATTACAAGGTTTGAATCACTCCTCTCAACACAAAGATAGGAGAATATAGGCCAGTGCCTTATCTATTGGGAAAAATATCAAGGAAAATAATGAATACAACGGTGTCTGAAATTGGTCTCTAGACATAAATACAAAATATCCCAACTCTTTCCTGCTTATAAAAATCCTTCAAATAAACTCCAAGAACACATATTCCACTTTGAGCAATATTTTATCTAACTCCAGGTTGGAACTCAAAGCACCAATACAATCACATAAACCTTATGCAAAGATTTAAAGATTCAAAGAATAGAGCAAAGGAGAGGAAAGATCTGAGGTTTGTATTAAGTATAACCTTTCACCATGTACATACAGTATCTAGAATAGTAAGCTTGCAAGATAAGAACATCAATTTGTACTTCTCTATTGTTTGATAAAAATGGTATCAAAAATTACAATCCTTGAGTGAAAAGCTAGGGTTTCAAAAATTCTATCCTTTTTAACACCTAAACTTCCAATCCCTTAGAATGATCATAAAAAATCCCTTTATACCAAGAGATGCAACAAGCAACTGATCATTCTAGGGCAACAAAATTAACCAAAAAAAAACCTTTACAACAACCCCAAAGGGTTTACAATAACTACACTACTAAAATAGGTGACATATTTTGTAATTAAGTCAACATGCTTTTTGTCTTCAATGATATCCTTAGCTCTTTTCAACAAATCTAATCTTATCATCTCACTGTCAAACTGCAATGAATGCCCTTCTACAATTATTCAACCATAATATTCATTTGGCTCAGCATAATAGGAACAAAAATCAAATTTTAGCAGTAACATATGCCTTTTGTATCCTTCCCCAACTACAATCTATACTGAAGAATTTAATTCATGACCACCACTTCATTTTACAACTTTCTATGTCAAAAACCCTAGGAAAATCTTGCAAGAAATTTGAAATTAAAAATAAACGGTAACCGGCTCAACTTTAAAACATGACCGTTGATCTATTTTATTCTTGGCAGATTGGGCGGCTCGTAGAATCCCATAACAGTCAACAAAAACCTTTAAAAATCTCTATCCACCTCATAAAACTCTTGACTAATGAAAATTGAGCACATCAGTGATGAATCAGCACACTGGACCCACCCCTTATAAGCCTTGGATTGAACGGTCGTCACATGATCGCATGGCCTAAAAAGATTCCACGTGATCATGCGATAGCCATAGATCCTACCACAGTGGCATTCTTTAGAATCTCCTGGGCCCACTGACATGTCTGCATACCTGAAATCCACAATCAATCAAAACCTGACATCTCAACAACACCTGGCAAAGTGGTCCTACACTTCTCAGGCTAACCCTTAACCTTTGACTCATTTGGCAAACACACGACTGCAAGAAATTTCAAGTCGCTAGATATATTATTTAACCATGATCAAGTCAAACGATTCAGGGAACAAAGCATTTCACTGAATCGCCGAGTATCATGTTTAACCCTTGGTTATATTTGGTGAATGCGGAAAAACCTTTATTCGCCAGTTCTGAAGAAAACTTAGAACTCCACCAAATACTTTGTGAATGAGCGGACATAGAAGACTTTATCGGTGCCGCCAAAAACTTGTCTGAACCGCCAAAAAACTTTGATAACACTGGGCCCGCCTGCAAACTACCACATGTCATCATACTATTTGGTATCTCCACCCAGTCACCTTTGACATAGGACCCACTACCCTCAACATCTAATCAGATGATGGGCATAAGATCGCATAGCCTCAAAAGATTCTATGCGACGATATGCCCACCATTGATGAAGAATCTCACCCCTGTTCTGACAAACCTCTGACATAGAAAAGAATCAATGGCTGGTCTTATAGCCTCATATGTCAGAAAAAACCCTTAAGATCATACGCTGGCTATCGATACTCTACCATTGTCAGAACCACTGAACCTCCAAAATTGTTGGCCCCACTAACAGGCTTCTGAGTCATTAATACGTGGACCAATGAGAAAATGTTGACTAAGCACACCTGGCATGTGGACCCATTACATTGAAAAGCCTTTGTCGTGAAAGAGAATCAATGGCTACCACAACTTTGCAACCCTCTAACACACTCCATAAGATCCTACACCTATCATTAGATCAAGATGGTGTCAGAAAGCTGGGCCCAGGAAAGGAATAAGGTCAGAAACTATAGGAAATATAAAAATGCTAGACTTAGGAAAAATTAATTCCGCTGGGCACATGGAAACTTAGGAAAATAAAGGCCACCAAGGTAATAAAATTTTATGCACATGCCTTAAGGAAATTTTAAGTGGCACGAAAAAGTAACATGAAATTAGAAAAGAGCTAGGGCACACTTAGGGTTTTTCCTACAAATGGCTAGAATTTTGAATTTTGCCTAGGGTTTTTGCAGGAAAATGGGAAAAATAACTGCAGAGGCCTTAAAAATATGATTCAACCATGGAAATGTTTACTTGTACTAACACAATAGTTTGTCGGTTTCCTTTGGTTACCAAGTATGGTTGGTTATCTCCTAGGCGGTTAGATGTTTCACTTGTGCTTGGCAATGCTTGTCTGTTTCTCGGTCATCCTTTCTTACCGAGTAGTTTATTTTCAGTTCTTGTTGAGGCTAACTTGTGCATTGATTATGGGTCTCTGATTCAATGTTGGTATCCATCATTGGGAAGTGTTTGGTCCCAGATCTGATCATTCCTTCTATTGATTGTGGATCTGAAGGTTGACTCGATTCAGTGGTCTCTTGTATAAGTATAGTTGTTTGGTTAGAGTTTACAGGGTTAGTAGCTAGTAGAAGATAGAAGATAGTAAGAATAAATATTGTTGGTAGATCCTCGCATGTCGGAGGAATTATGTATTTCATTGTAATATCTAGCCGTAACTAGGAAGGCCTTACTACCTGGCATGTATGAATCAATTTGAATGAAGTTAATAATATCAATGATCATGCTTTCTCTCTCTCACTGTGTTGTTGTTACTTCCATGAGTTGTTAAGAAAGGTTGGATCTATAGGGTGTGCCATCATCTGGCCCCTAAGGTTCCTTCCCTTGCATTAGGTCCAATATGACCCCGATGATGATTCCTCGGCTACATGGGAGGATCTTGTTAGACTTACAGATTCTTATCCTTATCTATTTGTAGGCTTTTAGGAGTAAGCCTAACTATAGGGGGGAGGATGTAATACCCTCTCACATGATTATACTTTTACTCTTAGATTGGATATTTTTCATTATGATGGTTAGAACTATATATTTACAATTATGCTTATTTGGATGGTGATATGCATATCAAACATTTAGATATACTCATTTATGATTATTGTTTAATGTTTATGAAATTTAAAAATCATCTATCTTATATATGCTTATGGAAAATAATAGAGCTAACCCAAGGATTTGGAATCTAACCATTACTATCTATGATGTATCATCCTTCATATAGATATGACTGATGTGTTTTCATCATTCAAGAAAACATCGTAGGTACTCACTTAATTGAGGTTCACATGATGTATTGATCCTAGTCATCTATTTGAAAATGTCTTATTGTATGTATATGTGTGTGTGTGTGTGTGTGTATGTGTGTGTGTGTGTGTGTGTCTATATATATATATATATATATATATATATGCACATATATCTCTTCTCAGTGATGCAGGCTTGCAGGTACTAGGCATCGACTCCACCTAGTCTCATAGGTCTGAGAGTGCCCTCAAAATCCTTGATCATAGTTTTTGTTATGGAGATAAAACCAAGGTTCTATGAGAATGAAGCCTACCTCTGACCCTTTTCTACTCTTTAGGTTGGGGAACTCCTGAGTCAATACTTGTGTCAGATGGTGAATTATTATGTTGTCTCATCTTGTTAGATTATGTGGATCTTGTAGCTTGTTTCTTGCATTTATTGAGTATGAGATTTTGTGAATGGTAACTCTAATTCTATTTTATAGAATATTCTATCTTTTATTAGTAGTTACCTTATATGAACTATTGTATCTTGTAAGAGTTTGATATAGTATATTAATAATAATAGGTTTTACAATATAAATAATAATATTTTGAAGGGTATATGTACACATCGGTATATGGGTGCACACATATGCATATGGTTACATATATTTATATAATTTTTTGTGGATAATAAATTATTACACTAAAAGATATTAATAAATAATTAATAATTACTTTTATGGATGTCAAGTAAAAATTAAGTTGTAAACCTCCTTTACTATAGCCTAGGTAACTTGGTAATCTAGAATAGTAAATATGTTTTACAAGTTATTATTTGTCTTCCTTAAATAAAGGAAATATGTATGAGTCTAATATTAATTATTCCTCTCTTGGAATGGTTTTCATTTGGATAAATTTATGCCTAACTATTAACAAACCATTAATTTTGAATGGTTGCATCGGTTGGATTTTCCCATGCAACTACTTAATCTATTTGCAAGAAGAGTCTCTGTGGGAATGGGAGTTGGCTGGAAATAATATCTAAGAAGAAACTTTATTGTTTTGATAGGGTATCATAATTTGATAGCCTTAGTAATTATGGAGGAGTCTTGTGTCTGCATTCAGAAGGAATAGGGAGGAGTGTTGGGAGTAGGCTAAGATATTCTAGACTTCTTCTCCAATGGTGTCTCTGCAGGACTCCAGGTAGGATCTATCTTGGAAGATGATCCTCCTATGTGTTTGCTATGTTTGTTTGAATGCTATACTATTTATCCACTTGTTGTTTATATTATTTTTCATTAGAGGATTATGTTGTTTTATTATGGATGTATTGATTGAATAAGATAGTCTTAGGAGAAATGATAGTTGAATAGGTTTGGAATACACTATTTGTATAAACTATTTTATCTTTTTTTATAAGTTATTTTATCTTCATCCTTGTATTTGATAGAATTTGGAGTCTTCTTAGGATCTTTGATATACTTCCTTGTGCATTTAAGAGGTCTATAGGAACTCTCAGACTTTAGGAAGACTTATTCTCCTTCCATGCTTGTATTCTGGTCTATGCACCTTTTTCTGATTCTCATATCTGTAGTAGGGACACCTTATAGGAATGATCAGTTTGAGGGATGTTTTAGAAGGAAAATAGGAAGATCTCAACTGGGTATTTCCCTGATTCTGCATCCAATGCTTCCATCTTGCCCAATTTTTCCTGGAAAACCAATCTGCAAGTCACATTTTCCAAAAACATAGTCCCCTGGCCAACTCCGTAGTTCTGGGTCCCAACTACATAGTTCTCATGACCTACTACATAGCTTTGGGGCCTAAATACACAACTTCATGGCCCCACTATGCAAGTTAAGTGACCAATTGTGCACCTTGAAGGCCCAACTATGTAGCTTCATGGACCAATTGTGCAGCTCTTTGCCAAGCCATAGTTTTGGGTTATTTTTTATGTTTTAGCATTCCGGGTGACTTGGGGCTAACCCTAAGGGATTTTGGGTCATTGTGTACCACTTTTCTTTTTAGATATATATTTTTTAGTGCATTTTGATGTTTATTTAATCTTCCTTATGTGTTTAGGAATCTGGATTAGGGTTTAGTGTTGTCTGGTGGACAAGGACAACTATATGACTTCCTAAACCATCCTGATTCTTGGTTTCAATACGTGAACCATTCTATGACTTGTCTTTACACATATCTTGTATGTTTATGATTCTTGGGAAAGGGTAGAAAACTGAAGAACACTAGGTGAGTGGCTCTCAGTGTGGGGTCAGGGCCCTAAGTGGCTAGTACTAGGGAAACTCAATAATGAGTTGTTTTAATCAAGTGATAACTTTAATCAAATTAATGGGGTGAAATCAACTACTAAATAAGATAGATGTAAGCCTAGCCCATGCCTTTAGTGCAAGTAAATACTAAGGATGGGATTTGGAGAAGGTACCTATGCGTAGGTACGACTAAATGCCCTTGTCCTTATGAAAGGCATTCAGTTCCACATGTGCCTACTTGGGGGCAGGGGCTAAGAGTGGCTAGTGTTGGTAGAGTTCTAAAATTTCTCATCCTCATGATAAAATTTTGAAAAAATCCAGTTCTTAGACCTAATGGTAAGGTTTTAAGGTTACAACCCTAAGTTTGATGGAAGCCCTAGTTGGTCTTAGGCCTTGTTCTAATTTTGTGTTACTTTTTGGTTCACTAACTCCCCAAATACGCATGTGCAATTTTTTACCTCTTTTAAAAGTGACCACTTTACATGTTATATTGTTAGGTTGTCAAACGAGACCCTTTTTAATATTTTTTGCAAAGCCTAAGTTTTCCATAATTTTTCCTAAGTGACCAACCCTTTAAAATTGAGTGGCTGTCATTAAATCTCAAGGCTCCTTATCAAAATTTCTAACATGTGATCTAGTGACAAGCGGACATCTGTCTCGATGGGCTCATCTTCAGTGTTGTGTTGGCAATTAAACCAAGTAGTGCATCAATGGCTATCGTTATACCATTGGGTCAAGATGATTCCTTTTTAAGCATCGTGGTATAATGACAAGCGTATGATCAAGATTTACTGACAATAGCAAAATTTTTGACATGATAGTCTCAGTGGCATATTTTCTAGGTTGACACCTATCTTAGGTGACGTAACAGCTGTGGGGTTAGAATTTTCAAAGGATATAGCACAGTTTGATCTTACAGTCATCGTTATACCACTGATGGAAGATGTGAAGTATTTAAGCTTCACGGTATGGCGATGACCATTTGATGCTATATGATGGACGAGATGGTGAGTGGGGCCTTAAATTTCCATGTCACTTTGACATGTGTGTTTTTGATTGGATAAAATAAATACGATGTGGCAATCGATAGGATGATTGATATTAAAGAAGAAAAGGAGAAAGGGCCCACCCACTTGTTTTTGCAAACGTGGCATTTTTTAATTCGACAAAAAGATAAGTGAAGTGTCATAGAAGGATTAGCCTTCTTGGATGGTTAAAGTTCAAAAAGATCTCATGGTTGTCAGTATACCATTGAGGTAAAGTGCATGATTTTTAAGGTCTTTGGTATAGTGATAGCCGTTGATCTTGTTTAAAGATGAGGACTGAAAGGTGGGACCTCTATCACCAAGTCATGCTAACAGGTTCATCTCTGATTGGCCGAAGGCAGAGATGACATGTCAGGTTGTTAGTATACTTGACACCAAGGATAAAGTTAGGCTTTTCTGCCTATTGATCTGTCTGACATGGAATTTTCTAATTCGATAAAAGATTTCAAAAGGGAAGGTGGGGTCATTGCTTCAGGAAAAGATAAAGTGCTATGAGTTGAAAAGAATCCTGCAGTTGTCACTACACCGCTGAAGGAAGATGCTTGAATTCTATGCCCGTGCTTTAGTGACAAGATGACACCTATCCACTCTGATCAAGGAAAAGTTAAGTTGTTTCTTTCCCCACATGGTTAATTTGAACTATTCTCATTGGCTGGGAACTCATTTGGGAAAATTATAAAGAGGGTTGCATAGCTATTTTTGCTGATCATCTGATGCACCAAAAGGGAAACAATATCAATAGTCTGAATTCAAATTTTTGCTCTGTGACATTGTTCATGGCCTGTGAATGTTAAGGCCACCAGTTTTCAATAATGCTAGACTTAATGAGCTATGTGCAGATGAATTGTAAATGGTTGGCAACATTATATATCAAAATTTGATCATTGTTTCTCTTTACCGCTCTCATAAGCATTTTGGTGATCTGGATTGTCCTCTAGAGCAATATCAAGAAAAGTTTTTTTAGGTGCCTGGTAGGTCATAATTTTTTGAACTGAAGAATTGTTTGAAGTCTGTGAAGGAATTGTTGGAAGAATCATGTTGCTTGTCGATATTTTTAGGATTTTTTCTTGGGTATTTATATATTGTCCTAGAAACCCTAGTTTAATATGCCACCAAAGAGAGGACTATTTGGGAAGACAGAGTATAAAGACAGGGGTGTGTTTGAAGACTTAATGCAATTGCTACCGCATTCAGATAATGGGGTAGCTAGATTAAAAGAATTGGTCCTGAGGAACCCTAGGGATTATGTAAACAGTGGGCTCCATGATAGAGGGAATTGGATGAGAGATGCTAGGGTGGGTGAGGATCATAACGGTCTCATTTTGTTCAAAGCAGCTTACTCACAAAGGAATTCTTGTGCCCCCCTTAGCAACATTTGGCAATTTGATATTAGGAAGTTGGTAGTCCCTATAGTTTTTATGGATGTAGAATTATTAATTCAAATTGCTAACTGCTATGATCCTATGACAAAGTGTGTCAAGGATGTAAATGGAAATAATTTGATTAGTATCACAGAAGATGAGATTAGGGAGGTCTTCTCATTAAATGACCCTTCTATTGGGTTGGACAACATAGATTTTATAGAATTCATAGAGGTATATGCTCAGAGGGATTATTTAAGGGTAGGGCCTCTGAGGGATTTCTTAGACCAAATTGGATCCATGTGTGTCATTAGTCCAAGTACACCAGAGCCCTTCAAGATGGATTTCTTCAGTAAGATAGCACAGGGTTTCTACAATTCTTTGACTTTAATCCTAGGGCATGATTGTTAGGAATGAATTTTGGATTTTGGTAGTCATTATGTAGCATTTATTGTTACATTCATGACTATGATTGTCATTGATGTCAACACAGTGATCTTCTGGAGACTAGGAGAGAAGCAGATAGTATTTTGATTAGCGCACATGGGATATTGTAGTTGGAGCTATGCAATGTTGAGGTTATACTCTTTGATATGTTATATGTCTATGGTTAAGAGTACAGATAGTAATTCATTGATTCATGAAAGATATGAGCATTTTGGTAAAAGTAGTATTCAGACAGTGTTCTTGAGTAGCGGTTTGTGGAAATCAGATGGTATCTCCTAATTGAGATGGAATTTGGTTTTGTGCAATTAAAGGGAAGTTTGAGACACATTGATGGTGATGTGGCTCATAGAAAAAACTTCGAGGTCACACGAGTGAAGAGATATTGCATTTGGAAGCTGACAGTTTTGTGTAATTTTGATGTAGCGTATGGAAACTTTTATTTCGTAATTGTGTGCCAACTCATTTGTAATTATTCAAGTGTGGTATAAAGGAAGGAATGTTTTTCCTTATTGTATGTAGTTGAAATGTGAAAGAAGTGTGAGCATCATTTGGTTTCATGCGAATGTAAGCATGAAGTGAAGAAAAGAGCATAAGAGATTGTGAAAGTGAAATTGTGAAGGAAGACATGCAAAGTATAGAGATCTGGAATTGAGATCTGGTGTAGCAGTGAGTGTGGTTTGGCACCATAAGGAGGTAACATATTTAATATTATTCTACTGAATAATATTAAGGTTATTTGGATAGTGTGTTCATTGATCTTACCCTGAAGTTGTTTGGGCAGTGGGTCCTTCTATCTTCCATAACTCTTAACAGGGTTAGAATCTTTTAACAGGCATTCAAAATCTCCTAATAGGGATTTATATGTACTAAATGTATTTCATAAGACTCCTAATAGAGTGCATCCTCTCACAAGGAATATTCATATTAGTGCATCTTTTGTGGGCATCATTCCCACCGGGGTTTACTCTTTGATCAAGAGGTTCCCTAGTCAACATATCTTGTGTTATTATGTCATTGTGTATGAATATATTTGTATGGTTAGTAATTGCATTTCTTACATGGTTAAATGTTGTTGAAGATGTTAAATTTTATAATTATCTGATAACTGATTCACCCCCCCCCCCCCTCTTAGTTATCTTGGTGGACTTTACTTTCTATCAATTGGTATCAGAGTGGTAGGTCCTTGAAAGGAAAGTTTAACAGCTTAAGGAGATCCATGGTGAATTTCAGGAAAGTAAGCCCTAAGTTTGATGGAGTAAATTTTGACAGCTGGAAGGAAAATATGAAGACACATCTATTGTGTTTAGGACCAGGCTATTGGTTGATACTTGCAAGAGAAGCACTCTTGACAACACTTCCAGAGAATGAATATAGTCAGGTAAAATATTTTAAGAAATCTAATGAAATTTGGAAAGCTTTACACTCTACTTTTGAAGGTGATGAACATGCAAAAAGAGCTAGATTATATAATTGGATATGTGCATTTGAAGATATTAGAATGATGGAAGATGAATCTGTTAGAAGCTATATTGGTAGAATGTTAGAAATTGTTGCAGGTATAAAATCTTGCGGAGGATCAAAGATAGAGAATGAAGTGATATGGAAAATTCTAAGGACATTGACTCATGTATTTAAGCAGACAACACAGATGATTGAACAAGTTATACCTTGTACTACAAACTTTACAAGAGAGACTCTTCTTGGAAGATTGGAAGTAGTAGAGATGAACCTGAGGTTAACGGGAGACTTACCTAGAATGGAGACAACATTCAGTGCTCTTAGTATTCATCCTACTTTGTCAAGAAGTACCAGTGTGAGTGGAGATTATGCCAGCAGCAATAGATCTAGAAATGAAGAAGATAAGAAGATTGAAGAAGGTATTGCCTTGCTTGTGAAAAGAGAACCAGACAATAAGAAATTTTTTAAATGTTGGACTTGTCAAGAATATGGTCATTTTGCATCTAAATGTCCCAAGAGAGTTAAGAAGTACAAAAATAATTTCAAGCCTAGAAGATCTAAGGAATTTTATTATGCTAATGATGAAGATCTTGAAGCTAGTGTAGAAAGAACTTTGAGTGAAAGTGATACTGAGAATAATGATGAAATAGGATTTGTAGCTATTAAAGAAGAAAAAACATTAGTTTCCCAAGTTGAAAAGAAATTTGATTGGATTATAGACAGTGGTTGTTCACATCATATGACTAGAGATATGAAGAAGTTCATAAAGTTTAACAATTATGATGGAGGAGTTGTTAGAGTTGGTAACAATGCACCTTGTTTGATTAAAGGTATAGGATCTATTACTCTTGATGGAAAGACTAATACTGATGATGTTTACTTTGTTGATGGATTGAAACATAATATTTTGAGTGTTGGATAGTTAGTGGATAAGGGATATCAAGTTTGGTTTACTGAAAAAACTTGTGTGATAAAGGATAAAGATGGAAATCTAATAAGAACTGGATCTAGAACTAGAGGTAATGTATTTTAGTTGAATCCTACTCAGATGACATGCTTGATTACTAAAATTGATGACAGTTGGTTATGGCATAGAAGGTTTTGTCATATAAACTTTGATAACATTGTGAAAGTGAGTACTACAGTTGCAGTAAGGAATTTGCCTAAAATTATGAAGCCTACTAACATGATTTGCAAAGAATGTGTGATGGCTAAGTAGAAGAGAAGTCCATTTCCTAGTAAGAAGTTCACATCCGCAGAGAAGTTGGAGATTCTTCATATAGACTTGAGCAGTCCTACCAGGACTAGAAGATTCTATGGAGAAAGGTATTTTATGATTCTTGTTGATGATTTTACAAGAATGATGTGGATTGCATTTCTGAAAGAAAAATCTAAAGCATTTGATAAATTTAAGATCATTAAGAATAAAGTTGAGAATGAATCTGGAATGAAGATTAAATGTTTGAGATCTGACAGAGGTGCAGAATTTACTTCTAGAGAGTTTAACACTTTTTGTGAAGTGAATGGTATTAAGAGATAGTTTTTAGCCCCTAGAACACCTGAACAAAATGGTATTGCAGAAAGAAGAAACAGGTCAGTAACTGAAGCAGCAAGAGCTATGTTATTTGAGAATGACTTGGCAAAGACATTTTGGAGAGAACCAGTGAATACAACAATATATACAATAAACATAGTAAAAATAAGAGTAGACATAGATAAGACACCTTATGAATTATGGTTTGGACATGCACCCTCAGTTAAGTATTTTAGAATGTTTGGAAGTAAATGTTATATAAAGAGAGATGATGATATTGGAAAGTTTGATCCTAGAAGTGATGAAGGTATTTTTCTTGGATATTCTTTGAAGAGAAAAGCATATAGATGTTACAATAAGAGAACTAAAACTATTGTTGAGAGTGAAAATGTTAAAGTTAATGAGAAGTTTAAAATTTAGGAAAGAATGGTTGATTATGAATCTGATGAAGAAGCTAATCCTCAACCTAACATTGAAACTACTAAATTATTCTATGAGACTGACAGTGAATTTTTGAATGAGAATCATACTGTAGAAGAAACCAGAGAAGAATCTAAAGAAGAATCTACATTTGAAGCAAGATCTATGACTATGACACTGAACAGGTATCTATCTAGACATCATCCTGTTGAACAAGTTATTGGAAGTTTGGACAAAGAAGTTATGACTAGAAATAAGGTACATTTATGTTTGATTTTTCAAATTGAACCTAAATCTACTAATGAAGCTTGTGAAGATGAACATTGGATTAATGCTATGAAAGAAGAACTAGATCAAATTGAAAAGAACAAGACATGGGAATTGGTTCCTAGACCTAAAGACAAGAATGTGATTGGAACTAAATGGGTATTCAGAAACAAGATGAATGAACAAGGAGAAGTAGTAAGAAACAAAGAAAGATTAGTATGTAAGGGATACTCACAGTAAGAAGGAATTGTCTATGAAGAAACCTTTGCACCATTAGCAAGACTTGAAGTAGTAAGAATGTTTTTGACTTATGCAGCTTTTAAGAAATTCAAAGTGTATCAAATGGATGTGAAGTCCACATTTCTGAATGGTGAATTGGAAGAAGAAGTCTACATTGAGTAGCCTAAAGGTTTTCCTTTGACTCAAGAAGGAGATATGGTATGTAAACTGAAGGAAGCATTATGTGGACTAAAGCAAGCACCTAGAACTTGGTATGCTAGATTGGATAAGTATTTGTTGAAATTGGGATTTACTAAAGGAACTGCAGATAGTAATCTATACACAAAAGAAATTGAAAATGGATTGTTAGTTTTAGTTATTTTTGTTGATGACATTATCTTTGGAGGAGAAGATGAAGCTAGTGACAAATTTGTTGATGAAATGAAGACTGAATTTGAAATGAGCATGATTGGTGAGATGAAATACTTTTTGGGGATTATAGATAACACAAAACAATGATGATATCTTTGTTAGCTAGACAAAGTACTTGAATGATTTGCTGAAAAGATTTGGAATGGAGAACTGTAAACCAGTTGGAACACCTATGGTTATAGGACACAAACTATCAAGCAAAGATGAAACACTAGCAGTTGAGCAGAAGAAATATAGATCCATGATTGGAGGATTGTAGTACTTAACACACACTAGACTGATATACAACATTCAGTTAGAATGGTAGCAAGATTTTAAGCTAAAGCTAGAGAATCACATTATGCAACAGTAAAGAGGATATTGAGATATTTAAGAGGCACAATGGACTATGGATTGTGGTATGAAAAATTTGATGATTTTACCCTATGTGCATATACAGATGTTGATTGGGGAGGTAGTGTTAATGATAAGAAAAGCACTAGTGGTGGAGCCTTTTTTCTTGGAGGAAGATTGGTTCCCTGGTTGAGCAAGAAGCAGAATTGTATTTCACAGAGTACAATAGAAGTAGAATATGTATTATTAGTAAAAAATTGTAACCAAATAATTTGGATGAAGCAGATGCTGAAGGATATTGGAATTAAGTTTGTTGAGCATGTTGTCATACATTGTGACAACACCAGCACAGTCAGTATGTCTAAGAATCCTGTATTGCATTCTAAAACTAATCATATAGAGATCTAGTATCATGTTGTAAGAGAGGAAGTTGCTGAGAAAGAAGTCAAACTCAAGTACATAAGCACAAAGGAATAGATAGTAGACATATTTACAAAGCCTTTGCTTAAGGATACATTTGAGTATCTGAGAGGTATGCTTGGGGTTCTGCCCCAGCCTACTTTTGAGTAATGATGTAGTTGATTGCATCCATCTAGTGGTATATGAGCCCTATCTTTTTTTGGATTGGATTTTGGTAGTTCCTCTATGGGGGAGTATGTGTATCTGAGCTAAGTCATGAGGACTCTTGTGAATGTATTTTCTGAAACAGTGTCTTTTGACATTGAGTTGTTGTTGACATAGTGATGAAAGTTTTTTCATTGATGTCAATGGGGGAGAAGTTTACATGAAAAAACTTGTGTACCATCTATTGGAGAGAGCTGTATAGGAAAATGAAGCAAGATTTGATTGATGAAGAGGATTTGAAGAATTTTTAGAGCATCAATGCAGTAGTGTTGCAATATTGGATTTTTGGAACATTGGATGTTTTTCATCTATGTTGCCATCAATGCCAAGGGGTGAGATTGTTAGGAATGAATTTTGGATGTTGGAAATCATTCTGTAGTAGTTGTTGTTGCATTCATGACTATGATTGTCATTGATGTCAACATAGTGATCTTCTGGAGACTAGCAGAGAAGCAGACAATATTTTGATTAGCACACATGGGATATTGTAGTTGGAGCTATGCAATGTTGAGGTTATACTCTTTAATATGTTATATTTATATGGTTAAGAGCACATACATTAATTCATTGATTCATGAAAGTTATGAGCATTTTGGTAAAAGTAGTATTCAGGCAGTGTTCCTGAGTAGTAGTTTGTGGAAATTAGATGGTATCTCCTAATCGGGATGGAATCTAGTTTTACGTAGTTAAATGGAAGTTTGAGACACATTGATGGTGATTTGGTTCATAGTGCAAACTTTGAGGTCACACGCGTGAAGAGATATTGCATTTGGAAGCTGACAGTTTTGTGTAATTTTGATGTAGCATATGGAAACTTTTATTTTGTAATTCTGTGTCGACTCATTTGTAATTATTTGCATGTGGTATAAAGGAAGGAATGTTTTTCCTTATTGTTTGTAGTTGAAATGTGAAAGAAGTTTGAGCATGGTTTGGTTGCATCCGAATGTAAGCATGAAGTGAAGAAAAGAGCCTAAGAGATTGTGAAAGCAAAATTGTGAAGGAAGACATGCGAAGTACATAGATCTGGAATTGAGATCTGGTGTAGCAATGAGTGTATTTTGGCACAGTAAGGAGGTAAGATATTTCATATTATTCTACTAAATAATATTTAGGTTATTTGGACAGTGTGTTCAGTGATCTTACCCTGAGGCTATTTGGAAAGTGGGTCCTTCTATCTTCCATAACTCTTAACAGGGTTAGAATCTTTTAACAGGGATTGAAAATCTCCTAATAGGGATTTATATGTACTAAATGCATTTCATAAGACTCCTAATAGAGTGAATCCTCTCACAAGGAATACTCATATTAGTGCATCTTTTGTGGGCATCATTCCCACCGGGGTTTACTCTTTGATCAAGAGGTTCCCTAGTCAACATATCTTGTGTTATTGTGTCATTGTGTATGAATATCTTTGTATGGTTAGTAATTGCATTTCTTACATGGTTAAATGCTATTGAAGATGTTAAAAGTTATAATTATCTAATAAATGATTCACCCCCGCCCCCCCCTCTCAGTTATCTTGGTGGACTTTACTTTCTAACAATGATGAGGCCACTCATATGCCAATACCATATATGTTCATGATGGTGCAATCACTACATCCTCAATCGGCATTAATTTTTGACTTTGCCTCTCACTTGGCTGACCTGATCCATGAGGGATTAATTTTGAATAAAGAATATGAAGGTTAGTAGGCCCTATGGGTAGTATTCAATGCTTATGCATATGCTCTTGTACAAGGGTGCACAATTTTTCAGCTCAACAGTCAACATTGTGAAGGAGAGAAAGGGAGAAACCCTTCCAATGCAATTATGGACCACAGCTTTGTCATGGGACAGAGTTGATGCCAGTTTCATTTCCTTTGATGGAGATTTTTCTTCAAGACTTAGGACACTGTTATTCTTTGACAATCCTATAATCCTAAGGGAGTTACTGAGATTAATCAGACCAAAGGAATACTATCAAGACATTACTATTGTCCATAATTTTGGGGATATCATTTTATATTATGTTTCTATAGTTTTTAGAGTTTATGGTTGTAGAAAGGCACCTTACATTTTTCCCTACCAAGTTCCATTGAAGGTAGGATATGCTAAGATTCTGAGGCAGATTGGTGACATACAAGAGAATGCCCTTACTGGTAAAGGAAGAGGGACTTTCTTCCATAATATTACAATTGCTCATCAGTATGTTATTACTAAGGGAGGATGGGTATACTTGAACTAGGTATTGCAGCCCTATCGAATGCTTACAATTGTAGCAAGATGTGCAGATAATGAGGGTTTCCTATCAGGAATGTTTAGAGATAAGATTAGGTGTGCTCTTATGGAGCACCAATTTTATTTTCCTGAGGATATAATAAGAAATGAGTTTGACCTCCAAACTCAAGAAATAAAGAAGGAAAAATGGGCGATCTACAAGAAGACTGTAGATTTCATTAAAAATTTTGATAGAGCTTATGATCCATTAAATGGATTTGAGCCATGGGCAATTAAGGTAGAGGCTCCTATGGAGCATTTTGAAGGCATTATGCATGTAGTAAATGAGAAGAGGGCTGCTATGAGCAAGACAGACCCTGAAAGAGCTAGGCAGATCTTGAGCCAGCCAGGATATGTAAAATTGACCCCAAGGGGAATCTATACAATACAGAAGAGAAGTGGGTACACTATTCTCTTACAACGATAGCAAAGAGGTGAGGATATTCCTTCTACTTCTAGGGGAAACAGGCTTATGAATGATCCAACAATGCAAGGACCCTCTCCAAAGAGGCAAAGATAAGAGGGGTCGGGATTAGAAGAAAATGTATACTCTCCCTCTCAATCCCCCTTACATTTAGATGAACACGAGGGTAGTAGAATAGTTGGTATAGATGAGGAATGAGGGAAACATTTTTGTTTCCAATGATGAGCTGCAAGAAGGAATGTCAGAGGCACCTAAGGATGTTGCCATGGATCTTACTATTGCTGAATTTGAGGGTAAACAAATGGACCCTATTTTAAAACAAGCTATTGATTCTTTTGTTGCCGATGATAAATTTTTTAGGAATAGGGCATTCTTCCAATTCTTGTGAAGAATGAAAATAAACCAGTTTAAGGAAATCCATGAGAAGAAGAAAGAAAAGTTCCCTGATAGGGACATAATAGAGATAAAGACTGAGACCAAGGGAGAAATGATGATGCAGTTTGAAAAGATTACTCCTGAGGAGGGAAGGGCTATGGTCGATACTACAGGGGTGTTGATTCTGCCAGAATGGGATATTGTTGATGCAATAGTCTTTGATCAAGTTAGGAAGAGCAAGGTAAAGACTCTTGCTACTACAGAACAGGCCCAACAAGCTACTAGGGGAATTTCTTTTTTAGAGGATCATCTTGCCTTGGTGATGTGGTCCCTTAAGAGGGAGGAAGAAAAAGGAAAAAGAGACGCTCTCTCTACAAAATATGCAGACAATCTATTGGTACAAAGAGTAGGTGAGACTTTTGGTGTAGAAGCTTCGACCCTGATTTTGGAAACTGCCAAGTTTATTGTCAAAGTGGCAGAGAAAGATGCTAAAGAAAAAGAGGAGCTTAGGCTCAAATTTGAAATTTTCCTCAAGTCTTACAATGAGCTAAAGATAGAGCTGATTCAAAAGCATAAGTTAATTGTTGAGTTATCAGGACTGCAGGTTCACAGGTCACCACAACTAATGATAGCTGATAAACCTATAGTGGCTTCATCCTCTAGCCCTATCATTGAGTTTCCACCATCCCCCTACCTAGAGACACATTTAGATACAAGACTCAGTTGGGAGAAGCAAAAATTGCTTGAGGAAACCAATCACTTTAGGAGGAAGAGGAAAGAATTGGACAGGATAAGGGAAGAGTATGTGAAACATAAGAGCCTGTTGAAGCAAGAATATGAAGACAAGGTAATAGAAGTTGTCATGCAGTTTGCTACAAATTTGAATCCCACTATCTTGTTTGACCATGCTAGAAGGCTAAAAATATTACTCACCTCATGGGATAAATACAAGAGTGAGTTTGAACCATTTTTAAAGAAATGGATTGAGATTTCTCCAAATGTGAGATTATTCAGATTATTGTCTAAATCTCAAAATGATCATGATCCACTGATCAAGCCATTACACTAGAATGTGAAGAAGCTAGTGGAGCATGACATACTCTTAGGTGATTTTGAGAGGAAGTCAAATTTAATGAAGAAGGAATTGACACTTCCCAGTTGTGACCTAATCCCAGGGGTTTTCAAGAAGAATGGTGAGCTGAAATAATTGATCAAATGGTGAGAACAAATTGATGATGACTTCTCTACTAGGAGGACTAGCAGTTTGACCCTAGAGAACACTTTATTCTTTATTCATAATATTAAGACTTTCATTTCTGCTAAATCTAAGTTTGATTTTATTCAGTGAGAGATTAGTTAATTGGAAGTCAGGTAGGGATAGTTGTCTGCCAAAAATGCAAAATTTGCAAGTTTTGAGTTCCCAACTGAAGAGGTGTATAATAGGTGGAGGTATCAGTACATACCTCATGTAGAAAAAGTAAATACTCCGCCAGCCTCTTGAAACAAGTAAAAGTAGTTTCTTTTTGAGCCATCAAGGTTGTTGAGAAGTAGAAAGGCATTTATTGCAGGATTGAAAATAGAGATATTATAATTAGATTTGTTAAAAGAAGTCAAGGATATCATTGAAGACATAAAGCAAGGTGGCTCCTCTACAAATATCTCACTTGTTTGATCAGTGTATTTATTGTAAACCCAGTAGGGTTGTTGTAAAATTTTTAGGTTAGGAATTTTGTAAACCCTAGAATGATCGGTAGCTTATTGCATTTCCTTGTATATAAAGGATTTTCCATGATCATTCTAGGCATTGTTAGTTTTAGGTGTTGAAAAGATAGAAATTATGAAACCCTAGCCCTTAGTCAAGGATTGTAAGATTTTGTATCATTTTTATCAAAGAAATAGAGAATTACAAGTTGTTGCTGCTATTCTACAAGCTCTCTATTTAGAATATGATGTATGCAATAATTGAGGTTATACTTAATACAAATCTCAAATCTTTGTCTCTCCTTTGAGTTTATTATGTGAATCTTTAAGTCATTTTGGGATTTATATGTATGTATTTGACTTTGAGTTCTGATCTAGGATTGGATTTAATATTGCTCAGGGTGGGATACATGTTTACTAAATCTATTTGAGGATTTTCTATAAGTAGGAAAGAGTTGGGGTGTTTTTATTTATGTTTAAAGACCAGTTCTTTTCAAAACATCTTTGTATTAGTTTTGTCTTCTGATATTTTGCCCAATGGATAAGGCACTGGCTTGTATTTTCCTATCTTTCCTTTTGGGGAATGATCAAGATCTTGTAATCCTAAAACATAAAATCAATACCAGTCTTTTACTTTTATTTACTTTATATAAGTTGTTCTACCCAGTGATGGAGAGTCAATGAATAATAGGTTGTTATTTAGTACTTTCTCACTATCATCTATTGTAAGATCTAGTATTAAGTGAAGAATAGAGTTGAATCTATTGGATCAGGTGTACCCATCTTGGTTTTGCAGAGCCAAAAGTGAAGAGGGCAGTCTTGTCTCTATAGTTGGTCCAATTGCTTATAGATTTCCCATATTTGGAATTAACCACTCCTTAACATTAGTCATAAGCATATTAGTATCTCTTGGAGTGTAAAATATTTTGAAGAACCGACAAGATGGCAACTTTTCTAGTGAAATTGTAAATATTTGTATAAAATAACATAGGTACAGGTTGAGATAGACTCTCGGCCTACTTATTTTCAAAATGAGTTAGTTACCTTATATACAGAGCTGATTCCTTTTTAAATTTTTCCTACCCTTCCTATTTGTTTAAAATCATAGAAAATCCCATTTATCTTGGGTGGTGACTCTAAAACATCTCTATACTAGTGCTTAATAAAACATCAGTATATCACTATCAATTTCAAAAATACAAGGTCCTAGAGGAAGGAACACCCAGAAGAAGGTTTGTAGGGTGAGCTTCCAGCCACATCTAGACAAGGTCAGGTTAGAAGAGAAAAAAGTACTAATGGCATGTCTCTTACCTGGAAAAAAAAAAGGAAACTCAAGACAAGAAAGTCTTGCTCCTCCTAGTTAGGAGGGAAATGCCTCAGAATATGACGAGGTAGTTGATCTGGGCTTAAACTAGTATGTGGATTATTATTCCCCCATATAAAGTGAGGGTGAAAGGTTACCCCACAACATGAGGATAATCCTTAGTAGATGGTATGGAGGGGAGAGAAGATCTAGAAGTAAAAGTAGGAGTGGACAAGGTTTTGTCCCCCCTTTCATCCTTGGTTCATCATTGCCCCAAGCCCTCCATGAGTCTTAGGACCAGCAAGAAGAGCCTCAAGCATAGCAGGTTGAATCTAAAATGAATTTACCTGATTCTAAGGAGATATTTGAGGAAGTATATGAATTGGAAAGGAGAATTCATGAACAAGAAACTATTAGGCAGAAGAGAGAAAAGGAAAAAGAAGAAAAAATTAGGCATGCCATGATAAGGTTTGACCAGTTAAAAATACAACTGCTAAATTTAGAAGCTATAAATTATGTTCCCATTCTTGAACAGCCCATTGTCCAATAGGTGTTTGAAAAAAGGAATCCAAGGGATAAGGGAAAGCAGAAGGCCGTAGGCATTTCAATTACTGAGCCTGTAGGTCCTAAATTTTCCATAGATTCCACTTTAAGATTGGAAGCAGACCTTGAAAAGGCCAAAAGGGAACAAGAATTGCTTGCTAAAGAACTGCAAAAGGTAGAATTGGAAGCTTCAGTATTAGAGATGAAAAAGAAGATTTATTTTCTTATATGGTCTATAGGACCCACTAACTTTTTTGATTCTACTATTACACAAGGGGAAAATGTTGCAAATTTAGCAAATCAGACAACTGATGTTCGCCCAATAGGAGGACTCAGAATTTCTACCATGACAAATACTTATGCATCTACATCTCAGGGTGTTGGTGTTTTTAATACAGGGGTTATGCATGAAAGATGAAAACAATTGGTTTTTACTGGCATCCCTGGATATCCTAACCCCATCCCTAAAGAAATCAGGAAGAAACTTCCCAAGTTCATTGGAAGTAATGTTTTCACTTGTGAGGAACACCTAAAAAAATTTATTGATGTAATTGATGATTATAACATTGTGCCTAATGATGTTATCATGAAATTATTTGTACAATCCCTAACAGAAGATTCAAGGGATTGGTTTAGGGCTTTGCCACATGGTACCATAGGTTCATGTGATCAACTTAGGCATTATTTCAAGGAACAGTATGGTGATAAAACACATGAGGTTTTTATGTTAAATGAATTTAATAACATTAAGAAGAATTTCAATGAGGATGTTGTTGAGTTTAATGTCAGATTCCAAAAGGGCATGCATAAACTCTTGCAAGTCATCAGATTGGATGATAGAGTATGCCTTGTCGCATATTTAAATGCCTTTGATTCTAAGATGGGATACCTTTTGAGAGATAAAAACCCAAGGAGTCTCATTGAAGCTTACAAACTAGCTATGAACATAGAGAGTAACCAAAGGATTTTAGGAAAGTTGGGGAGAAGGGAAGATAACAAATCACAATTGTTGAATAGAAAGGATCTAGGAAAGCCTATAAGTGTGAAACCTAAGGATGATGATAGCCTAAAGAAAATCTTGGAAGTAATAAAGGACTTAAAGCCTGGTGAGAATAGAAATAATAAATTTATAGGAGGGGATAAGCCTACCTTTAATAATTTCAACAAATTGCCAAAAATGCAGAACTACCCATACAATACTCAATGGAAAGATGGGAAGCCTATCCCTCCTAAGAGAAAACATAAACCAAATGATAGGACCCCTAATCCATTGCAAAGAAAATCAATGAACATGGTGGAAGATGTCCCATGGTGTATTGTTTGTCAGTCACCACATGATCCCAATTATTGTGTCATATCCCAAAGTGTTTCTTCACAAGAAGAGCAAGAGTGTAATGAGGAACAGCCTTATGATGACCAAGGATGTGGAATGATTTCCTCCCATGTTTGGGATGAGGTTTACTCTACTAAAGAGGATGAAAATCAAGATGTCTTCAATTCTCAGACCAAAACTGAATCATACCATCAACAAGTTTGTTCAAATGAAGATAGTGTGCCTGACAACATCCAGTGCAATGTTTTGAAGGGTAAAGAGATAGTTGTTTTGAGAAGGCCTTCTGATGAGGAAATTTCTTTGATAATAGAAGATATGGTTACTCAAGCTAAAACAAATTACAACCTGATAAATAGAGTAGTTGGTAATCCAAATCAAAACCCTGCTGGAATTTTCATCAAGAAAATAGACACAAATGTAAAAACATCACAAGATAAGTCTAAGGATGCTAATGTTGTTGATAAGGTCAAAATAAAGAAAAATGCTAAGCCTAACATTGTTTATAAGGTGAAATCCAAACCCATAGTTGAGG
The DNA here is from genome assembly GCA_027943335.1 of Chamaecyparis obtusa. Lineage (NCBI taxonomy): Eukaryota > Viridiplantae > Streptophyta > Pinopsida > Cupressales > Cupressaceae > Chamaecyparis > Chamaecyparis obtusa. The sequence goes on from BSBK01005014.1 coordinate 278,789, forward strand.
TTGCTCCAGCTTTGTAGAAGGAGGATGGAGTCCATATTAAAAAACCTGCAGACATATCCATCCAAGATGTTGATAAAGAAGTTGTAAGTATGAAGCCAGATGTCTTTGATTCAAAATATGTCCCAATTGATATGAGTAAATTATTGTCATAGATTACTATCAAAATCCCTTTATTGGAAATGATGAGAATAGAAGAACATAAGAAAAAGGCCCTAAATTGGGTAAATGGTGTGGTACCCATGGATTCTCAAAAAATAGAAAGGGTTGAGAGACAAGTAGAAACTGTGAATGATGAAAATGAAAATTGCAATGAGCTGATTATTTCTAAAATTCCCCAAATTTATTTAGATGCAAATGTTGTTAGTACTACAGCAGGAATAGTTGATCCTTTCTTTTTGACTCTGCAGATAAATGGAAAGTTGCTAAAAAACTGTATGATTGATTCTAGAGCATCAAACATTGTTATGCCTACTGAGGTTATGAAGTCATTAGCATTAAAGGTGGACACACCTCATGGTAGATGTCAAGCAATGGATTCAAGGGAAGTACCAGTTGTGGGTACTATCAAGGCTCTAACTTACAGACTGGCTGCATACCCCAACAAACAATTGACCATGAGTGTCTTGGTAGTGGATATTCCTCCCCAATATGGGATGTTACTATCAAGAAAGTGGAGTGCTTCTATGGGAGGCAGCATACAATGTGATTTATCATTTGCCTTTTTTAACTTGGAGGGACAAAATATTAAAGTTTCTAGGGAACTTAGAACTCCACATATGATTGAAGAGGAAGAAGACACCATGAATTTATTTCTTGACACTAACATTAATACTTTCAAGGTTCAAGGTAAAGATAATGATGAAAATGTTGAAAATACACATAAGAAAGAAAGCTAGGAGGGATGGATTGATCTTGACAGTTTGTGGACCATGTATTTTGATGGTGCAAATAGCAAGGAAGGATCTGGAGCTGGAATTTTGCTCATATCTCCAAATGGTAAAACTTTCAAATTCTCCTTTACTTTTCAATTCTCATGCACAAATAATGTTGCAGAATATGAAGATCTATTGATAGGTCTAAGGTTGGCATCAAGCCATGGCATAAAATGTTTAAAAGTAGTGGATGATTTTGAGTTAGTTGTCTCCCAAGTTAGATCAAAGTATGCTTCAAAAAATCAGAAATTAAAGTAGTATAGGAATGCAGTATGGGATGAAATTGAAAGCTTTAGTGCTTTTAACATTTGCTGGATGGAAAGAAGTCAAAACAGAATGGCAGACTTATTGGCTAATGTGGCCCTTAGACCTAAAGATGTTACATTTGCAAATATTTCCAATATAGAGGTACAAGCCAGGCCTTCCATCCCTGATAATGCAGAGAATTGGCAAGTTTTCTTTGATGATCAAGACATATTAAGATTTCTCCAATGTGAATCTCATTTTGGTGATAGAGAAATGGATTTTAGTATTTATGTTGATACAGTGAATAGTAAAGATGTAATTTTTGGGAAAGAAATTTTACAGTTAAAATCAAATAGAGTTCCCAAATGATTAGTTTCTCTTAAAAGGGCATTTGACAATAAAGACAAAGCTTTTTCTACTAGTACTGATAAAACCAATGAGCTTGAAGAAATAAAATTGAGCACAAGAATAGTCCCCAAGAAGGTTTATATAGGTAAGTGTTTGTCCCCAAGAACTAGAAAAAATTTGATTGATCTTCTCAAAAAATTTAGGCATATTTTTGCTTGGTCTTATGAAGATCTCAAAGCTTATAGGGAGGACCTCTTTCAACATGAGATTCCTCTAAAAGAAGGCACAAAACCTTTTAGGTAGAAGTTGAGACTTGTTAACCCTACCTTGGCACCTAAAATGCAAGGTGAACTCAAGAAGATGATGGATGCTCAAATAATCAAGCCTATTAGGCACTTCACTTGGGTTTCAAATTTGGTGCTTGTCAGAAAGAAGAATGGTGACATTAGGCTTTGTGTTGATTTTATAAATCTTAATATAAATTCTCTGAAGGATAACTATGGATTACCAAATATGGAGAACACGTTCCAAAAGGTCACTAGGCCAAAATTGATGTCCATGATGGATGGCTTTTCTGGTTACAATCAGGTTATGATTAAGGACATAGAGCAGTTTAAAACTACATTTATGACCCCATGGGGGACATATGTTTATGTAAGGATGCCTTTTGGGTTGACTAATGCTGGTGCCACTTTTCAAAGGGCTATGGATGTAGCCTTTGCAGATTTCATTAATAGATTCATGGTGGTATATCAAGATGATCTAATAGCTTTCTTAGCCAAGGAGGAACAACATTGCCACCATCTAGAAAAGAATTTCATTAGAGCATTAGAGTATGGGGTTTCTTTGAACCCAAAGAAGTGTGCTTTTAGTGTGGTAGAGGGAAAACTTCTAGGGCATATTATTTCAAAGGATGGAGTGAGGATAGACCTTGAAAGGGTGGAAGCTATTCATAAACTATCTTTACCAAAGAATATCAAGGGAATTCAGTCCTTTTTAGGACAAGTGAATTTCTTAAGGATATTTATTACAAACTTTGCAGAAATTAGCATTCCCATATCAAGAATGTTGAAAAAGGGGGCAAAGGTTGAATGGAATGTGGAGGCAATATAGGCTTTTAATGATATTAAAAGGGCTATCAAACATGCCCCAATTTTGAAAACACCAAATTATAGCAAACCTATGCAAATCTTTTCCTTTGCATCTGCCCATACTATTGAAGCAATACTGTTACAGAAAAATGTTGATGGTTTTGAACAACCTATTTCTTTTTTCAGCAAGACCTTGCAGGCAACAGAATTGAACTATGATATTATTGAAAAGTAATCTTATGCCTTGGTAAAGGCTATTAAAACATTTTGATGTTATCTAGTTGGAGCCACAGTAGTTGCCTATGTTCCAAGTGCTGCAGTCAAGAATATCTTGGTCTAGCAAGAAGTTTCAGGAAGAAGATGTAGATGGATCAATAGGATTCAAGAGTTTAATATTGACATTCACAATAAAAATTTGGTAAGAGGACTGGGCCTAGCAAAGTTGATGGCTCAAAGAAATCTAATTGCAAACCAGATAAGCATGTTGGAGGAGGATCAAAGACCTTTTGTATGTAACATGGATTGTTGTGAATGGTACAAGGATATTGTCAAATATTTGCAAAAGATGGTTTTACCCCCTGGATTAGATGATAAAAAGAAAATAACTATTAAGCTTCATTCCATAAGATATGAAATTATAAGTGGTGAGTTATGGTGGAGAAGCAATGAGGGTGTATTGCTTAGGTGTGTAGATCAAGATAAGGCCAAGCTTTTGATGGATGAAATGCACAATGGGATTTGTGGAGGACATTATATGGCAAAGACTATAGCCCATAAGATCATCAGGTTAGGTTTTTCGTGGCCATCACTTTTCAAAGATACCCATCAGTTTGTACAGAAGTGTGATGCTTGTCAAATATTTGTAGGGAAATTGAAATTTAGCGGAAACTTGCCTCTCAAACCTGTTACTATTCAGGCTCCTTTCCAAAAGTGCGGTATGGATTTCATTGGTGAAATCCATAATAAGTCCAGTGGTGGACATTCCTATATCTTGGTGGAAATTGACTACTTCACCAAGTGGGTTGAAGTAATCCCTTCAAGGAGAGCAACTAGTAAGGTGGTAACAGACTTTATCATGCAAAATATCCTTACAAGGTTTGGTTTCCTAGAAACCATGGTGGTTGATAATGCAATGTTCTTTAGGTCAGAGGAGTTTGTTGACTTCTATCAAAATAATGGTATAAAAATCTCATATTCATCTCCCTACCATCCATAGGGCAATGGCCAGGCAGAATCGAGTAACAAGAGTTTGATTAAAATTTTGAAAAGAGTATTAGATAAGAACAAGAGGACCTGGGACTCTAAGTTGTTACAAGCCTTGTGGGCTGATAGGGTTACAATAAAGAAAGAAATAGGGTGTGCCCCTTTTGACTTAGTATATGGGATTAATGTATGGTTACCCCGGAACAATTTACTACAAATGTATCAGTTCATACAAGCATATGATGATGATGTGGAAGAAGATATGACTGTCAGAATAAATGATTTGATTCATTAGAATGAGGTAAGAAATGATGCACATGATAAAAATGAGAAGATGTAGGCCTAGTGCAAAGTCTTGTATGACAAAAGGACTACTCAGAGAAATTTTGCAAGTGGTGATTTGGTCCTGATGTGGAACGCAAGGTTAGAAGATAAAGGAAAGCATGGGAAATTTGATCCCATCTGGTTAGGTCCATATATCATTGAAGAAAAATGGGGAACAAATTCATATGTATTGAAGAATCTAAAAAGAGAGCTCATGGAATTTCTAGTTCATGGTCAATTCTTAAAATTTTACTTCTCTTAAATATTTTCCTGAGTCCCTGTGTAGGTTTAGATTTAAGGTTTTTTGTGCATTTCTATTTCCCAGTTGAAATTTTGTTCTAGTCTTCTCTTCCAGGAGATTCTAGTTTTCTCATTGTATCTACAGGAGATACACATCCCCAAGCATGAGCCACTATTGGTAGTGTTCTAAAATTTCTCATCCTCATGCTAAAATTTTGAAAAAATCCAGTTCTTAGATCTGATGGTAGGGTTTTAAGGTTACAACCCTAAGTTTGATGGAAGCCCTAGCTCGTCTTAGGCTTTCTTCTAATTTCATGTTACTTTTTGGTTCACTAACTCTCTAAATAAGCATGTGTGATTTTTGACCCCTTTTAAAAGTGACCACTTTACATGTTATATTGTTAGGTTGTCAAACGGGACCCTTTTTAATATTTTTCAAAAAGCCTAAGTTTCTCATGATTTTTCCTAAGTGACCAACCCTTTAAAATTGAGTGGCTGTTGTTAAATCTCAAGGCTCCCTATTGTTAGAATTTTTGATATGCGATCTAGCAAAAAGTGGACATCTATCTCGATGGGCCTATCTTCAGTGTTGTGTTGGCAATTAAACCAAGTAGTGCATCAACGACTATCATTATACCATTGGGTCAAGATGATTCCTTTTTAAGCATCACGGTATAATGAAAAGCATCCGATCAAGCTTTACTGATAGCACCAGAATTTCTGACATGACAGTCTCAGTGGTGTGTTTTCTAGGTTGACACCTATCTTAGGTGATGTAAAATCTATGGGGTTGGACTTTTCAAAGGATAAAGCACAATTTGATCTTATGTTTGTCATTATACCACTGATGGAAGATGTGAAGTATTTAAGCTTCACGGTATGCCAATGATCGTTCAATGCTATACAATGGATGAGATGGTGAGTGGGGCCTTAAAATGCCATGTCACTCTAACATGTGTGTTTTTGATTGGGTAAAATAAATATGATGTGGTGATCCACATAATGATTGATATTAAAGAAGAAAAGGAGAAAGGGCCCACCCACTTGTTTGTGTAAACGTGGTATTTTTTAATTTGACAGAAAGCTAAGTGAAGTGTCATAGTTGGGTCAGCCTTCTTGGATGGTTAAAGTTTAGCAAGATCTCATGGTTGTCGTTATACCACTGAGGTAAAGTGCAAGATTTTTAAGGTCTACAGTATAGTGATAGCCATTGATCTTGTTTAAAGATGAGGACTGAAAGGTGGGACTTCTGTTGCTAGGTCATGCTAACAGGTACATTTCTGATTGGCCGAAGGTAGAGATGACATGTCAGGTTGTCATTATACTTCACACCAAGGATAAAGTTAGGGTTTTCCACCTATTGATCTATTTGATGTGGCATTTTTTGATTCGATAAAAATTTCAAAAGGGAAGGTGGGGTCATTGCTTTGGGAAAAGATAAAGCACCATGAGTTGGAAAGAATCCTATGGTTGTCATTACACTACTGAAGGAAGATTCTCAAATTCTATGCCTGCACTTTAGTGACAAGATGACACCTATTCACTCTGATCAAGGCAAAGTTAAGTTGTGTTTTTTCCCACATGGTTAATTTGAACTATTCTCATTGGCTGGAAACTCGTTTGGGAAAAGTAAAAAGAGGGTTGCGGGGCTATTTTTGCTGATCATCTGATGCACCAAAAGGGAAATAATATCAACGGTCTGATTCAATTTTTTTCTCTATGATGTTGTTCACGTCCTATGAATGTTAAGGCTGCCATTTTTCAGTAATGGCAGACTTAATGAGCTACGTACAAATGAATTGTAAATGGTTGGAAACATTATATATCAAAATTTGATCGTTGTTTCTCTTTACCACTCTCGTAAGCATTTTGGCAAACTAGATTGTCCTCTGGAGCGATATCAAGTGAATTTTTTTCAAGTGCCCAGTAGGTCATAATTTTTGAACTCAAGAATTGTTTGAAGTCTATGAAGGAATTGTGGGAAGAATCTTGTTGCTTGTTGATATTTTTAGGGTTTTTTCTCACCAATGTTATTTTCCTGAGGATATAATAAGAAATGAGTTTGACCTCCAAACTCAAGAAAAAAAGAAGGAAAAATGGGTGATCTACAAGAAGACTATAGATTTCATTAAAAATTTTGAAAGAGCTTATGATCCATTAAAGGGATTTGAGCCATGGGCAAGAAAGGTAGATGCTCTTATGGAGCATTTTGAAGGCATTATGCATGTAGTAAATGAGAAGAGGGCTGCTATGAGCAAGACAGACCCTGAAAGAGCTAGCTAGGATATGTAAAATTGACCCCAAGGGGATTCTATACAATGCAGAAGAGGAGTGGGTAAACTATTCTCTTACCACCACAGCAAAGAGGTGAGGATATTCCTTCTACTTCTAGGGGAAAGAGGACTATGAATGATCCAACAATGCAAGGACGTTCTCTGAAAAGGCAAAGACAAGAGGGGTAAGGATTACAACAAAATGTATACTCCCCCTCTCAATCCCCCTTACATTTAGATGAACATGGGGGTAGCAGAACAGTTGGTATAGATGAGGAACGAGGGAAACATTTTTGTTTCCAATGATGAGCTGCAAGAAGGAATGCTAGAGGCACCTAAGGAGGTTTCCATGGATCTTACTGTTGCTAAATTTGAGGGTAAACAAATGGACCCTATTTTAAAACAAGCTAGTGATTCTTTTGTTGCCTATGATAAATTTGTTAGGACTAGGGCATTCTTCCAATTCTTGTGGAGAATGAAAATAAACCAATTTAAGGAAATCTGTGAGAAGAAGAAAGAAGAGTTCCTTGATAGGGACATAATAGAGATAGAGACTAAGACCAAGGGAAAAATGATGAAGCAGTTTGAAAAGATTACTCCTGAGGAGGGAAGGGCTATGGTCCATACTGCAGGGCTGCTGATTCTAAGAGAATGGGATATTGTTGATGCAATAGTCTTTGATCAAGTCGTGAGGAGCAAGGTAAAGACTCTTGCTACTATAGAATAGGCCCAACAAGCTACTAGGGAAATTGCTTTTTTAGAGGATCGTGATGCCTTGGTGATTTCATCCCTTAAGAGGGAGGAAGAAAAAGGAAAAAGAGAGGCTCTGTCTACAAAATATGTAGGAAATATATTGGTACAATGAGTAGGTGAGACTTCTCATGTAGAAGCTTCAAACCTAATTTTGGAAACTGCCAAGTTTAATGTCAAAGTGGCAGAGAAAGATGCTCAAGAAAAAGAGGAGCTTAGGCTCAAATTTGAAACTATCCTCAAGTCTTACAATGAGCTGAAGATATAGCTGATTCAAAAGGACAAGTTAATTGCTAAGTTATCAAGACCATGGGATCATAGGTCACCACAACTAATGATAGCTAAAAAACCTATAGTGGCTTCATCCTCTAGCCCTATCATTGAGTTTCCACCATCCCCCTACCCAGAGAAACATTTAGATACAAGACTCAGTTGGGAGAAGCAACAGCTGCTTGAGGAAACCAATCACTTCAGGAGGAAGAGGAAAGAATTGGATAGGATAAGGGAAGAGTATGCAAAAGATAAGAGCCTTTTGAAGCAAGAATATGAAGACAAGATAACAGAAGTTGTCATGTAGTTTGCTACAAATTTGAATCCCATTGTCTTGTTTGACCATGCTAGAAGGCTAAAAATATTACTCACCTCATTGGATAAATACTAGAGTGAGTTTGAACAAGTTTTAAAGAAATGGATTGAGAAATCTCCAAAAGTCAGATTATTCAGATTGTTGTCTAAATCTCAAAACGATCATGATCCACTGATCAAGCCATTACACCAGAATGTGAAGAAGCTAGTGGAGCATGACATACTCTTAGGTGATTTTGAGAGGAAGTCAAATTTATTGAAGAAGGAATTGACACTTCCCTATTGTGACCTGATCCCAAGGGTTTTCAGGAAGAATGGTGAGCTCAAATAATTGATCAAATGGTGAGCACAAATTGATGATGACTTCTCTACTAGGATGACTAGCATTTTGACCCTAGAGAACACTTTATTCTTTATTCATACTATTGAGACTTTGATTTCTGCTAAATCTAAGTTTGATTTTATTCAGTGAGAGATTAGTTAATTGGAAGTCAGTTAGGGAGAGTTGTCTACCAAAAATGCAAAATTTGCAAGTTTTGAGTTCCCAAGTGAAGAGGTGTACAATAGGTGGAGGTATCAGTACATACCTCATGTAGAAAAAGTAAATTCTTCACCAGCCTCTTGAAACAAGTAAGAGTAGTTTCTTTTTGAGCCATCAGGGTTCTTGAGAAGCAGAAAGGCATTTATTGTAGGATTGACAGAAGAGATATTACAATCAGATTTGTTAAAAGAAGTTGAGGACATCATTTAAGACATAAAGCAAGGCAACTCATCTAAAAATATCTCACCTGTTTGATCAGTGTATTTATTGTAAACCCAATAGGATTGTTGTAAAGTTTTTAGGTTAGGAATTTTGTAAACCCTAGAATGATCGGTAGCTTGTTGCATTTCCTTGTATATAAAGGATTTTCCACAATCATTCTAGGCATTGAGAGTTTTAGGTGTTGAAAAGATAGAAATTATGAAACCCTAGCCCTCAATCGAGGATTGTAACATTTTGTATCATTTTTATCAAAGAAATAGAGAAGTACAGGTTGCTACTACTATTCTACAAGCTCTCTATTCAGAATATGATGTATGCAATAATCAAGGTTATACTTAATACAAATCTGAAATCTTTGTCTCTCCTTTGATTTTATTCTATGAATCTTTAAGTCTTTCTGGGATTTATATGTATGTATTTGACTTTGAGTTCTGATCTAGGATTGGATTAAATATTGCTCAGGGTGGGATACATGTTTACTGAATCTGTTTGAGGATTTTCTATAAGTAGGAAAGATTTGGGGTGTTTTTATTTATGTTTAAAGACCAGTTCTTTTCAAAACATCTTTGTATTAATTTTGTCTTCTGATATTTTGCCCAATGGATAAGGCACTGGCTTGTATTTTCCTATCTTTCCTTTGTGGGGAATGATCAAGATCTTGTAATCCTAAAACATAAAATCAATACCAGTCTTTTACTTTTATTTACTTTATATAAGTTGGTCTACCCAATGATGGAGAGTCAATGAATAATAGGTTGTTATTTAGTACTTTCTCACTATCATCTATTGTAAGATCCAGTATTAAGTGAAGAATAGAGTTGAATCTATTGGATCAGGTGTACCCACCTTGGTTTTTTAGAGCCAGATGTGAAGAGGGTAGTCTTGTCCCTATAGTTGGTCCAATTTCTTATAGATTTCCCATATTTGGAATTAACCACTCCTTAACATTAGTCATAAGCATATTGGTATCTCTTGGAGTGTAAAATCTTTTGAATAACCAACAACTAGTACCAAGACAACCCAAGGGGTGAGGGTTATGCAATGAAACTCATCTAGCTTATCACTTAGAGTTTATACCAAGTCTTATATACCTTTTGGGAAGGGATTTTGATTTCATTCCTTGTTCAATTGTTGTTTGGGAACGGTTGTCTCATCCCTAGGAATGGCCCAATTATTCCTTCTTGCATGGATCTTGGTGTTTATCTCCTATCACAGGGGAGTGGGCCTTTTGGTATCCACATGTTTGGGTGGTAAGTATTTCTTTACCAAGGTATCAATTGTAGTTGTAGTTGTAGTGCTGAAAGGACTCTTGCTTGTACATTATTCTAGTTTTGAAGAAAGAAGACTTCTATCTTATCTTTCATTATTTTCTATCAATGTAAATTTATGTTGTTATTGTAAACTCCCAAGAGGAGATAAATGTATTTTAATCTTTATTGTATTCCAAAATTGATGTAACTTGGAATGGGTAGATTTAGGGAAAGGAAAAGGGAAATGTAATCTTTATGTAATCCATGTTTGTTTTAAAAGAAAATGATTTTAGTAAGTTTCAAAGTAAGATGGAATTTTGTGTATTGTATTTGATTAAGAAAGGATAGTAATTCAAATGGGATGATTTCATATATGTATTTTTTCAAGTTCCTAAATGATTAATTTATATGGGATTAATACTTCAAATGCTATGTTATTCATAAAGGAATACTTTGAGTATATAGATGGATCTAAAATGTTAGGTTAGATATTTGGATGAAAACATTTATATTTCCTTTTAAGTTCTTGTAATGTTATAATCTAATTGATCTAAAGTTGTCCAAATTATTATTATCTTTAATGAAACTAAAATTGAATGTTAGAGTTCTAGTTGGGAACTATGGGAGGAATTTAAGTTAAACCTTTCTTATGTTATTATACATGTAAATCTTTTAAGGTTTAAAAATTTTCATATTCCATTACATAGGTTTTCTTTCCTAAGAGAATTTGTTGTTCTCTTCCATGGTTCCCTAGCGAGGCATGACATAATTCCCACCTAGGCTTTACTTGTTGTCTACAAGAAATTTAACAATTATATAATACAGATGATTTTAGAAGTATTTCATTCAAATAATGTGATGAAGTGTATTAATTTTTAGCTATGAATAGAACTTAAACAATGATGCAATAATTACATTTAGAGTAAGATATATATTTTTAAAATACTACTTCTTGTCATGATCCCCCTCCTTCACCTCCTTTTTCACCTTCCCTCCTCTATCTTCTCCTTCATGTTCCTTCTTGTTCTGTTCATTATTTTTTGACTTCTTCTCCTTATTTTTATTCATCTCATTCTCCTTCTTCTTCTTTGTATTCTCCTCCTCACCCTTTTCTTCTCTTTCTTCTCTACTCCTCCTAATTTTCCTCTTCTCCTTATTTTGTATTTCTTCTTTTTTTCATTCTTCCTCCTCTCCTCCTTCTCCCTCTTCTCTTCTTCTTCTTGGTCTTCTCCTTCTTTTTCTTCTTATCCTTCTCCTTCTTCACTTTTACCCTCCTCTCCTCCTCCTTATTCTTCCCCTCCTTCTTCTCCTTCAACAATTGAACACCAATGATATAACACCAATTAAATAATTATCTCCATTTCTTTTTTTCAAGAAATATTGTACATTATATGCTTCCCATGTTCTACTTTTGATTCATAGATATGCCCTTATTGCCTAATCCAAAAGTCTCTCTTTACACAATTTTCATTTCCCTTCTATAGACACTTTTGCACATTCATCTTGATTTTTTCTTCCCTCCACCAATTATGTCCACTTAAAAGTGTTGTGCCTTGTTAATATTCACATTCTACATGTGATTTAATATGAGAATTTCTATCTTAAAAAGTTTGGAAAAGATTCCCTATCATCACATTTTCATTATTTTAAAACTTCAAAGTCCTTAATGGTTCTATGTAAAGTTTTCATCAATTCATATCACATGATCATAACATTGTATTCCATGAAATAATTCCCTTCTATGTATTCCCTGCAATAACATCTTTTTAGAGCATCAAAAAACATCATATGCATTGTTTTGTAAGCATATTTCTCTAAATTATTTGAAATTCCTCCCACATTATATGTATAGAGTAATCCATCATTTTATTGCATTGTCTTTTTTTTCTTCAGCAATTATGTAAAATAGTTGATGCATCAAGTTTGTGCATCCATGTTTTTCACTTGTTTTCATCAATCTATGTGACTTATATATGCTTCTATATTGTGAGTCTTCATGTCTAGACAGGTAATTTAGCAATAATATCTCTTTGGAGCATTGAAACACTTCGTATGCATGGTTTTGTAACCATATTTCTTTGAAGTATTTAAAACTACTCCCACATTTTATGTATACAGTCATCCATCATTTCATTTCATTATCTCTATTTTCCTTATGCATTTTGTCATATAGTTGACACGCCAAGTCTATGCATCCATATTTTTCACTTTTTTGTGTCAATCTAAATGAATTGTATATGCTCCCATATTGTCTATGGGTGTGTATCCAAGTAGAGAATTTGTATTCATTCAAAAATTTCTAACGAATTTACAATGTACTTTATTTGTAAGTCCCACACCAATAATAATTGTTTAACATGAGATCAAAATTATTTGAAACATTAGAACAAATATTAGATTTTATCATAAATTTTAACATTTTTTATTTTTCTCAAATTGAGCTTTCATCTTTCATCAAATTCAGTACACCCATTATTAAAATTATTGTTTTTTTAGGTAATTTTATTTAAATTTATCCCACCAATACATTTCTATCAACATTCTGATTTCGTAATAGAGGTTTTTTAGTATTGTCTACATGTAGAATAATAGTGGAAACAATAAACAATGACCTATGGGGGCTAGAGACCTACACAATGACTACAATTTCTTAGGTTGCATTCAACGTAGATAATTATTGGAGAATTGTTGAGGTTTTAAATAAGATGTAAGAATTATACAACATGAAATTGTCTCAATCAAACTATAATGGTTGGAATTTCCTTGTAAAGGTGTTTCTTCATCATTTAGGATTTCTCTTCAACATCAAAGATTTTTTAGAGAAGAGAATATCACATTAGCCTCCTACTCCTTTCTTTCACTTCACCACAATATCAACTATCCCTTAAAGAATGTTGATAACCCCACATATCAAACTTACATAATGAAGGATCACAAAGTGTGATCCGAAATGTTGATGGTAAAAAATTACACAACTAAATCTAGAAGAAAAAATAAATGATTTAGTATAGACTATAGAAGTTTCATATCTTTAAGTGAACTCTTATCTCTTATAATAAGAAAAGCTACACCTGAACTATAAATAAATCATCACCTAATACCTTTTATATTATAAGACCAAATATAAAGAGTACAACCTACTGACACGAGATACATATTACTAAAGCCCAAGGCACGTTATTGAAACCTAAACCTTCCCAACCTAGAGACATTTATTCAGGTGAATATATTATGCAAAAAATAGTTTTTTTCCATCTAATTAAATCCACACAATAACTTCACTACTAAATGTGACAACCTAGGGGTCATGTGTATAGAAACCATATAATGTCTTGCTACATTACATAAAATACATGTGTTATCATTCACAACCAATATAACTATTTCAATCATATGTTATTTCATGTAGCCCATGTAATACATGACAACATAAGGAACAACATCAATTAGACACCCAATTATCATTTATACTAAAATGCAAAAGCAAATGAAGTCACAACTCATTATTTCCCAAAATCTTTCTTGTCTTGAATCTTCTTAGAAATTGTCCAATGGGAAAATCTAGCCTTGTAAATTATCACATATGTCATACATCTTTTCTCAAATCTCCATGAAACATTTAAACACTCAAATTTATAAAAAAAATGATGAGATGAAATAATTGAATCTTAGCATGAAAATCCCAAGGGCTTCAAATAAAAATAATTACTAATCTAGAAAAAATGAAAGTGTTGTAATAGGTGAGCTAGGGAAACTTATTTCTAGGAAAAACATTTAGAAAGGTAGAAAAAGGGAGAAATAGAAGAACAAAAAAGAATCCAAAAAGAAAAAGAGAGAAAGATAAATAATATTGGAAGAGAATGAGTTGAAAAATGATCTATTACTATAGCTGACTTCATCTTCAACCTCTTGGCTATAATTTCCTTTGTTTCCCCAATCTCTGTTTGAATTTGTCCTAGTCACATGAATGGCATCAAAGTTTCTGAAGAGGGTTGTTATGTGGGCAAGACAATATAGAGGGTTTAGACCTTGGGTCTTTTACCTAGATAACACCGAAATAATGGAAATGTTGATAGGTTCTTAGAGTGCATTCAATCTTGATGCCAAATAGAATAGGCACATTCAAGGGTGCCCCGCATTCAAGGTGATTCAAGAATTTTTTAATTTTTTAGGAATCATGCAAAAATAAGTGGTATTTCTCTCATTAGGAAACCCTAACTACCACCATATGTAGCCAATATATTAGGGTAGTGAAGAAATGATAAGAGACACCTTTCCTTACATTTTCCACCTCTAGAATAAGTTTCTAGCCAAATATTTCCCAACCACAAAAAGACATCTAGAGAATAAAATGGGAGTTTCCCACAATAATATCCTATCAACTAATGATTCTTTGATCATACTCATTTTGATAACATTCCAAAACTAGGTATCTTAAAAAAGAATACAATCATGTAAACCATTTTCCTATAGAATTTTTAGTCGCACCAATTTTAATTATTAAGACTCTCTTTTCTATCTCATCACTATTATCTCTATTGAGAATTTAAGGTTGTCATTAGTACCAAAGGTTTGTAAAGATATCAGTCGATCACTTACATTGAGCTAATCGGTAACATGAAGCAAAATAGACTAGTTGGTAAAGCTTATATACCAAGTAATAGATAGTTTACCAAGCACCAGCAGAAACTGACACCAACAAATAGTAAACACTGAGCGTCATAGTATACACTAAGCAGTTTATACAGTGTTTACCTAGGATCACAAGAAATGGCATAGTAATCAGAATTGGCACATAATTCTATACAAATGGTTATAATGGTTCATAAACTATTTTACCAAGATCGAGGAACATTTAATGTGATGATATTCATTAAATACAATACATATCTTTTGTAATAGTTGATCTAGGTTATTATTGTACACCGTAGATCTTAGGGTTATAACTATATTGTGTAACCTAATTTTGTTAAAGCGGAAAAAATAGAACACTATATATTTGTGTGTTTGCATCATTTTTGGTGTGAGCTGATATATGAATCACGAAGCACTTGAAGCAATTTCCTAACTTCAAGTCTATTAGTTAACAGAGCAAAACCGAGGATAAAGGAATTCAGATTGAGTAGAATCAGCAAAGGCTACTGAGCATTTCAGAGCAGAGATTCATCACAAGTAAGGTGATATTTTATCAAAGCTTATAGATCTGTATCAGATAATTGAGTTGTCAAATAGCAGATAATTGCCTATTGCTTTCTGACAATTGTAATAGAGTTTTCGATAAAATCTCTTAAGAGAGTAGACTTAACAGTCTTATGTAAATCTCTTAACTGGGTGCACACTTCATTAGTGTTGTTAAAATACTATAACTAGGTAGATCTAGCCGATCTAACATGTCACTCCTAACAGGGTGAGATCACCAGAAGTGATCAAAACTTGTAGCCTAATAGGCAAACCTTTTCTATCTACAGTAGTGAAGAATTTGTGGGTGTCATCCCCACCATAGTTTTTACCTTCTAACAAGGGTTTTTGTGTTACCAAAATATTTGTGTTATGTGATTGTCATATTGATGTCATGTTGTTTACTTACTTAAGTTAAATGGATGATTGATTCATGCAATTAGATTCAAGTTATTTTGGTCTATTATCACTATTTACAGTTATAGATCTGAAAGGTTTACAAGTGAAGTTTTTGAAGGCACTGATTCACCCCTCCCCTCTCAGTTCCTATCTCTCCTAATTCCAACAGTCACTCTCCTTTATATCTCATGTTTTCTTTTTTTGAAAATATTTCTTAAAATTTATGATTGAAAAGAGGATGAAAATATTTAAATTATATTTGAAAGTTTTAGAATAATAAATTTAAATAGTTTCATTTTTTTTTTGAAAAAGATAAAGATAGATTATGGTTCTTTAATTATAGGTGTAATGTGATAATCATTGTAAATTGATTTTATTTTATTTACATTGACTTTATGATAGAAATTTACTTTATGATATCGAAAAACAACATACTAAATTTTAATTAAGTTTGGATAAATCATAATAAAAAATCAATCTAGATAAATTTAAAAAATACTCTTCAATAACTCATAAACACAAATATCCACTACTTGATATTTCTTATAATTGATAGTAGAATGTGAAATATTAATATCTTAAAAATTAACTTGCTAACACTTAATATTTTAACTAATCCAAAAGGAATATTGATGATTAATACACTTTTTTTTGGCCGAATAAGGGGCCGAAGCCAAATTTGTAAAAATAGGACAATAGTGTATATAAAAAGATACTAAATTTAGCTATGAACATTAAGTTACCCATGCCAAGACTAAAGATAAAAAATGATTGGTATCTAGGATAAAGATGCTATTACAATATTACCAGTAAGAATGAAACAAAAGTTCTGATAAAACCACCAAAAACTAACTATTAAAGGGTTTCACATTTTTTGATAATATCTTCCAAAAGGAATTTGAGAAAAACTAAAAACTAAAATTAAAAGCTAACTTACAAACTAAGAGAGAATGTATAATTTAGATAAACAACCATTATGCCTTCAGATATTGATCATCACCTTGAGTCTGTCGTGAGGTTTTCTCTATCCTTTTGCCATTTTTCTATAGTTGTTAGATATTGGTTGGAATTGTAGTTGTTTTTGTTTGGGTTTTTTCATTAATGTCAACATATGTCATATACTTTAGTTTTGAGTTGGTTATTGTACACTCAAAATGTGCATTTCTCTAAGTCTTTAGTTCCAAGAGCATCCATGAATTGGAAGCCTTCAGAAAGTGACTTAGAGCTCCCTAGGCATGGAGTACAAGGGTGTTTAGAGGGCTCTCAGCTAGAGCTATTAAGTACACAACCTTGCTAGTAAACCATGCAATTGGAGATTCAAAGAGACAAGTGCAAGAATGCGAATATCTTCAAGAATCACAATGAAAGATGTAATATAAACTATGTTAGAATGAAGATGCAAGGATGCAACTAAGCTATGAAAATGAGAGTATTACAAGCCTTTACTAATTAAGCTATAACATGAAAGGAACTAAGCTAAGAATGCCATGAAAACTAAGCTATAATGCAAGTATGAAGACTAGAATGCAACAAGATCTTTAAAGCTCCAAAGTCACTAAGAAAACCTACAGCACAACATTAGCATCAAGAGTGGATCCTTTGAATGAGAAAAGAGCTCTCCTTTTAAAGATAAATAGACCATGGAGATTAAGAGGCAAAAGACTTGATCAAGGGTGGAGTCTAAAAGTGGGATCAATCATTGTGCACAAATCTCCTCCAATGAGAAAGAAGTGTTGACTTTTGTGCCCCGTGTGAGACAAAAAGACCTTTTCTTCTTTTTATACAATAGGAATAATGCTTTATTTGTGCAACTTAGGATAAGAGGTAAGTGGGGGATTTTTATTTAATAAAAGGGGAGGGAATTCCTTTTAATTAAATAAAGACTTAGGATAAAATGGTTAAACCATAGAATATAATTGAATAAATGATAGAATTAGGATTTGATCAAGGAAACTGATTTGATTAAGGAAATTGATTTGATTGAAAATATTGCAAAGCATTGATTCAAGAAATTGATAAATTGAAGAATGGGGCCCAAAGTCTAGGTGACCATTTTAAGGTGCATATATTTGCCCCTCTTTGCTTAATGTGAGATCGATTTGGGATCACATGTAGTAAAATAATGAAGTTGAAATGTGAGATTGATTTGGGATCACAAAACAAGCCAAATGTGTGTTCGACAGATGGGAACACATCAGGACAAAGATAATTTCATTGAAAAAGACAAGGCCAACACCCTTGTAAATAGGTAATTGTCAAGTCTCAAGCAAGGTTTGATTGATAGGTTTGATAAAACTAAATCAAGGATTGAAGTTTGATAGGTAGTGCCCCCTTGTGATTGAAATCAAAATCAGGTAGAGGGAATGCAGAAGTGAGAGCAACATGATCAAATCACTAGAAATCATAATCGAAGATGAAAGATGATAGAATAACCATCAAGCAATGAAGATATGCCCCAGTTTGAGTAGGTTTGACTGAGAAAGATATAGGATAAAGATGAAGTCAAAACCTTAGAGAGATGAATGAAAGACTAGGGGAGTGAGAGAGATGGAGATGAAGAAATGAAGGTGCCCCAGTGAAGATCGAAGGATCAGGCCTCAAATGATCAGTCGACTGCACAGAAGAAGGAGAAATTTTAAAGTGTAATTTTGACTATCAAGATGAACTCAAATTTCAATTTAAATCCCAAAAATGGATCTAGGATGGTGACATTAGCCAGGAATGTTGTTTTCACAAAATTCTGAGATGTATTGAAAATTAGGTCAAAAAGTCAAAATTCTATATAAAGGGTGAAAAGGTCATTTTCAAATTCATTTTTCATTTGTGATTTCAAGAATTTTGAGAGATTAGAGAGAGACTATGGCTTATCAAGCAGTGATTCCCATCCACACACATCAATTCAAGCGCAGTCAATTGCACAACCGGCCTCCTCAGTATGGTGCTCTGGTAAGTTTTCAAAAAAACTAGCTGTTTGAGTCATTTAATGCATTTAAAACACATTTTTATATTTTAAAATTATATTAGTGCAAAACATCATGCAATACTTTTAAAGTATTGCACACATGTTATATATTATATCATGCGATAGTTCATAAGCCAAGAAAGTATCCTACGACCATTCAAGAAAGCATCGCGTGATGCTAGATGAAAGGTTGTGCGATATGGTGCGAACTATCATACCAAGGAAAAGTATCACACCACTATGTAACAAAATATCACATGATATAATATCAACAAATAGTGTCACAAGATTATTATAAGAAGTATCACATGCTTTTAATTTGAACAATATAACCTATGTAGAGACAATTTTTATGTTTGAGATTTCTTGCACTGATTTTAGTCATCCATCATGATTTGTTCTGACATCTGGGTTGTAGGTTATGGCTTGCATGAGATTCTACTAGAGCTCATTATTAGAGCACTGAGATTGGTCAGGCTACGCTACGTCTAGGATCTAGATGATCTAGGTACAGAGGACCTAGCTAGGATGGGGTTTGGGTACCTGCTGGACATGCCCCATAAATGGGAAAACCATGGGTTGCTGACAACATTGGCAGAGAGGTGGCACAACAAGTATAACACCTTCCATCTGCAACCTAGAGATGCCTCGATCACACTAGAGGATGTCTATCGGATCCTGCGTGTACCTAGCCATCGAGACATTGTGAGTATAATCATGTTTATAGATGTTCATTAATGTAATGTTTCCATATGATGAAAACTGACATGATTTTCTATTGGCACAAGTATACTATGATCAAACTCCCACAAATGGGAGATAGGCCATTTAGGACCTTTTCCAAGATGTGACCATTATTGACAGACATCTCAGCTAGGACCAGCTGATAGAGGAGTATGGTCGGGATTACCTAGTGGCATGTATCACTAATCGGAGCTAGAGAGGGTTCCCACTAGGCTAGGGGAGATTGGTGGTAGACTTGGTGGCACACCCGAGATGGATGTCATGGGGTCTAGCTATCCTAGTAGATATGTATCATGAGCTACTTGAGATCATATACAGAGATGCCAGATCCTATGCATGTGGGGCCATTCTAGCGCAGATATGGGCATGGGAGCACATAGTCATTGTGTGACCAAGAGTACAGCCTCAGGAGCAAAGGCATCCCTACATATACATGTATATAGGATTCATCACCCAGCCTCATAGTGGTGATCCTACTTATCACACGAGGCTATTAGATGAGCTGACAGCCTTCGAGTGGAGGTCATATAGGTAGTGTGAGTAGTGGAGTGATAGGGATCATGAGCTCGGATACATGTTGTATAGCCATCCACTACTAGGTGGACATGCCGATATCATTGAGCATTTTGTGATCACTCAGGTATGGAGGCAATTCAACCATCAATAGAGGGTGGCAATGGAGACCACCACATATGCCAGGGTTAGGGAGGATGAGGGATTGGGGTGGCTGTCGATGCTAGACTACCATCAAGTAGCATAGGAGATAGCAAGGTTACAAAGGGAGCCATGGGATTACCTACTCAACATGGTAGATGCAGGTCTAGATGCTGCATATAGAGCAGAGCACCAGAGATGCCCATTTCCTAGGTTTATGGTCCCAAATGCATAGCCATGGGTAGTAGGTGGGGATGAGGATGATGGGGGAGATAGAGGAGGGGGAGGAGGGAGGATATCAATGGTAGGGTAGGGATCTTGATTAGGTGGCTGGAGATGGTCATGTAGATAGGTATCAAAAGATGAGGAGGGAGAGGAGGAGGCGTGACTAGTTCACTAATAGGTGGATGTAGGGCAGGAGCAGCCTATGAATAGGGGAGGAGAGGATCTTTGTGCTAGGGTTTAGGCCTTAGAGGCTGAGGGACAACAGTTGAGGACTACCATTTCCATTCATGATTAGTAGCTTCTAGATGCATGATATAAGATAGCGTAGTGGGAGAGAGCAGCACGAAATGATGTCATGGAGATCTGGAGGGAGACAACATGGGCGGCATATTATCATAGTTTATACATAGTAGTCATACCCGAGGGATAAAGGGCACAACACTACTTTGAGAGGGTAGGGAGATTAGACATGGCAAGTGATAGGATGGGACCATCACCTCCACCCCCACCACCTCCACATGATGGAGAGAGTCAATCCTAGGTCTAGGGCTTTGATGTACAAACATATCTTGAGACTTTGATCCAGATTTTGGGATCTCACATTGTACTTGAATCATGATTTATATATATGAGATTACTAGATTTATGATGTATATTGTGTACTTGTCTTACTTGTGATGGCTTTGTCAGTATTATTATCTTGTTATATTGCTCAAATGTATGATATATGCTCATGTATAGTCTCTCTCATAGATGTATGTTTAGTTCTCATGTTATGGTATAGACTCATGTTTCTATTAGAAAGTAAAGATCACCAAGATAACTAAGAGGGGGGTGATGAATCAGTTATCAGATAATTTATCCATTCAATTGCTTTAAACAATGTAATCAATGTACTGATCAACCATAGAAAGATAATCATACACAATTGCACAATAACACAAGATATGTTGACTAGGGAAACTCTTAAAAGAGTAAACCCTGGTGGGAATGATGCCAACAAAATGATGCACTAATATGAAAGTTCCTTGTTAGAGGATGGACCCTGTTAGGAGTCTTATGAAATACATTCAGTACATATAAATCCCTATTAGGAGATTTTGAATCCCTATTAAAAGATTCTAACCCGGTTAAGAGTTTATGGAAGATAGAAGGACCCACTACCCAAACAGCTTCAAGGCAAGATCTCTAAACCCACTGTCCAAAAGATCTTAGAATTATTCAATAGAATAATATGAAATATATTACCTCCTTCACACTATGCCAAAACTACACTCCCTGCTACACAAGATCACAATTCTAGATCTTTGTACTCACAAGTCTTCCTTCATCACTGAATTAGCTCTTTTCTTCACTTCATGCATATATTCGCATCACAATCTTCATAGTACACATTACAACAAGGAAAAAATTCCTTCTTATATACCAAACTCAAATAATTACAAATGAGTCAGTCCTCAATTACAAAATAATAAATTCTACACGCTACACACAGAATTCACATAAAACTGTCGGCTTCCAGATTTTGTAACTTTCTCCAAACATATCCTCAAAGTTTGTGCTATGAACCAAATCATCATTAATGAGTCTCCAACATCCCTTTAACTACACAAAATTAGATTCCATCCCAGCTAAGAGATATCCTCTGATTTTCGAACATCACTTCACAAAAACACTGTCTAAACACTGCTTTCACCAAAATGCTCATAACTCTCACAAATGAATGAATTTATTTTTGCACTGTTAACCATAGGTTAATAACATGCCAAAGAACATACCATCAACTACACAAAATCCAATCTACAATACAACATGTGTGCAAAACAAAATTGTACCTACTTTCCTGCTAATATCCAGAATATCACTATGTTGACATCAATGACAATCCAAGTCATGAATGCAACAACAACTGCTATAGAATGACTGCCAAAGTACTTTGCATTCATTCCTAACAATCTCCCCCATTGGCATTGATGGAAACATAGATGAAAAACATCCAATGTTCCAAAAATCCAATACTGCAACATCACTGCAAAATATCAAATCAAATCTTGCTTCATTTTCCTATTTAGCTCTCTCATACAATCCACAATGTTTTTCATGTATATCTCTCCCCCATTGACATCAATGATAGAAATTCCATCACTAAGTCAACAATAACTTAATGTCAAAAGACACTTTTCAGAAAAATACAATAACAAGAGTCCTCATGACTCAGCTCATAAACTCCCCCATAGAGGAAGTTCCAACATCCAATCCAGAAGATAGATAGGGCTCATATATCACTAGATGGATGCAATCATCTGCATCAATTCTCAAAAATAGGTTGGGGCATAACCCCAAGCATAGCTCTCAGATATAGAAATGTATCCTTAGGTAAAGGCTTTGTAAATATATCTTCTATCTGCTCCTTTGTACTTATGTACTCCAATCTTACTTCTTTTTCTGCAACTTTCTCTCTTACAACATGATACTTGATCTCAATATGTTTAGTATTAAAATGTAAAATAGGATTTTTTGACATACTCACTATACTGGTGTTATCACAATGTATAAAAATAGGCTCATCAAACTTTATTCCAATATCCTTCAACATCTACTTCATCCAAATAATCTGATTACAATTATTTGCTGCTACAACATATTCTGCTTCTGTTGTGCTTTGTGAAGTACAATTCTGCTTCTTACTTAGCCAAGAGACCAATTTTCCTCCAAGAAAAAAGGCTCCACCACTAGTGCTTTTCTTGTCATCAATGTTGCCTCCCCAATCTGCATCAATATAGGTACATAAAGTAAAATCATCAGAATTCTCATACCATAATCTATAATCCATTATTCCTTTCAGATATCTCAGTATCCTCTTTACTGCTGCATAATGTGATTCTCTAGGTTCTACTTGAAATCTTGCTACAATCCCCACTAAATGTGCTATATCAGGTCTTGTATGTGCCAAGTACTGTAATCCTCCAATCATGGATCTGTACTTTTTCTGCTCAACTACTGGTGTCTCATCTTTGCTAGATAACTTATGTCCGATTACCATAGGTGTTCCAACAGGTTCAGAGTCTTCCATTCCAAATATTTTCAGTAAGTCATTCAAATACTTAGTCTGACTTACAAATATACCTTCCTTACTTTGTGTTATCTATAATCCCAAAAAATATTTCATTTCTCCAATCATGCTCATCTCAAATTCAATCTGCATTTCATCTGCAAATTTGTCACTAGCTTCATCTTCTCCTCCAAAGATAATATCATCAAAAAATATAACTATAACCAACAAACCATTCTCAATTTCTTTTCTGTATAAGTTACTATCTGTTGTTCCTTTTATAAATCCCAATTTCAATAAATACTTATCCAATCTTGCATACCAGGTTCTAGGTGCTTGTTTTAATCCATATAAACCTTTCTTTAACTTACATACCATATCTCCTTCTTGTGTCAAAGGAAAACCTTCAGGCTGCTCAATGTAGACTTCTTCTTCCAATTCACCATTCAAAAATGTTGACTTCACATCCATCTGATACACTCTGAATTTCTTGTAAGTTGCATATGCTAGAAACATTCTCGCCGCTTCAAGTCTGGCCACAGGTGCAAAAGTTTCTTCATAGTCAATTCCTTCTTGTTGTGAATATCCTTTACATACCAATCTTGCTTTATTTCTTATCACTTCTCCTTGTTCATTCATCTTGTTTCTAAATACCCACTTTGTTCCAATCACATTCTTGTCTTCAGGTCTAGGGACCAATTCCCATGTCTTGTTTTTTTCAATCTGATCTAGTTCTTCTTTCATAGCATTAATCCAATGTTCATCTTCACAAGCTTCATTAGTAGTCTTAGGTTCAATTTGAGAAATCAAACATAAGTGTACCTTATTTCGAGTCAAAAATCCTCTATCTAAACTTCTAATAACTTGCTCAATAGGGTGATGTCTTGAAGTATACCTGTTAGGTGTCATAGTTACTGATCTTGTTCCGATTGTAGATTCTTCTCTACTTTCTTCTTTGTTTTCTTCTCTATTTTCTTCAGTATGACTTTCATTCAGCAAATCACTGTTAGTTTCAAAAAATAATTCTACATTTTCAATGTTAGGCTGAGGTTGTGCTTCTCCATCAGATTCATAATCAAGCATTCTTTCCTGAATTTTAAACTTCTCATCAACTTTTACATTTGCACTTTCAACAATAGTCTTAGTTCTCTTGTTATAACATCTATATGCTTTTCTTTTTAAAGAATATCCAAGAAATATTCCTTCATCACTTCTAGGATCAAACTTTCCTATATCATCATCTCTCTTTATATAACATTTACTTCCAAAAATTCTAAAATACTTAATTGAGGGTGTATGTACAAACCATAATTCATAAGGTGTCTTGTTTGTATCTGCTCTGATTTGTACTTTGTTCATAATGTATACTGTTGTGTTCACTGCTTCTCTCCAAAAAGTCTTAGCCAAATCATTTTCAAACAACATAGCTCTTACTGCTTCAGTTATTGACCCATTCCTTCTTTCTGCAATACCATTTTGTTCTGGTGTTCTAGGGGCTGAAAGTTGTCTCTTAATACCATTCATTTCACAAAAGGTGTTAAACTCTCCAGATGTAAATTCACCACCTCTATCAGATCTTAGACACTTAATCTTCATTCCAGATTCATTCTCAATTTTTCTTTTCATGATCTTAAATTTATCAAATGCTTTAGATTTTTCTTTCAAAAATGCAATCCACATCATTCTTGTAAAATCATCAACAAGAATCATAAAATACCTTTCTCCATAGAATCCTTTAGTCCTAGTAGGACCACTTAAGTCTGTATGAACAATCTCCAACTTCTCTGTCGATGTGAACTTCTTGTTGGGAAATGAACTTTTTTTCTGCTTTGCCATCATACATTCTTTGCAAATAATGTTAGTAGGTTTCATAATTCTAGGTAAATCTCTTACTGCAAGTGTAGTGCTCACCTTGACAATATTATCAAAGTTTATATGACAAAACCTTTTATGCCATAACCAACTATCATCAATCCTAGTTAACAAACATGTCATCTTAGTAGGATTCAACTGAAATACATTACCTCTGGTTCTGGATCCTTTTCCAATCAGATTTCCATCTTTATCTTTTATCACACAAGTTTTCTCAGAAAACCAAACTTGATAACCCTTATCAGCCAAGTGTCCAACGCTTAGTAGATTATGTCTCAGTCCATCAACAAAGTAAACATCATTAGTGTTAGTCTTTCCATCAAGATTAATAGATCCTATACCCTTAATCAAACAAGGTGCATTGTTACCAACCCTAACAATTCCTCCATCATAATTATCTAACTTAAAAAACTTTCTTTTATCTCCAGTCATATGATGTGAACAACCACTGTCTATAATCCAATCAGATTTGTTTTCAACTTGTGAAACTAATTTTTTTTCTTCCCTTTTATCAGATTTAGAACTTTCTTCTTTAATTACTACAAATCCTATTTCCTCAAAGTTATCATTATCACTGTCACTTAAATGTTTTTCAATTCCTCCTTCAAGATCTTCATCATTTGCATAATAACATTCTTTAGATCTCCTAGATTTAAAGTTGCTTCTATACTTCTTAACTCTTTTAGGACATTTAGATGCAAAATGACCATATTCTTGACAAGTCCAACATTTAAAGATTTTCTTACCATCTGGTTCTCTTTTTACAAGTAATGCAATACCTTCTTCAATCTTCTTATCTTCCTCAGATCTGCTACTCCTGGCATAATCTCCATTCACACTAGTACTCCTTGTAAGTCTAATGTTAAGAGCATTGAATGTTGTTTCCATTCTAGGTAGCTCTCCTGATAATCTCAAGTTCATCTTTGTTGTTTCTAATCTTCCAAGAAGAGTCTCTCTTGAAAAGTTTGATGTACAAGGTATCACTTGTTCAATCATCTATGTTGTCTACTTGAATACTAGTGTCAAAGTTCTCAGAATCACTTCATTCTCTATCTTACCACCTCCAAAAGACTTTATTCCTGTTACAATCTCAGACATCCTACCAATATAGCTTCTAATAGATTCATCTTCCATCATTCTAATATCTTCAAATGCACAAATCCAATTATGTAATCTAGCCTTCTTTGCATGTTCATCACCTTCAAAAGTAGAATGTAAAGCTTTCCAAATTGCATGAGATGTTTTCAAACATCTTACCTGACTATATTCATTCTCTGGTAGTGCTGACAAAAGTGCTTCTCTTGCAAGTATGTTACACATGAATAGATCTAGTTCATCTTTAGTTCCTGCCTCTAGATTGTCTTCCTCAATGATAGTCTTCTCATTCTTTGTAATCAACCAATAACTTGGTCCTAAACACAATAGATGTGTCTTCATCTTTTCTTTCCAGCTATCAAAATTTACTCCATCAAACTTAGGGCTTTCTTTTTTTAAATTCACCATGGATCTCCTTAAGTTGTTAAACTTTTCTTTCAAGGACCTGTTGCTCTGATACCAATTGTTAGAAAGTAAAGATCCCCAAGATAACTGAGAGGGGGGCGGGGGTGAATCAGTTATCAAATAATTTATCCATTCAACTACTTTAAACAATGTAATCAATGTAATGATCAACCATAGAAAGATAAACATACACAATTGCACAATAACACAACATATGTTGACTAGGGAACCTCTTAAAAGAGTAAACCCCGATGGGAATGATGCCCACAAAATGATGAAATAATATGAAATTTCCTTGTTAGAGGATGGACCCTATTAGGAGTCTTATGAAATACATTCAGTACATATAAATCCCTGTTAGGAGATTTTAAATCCCTGTTAAAAGATTCTAACCCGGTTAAGAGTTTATGGAAGACAGAAGGACCCACTGCCCAAACAGCTTCAAGGCAAGATCTCTGAACCCACTGTCCAAAAGATCTTAGAATTATTCAACAAAATAATATGAAATATATTACCTCCTTCACACTATTCCAAAACTGCACTCTCTGCTACACAAGATCACAATTCCAGATCTTTGTACTCACAAGTCTTCCTTCATCACTGAATTAGCTCTTTTCTTCACTTCATGCATATATTCACATCACAATCTTCATAGTACACATTACAATAAGGAAAAAATTCCTTCTTATATACCAAACTCAAATAATTACAAATGAGTCAGTCCTCAATTACAAAATAATAAATTCTACATGCTACACACAGAATTCACATAAAACTGTCGGCTTCCACATTCTGTAACTTTCTCCAAACATATCCTCAAAGTTTGTGCTATGAACCAAATCATCATTAATGAGTCTCCAACATCCCTTTAACTGCAAAAAATTAGATTCCATCCCAGGTAAGAGATATCCTCTGATTTCTGAACATCGCTTCACAAAAACACTGTCTAAACACTGCTTTCACCAAAATGCTCATAACTCTCACAAATGAATGAATTTATTTTTGCACTGTTAACCATAGGTTAATAACACACCAAAGAACATACCATCAACTACACAAAAGCCAATCTACAATACAACATGTGTGCAAAACAAAATTGTACCTACTTTCCTGCTAATATCTAGAATATCACTATGTTGACATCAATGACAATCCAAGTCATGAACGCAACAACAACTACTACAGAATGATTGCCAAAGTACTTTGCATTCATTCCTAATAGTTTCTAAAAATGATCTCTTTATGATATAGATATGATGATAAGATTAACCCCTTGTGTTGATAGGAGAAGAAAAGGATGTGATGTGAAAGACAAGAAGAAAAATACATGATTGAGAAAAAGTGAAAGGTGAGCGTAGTTGACCGACAAGTCCGTGAAAGATGAAAGGAGAGATCTCTCCATATGCAAGATGCAAAACTAAACTAACATGATCTTAATAATGCAAGCTACTATGAAAAGTGGTTTACTTGCAAGGTCACAAAGCCATTAGACTCTAATAATCATCATACAGATTTATTGGTAGCATCGCAAGATCATACAATATGGACTAGTATAACTATGGGTATATGAATATGATTTGTATTAGATAGGTATGTGGGAATCCCACCTAAGCATCAAAGACATGTAGGTCAAGATGGCTAGTGCAGTGAGGGTCCCTAAGTTTAGTATATCAAGATAATGCTCACATTGAGACACAAGAAAGTCAAGATGACTACAAGCACGCACTTGTAGAAAATAGTGAAGGATAATACATTGTAGATCCTAGTGTCAAGTGGAACAAGCATGAATGCTCATGACAATTAGGATTAACAAAATATACCCACAAGCAAAAAATAGATAAAACATGTCCTCATGCCCCTAGTCTTCTAGCTAGGCATCATCAAAAACTATTAGGGAGAGAACACTCTGCAAAGAAATCATCATAGACAATAGACAAAGAAATAAAGTCAAGCAAGTCTTAGTGAGTCAAGTGTTTAAGTGTGTCTGTGTAGGTCATAGAGTCAAACTTTGAGTATCATATCTTCCCATGAGAAATATCATATCATTCTAGACTACAAGTAGGATACCTGATAAGTGTTAAGAAACACTTGATGGTAGGGAAGTGCTGAAAAACATAGTTGGGGAGGTGTTGAAAAACATCGTTTGTGAGGTCTCCTAAAGACTAATGCATCCAAGAGACCAAAACTAACATAGTTATTCCCCCTAGACAAAGACAAAGACCAATTCCAAACCAAGGCAACAAGGACAAGGCATGATGGAGAAAGGCTAAGTGTCGAGGACACGTGCTAAGAAACAGGTGTGCAAAATCCTCAAGTAGCACCTATTTCCAAGTTTTCACCAAGGCACTTTTTCTATTTTTTTGAATTTTTTGCAATTTCTTGGTTTTTATTATTTTTTTCAGGATCAATAAATATGTACAAATGATGCCCCTATACAAAATAGGCATCATGGATAGAACGTCTTCAGGTGCAAGATATTGATAGGATCAGGGAGCTACTCCCCCTCTTTAGTAGATAATAAATAAGCACCTATCCCAAAAGCTATAGTAATGATGTAAGGTCCAAGCCAATTAGGTTCAAATTTACCTTTTTGATCTCTATTTTGTTGATTCTTAGGATTTTCACATAGGACAAGATCTCCCACTTGGAATTCTCTAGGGTGAACCTTTTTATTGAAAGCTTTGGACATGCGCTTTTGATAAACCCTCATATGGTCAAATGATGCTTGGCATTTCTCATCTAGAATTTCTAACTCTTGAAGTCTCATGACATAGTAGTCTTCATCTGTAACTAGACCTTTGAGGGTGAAGGAATCTCAACCTCTAAAGGTAACACTACTTCAGCACCATAAGTAAGAGCAAAAGGAGTAGCCCCGGTAGGAGTACGAATACTCATTCTATAAGCCCACAAAGCCAAATTTATCTATAAATGCCAATCTTTACCATTATTATGAACTGTTCTATGTAGGATTTTAAGAATGGTTTTGTTTGATGCCTCTTCTTGACCATTTCCTTATGGGAAGTAAATGGAGGACCAATGTTGTTTAATCTTGAATTTCTTGTAGAGTTGCTTAAGGTCCTTATTTTTGAACTAACCTCCATTGTCAGTGATAATCTCAGAAGGCACTCCATATCGACAGATGATATGGTTCAGGATGAATAGAGAAACTATCTTGCCCGAGGTAACAGAAAGTGGGATAGCTTCTACCCATTTAGTAAAGTAGTCAGTAATAGTGATGATAAATTTATGTCCACCTGATGAGTTGGGATGAATATTCCCAACAAGATCAAAGGCCCAGCACTGAAATGGCCAATGAGATATAGAAGGAATGAGCTCCCTACCTGGAGTGTGTATCAGGTTGCCATGTTTTTGACACTTTTTGCATGACTTTGCAAAAGCTACTGCATCAATCTGCATGGTAGGCCTATAATACCCTGCCCTAAGTAACCTTTAGGCCATGGAAAGACCATTGGAATGTCACCCACATATGCCCTCATGAATTTCAACTAACGCTTGATCAGATTCTTCCTTTTCTAAGCATCTAAGAAGTGTTCCATCTAGACCCCTCCTATACAAATCACCAGAGATAAGGGTATGGTGAGAGGCATTTTTGGGTAAGGTTTCTTCATTCAGATCGGTTAAAGGTTTCATGAATAATGCCATCATGAAGGTATGAGTAAATGGCACCATAATGGGATGAGTCATGACCAAAAAGGGTACAAATGACATGGCTTTCTTGGGAGTCATAGATAGGGAAATGTATCTCTTCCAACATGAATTCAAATATGGATTCATGTTGCTCTAACTGAAGGAGTGAAACAAGTGTAGCCATAGCAACAGCTGCTTTGTTTTCTACTCTAGGGATTTTTTGAAATATGACAAATGTGAAGTATCATCTCAAGGAATCAACCATTTTCTTGTAAGGTACTAGTTTCTCATCTTTTGTTTGATATTCTTCATTAACTTGGTTGATTATTAATTGTGAATCCCCATAGATGTGAAACTCTATGATTCTCCATTATATGGCCATCTTAAGTCCATTTGTCAAAGCTTCATACTCGGCAATGTTGTTTTTACATGGGAATAATAACTTGTAAGACTTAGGGATCCTGTACCCATGAGGAGAAACAAACAACATGCCAGCTCCTGAACCATTTTGCATAATAGATCCATCAAAGAATGTCTTCCATGTTCTTGTAGTCATGTACATAAGGTGCTCATCTAGGAAGTCAACTTAAATAGGTGCACTATCTTGAATTGGGAAATCAGCCAATTGATTTGCTATGGCTTGTCCTTTTATAGCTTTACACTCAATGTACTCTATGTCAAACTCTGATAGGATCATCATCCACCTAGAAATTCTACCTGTGAGAGCAGCCTTACCGAGTAAATACTCAAGTGGATCAATCTTTGTTATGAGGTGTATTGTGTGCACAAACATGTAATGTCACAACTTTTGAGAAGCAAACACCACTGCGAGGCAAGCTTTCTCAATACTGGTGTAATTAACCTCATATGAAACAAGCATACAACTAATGTAATAAATGGCTCTTTCTTTCCCATGTTCATCAAGTTGAGCTAGTAATGCCCGCAAGGAAGATTATTTTGCTGAAACGTATAGTATAAGTGGCTTCCTTGGGATAGGAGGCATTAAAATAGGAGGATTTTCCAAGTATTTCTTGATAGGAGGAATGAAGACATCCTTGAAGACTCCTCATTTGACTAATGTTTGTAGGAGATGGCATAGCCATGATTTCTAGGACTTTTTCAGGGTCTACCTCTATTCCTTTTTCTGAAATAATGAATCTTAGAAGTTTTCTAGAGGTGACACAAAATGCACACTTCTTAGGATTTAACCTTAATTGAAATTGTTCCATGTGATCTAGAATGACTTCTAAATCACCTAAGTGTGTGTCTCTTTTCTTAGATTTGGCCAAGGTGTCATCCACATAATCTTCCATGTTTTTATGCATCATGTCATGAAAAATAGTTGTCATAGCTCATTGATAGGTGGCTCCTGCATTTTTTAATCCAAAAGGCATAATGTTCCAACAATAGGTACCCCATGCACAAGTCAATGTAGTCTTTTCTTGATCTTCAGGAGCTATCTTAATCTGATTATATCCATAAAAACCATCCATCAAGGAATAGATCTCATAACCCACAGTCATGTCCACTATCATGTCTATATTTGGGAGTGGAAAACCATCCTTTGGGCATGCTCTATTGAGATCTCTAAAGTCTATGTAGATTCGAATGGATTTTTCATGTTTGGAAACTGGTACAATATTTGATATCCATTCAGCATAGTCAATAGCTCTTATGAATCCTGCACAAAGGAGTTTCTCTAATTTTGCTTTGACTAGAAGAGCTATGTGAGGATGCATTTTTCTCAATTTTTGTTTAACACCTGGAGCTATGGACAAGTGATGCATGATAAGCTTAGTGTCCAACCCTAGCATATCTGAATAAGTCCATGCAAAATTAATCTTCTTTCTTTGTAATAACTTGTTGTATGCTTCCCCTTCTTGTGTTGACAAGGACTAAGCCGAGTGTACTATCTATGGAGCTTCATCTGTACCTAAATAGACTGCTTGTGTTCATTCAACAAGCATTGAAGATCTGTCTTGAAAATAGCTAGGGAGATGATCAAGTACCTCATCCTTAGGCACCTTAGAGAGGTTTTCACCCTTGGATACGTCATTTATTTTTACTTTTTTAGGTTCTGACACTGCCACACAGTGGTTTTCACCATCAAAACTCTTATTCTTTTTATTTTATGACTAAGGTACTTGATGTCTGGCTCTATCATGCTAGTAGTCAGTTCACTAGTGGAAGAGACTACAAGTTCAATGGCATTCAAGTAACAGGCTATCTCATAGTCATTTTGGAAAGTTAAGAGCTCAGGCTCTTGATAGTGTTGGGACCAATCAATGAAGTTAGGATGAGCAAGGGGTAAATCAATAAATGGTTCAAGGATGTGGATACGAATGGTATCTGTTACCCTAATTTTCATATGCATGAAAATTTGGCAAATATCTATCCCCAGGTCCCTGTTTTAACCTTTCCAAGCACTCTACAAAATTTCATGGCTTCATTAAAAACCCTCTGGCCTCTGCAATCCTTTATACTCTCTGGTCTGCAGGTTAAAAATTCATAAAACTAGCCGTTGGACCCTTAAAACCCAAAAAAAACCCTTTGGCCTATTATATTTTCATGTTACTTTATTCGGCAATTTAAAGGTCCCAATTTTGCATGTGCATTTTAAAATCCTTTAGTCGCCAAATCTCTGATTCCCAGTAGTTAACCCCTTAACACTTTGTGATTCCACAAGTGGTTACTGTTTTGGTTGGCGGTCTCTGCCTAGTGGCTAAAGTCAAGATTCTAGATCTGATGATTGACACATGATCTCATGGCCTCTTAAGATTCCATGAGATCTTGTGATGATTGTTGATCTTCCTTTTCCTTCAATGCAGTTTCTTGTCAATGGGACTGGTGCCACCTCATCCGATTTGGCAGCTTCTGATTCGTCAGTGGTTGGTGATTTGGTTGTTTGTAAGTGGGGCCATTGTCAGGAAATGTGCTATGTGTATCTAAGGGGGATGCATTTGATTGGTTTTTGAGGGTACAACATGGAGATAGGTCAGCAAGGGCCCAGTGGGCTGCCTTTCCTTTCGATCCAACGGTGGTCCCATGATTGCAAGGGCCCCGAATATTCCTTCCAATCATGCAACAACCGTTGATCCTACTTTATCTTTGAGCTCTTTCAAGTGGGGCCTTTTCTCATGAAGTGCTTATTCCCTATTGGCTCCTAGCAAAAAACTAGGATGCATCAGTGGGACCATGTCGGAAGGTCTACGGATGTGT
The DNA here is from genome assembly GCA_027943335.1 of Chamaecyparis obtusa. NCBI lineage: Eukaryota > Viridiplantae > Streptophyta > Pinopsida > Cupressales > Cupressaceae > Chamaecyparis > Chamaecyparis obtusa. Next base: position 312,247 of record BSBK01005014.1, read on the forward strand.
GAAAGAGGCTAAGATCTACGGTGGTCATAAGATCTCATAGGGTCTGTCAGAGGCTTGCGATCTTACAACAACCGTTGATCTTCCCTTCTATGCAATGCTTCAAGGTTCAGTGGGTCCACTGCCAGGTGTACATAGTTGGCATTTCCTGATTGGTCCACACCTGAATGAGTCATTTCTTGTTAGTGGAGCTAAGTTCCTTCGGCAGTCAAAGGTTCTGACAGTCGACAGAAGATTGACAGATGTTGTATCTTCACAAGGGTTGTGTCAGAGGTATGAGATTTTTAGACGACCATCAATCTTTCTTTTTGTCAGGGGTTCATTAGTGGGTCCTTGTTCACTAATGTGCTTGAGTGTGATTGGTTGTCACATGCTAATGAGGACTTCTAGGTGGACCGATGTGTCAGTAAGGTCATGCTTTAATGTAGATCTATGATGTGCGTATGATCTGAAGGAATATTTGGTGGTCATGAGATCATGTGCCCACCATTAGATTAGAATCTATTTGCACTGGGTCCATTGTTAGAAAGGTTTCCAAGGTGGTTGTCGATGGAGTGGAAAAAACAAATAGAAAGGTGACATGTGGCAACCAGGGCCCAGGGTTAGTTAAAAGATTTTGTGAATTAGTGACTAAAAGGGGTTTCTCATCTTTGCTTGATTTAACCAAGGGTCAACGAAAGACTTAGCAATTCAGCGAAATGTGTTGTTCGTTGAATCACTTAACCAAACCAAGGTAAAGAGATGGATTTCATGAATGAAAAAGGGGGTCTTTGGTCATGTGATCGTCGAATGACTTAAAGGAAGAAGGGCTCAAGGTGGGTCCAAATGTGCTGACATGTTGATTTGCTCATTTCTCATTGGTTGTTGACTTCCACAGTGGCGTTTGACTTATCAAAGGGGGCTTTTAAGTTGTTTTCTCAGTGCATCATGGCCATTCATCTATTGGGAAGGGTTTCTCATTGACGGTTACATTTTAAAAATTTTCCGCTAGCCATTATGATTTAAATTTGAATATATCTGTGAGGGTTTTGCTATTCTTTTTCTCTTTGCAACCATGCATGACGTTGGTTAGCTCAGAAATTTAATTCTTAGGATGGTTGTGGTTGTGAAGTTGATGGAGGTGACTATTGGCTCATGTTACAGGGTACCATGTCATGTCAAAGGTGCTAAATAGGTTGGTGCCACCTTTTGCCAAGCATTATTATTGAAAATATAGATATCTCCCAGATTAGATTTGGAACCTTCATGGCTTAGTGGAGTTCCAAATGGGTTGGTAGGTCAAGGTTAATGTGTCCGTGGGTGAGCTTAGTACTGGATGGATGTGCAGAGGAAGATTTGATCTGATTGCCAATATTCTCAGAATTTGGTGATAGCTCATCAGTACCTTTAGGGTTTGGTTATTGTATTGTAAAACTATGTAACCCTAGTTAGGTCTTTTGACTCCTGCCTGTGTGTAGTTGAGTATGTATATATTGTATTTTTGGAGCCTTAGTGCTTAGAGTTCACATTTTGTAAAGAAGAAAGTCTCTTTCTTGGAAAGCTATCCGTGGCATTTCTTCTTGCCCTCTGGCTTTCCACATTCTATTTTCTTTCATTTATAATTTAGATATTGCAGAGGTATTTTGTGACAATTCTTCATGTCCCTATGCTTCCTTGTTTGAATTATCTCTTATTGGATTGAATTATATGATGTTTTCAATGACATCTTAAGGTTCTTGATCCCTCTTTCTTTCTATAATTGTGTTTGTTATTGTGTTTGATTTGATTTAGATTTTTTGTGGGTATACTTCAGCCCCCTAACAGGCTTGTCTCAATCCTACATCGATTTGCAGAAAAGAATGTCTGCTTGCAGGTCATAAGTTGTGCCTAATGTTTAGGCCCTCCTATGAAACACTTATGCAAGCCTATTCAATAAGTTGTGACCTACTAGACCTAATCCCTTCATTGATTCCTTTTCTCTATACTGAGATCCAAACCCTAATTTTGGTGCATCACCTAGTAGGTAGTTTGTTTTTTAGTCATTTCCTTTCTAAGCATTCCTTCTATCCCTTTTCTTCGAATTTTTAATTTTCATGTGTAGAAGCAAATTAAGGTGATTATCCAAGAGGAACTAGCCTAGAACCTAGAGGCCTCATCTCAATTAGCATAGGTCCCACAACCTGGAGATGATTCCCATGTTATACTAGGTTATCAAGACTACAAGACCTTGAGACAAGGGTGCAAACTTAGTGTATAACATTTTTGGCATGCCCGGTGGGACAAGAAGTTTATTCAAATTTAGGTTATGTTATCTCTAGTATACAAATTGCATAATACAAGCTTTTAGAAGTGTTTCATCAAGTATATCTGGTGACTCCCCTAGTTTCAAAGATTTAGTCCAACCTTGTTTAAGGTTTATGAGAAAGATTGAGACTAGAAGCTCAAAGCCCACTAAATTTTTAGAGTTTCCCTCAAAGAGAAGTCATAAAGGCAGGTCAACTCAAAGAACATCCCCTGAAAGGAGAGTTCAATCAACACCAGTGGATACCTCAGAGAGGAGACCTTTGCCCTTTCATTCTAGAAGAAGAGGCAGATCTCTAACCAAAGATCTAGAAGAGGACTCAGATCTAGCAACAAATACAGCTCACATAGTTGTTAATCTTCATATTAAAGCCCCTACAATGGAAAGATAGTTTTCCTTTGCACCTTTCAATCAAGGGAGTCCCTTGGTATTTTCTCATACTTGATTTCATAGGTGAAGGGTAGACAACTGCTTTTGAGCACATAAGAGATGTGAACACCATCTACAGCATACACAACATAAGCGAAGAAGATGTGGCCACCAAATTATTAGCAACCTCTCTAAAAGGTAAGGCTCTTGAATGGTTTAGAAATCTAACTATTGGTTCTATTAATTCATGGGATGCATTATAGGATGCATTAACTAAACATTTTGAGGACAAATTAGATAACTTGTCTCTAGTTGAGAAATTAACAACCATTAAGAGAGACCCTCAAGCGCAAATGATAGATTACAATAGTAGATTCCTCAAAACATGGAATAGGATTCCAGTATCAGTGAGGCCATCAGCTAACCATGCTTTCCTATACTACTTGCAAAGTCTGAATGGTTAAATTTCTATCATGATCTAGTCCATGGGTGGTACTTATCTCCCCCAAGCTTTCGACATAGTAGTCAAGGCTGAAAATTGTTTAATACAAGCAGGCATGATTGCTAGAAGGCCACCAATGCCCATTTTTCCTAGCCTTCAACCCATTGCACCTGCACAACTACCCCCATTTACCCCTATTCCCACCATATTAGCACCTTAGGCTAGTACTAGTGGTCAAGAGCCAAGAAAAAATTTCTCTCAGGAGCTACAAGAAATAAAGAGTAGTCAATAGAGCAGTATGCAAGAAATGACAAATTTTTTGTAGACCTTGACTAAGGAGGTCACCAATTCAAAGAAACAAGGTTAAGGGATTAGACCACCCTTTTAGCCACAAGGCCAAAGTCCTAATTAGCCATATCAAAATCAAGGATAGCCTTACCAAAAAAATAGGCCACCATACCAAGGAGGCTATCAAGGACAAAGGCAAAATTTTAATCAGAGACCATTCCAACCATATAACCCTGCACCTCTCAATTTTGCAAATCTAGTGAGGGATATGGTTCCTAGCCAAAATAATATGGCTATGGAGAATGAATGGTGCTTTCCTTGTAATCAGCCTCATAATCAAGCTACATGTTCAAATGGATGGATGAACCAAGCTCTAATGGTTCAAAATGCCTCACAAGCTCAATCAAAGGCTTCATCCAGTGGCTCAGTTCCTCAACAAGAATCACAAGAGAATAAGACTACCCTTTTCAATTGGGAGCAACCAAACTTCAATGGAGTCAATGATGAAGTTTCTTTTGTTGCCTATACAAGAGCAAAGAGAAGAGCTCAAGACATGGAGAGAGCAGATTCCAATGCCAAAGCCACTACATCTGCAGAGCCACTGCAGCAAGCTACTGCCATCACACCTAAGGAGGTTCCTGTCATTACAAGCAAAGAAGGCCAATTTCCAAAAGAGGTGGAACCCATCATAGTGAAAGCACAACAAAGAGCACACACTATGAAACCTTATAATTTTGTAGACAACATGAAGAAGGTGAATGTCACCATGTCTATGTGGGACTCTTTGGCTCTTCCAGGACAACCTGAAATTTTGAAGAAGGCCATGATAGAAGTAGCAACTCCTCAACCTACAAAGGAAGCTGCTAAGCCAGTGTTGGTTAACATTGATCAAGAAAAGGAGGCTCCAAGTAGCAACTCCAAAGACAATGCCACATAAGCTAAGAACTCAAAGCCACCTCCCTTTTATGTATCTCTAATTATTGGAAAATCTTTAGTACATAATTGTATGGTAGATAGTGGAGCTACTAGCACTGTGATGCCTAAGAAAGTAGTGGACCAATTAGGACTAAAATATGAATCCTTTCAAAAGAAGTTTACCCAACTTGATGGATCCTTGGTTAATACTATAGGTGTGGCTAAGGATACCAGTCTAATCCTACATGCTAGTCCTAATTTTTCTATCCTCCTTGATATATATATCATAGATCTCCCTGAATTATTTGCTATATGTTTGTCAAGGGAATTTATGGCCAAGATAGGAGGTTACCTATCTTCTAACTGGTCTCACATGCTATTTCATACAAGGTATGGGACCAAGGTCACCATTAAGTCAGAACCATTGGTAGCACACCATATAGAGCCATATGTATCCAATACCATCAATGTAAATTGCCCAATATTTGATGACAGTGACTTCCAAGCCATCGGAGAAGAAAACACAAAGATAGAGAGTATCCCTGATATTCTACTAGATGAAAGAGCTTTAGAGGCCTAGGAAAATCTAATCTGGGATTTTGGTTTGGGAAGTTATTTAATACAAGAAAGTGGAGCCATAGAACCAAGCCTTCTCAAGGAAGATACTGATTCAGAGGATCAGAATAATCAGGTTTGGGAACTATTTCTTGATGGAGCTAGAAGTAGACATGGTTCTAGTGGTGGTGCTATGTTAGTGTCCCCAAAAGGAGAAAGGTATTATATTGCCTTTAGATTTAGTTTCTCCTACACTAGCAATACTGTAGAATATGAAAGTCTAGTCAATAGACTAGAATGGGCTAGAAAAAGAGGTCTTAAGGCCTTAAAATTTTATGGTGATAGTGATTTAGTTGTGAGCCATGTGAGAGGGATAACTGCAACCAAGAATGACACCATGAAAGCATACAAACATAGAGTTTGGGATGAAATTGAAGACTTTTGTGCTTTCAATATTGTTCCTATCCCTAGGAAACTAAATCAAAATGCATATAGGTTAGCTTCTGTTGGATCTCAGTATGACATTCCAAATAGCATTTCAAAAGAGGTAGATCAATAGCATATCAAAGTGATTGTCAGACCTTCTATTCCTGATAATGATCTGAATTGGCAAGTGTTTGACAATGATGAACAAATTTTGTATTTCTTGTTTGAAGAAGATGTTTTTTCAAAGCATAATCAAGATAGGCTATCACAAAGCTATGGTGATCAAGTGATACAACTTAAGTCTAATAAGATGCCTAGAGGTCTTGTCACCTTAGAGACTATCTTCATCAAGGATGATGAAGTTAAGAAGAACAAAGTTGGCCTGGTAGTTCAACAAGAACATTGTGTTGAGCTAGAGTTGGAACCGGGTAAGAGCTTACAATTTGGAAAATTGAACACTGAATTGGAAAAGCAAGCTTATACCCAATTATTCAAAGAATTCAGTGATGTTTTTTATGGAAATATGAAGACCTTGAGGGTTTTTATCCTACCCTTTCTCATCACACTATTGAATTAGAACCTAATGCCAAACCAGTAAGACAAAAACAATGGCCTATTAATCCCAAGCTTGAGCCACTTATGCATAAAGAAGTGCTCAAATTGATAGAAAGTGGTATCATCTACCCCATTAAGCATACTAGTTGGGTTTCAAACCTTGTTCCTGTTAGGAAGAAGAATGGGGAGTTGTGGTTATGTGTTGACTTCAGGGATCTTGATAGGCCCTCTCCAAAAGACTGTCATCCATTACCCTCTATGGAACAAATTCTACAATGTGTCTTTGGATTCGAGAGATTTTCATTATTGGATGGCTATTCAGGGTACAATCAGATCCTGGTTAATGAAGAGGATCAATATAAGATTGCATTTACAACCAAGTGGGGAACCATGGCTTATCAAAAAATGCCCTTTGGTTTGTCAAATGTAAGGCTACATTTCAAAAGGCAATTGATATGGCCTTTAAAAGCCTCATGTACAAATTTTTACTGGTCTACTTAGATGACATAACTGTCTATTCAAAAAATGCAGTAGATCACATCAAACATTTGAGGCAGATTTTTGAAAGGTGTAGAGAATTTGGGATATCTCTTAATCCCAAGAAATGTGTGTTTGCAGTTCATGAGGGAAAATTGTTGGAATATGTAGTATCCAAAGAAGGAATTATAGTGGATCCTAAGAGAATTGTAGCTATCCTAGAGCTACCCCTGCCACATCATGAGAAAAGTCTCCAATCTTTCATAGGAAAGATTAATTTTGTTAGGAGGTCCTTGCCTAACATTGCAGATTTACTAAAGCCTTTGACAACCATGTTAAAGAAGAGTTCAGCTTTTAGTTGGACCAAAGAAGGGAAAGTCAATTTCCAAGCTATCAAAGAAGCCTTAACAGAAGCTCCTGCCCTCTTAAACCCAAATTTTAGTAAGGATTTTATCCTTTATGCTTATGGAGGTCATGATGCTATATCTGCAATGTTGACTCAAGAAAATTCAACTGGATTGGAGTAGCCTATTGCTTTCTTTAGCAAAGGTTTAGAAGAGTATGAACAGAGATACTCCTTTGTAGAGAAACATGTACTTTCTATGGTAAAGAGCCTTAAAAAATTCAGATATTTGTTGACCCATAGAAAGGTACATTTCAAAGTTACTCATCCAAGTGACAAAGAATTTTTTCTTTCCAAAGACCTAAATGAGAAAAGAGTTGGTTGGATCCCCAAGGTAATGGAATATGACATAGATATTCAAACCACCAAGCTAGTTAGAGGAAGAGGTCTATGTGAGCATTTGGCATCAGATGAAAGTTCAAAGAAATCAAAGAAAATGGATGCATCTCTGGTGGTGCATTCTATAGAAGAAAAAGCCAAGGAAACAAGTTGGTTGCCTAATATGATCAATTATTTGAAGATAGGACAATGTCCCGCAGGTTTGGATTCAACAAAAAGAAGGTATTATAGATTGCAATCTGTTCCTTTTGTGCTGATAGATGGAGTTCTTTTTAGAAAGGATCACAATGGTGTCCTTTTAAGGTGCATAGAGTCAGAAAAGATAGCTGATGTCCTATTTGAGTTTCATGATGGACCTTTCAGAGGTCACTTTTCCCCTAGGACTACTACTTTTAAAATCATGAGGGATGGATACTACTAGAAATCTATCTTTAAGGATAGCCATGAGCATGTGAGAAAATGCATCAAGTGTGCCATGTTTGCAAGAAAAGAGAAGCTTGCAGCCTTGCCCCTATAGCCAGTCAGAACAGAGCAACCTTTCATGAAGTGGGGTATAGACTTCATTGGCATGATCAATCCTCCATCTAGTGTAGGCCATAAATGGATAATCACTGCAACAGATTATTTCACTAGATGGACAAAAGTGATTGCTTTAAAAGAGGCCAATGAGAATGTTGTATTGAGTTTTTATGATGACATAATTCATAGATTTGGCATTCCAGATTCCATAATTTTAGATAATGCATTAGCATTCACAGGCCTCAAAATCTCAGAGTGGGTAGTCAAGAATGGCATCTATCTAAATACCAGTTCCAATTATTACCCTCGTGGCAATGGCCTAGCTGAATCAACAAATAAAAACTTGATTAGGATAATCAAGAAGACTCTGCAAGATAATCAGAGGGATTGGCATACCAAACTCAAGTTTTCCTTATGGCTAGATAGAATTACTCCAAAGAAAATCATTGGTAATTCTCCTTACATGCTAGTATATGGTAAAGAGGCTAACTTATAACTTTCAGCTAAATTTCCAGCTTTAGACTTGGCTACTTAGTATGTCTTGTTTGAAGAAGGAGACCCCTTATAGATCAGATATACTCAGTTGATGGAATTGGAAGAGATCAGAGACAAATCAATGTAGAATATGGAATTCCATCAAATTCAAAAAAAGAGGAATTTTGACAAAAGAGCCAAGGTCAGGAATTTCAAAGTTGGAGATGTAGTTCTCAAATGGGATGAATTCAGATCCAAGCCTAGCAGACATACCAAATTTGATTCATTTTGGGGTGGACCATTTGTTATAATAGATTGCAAGGGATCCAATGCTTTCTAGCTATCAAATCTTGAAGGAGATGCCTTGCCAATATCAGTGAATGGTTTCCACCTGAAGCCCTATTTTGAGGTTAATCCTTCCTTGAAAACCTCTATAAATATTTCCCCTATTTTCTTTCCCTATTTTCTAGGTTAGTTTCCTACTTTTCAAGAAGTGTCTGTGCACAAATTTGTCTTCTTGTGTCTAGTTTTGTCTCCCTATCAAGTTTTGTGTTCCTCAAGTGACCCCATGCCCAATCGATTGCATATAGGCCACTGATCTATGTCTAGCAGGCTGACATCTAGCAGAAATCACCAAAATGTTACCCTAATTTTCATATGCATGAAAATTTGGCAAATATCTATCCCTAGGTCCCTATTTTAACCCTGCCAAGCACTCTGCAAAATTTCATGGCTTCATTGAAAACCCTCTGGCCTCTACAATCCTTTATACTCTCTGGTCTGTAGGTTAAAAATTTGTAAAACTAGCCGTTGGACCCTTAAAACCCAAAAAAAACCCTTTGGCCTGTTATATTTTCATGTTACTTTATTCGGCAACTTAAAGGTCCCAATTTCACATGTGCATTTTAAAATCCTTCAGTCACCAAATCTCTGATTCCTAGCGGTTAACCACTTAACACTTTGCGATTTGGGGAGCGGTTACCGTTTCGATTGGCGGTCTCTACCTAGTGGCTAAAGTCAAGATTCTAGATCTGATGGTTGTCACATGATCTCATGGCCTCTTAAGATTCCATGAGATCTTGTGATGATCATTGATCTTCCTTTTCCTTCAGTGCAGTTTCTTGTCAATGGGACTGGTGCCACTTCATCCAATTTGGCAGCTTCTGATTCGTCGATGGTTGGTGATTCGGCTATTTTTCAGTGGGGCCATTGTCAGGAAATGTGCTACATGTATCTGCGAGGGTAGTTTTTGATTGGTTGGTGAGGGTATAGCATGGAGACAAGTCAGCAATTGTCCAGCAGAATACCTTTCCTTTCGATCCAACGGTGGTTGCATGATCACAAGGGCCTCGAATATTCCTTGCGATCATGCGACAACCGTTGATCGTGCTTTATCTCCAGGCTCTATCAGGTGGGTACTTTTCTAGTGACGTGCTTATTCTCTATTGTCTCCCAGGTGATAACTAGGATGCATTAGTGGGACCATGTCAAAAGGTTTGTGGATGTGTCAAAGAGGCTAAGATCTATGGTGGTCGTAAGATCTCATAGGGTCTGTCAGAGGCTTGCGATCTTACGACAATCGTCAATCTTCCCTTCTATGCAGTGCTTCAAGGTTCAGTGGGTCCACTGCCAGGTGTACACATTTTTCATTTCCTGATTGGTCCACATGTGAATGAGTCATTTCTTATGAGTGGGGCTAGGTTCCTTCAGCAGTCAGAGGTTTTGATAGTCGGTAGAAGATCAATGGTTGTCGTATCTTCACAAGGGTTGTGTCAGAGGTATGAGATTTTTAGATGACCTTCGATCTTGCTTTTTGTCAGGGGTTCATCAGTGGGTTCTCATTCACTAATGTGCTTGAGTTTGATTGGTTTCTGTGTGCTGATGAGGACTTCCATGTGGACCGATGTGTCAGTAGGGTCATGATTTAATGTAGATCTACGGCGGGCGTATGATCTAAAGGAATATTTGGTGGTCATCAGATCATGCACCTGCCATTAGATTGGAATCTATTTGCAGTAGGTCCATTGTCAGAAAGGTTGCTAAGGTGGTTGCTGATAGAGCAGCCAAAACAAATAGAAAGGTGACATGTGGCAGCCTGGGCCCAAGGTTAGTTAAAAGATTTTGTGAATCAGCGACTAAAGGGGTTTCTCATGTTTGCTTGATTTAACCAAGGGTCAATGAAAGACTTAGTGATTCAGTGAAATGCCTTGTTCAATGAATCACTTAACTAGACCAGGGTAAAGACATAGATTTTTTGAATGAAAAAGGGGGTCTTCGGTCACGTGGTCATCGAATGACTTAAAGGAAGAAGGGCTCGAGGTGGGTCCAAATTTCTCATTGGTCGTCAACTTCCACGGTGGAGTTTGACTTATCAAAGGGGGATTTTAAGTTGTTTTCTAAGTGCATCATGGTCATTCATCTATCGAGAAGGGTTTCTCATCGATGGTTACATTTTAAAAATTTGCCGCTAGCTGTTATGATTTAAATTTGAATATATCTACAAGGGTTTTGCTATTCTTTTTCTCTTTGCAGCCATGCACGATGTCAGTTAGCTCAGGAATTTAATTCTTAGGATGGTTGTGGTTGTGAAGTCGATGGAGATGACTATTGGCCAGCGTTTTAGGGTACCATGTTATGTTGAAGTTGTTAATGGGTTGGCGCCACCTTTTGCCAAGTGTTATTATTGAAAATATAGATATCTCCCAGATCAGATTTAGAGCCTTCATGGCTTAGTGAAGTTGCAGATGGGTTGGTAGGTCGAGGTTGATGTGTCTGCAGGTGAGCTTAGTACCAGATGGATGCATAGAGGAAGATTTGATCTAATTGCCAATATTCTTAGAATTTGGCAATAGGTCATCAGTACCTTTAGGGTTTGGTTATTGTATTGTAAAACTACGTAACCCTAGTTAGGTCTTTTGACTCCTCTCTGCGTGTAGTTGAGTATGTATATATTGTATTTTTGGAGCCTTAGTGCTCAGAGTTCACATTTTGTAAAGAAGAAAGTCTCTTTCTTGGAAAGCTATCTATGGCATTTCTTCCTGCCCTCTGGCTTTCCACATTTTGTAATCTTTCATTGATAATTTAGATATTACAGAGGTATTTTGTGACAATTCTTCATGTCCCTATGCTTCCTTGTTTGAATTATCTCTTATCGGATTGAAGTATATGATGTTTTTAGTGATATCTTTAGGTTCTTGATCCCTCTTGCTTTCTATAATTGTGTGTGTTATTGTGTTTGATTTGATTTAGATGTTTTGTGGGTATACTTCAGCCCCCTAACAGTCTTGTCTTAATCCTACATTGATTTGCAAAAAAGAATGTCTGCTTGTAGGTCATAAGTTGTGCCTTATGTTTAGGCCCTCCTATGAAACACTTATGCAAGCCTATTTAGTAAGTTGTGAACTACTAAACCTAAGCCCTTCATTGACTCCTTTCCTCTATACTGAGATCCAAACCCTAATTTTGGTGCATCACCTAGTAGGTAGTTTTCTTTTCAGTCATTTCCTTTCTAAGATTCCTTCTATCCCTTTTCTTCAAAGGTTTACTTGTCATGTCTAGAAGAAAATTAAGGTGATTATCCAAGAGGAACCAACCTAGAACCTAGAGGTCTCATCTCAATTAGCATAGGTCCCACAACCTGGAGATGATTCCCATGTTATACTAGGTTATCAAGACTATGAGAGCTTGAGACAAGGGTGAAAACTTAGTGTATAATAGTATCATCTCTGGTTATCGAAGAGTCAGAGTCTATCGAGTATCCTTCTAACCTACCTAAATCAGGATTCATCCTACCAAGTGAATAATCATCCACTAAGGCAACATGTGGGTTCCAGTCCTCCAATCCTACACGTGACTCATCAGCTACCTCAAGATGACAACTATAAGTATGGACAACATCAACATCCATGTCGATTATGGAAGAATCAGATAGAGACTCCCATTCATACTCGTGTGAATCTATATCTAAATCCCAACATGGATGTTTACACCATGCATGTTTAGAACATCTTGATGTGGAGGATCTAATGTTGTCAAGGGTAACATCTCTCTCCATCAAATGAATAATATTATTTCATTAGCATTCTTTGATAGGATCTTCTATATCTGACTCATCTTGTTCTATGTTTGCAATTGTCGCATGAGCAACTGGATTGTCTGAGTCTCCCCAAAGGAGATTGGTGGAAGGGACCCAATCTTCACACATATCTTGTTGATTTGTCAAATTTTGCATGTATTTCAGTTCACCTTTACTATCCGACTCATCAAGGATAGCATTAGTTTTCTTGTTATGATTCTCAAATCCTAGGCCAACTATCTTCTTAGAGTTGCATCCAAAAAGAGCATGATCAAGAGGTTCAGCTCTAGCATCCAATCTATGACTAAGAGGGCCATGTCCTAGATAGCCCATATTTTTGACAAAAGTATACCCTCTTCCATAAGCATTAGGAGAGTTAGAGAAGTTCTCATTGTGCATTTATTTATCTTCTTTGTAAATCTAGTCTTTAACAGCCACCTCTTCTTTCTCATCTTGGATAGGAACTGAGTACTCTACAAATGTGTCAAATAAAGTCATGGCTAAAGAGGGAGGTCACATTTCTTGTGAAGGGTTGCCATAAAACCTAGGTGAAACTGGTAGCTTTGTAAAGGAGTTGAGTTGATACCCTCCTATACCAAGGTCCATTGACTTAAACTTATCTTTACACTCTGCTAGTGTTGCATTGAAATCTTCCACTTCTCTATTGAGGGGAACATGAGCATTTGCAGAGATTGAATTAATAGATAAAGTTTTATCCCCTGGTATACAAATCTCTACTCCATTGTAGGGGAAATTAACACATTGATGATAAGTAGATGGTACTGCTTGCATATTGTGAATCCATGGTCTACCAAGTAAGATGTTGTATGCAAGAGGACCGGCATCAACAATTTGAAACAAAATATCCTTCTTAACAGGGCCAATCCTAACAGGAAGGATGATCAACCCTTTGGAACTTCTTTTTACTTCATCATAGGCTTTGATTATGATCTTCTTTCTAGCATCTATGACTTCTTCTGAGTAACCCAATGTCTTCAAAAGACTTAAAGAACAAATATTGAGCCCAGCACCCCCTTCTATCAACACACACCTAACATGGGTTTTTTGGATCATGACTTCAATATGAAGGGAGAGATTATGTGGGTGGCTCAAAGATTTATCATTGTCTTCTGAAAAAGTAAGGTAATGAGGGCTAGCAATATGATTAACCATGTTTTTGAATTGATCAGCATCTAAGTTATTGGGAACATTTGTTGTGCACAAGGCATCCTCAAGGACTTTCTTATGTCTCGAGGATAAATCTAAGACCTCAAAGATTGAAATCTAAGCTGGGGTTCTTTGCAACTAATCAACAAGATTATAACTCATTTTGGGATTAACTGCCAGCTTTGGGGTGACATTCTTGGATGCCACTTTCTTTGATTTATTGGGTTGATTGGAACTGGGTCCTCTAATGACAATAGGACCTTGACTTCTCATGACAGCATTAAGCACTTGGGATGACCTTCTAGAGTTGGGACCCCTTAGCACCATATCAGGTTCTTCATAAAAGATAGGAGGAGAGTCCACATCGAGATCATAACCATAGGGATACTTGTTCCTCATCATGTTGACAACATTCTCCATAGCTATGTAAGTGTAGTTGTTCTTGGCCTTCCCATTCTTTGGTTTAGAGGTTTCCCCCTTCTCATACTTGGGCAAGGGTTCTTTGAAAGCCTTATGATCAGCATTGGTGTTCAAACCATCCACCTTAAGTTTTCCATTCTCAATGAGATCTTGGATAATATGCTTAAGTTTCCAACAGTGTTCGATATCATGTCAAGTACCATTGTGAAATTTGTAGAAAGCTTTCTCATCCCACGAATGTGGTTTAACATTAGGAATATGATGCTTTGCAGGATCTTGAGGATGTGCAAGATTGTTGGCAATAAGTGTTTTGAAGACATGCTCATATGAATCACCAAACTTTGAAAATTGTTGCCTCTCTTTCTTAGGCTTATCTTGGTATCTTGGCTTATGTTCTTGTTGGTTGGATGCATTGAGCTTCATTTCTTGAAAAACACTAGATAAGTGAAGAACACATTGATCCTTAGGTTGAGAAGAGTCCATAACTCCATCTTTGACCACTTGTTTGTTCCTATTCCAATGTGCATTCTTCCTTTTATCCTTGTTAGCATTGTTGTTATTTTGACCATTGTTGTTATTATTTCCATGTCTGGTCAAAATTCCTTTCTCTCTCAAGACATCCTCAATCCTACATGTGGTTTCAAACATGGTATCAAAGGAATTAAAGACCATTTTCCTAATTTCATACCACATTTCAAGAACTAGATTGCTAACAAGGATGTCAATCTTTTCATTTTCAGGAATGGTCCTAGAGTAGTGAGAGCATTGACATCTCCACCTTTGCAAGACAGTGACAAAGGATTCCCCTTGATTTTTTTTTAAGTTACATAGGTCCAACATGGTGACAGGTCTCGAAAGATTGTAGGTGAAGTGTTGGATGAATCTATGAACAAGCTCTTTGAAGGTCTTGACAAGGGGAGTTATATCGGTGAACCATTCCATTTCTTGACCTTTGAGACTCCTTGGGAACAACCTCATGAGATAGGAGTCATCTTGATGAAACTCAAAACTCATAATGTAGAATTGGCGCACATGGTCATGTGGATCCCCATTACCATCATACTTGTCATATTAGAGAATTTCCACCTTCCTAGGAAAATCTTTCATGCTTACACTTTTGTTAAAAGGATTAGGAAAATTTGAGTCAAGTGAGAATGAACTCTTAGGTTCCAATATCTTTTCCATCATACTCTTCATTTGTCTGATCTCTTCTTCTTGAGCTGGATTTTGCTTCTTAATTTTTTTTTCCACATCAAAATTATAAGGGACTCTAGCGCCCTTGTTGATTAAGCTCTCTAGGAACTTGTCTTTTTTTTTCTCTAGACATCTCTCCACATACTGTTAGAAGAGTGGTTCTTGTTGCATCTTCATGAAGTCTTGAGTACTGAGATCAAAACTTGAGTTACTACCTCCATGTTGGGAACCATGATGAGCATGTTGTGAGGGTTGTCTTGAGTTCCTAGGAGGTGTTTGTCTCCTATAATGAGCATGTTGTGAAGTCCTTCTTCCTCTAGGACTAGGAGATCTTGAAGGGGTTCTTGAACACCTTTTTCTTTGTGGGGTCCCAGAAGGAGTAGATGGTGGGGAGTTGTTTCCACTATTGACACCCTTGTTGTTGAATTGAGCATTAAGTTGTTGGGCCAAAAGCCTATCTTGTTCTTCTTGAAAGGCTTTCCTTTCCAATTCTAACAAGGCTTGTCTCCCCACTTCTAGGAGTCCAAACCTCTCTTCCTTTGCAGCTTGTTCATCTAAAAAGGCTTTCTTTTCATGCTCAATTCTTTTGAGCCTTTCACTTGTATACCTTGAAGTTGTTTGGAGTGGTGAACTTGGTCTCGAATGTTTGAACAAGTTATTGGTATATGTTGCATTCACATGAGCATCACAAGGTTCATTATCTGGGTCTTCATGTTGTGACTGTTCTTCTTGGTGAGCTCATCTCTTATACCTTTCAGCCCTTTGATGTGCATCTAAATATCTAGTATTGATAGGGGGTGAGTCTGGTTGATTGTCATGAGAGGAATCACCAAATAGAATGTTGTCTCTATGTCTCTAAAATATGTCGTCAAGATTTTTATCCATTGCTTCCCTCTCCCATCGAGTCATTGTGTAACTCATGTCCATACCTGAGTGGGAAGATGCTAAGGATGTGCTCAACTCACTAAGATTGCTCTTGGGATCAAACCAACCTTCTGAGGTATTCCTAGGGGATTGATCAAAGATGGGCTCTTTTCCCTTACATTTTGGGTGAGTTTGGACTAAGGGTAATTGGTCAAAGACTACTTGAGGTCATTTTCCTTGATTTACTTGATATCTTTTTGTAACCAACATGAAATAAAAGAGCACTAGGTGAAAAGATGACCCTAAGAAATGTTGGTACCAAACTAAGATAGTAAAAGCATTCAATTTTCCAAAAGAGAGGTGATAAGATAGAATTTTTTGCAAGACGTATAAACCAACACTACCTCAGAGGTTCCCAATGAATGGATAATTATCTTAACACATATGGATTAGGAGGATGATTTAACCAAGTTATATTGGATTGTATTTGATTTTAGATGGAAGTGAATTGGACAAGAGATTACTAAGACTCTCCAAGTGTGTTATCAAAGAATCCAAAGGTTGGTCTTTTTAACAAGGATGATTTCTAACTTACTGATTCCAAGTAAGGTCACTTGTGAAATCAAAGAATACTAATCCAAGAGGTCAAAACATAGGAACCCAAGGTGCAAATAGGCTTCCAACTGTGAGGTAAATGACCTACTATAATCCAGATCAACTAAGGAAGACTAAAAATGACACAAATCAGCTTCAAATTGTAGATAGTAGTAAGACAACAAGATGACTCTATATGATAGTTCACAGGATAGCAAGATGATATAACTTGACCAGACAATATTTCACAAGAAGCAGTACGATAGAATCCAGGCAGTTGATATGATAGAGTGTATATTATGCAGGAAATACAAAAGCAGCAATGAAGTATTGTGTGATAATACTCAAGCAGTGTGTGATGATTGTTCATTATCGCACAACTCTTGACCAGTGAATGTGAAAAATCCAATTTTGAAGGTAATTTGGTCAAAGTTGTAGGTTGATAAGTTTAATTTCTCAGTTTCAAACTTAGTAATGGTAGAAAATAGATAGGTTTGCAAATAGTAAGGGATCAAACATGTCATAAAACACTTGGGCAAGGGAAAAAGAAACCTTGTCAAGACATACACTTGGGATATCAAAGAGAAAAATCCTATGAACACTACCATGATGTTTGATGTTCGAGAAAATTTACATAGGTAGATCACAGCGAAGACAATTCAAGAACTTGCTAGCCTAGAAAGACAAAGGCTCAATACTCAACAACTTGGCCCACACTTGATGTTCCATTACCTCACACAAAGTGGTTTCCCATGATAGATATTGGCTTTGTCATGGAAGTGCCAATGACACAACCAAAGGAACACAAATGGTGAGTAAAATTTTGGGGTGATTTGGGTTAGTCCACTAGGATCGATACTTGCACCAAGATGTTGAGTAGAAAAATTGGGTAGCTTCTATCTAAGGTTCATAATAAGGCTTTCGCTCGCAATACCTCTCTTGCTCCCCAAAGGGACTCCTTACCTTATGGCAAGTAATGGACCTCACAGCCACAAGAGTACCTTAACCATTCTTGCTTATTATTTTCCTCATGGTCACAATCCCACAAGTACTCACACTAAGCGAAGACAAGTACTACATCTACCAAGGTTTTGTGTCCTTGATAGCCTCGATTTTATAGTGGGTTGGAATAATTGGGTATTAGCATGTCCCCACTTGGGTCATTCCACTTGATTTCTCAAGAGTAGTTCAATTAGCCCTCTTGCTTTCAAAATCTAAAGATGGGTTAGGATTTCTAGTTCACCACAAGGGTGAAGAGCATAGTTTCCTACCACCAAAAGACTCTAATGACAAGATATTAAGTGCCTAGAAAAAAATGAACTAGTATAATGCCGCACTTAAAAATGAAGGAAATGAACAAGCACTTGATTGTTTTTATGCTTTGGCCATCCCTGCAAGAAAGATTAGTAGCCCTTGTGCATTTGAAGCTTTGACATGTGTTCTTTTTAGAAAATAATGCAAGAAATTAGGGCACACCTACAAACACAACTTGTTAGGCCCACAAAGGTTAGTATAGAAAAACCAAGTATAGTCTAAAAATGAATATGTGTCCTAACACAAAAAGTCAAAACCAGCAAGAAAACAAACCCAAATCTTGCAAAGAAAGAACCAAAATCAGTCACTGCCAAGCCTGGGCGACAGTTCTATCAGAAAAAGTTTCGCATGATACTTCGTAGTATAGGAGTGCAATAATTTTTTTCTATATGACAATTCACATTGTATCCAGGAAACAGAGTATTGTATGGATAGGCAACAGAGTCCTATATGGTCACATGATAATTTTACTAGAAAATTATCACACAAGTATGTAAAGAACTATCATAGGATACTGGAAGACTATCGTACGATACTCTACTAGAAAAATAGAAAAATAGTCACAACAACAAGATAACAGTGATGAAAAAAAAAGTGGAAATGCAAGGAAATAAAGGTGAAATAGAATTGTTCTGCCCCACGGTGGGTGCCAAAAATGTACACTCAAAATGTGCACTTCTCTAAGTCTTTTCTTCCAAGAGCATCCATGAATTGGAAGCCTTCAGAAAGTGACTTAGATCTCCCTAGGCATGGAGTGGAAGGGTGTTTAGAGGGCACTCAACTAGAGCTATTAAGCATGCAACCTTGCTAGTAAACCATGCAATGGGAGATTCAAAGAGACAAGGGCAAGAATGCCAATATCTTCAAGAATCACAATGAAAGATGTAATGCAAACTATGCTAGAATGGAGATGCAAGGATGAAACTAAGCTATGAAAAATGAGAGTATTACAAACCTTTACTAATTAAGCTAGAACATGAAAGGAACTAAGGTAAGATTTCCTTGAAAACTAAGCTATAATGCAAGTATGAAGACTAGAATGCAACAAGATCCTCAAAGCTCCAAAGTCACCAAGAAAACCTGCAACACAACATTAGCATCAAGAGTGGATCCTTTGAATGAGAAAAGAGCTCTCCTTTTAAAGATAAATGGACCATGGGGATTAAGAGGCAAAAGACTTGATCAAGGGTGGAGTTTGAAAGTGGGATCAATCCTTGTGTACAAATCTCCTCCAATGAGAAAGAAGTGTTGATTTTTGTGCCCCATGTGAGACAAAAAGACCTTTTCTTCTTTTTATAAAATAGGAATAATGCTTTATTTGTGCAACTTAGGATAAGAGGTAAGTGGGGGATTTTTATTTAATAAAAGGGGATGGTATTCCTTTTAATTAAATAAAGACTTAGGATAAAATGGTTAACCCATAGAATATAATCGAATAAATGATAGAATTAGGATTTGATCAAGGAAATTGATTTGATTGAAAATATTGCGAAGCATTGATTCAGGAAATTGATAAATTGAAGAATGGGGCCCAAAGTCTAGGTGACTATTTTAAGGTGCATACAGTTATATCAGACATATTATGTTTCTAGTTACCACAGGCAGCTGGACTGAAATGTATGAACTTGTACGGTATTTTAGAGTATTCCAACTTTGTTTTATCATTCTTAAGATGTATAAGCCTTATGTCTAAGGTCGTATTTCTTAATATGATGATTTTAGTGACTTGTAGATGTTTTGGTGACAACTGGTTACATGAGAGAGATAGAGAATTTGATAGAGTTGGTTGCTGAGTTTTAACCATATGTAGGTTGTGAGATGGAATCATGTTATGTGATCTTTAGGCATGGGAGAAAAAATAGGATGGAGTACACTCTAGGATTTGTGGCTTTATTGAGTCATTCTGATGACAACACTAGTGTACTAACTTAGATAATTTCTTTTGGGAGCTAACTAGGTGGTGTAATGTGTTCCCTGGATTGGAAAGCATTAATTGTGGATGTTGGCATATAAGTTAATATTTTAACTTATATTTGTATCAGGTACTGTGTGTGCCTTATAACTATGTAATGTAATTTAATATGCATTGGGGAATCTCTAACAGGTGACCTAATTGAGACTTGTAACTTGTATAAATGAGAGTAAATTCTCTAATATAATGTCGGGAATGCATTTGGGAGGTATCTATGATTGTGAATGAAAGCATTGTAATAAGAGTAGAGCTGAAGAGAAGAGGTATGAATGGAATATATGATCATTCCTTGTGCACTTCAATGGAACTGTAAAGGCAAGTATGTTTCTATCAGCTAGTTTAGTCATTTGAATAGTAAGTTCATTTCATTGTATTTGGATAGTGAGTTCTAAAGGTGGGTTTAGCCTTCTCCTTAAAGAAGTGTGCATTTTTGTTCTCATAAACTCCTAACAAGAAAATGACCTTTTAACATGGGTTTTTTCCTTTAATAGGGATTATTGTACTTGATGTATTGTATCATCTCCTAACAGGTACATTTTTATACTAATACACTATTTAATGGGTTACATCCCCATCAAGGTCTTTCCCTTAACAAGGTTTTCCTTCGAAACAAAATTCTATGTATTATGGTGTTGTTTTCTATCTTATTCATATTGTTTAGCACTTTTATATTCTTAATTAAAGTTACATTTTAGAAGTATAAAGTTTACAATTATTAACAACTGATTCACCCCTCAAGCCCTCTAAATTATGTGGTGTGCTTGCTATTTCTAAAAATTGGTAAGATTTGTTGGTCCTTTTGGAGAAATATTGACTACTTGAGGAGACCTAGAATGGAAAGCTATAGGAAGGAAAATACTAAATTTGATGGAGAAAAGTTTGAGAGCAAGAAAAACAAGATGAGGAATCATTTGATCTTCTTAGGAATTAAATACTAGTTGATTACAAATAACAAAGAAGATGTGAAGACTGAGGATGAAGTGGAAAATAGTATAGAGGATGAAAGGAATAAATTCACTTGTAATATGATTGATAGAGAAGCCATAATCAATTCACTTTCTAAGGCACCTAGGATACCACAATAGAATAGCATAGAAGAAAGGAGAAATAGAACCATTCTTGATCCAGCTAGGACTATGATGCTTGAAGGAAAGGTGCTACATATTCATTGGAGAGATGCAGTTAACACCACATTCTATACATTGAATAGATTTTAGATGAGACGTGATACTAGTAAGAATTCATATGAGTTATGGTTTGATCACATTCATACAGTTAAATACTTCAGATAATTTCGTAGTAAATGCTATATCAAAAGGGATGATGAACTAGGTAATTTTGATCCTATAAGTGATGAAGGAATCTTTCTTTGATACTCTAATGGGAGTAAGTCATATAGGTGTTACAATCTCATATTGAAAAAGATATTTTAAAGTGCTAATGTGAATATTGATGAGAAATTTTAGATTCAAGAAAGAATGTATGATGATGGATCAGATAATGAAGTTAATCAAGCTTCTAGTATTCACAATTAGAAGTAGGAGCAGGAAGCATAAAAAAATTTTGAGATTAAAAATGGGACAAAAGTAATTATTGATGAGCCAAAAGGTACTCCTAAAAGACCAAGGTATGTATCAATGAATCATTCTGATGAAAAAATAATTGAAGATGTAAACAAAGGTTTGATCACTAGGTCGAAGTTCATAAATGAATTATTCTTAATTTCACAAGTAGAACCTAATACTATTGATGAAGCTCATAAAGATGAATTTTTTATTAAGTAAATGCAATAATAACTAGATCAAATTCAAAAGAATGATACTTAAGAGCTTGTACCAAGGCCTAAAGACAACAATGTTATAGGAACTAACTAAGTTTTTAGGAATAAGATGAATGAGAAAGGTGAAGTTGTAAGAAATAAAGAAAGACTTTTTTGTAAAGGATACTCATATCAAGAAGGTATTTACTTTGATGAGACTTTTAACTTTATGCTAGATTGGAGGCTTTTAGATTGTTTCTTGCTTATGTTTCTCATAAAAAAATTTAACATTTATCAGATGGATGTCAAATCTACATTCATGAATGGTGAACTTGAAGAGGAATGCTACATAAAGTGACCTAATGGATTCACATTAACTGATCAAGCATATATGGTATGAAAACTAATGAAAACATTATATGGCTTGAAGCAAGCACCAATGACATGGTATGCTAGATTGGATAGGTATTTATTACATCTTGGTTTCAAAAAAGGTAATGCTAATATTAATTTGTATTTAAGGATTAATTCTAATGGTATCTTAATTGTTGAGGTGTTAGTTGATGATATCATATTTGGTGGGAATGATGTTATGAGTAATAAATTAACTAAAGAGATGAAAGGTGAATTTGAGATGTCTATGATAGGGGAAATGAGTTTTTTTCTTAGTTTACAAATCACTCAAAGTAAGGATGGAATTTTCATATCTCAAACTAAGTATCTTAAGGAATTATTGATTTTTTTGGAATGGAGGATTGTAAGCCAGTAGAAACACCTATGGTTATAGGTTGCAAAATAACTACTACTGATGATTCACCAAATATTTTTTAGATAAAGTACAGATCAATGGTTGGTGGTGTAATGTCCTCGCCATGGTACCCATAAGGAATCAAGTCTTATGACCAAAATTGCAACTAAATTTTTTTTTTCTCTAACATTACATCACCACTACTTCACATTTACATTCCTTATGGTTCCCTTAATGAATTCATTCACTAACATCTTTACATTACTTATCCAAATTGAATTTCATTTACTTTCTTTACTTTCACATTTTAGAACTAAGAGATAGGGTAAGAAAATAACATTTCATTTACAATTATTTCTTACTTTATATACTAATTTCATTTCTCCTTCTTACACATGAATACTATTCCTTACAAATTACATCTTAACCTTAGCATAATAAAAAAATTCTTTTATTACAACATAGGAGAGATAGAAAAGATAATTTCAACATGACGTAATATATTACCAACTTTGATCTTTCAAATAACAACCCTTGGAACAAAGCTTAGAACTATCCCACCCAATTACATTTCTTTTCTTTTCAATTACATCTTACTGATAATAGATCTCATAATAATAGGTACATGAATGGCCCAAATGCATTACAATATATCTTTTCATCTTTCCTTTCAAAAATACATAATACAAAATACAAATATCTACATCAATACATAAATTTGAATGCATCCAAGTCACAAACCATGAACAGGACCTCAAAAGATTTTTTCCACCCAACTATGTGAAACTGGTGAAGTTCCACCCCCCGTGCTAGGAGATAGAACCAAGATAATCACAAGGCCCTAAGCAATCTAAGGCTCAAAAGATAAAGAAATCCAAGATTCAAAAAGAACATAAAATATCATCACACTATAACATAGAGGTCAAGGTTCTAGGATACCACCTAAGTGAGTGTCATCACACAACCTATGTATTGGGATCCACCCTGGCAACCATGTCACCCCGGTCCCCCCTTTATGAATAGAGATCCACCCTGGCAGTTACCCATGGTCCCAGTACTCCAACAGGACTATGTGGCCATTAACATGTTTTCTTTCATTATCTTTTATTTTCCCCCTTTCCCAGATTCATTAATAGGTTATCACTTTTTAATTACCCACCCATAGGATCATCTGGTAACCACTTTAGGGTTCCAACACCTATGATGAGCCACTCACCTAGGGTACCTAGTCCCCTACCCACACACACACAAGCCATTGAAACATCGAATACTTTCAAAAGACCCATCTCATAGGTCTAGGGAGCCCTCTGGTGCACTCAGGTCACTCGAACAAGTCCTGACCTTTCATTATGGATACTAAAAAAAAACCAAGTATGAACAAAAGCTTATAATCAAAACCAAGTATAGAAATTCATAAGATATGACATAAAACTTCCCACATGCATTTACACAACATTCCATAGCTTATTTCAAAAATCTAGGAAAATCTCATGTGCTTGAATTTTGGCTAAGTCAAAAAAAAATTTAAGAAATCTCAAAATTAGAAGTTGTATCTTAACTCCCATGAATCTGAAACCTATCCCAATCATCCCGTAAGGTACCTAAACCCTTTATACAAGTATAACTTAAAGTATAATAAATTATAATTAAATGTTATACTTGTATAAAGCCTATTTTTCTTGTCTAGCTCGGTTCACACTAGCATTCATGTCTTGCTCGATTAAAACTAACATTCATGTCTTCCTCACTTCACGCTATACCAACCTCCCTCGGTTAACACTACACTAACCTCCCTCAGTTAACACTACACTGACCTAGCTTGGTGAACACTAAACTGACCTAGCTCAATGAACACTAAACTAACCTGGCTCTGTTAACACTAGACCAACTTGGCTTGCTGAACACTAAATCGACTTGGCTCAGTGAACACTAAATTGACCTAAAACTACAAAAATATGACTGTCAACTCTGGCTTGCGGGTAAAACTGGGCATTATGGGAACTATGGTTTCCTAATCTGAGCACGACCCATTTGAGATATCCCAGTTTCTCTTCAAAAATGGCTCATCAATCCATCCTATCTATCTAACAAATCTATTCTAGATCAAGACATAGAAAGGTGGTGCCTAAAACGATAAGGACTAGTAAGGTTGAAATAACAGTTCTAAATTCTAGAAGCACCCATGAATATTCTGGATAGAAGGGAGATAAAAAGGAGAATACTAATGATCCTATAGACTAAATTAATCCAAATAAAAGCATCAATTTCACAGAGAAGTCTGCAAGAGGAAAATAGTAAGAAAATGAATGCATTTCAATCCTACACCTTCATGACCCTTCCTATTTCTTACTAGACGTTCCTATTTCATTCAATATTAGATAAATGCATCCTTCCACATGAACATAAACAAAAACCATATGATCATACACAATTTTATTATCCTATCATATACAAACACATTCACACACAAAGAGGCAGAATGGAGATTCTTCCTAGTTTAGACCCTACCTTGGGTCCTATGGAGAATCCTCTTCCTTTGGCTGGAGAATCTTTGTGAAACTTCAATCTTTGAGTAGATATCCTTCTGGAAATCTTCCTCTGGCAATCAACTCCAAGCAATCTTCACACAGATGACTTCACCAACCAGAGACTCTCAAACTCACATAAACTTTCACCAAAAAATTTTAGAGAAATCAATTACAGACAACTCCAAAAGAAAAACAATTCTTCCAAAAATTAGCATCCTCCCGCACACAAAAATCTTCAATTATTTATCCCCCAACTATGTGGTTGGAGGAGTTTCTTTATGAGAAGAAACTTCTCCAACTTCCATAGTTGGTTGGAGGAACAAATAATTTCCCGTAAAGACTTAATCAAGGTTTTTAATAAATTTAATTAAAATATCTTTTAAACGAAAGCATAACAAGAATAATAGACAAATACCTTTCAAGAAAAACACATAGCACAATAGGAAAACAAGTAGCCTAACTTCTAGGAGGTCTCGAGTTCAACTCCCTCCTAGATAGCCAATTTTACTACAAAGGACATTTTCCTTTTATTATTTTTACTTTTTTTTTTATTTAACACATTTATTAAATATACTTTATTTAACTCACTCTATTTACTTATAATAAACAACATATTATTAACACAATTAATGAAAACATACAATTATTATTATTTATATAAGCATGGATATATGTGTGTGCACCCACATATACACATACCTATATAAAATACAAACAATTATAACATAATTATTTATTATACATATAAAATAGATTAATTCTAACTCATAACATAAACTCAGATCAACATCAAATCAAGTCCATAACATAAATTGCATTCCACTTCCCAACTAGGATCACTTCCTAAATAGAATTCTAGGTCCATGGGTAACCTCAAGAGTAACTTGGTTAAATCTCCACACATCAACAGTTCAAGGATTTTGAAGGCATGCTCAGACCTGTGTAGCTAGGTGGAGATGATGTCTGGTACCTACATCATGCATCACCAACTGATATGCATATACAAATATATAAATATAAACAGATAGTGGCAAAAAAGGAGGGAGAGTGTGACATTGTGTGGATCTCCTGTAGGAGTAACTACGACTGCCCCTCCTCATCCCACACTCACATCAACCAATGAACATCAAACCATAATAGGGTCAGTAGGGTTAGATCATAATAAAACATCAAAACACAAATCAATGTAAAACATTTTACTGATAGTTCATTTCTAGCCATTCATCATTAAATTATAACTCATTTAATATTTCCAAATAAACTACAGTAACCAAATATATATGCTCAAATGTCTCATAAAATGCTAACTAAATAATAATCATAGTCCATCATAAAATCCAAAGTGTCAAAGCAATAGTCTTGTCAGTCTAACATAGGAAGATGCTAGGGTGGGCATTACAGGTGGATTGTAGTACTTGACTCATACAAGGCCAAATATATCTAGCATAGTTTGAATTGATGCTAGATTCCAAGCTGAACCTAAGGAAACTCATTTTTCTACTGTGAAAAGAATACTTAGATATTTTAAGGGAAAATTGGACTATGGTAAAGCAAGAAGCGGGATTGTATATCACAATCTACTGCTACATTAGAATATGTTTCTTTTATTATTAATTTCTCTCAGATTGTTTGGATGAAATAGAGGTTGAAAGATATTGGAGTAAGCATTGAAGAGCCTATTAGTATTCATGGTAATAATACAAGTATAGTCAATATGTCAAATAATCTAGTATTACAATCTAAGATGAAGCATATATCAATTAAATATTATTTTTTGAGAGAAAAATATATAGAGAAGGAAGTCAGCTTAGAATACATCGGCATAAAGGAACAGATTGCAGACATTTTTATAAAACTATTTCCAAAAGAGACCTTTAAGTATCTCGTAGGTATGGTTGGGGTGATGGTCCTACCTTGTGATAATTAAGCGATATTGGAATGCATCAGTCCAATGATTATTAGAGAATTATTATTCTTTTGGACTTGATGCTTGGTCCTACTCCTTAGGGGGATTAGTTGCAGAGGTTGAATTGATGAAGTGTTTGAGAATAGAGAACCTAGTTTTTTGTAGGTATGAAGATTTGAAAAAGCTACATCATAGGGGAAGAAATTTTTTTGATCAAAGTTGGAACCATTGGCACCCCTTTCCATTGATGTCAAAGGGGGAGAGAGTTATGCAAAAAATCTCCTACTATCTTGGGGGTGTATTGTTGGAGATATTGAGAAGGTTTTATTGAGTTGAATACTTTTTGGTTGATGGTTTTTCACTCATATTTTTCCATCAATGCCAAAGGGGAAGGCTGTTACATATTGGTTGGAATTTTTTCATTTTTGTTGTTCAGGTTTTGTCGTTTCTATCAATATATGACATATAATTCAATCTTGAGTTGGTTATATCAAACATATTGTGTTTCTAGTTGCTACAAGAATTTGAACAAAAATGTAAGAACATTGTATGATAGTTCAAAGTATGCAAGCTTATTTTTATCATTATGGATATTTATAGACCTTATGTCTAAGGTTTCATGAATTAATATGATGATTTTAGTGAGGTACAATTATTTTGGTGAAGACTAGTTATAGGACAGAGACAGGGAATTTGATAGAGTTAGTTGCTAAGTTTTGAGCATAAGTTGGTTGCAAGATGGAATCATGTTATGAAAGCTTTAGGAATGAAAGGAAACAAAGGATGGAGTAGACTTTGGGATTTTTGGCTTGATTGGGTCATGATGATGGAAACACTAGTGTATGAACTTGGATAATTGCTTTTGGAAGCAAACTAGGCGATGTAACATGTTTCATGGATTGATGACCATTAATTGTGGATCTTGGTGATTAAATTAATATTTGTTATTTTTTTAAATATTTGTATCAGGTACTATATTTTCCTTGGCATTTTGTAATGTAATTTTTTTTGCATTGGGGAAGCTCTAATAGGCTAACCTAATTAAGACTTGTAACTTGTATAAAGGAGAGTAAATTATCTAATGTTATGTCAAGAATGTGTATGGGAGGTATGCCTAATTGTGCATGAAATAATTGTAATAAGATAAAAGCTAAAGAGAAGAGGTTTGAGTGGAATCTATGATCATTTCTTATGCAATTTAGTGGAACTATAAAGGAAAGTAAGTTTCTATCTCTTAGTCCAGTCATTTGAATAATAACATCAACTTATTATATTTGGAGAGTGAGTCATGAAGGTGGGTTTAACCTTTTCCTTGGAGAAGTGTTCTTGAGTAGTGTGCCTTTTTTTTCTTGTCAAATCCTAATAGAGTTGAAGGACATTTTAATAGGTTTTTTGTCCTTAAATAGGGACTATTGTATTGGATGTATTGTATTAGCTACTAATAGGGCTAGGTATCCTAACATGGACATTTTTAGTCTAGTGCACTATCTAGTGGGCTCCATCCCCACCAGGGTTTTTCCCTTAACAAGGTTTTCCTTGAGAAAAAAAATCTATGTGTTATGGTGTTTTTGTTTATCTTGTTCATGGTTTTTAGCACTGTTATATTCTCAATTAATTTTCTGGTTCAAAATTTTAAAGTTTACAATTTTTATACATAATAGATTCAACCCCCCCTTCTCTCAGTTGTGTTGTGTGGCTTGTTATTTCAAAAAAATTTATTTCTACACCATCACTAAGGAATATACTTTCTTAAATAAGGTGTTGGGATCACCAATGAGGGCCATAAATTTAATTTTCCTATTTTATTCTTCTTCCTCCATATTCCTATGTTCTTCTTCCACATCCCTTTCTTCCTTGTCTATCTTGCAAGATCTCTCCCTTCCTAACCCATATAGACCTTCATAATATTTATAATTATAAAACCATTCATCTTCTTCATTGATCTTATCCCTAATTGATTTATAGATGATTTATGTCATTATTAATACCATTTTTACAAACTAAAAGCTTCTTTTAATAATAATTTTCCTCATAATCTTATATTCCCACTCGCAACCCATGAGAATAAAAAGCCTCCTTTTCAAGCCACCATAGTTTCTTCTTGGAAATATGGTAGAAAATTTAGGGATCCTACTACTAGAATTCATAACAAAAGAATATTCCATTATAAATTGAATGGTTAAATTATCATCAATTTTTATAATAGCTTCATGCAACCCCATTAGGTATTTATTGTCAGAGAGACTATTGCATATCTCCTCTACTTCTATCTCTTTCTCTCCTACAACAAGAGTGGAGGAGAAAAAAATTGAGATATCTCT
Source organism: Chamaecyparis obtusa (assembly GCA_027943335.1). NCBI lineage: Eukaryota > Viridiplantae > Streptophyta > Pinopsida > Cupressales > Cupressaceae > Chamaecyparis > Chamaecyparis obtusa. The sequence goes on from BSBK01005014.1 coordinate 341,149, forward strand.
TTTATCCTATAATATATAATCGATATGTCAAAATCTATTTGTCTATTAGGGAATGACAATTTGATAGGGGTATCCATTCTTTCTCCAACTATTTAAGTAAAAAAATAAGCCTAAAACTAATTGTGAAATATGGTGGATTTGGTGTTGCAACTAGTTATGAAATGAGATATAATTGGAATCACCTACGATAATATTTCCTTGAGAAAGGATTAAAATTAGAGTCTTTACGTCATATCAATTCTCATATGTTCTCTTTCCCTTGTGGAGGAAGCCAACTTCATTTAATTAATACTTTTAATTTGAGGGGCTTTTCAATTAAACCAAAATAAAATTTTATACTGCCACTCTCTTCCCAAGATTTTAATTTATTAAAATATTCTCCCCATTTAATTATACCACCTTCTACATACCTAATTTTTAGGTCTTAAGAACTATGTAAAAATGTATTACTTATTTCCAACTTTGAAATGTTTAGTAATTAAATATTTGTTAACTCTAACTATGCTTGTATCGATCATTTCTCTTTTCATCTTCCTCTACCACTTTCCACTTCAATATGATCCATCTCATCCATACCTCCACATAAATTTATGATTTATCTCACTAAGGCCTTCATACATTTGTTTCAAAGTTAAAGTTTTTTATCTTCCTATGTCTAATTATTTCATCTAGTAAAACATTTGAAGATCCAATTAATGCTATCTACCACTTTTCATCTACCTCTTGATAGGGAGGTCTCTTTCCTCCTAAGTCCTAACTCCTTAGGAATCCTTTAAGGTCTTTCTCCTGACCTTTCTAGGGTTCTTCCTAAGACCCTACAATAGAGGAACTCCTTCCTCAATCACTCCTTTCTCTAAGACCTCACTACCAAGTGCAAATTCAACTCTATCTCCTTTGACACTTCATGGATTCAACTCACTAAGTCCATCTTCATACACCACAAAACATTTTTCTACTTCAAATAGGATGGAATTATTCCTAACTATTCAATTTCACTAGTTCGGAGGTGGTCTTGTTTCCAACCTTCCTTTTAGGCCTACTTAGGTCTCCTAACACTCCTCTCAGACAATAAATCTACAACTTTCCAATTAAGGCCACAAAAAAATTTGTGTGAACAAGATACGATTTTCAAATATCTCAAGGGTTTTTAAGATTTCCAAGTCTCATTCTATCTATACACCACTTTTCTATATTTAGACCTATTTTTAAGTGCTACAAGATTTTTCTAATTATAGTGGCAAATTGGATTCAAAAACACATCAAAAGGATTCACCACCTCTTTTCCTCCATCACCATGACTCTCTAGTCTTTATTTTTCACTTCCACGGCCTTGGATTGTGTTTTCTAATCCTTAAATCCCTTCATCTCTTTTCTGCAACAGTCAAGCCACTTAGCCAGGTACACTGGGTCTCACCTAGGGCTTGATGTTAAAATTAGTTAACCTATATATTGTCCTTAACCTATATATTTTGGGACAATAATCCATTTTAAAAATGTATATACATTTCCCTAGAATATTCCACAAGGTCGTACAGAACCCACTAGTGGAACTCATGCTAGATCCATTTTAAGACTCTCAACTCTATATGGACCAGTGAACCAGTCACCTAGGAAAGTTTTTATTAAAGAAAATAAAACAAAAGATCTAAACCTAAGTTTTCACACCAAATGAATTAAATTAAAAACACTATATAAACATTCAAATATCTTTCCCAAATCAATCCATGATTACGTGGATGATTGATTTATATTCACCATTACCGAGTTTTCATAGAATAACCAATCTATTAAACTTTCAAAATAACTATAGAGCAATGCCAATATTGATCACTGGTTAGGATTGGTCTCAAATAGGTCCAAGCTTTGATAAAAAACTTTCCAAACTAACCCTCAACTGATTCTTTTCAACTTTAAGCAATTTGGTTGATCTTCACTTGACAACTTTGAAAAGTTGCAAAGTTGTCATTGATAAATTTTACAACTTTTGTTATTAACTCCTCCTAGAGCACTCTAAAGAGTATAAATTGGTCACATGAGTATATCTAGACTCATTTAGCCTTTTCCTACTTCATTTCCACATATTAGGAAGTCAACTTGTTCTTTGACCAATTAGAGACTACGCAGACAAATTTTAACAAAGAAGACCAAAACTAAGACAAGTCCTAGGTAGAATTTGGAAAACACTTGCCCACATAGCCTAAGGACTTTCTAAGACACACTTACTCACTTGGGAATCTTATTTAATCCTTATTAATCAATGACTTTTCCAAGGTCACCTACAAGCCAAAATTAGTATAGGGTAGTCCAAAGACCCTAGGTGCTCTTGCACCATTCTCCCCTATAGCGAGGAAGTTAAGTCACCCCTAGAAATAGGAGGTCCAAAATAATTCCCATATTCTTAAAAATATTCTCTTCTATTGAAGTAGCTTTAGATTCTAGTTGATTTTTCCACTTAATGAGGTGTTTCATTTAAACACCATGTCTTGTACTTTTCTTAACCCTTGAATCTAAGATCCTTTCAGCTTGTGGCTTCATTTGGATAGGGATCTTGAGCCCTTTGACATCTTCATTAACATCAATTTTTTTTTCTTTCTCTATTATATCAAGGCCCTTATATTTGACCAAATCTTATACATTGAAGATGGGAGATCTGGCTAGCTCCTTGGAGAGGCCTATCTTATAAGCATTTTCCCCATACTTGGCTAGGACCTTTCATGGTCCTACTCTCCTCATGTAAAACTCTTCTAGGATACCTTTTTGAAGTCTATCTTTGTTGAGGTGTACCATCACCCAATCTCCTACTTAAAATTGTAGATCCTTCTTTCTCTCTTCCACTTTAGTCTTGAGTTTTTTATTAGCTTCCACTAGATTCCTTCTCACCTATGCATGTACTTATTTCATTAACTGATAAAATCCCTCAACATGTCCACTAACCTCTCCATGATTCCCTAACTTTCTAAGTTCACATACTTCCCTTGGATGGATGCCATAGACTATTTCAAATGGGCTCTTACCAGTAGACCTATTTGCACTATCATTATAGGAAAATTTAGCTTGAGGAAACACTTGGTTCTACATTTTTCTATACTCCTTTGTGAGACACGTAAGAATATTCCCAAGCACCCTATTTATCACCTCTATTTGGTCATCTGTTTATGGATGGTATGCTAAACCAAATGCTACATTTGTGCCCAATATTTTCCACAAAGTTTTCTATAAATGCACCATAAATTTTACATCCCTATCTGATACTATACTAATAGGTAAACCATGAATCCTCCCTACCTCTTTGAAGAAGAGATGAGCAATATAGTTGGTATCATGAGTTATTTTAAAAGGTATAAAATTGCTCATTTTGCTAAATTTGTCAACTACTACAAAAATATTGTCAAAACCAGTAGTTGTTCCTAGTTAACCTACTATAAAATCCATACTAAGGTGCTCCCATGGCCTACTTGAAGTAGGTAAAGTCTAGTACAGTCCTACATTAGAAGATGTGCCCTGATTTTTTGGAAAATTAGGAATTGTTCCACATACCTCCTTACATTCCTTGGAATCTTTGGCCAATAGTAGAACCTTTGGACCAGGTCTAATGTTTTTTTCAAGCCAAAATTCCCACTAAGGCTTCCATTGTGCTTCTCTTGTATGAGGTTTTCCCTCATACACTCCTTGGGTACACATAACTGATTACCCCTAAACAATAAACCATTTTTCAATGTGTAGTTAGTAAACTTACTATGAAAGTGATTTTTAAAGTCCACACATACCTTGTAGGCTTGTGAAAAAGTCTCCATCACTCTAATAGAGATCTTTGAACCCTTCCATACTAATTCATTATAATTTAATTTCTTGGAAAGTGAGCAGCCTCCAGCTAAGTGCATCTACAACTTTATTGTTTAGGCCCTTCTTGTGCTTGATAGTGAAAGTATATGCTTGGATAAACTCCATCCACTTGATGTGCCTATGACTTAACTTTTCTTGTGTGTTTGTGTAGCTTAAAGCTTTATTATCAATATATACTACAAAATCCTTGGGAAAAAGGTAGTTCCTCTACTTCCTAAGGGTTTGAATCAATGTGTAAAGCTCTAAATCATAAGATGAATACCTTGATTTGGCTTCATCCAACCTTTCACTAAAAAATTCCACAAGCCTTCCCTCTTGGTTTAGGATTTCTCCCACAACTATGTTACTTGCATCACATTCTACACTAAACAATTTATCAAAACTTGGAAATACTAGGATGGGTTGTGTAGCCACCTTTTGTTTTAGCTTCTCAAATCCTTCATTATCCTTCTTTTTCCAATTGAACTTGGTTTTGACTCCACCTTTGATGGTATCAAGTAGAGGTGCACATATCTCACTAAATCCCCTAATTAAGTTTCTATAAAATTGAGCCAACCCTTGAAAACTCCTTACATTAGTCCCCATTTTGGGAGTGGACCAATTAAGGATAGCTTCTACCTTACTTGGATACATTTTTAAATCACCTTGGGAGACTAAAAAACCTAGCTAAACTAGGTCTTTTTTCAAGAACTCACTCTTTTGTAGGTTAATGGCTAGCTTCGCTTCATGCAACCTTCTTAACACAACCTCTAGATGTTTCATGTGTTCTTCCTTTGACCTGCTAAAGTTGAGAATATCATCTAAATGCACCAGTACAAATATGCCTATGTAATCCTTCAAGACTTCATTCATTAGTCTCATAAATGTCATAGGTGCATTTGTAAGCCTAAAGGTAATAACTAACCATTCATAAATACCCTCTTTATTTTATAAGTATGACTTCCATTCATCCCCCTCTTTCATCCTAATTTGATGGTATCCACTCTTAAGGTCAATCTTAGTGAAGTACCTAGACCCTCCAAGACAATCCATTAGATCTTCTATTCTAGGGATAGGAAACCTATATCTGATTGTTATCCTATTTATGGACCTAGATTTAGTACATAATATCCACTTACCCCCTTTCTTGGGTGCCAAGACCATTGGAACATCACATGGACTTATGCTCTCTCTGATTAGTCCTTGATCAAGAAACTCTCAAACTTGTCTTGATATGTCCTTGTTTTGGTCTAGTGTCATCTTGTAGGCTGCTTTGTTAGGAAAGGATTCCCTTGGTATGAAGTTTGTTTGGTGACTAATTTCTCTTTGATGGGGTAGATTATTTGGCATTCCATCACTAATGATGTCCTTTAACTATTCCAAGAGTCACTTCACTTTTGCAAGTACAAGTGCTTACTTTGGTTTATCTTCTTCTTTAGGCTTTACGACAATAGCCACACCAACTCCTTATTCATATTTAAGTTCATGAAATAACTCTTTACCACTCATGAGAAGTAAATTTGAGTCCCTTGAATTTACTCCTCCTTCTTCAACAAGTGACTAAATTTTGTAAGTGACCTCATTCTTCTTGAAGGTATACAAATTCCTCTTCCCATGTTGGACTGCATCTCGGTCATATTACAATGGTCAGCCTAAAAATAGATGGAAAGAATCCATTGGAAAAACATCACAAAGAATCTTGTCTTGATATTCTCCTATAGAAAATTCAACCCACACTTGTTCATTAACAAGAACATTTTTCTCTTTATTGAGCCAAGTAATCTTGTAGGGATTGGTGTGAGGTATCCTAGTGAGTTTCAATTTTTAGACTACATCCTTTGAGATGATATTTCTTGTGGAGCCTGAGTCTATAATGACTTTACACACCTTACCAAGTATCTTTCACGTAATCCTTAATAGTTTCCTTCTCTATTTGGGTTCCTCCTTGATTGGTTCCTTGAGTAAAACTCTCCTAAACATGAGATTCTCTCCATTTTCTGAATCAAGATTCACTTATGGAGCTCTAACACTTCAAACCTCTTCTTGAGCATAAGCTATCTTCTTCTCTCTTTGTAAACTTGATGCCTTATCAGTACATCTATAAGAAGGGTGGCCTAACTAACTACAATTTTAGCATTTAATGCTTGCAAAATGAGAGACTCGACCAAATCCTCCAAATCTACCTCTTCCACCATTATTGAACCCTATTCACCTACTAAAGTTACCTCTTCTACTTGACTCACTATGTTGTTTATTCAGCTTGGCTTCACCTTGATTCTTTGGTTCATTACCTTTACCACTAAAACTTCCTATATGACACCCTCTTGAGTCTCTTCCTCTTCCTCTGCCTCTTGAGCTAGTTTATTTCTTCCATTTTCCTTTCTCTTCCACTTTTATGGCCATATGATAACATATTTGAATAGTAGTGGGTCTTAATAGGCTTATTGCATATTTGATTCTCCACCTAAGTCCATTTAAATACCTAGCTACTTTGACATTTTCTTCCTCTTGAATCTTGGATCTCAAATATAGGTTTTGAAATTCCTCGGTATAGGCTACAACATCCAATTTCCTTTGCCTAAGGTTTTGTCTCTTCCTATGAAATTGGATCTCAAAGTCTTCTGGCAAGTAGTTCTCCTTGATCTTGGTCACCATAGCTTTCCAAGTAGCTATTGGATTCTTGACCATCTTTTCTCTTTTAGTTTGAAGGAACTTCCACCAAGTTAATGTTGGTCCACTCATCCTAGATTTTTCCACCTTCACTTTTTGAGCCTCACTAACTCCTTCACACTCAAAATGGTTCTCCATTCCCTCTATCCATTCCATCACTAATTCAGGATCCATCTTTCCACTAAACAAAGGTACCCCTTCAAGAGATTTGCCTCAAATGGATTTTATGGCTTTGAGGAATGGTTCTTCTTGCATTGGTGGATTAGGTTCAGGGACTTCATCATCTTCATCCACTTCCTTACCCTTCTCTCCATCTTCTTTTAACTTCTCACTCACCAATTCAGTCTTTTTTTCACCTCTCTTAGCTTGTCTCTAAGAGCTGCTAATTCTTCCTAGACTATCCTATTCTCCTCTCTCTGCTCTGTTACTTCCCTAGCCAACTCAACTTTTGTCACCATGGTTGACTCACCCACTAATTTTGATATATACTTAGCCCAAACCTTGTTAGGCTCTGATACCAATTTGATAGGGAGGTCTCTTTTCTCCTAACTCCTAACTCCTTAGGACTCCTTTAAGGTCTTTCTCCTTACCTTTCTAGGGTTCTTCCTAGGACCCTACACTAGAGGAGCTCCTTTGTCAATCACTCCTTTCTCCAATAACTCACTACCAAGTGAAAATTCAACTCTATCTCCATTAAACCTTCATGGATTCAAATCACTAAATCCATTTTCATATACCATGAAACTTTGTTCTACTACAAATAGGATGTGATAGTCAATTTTCACATTTTAGTGCAAAATTTGGTTGAAAATTGCCTAGTTGAAGAAATAGGGTTTATTATGCATAAAGGATTTCAAAATAATTTTGTTTGAATCTAGAAAAATCTACCTTATTCTATTTATGCATTACTTTTTGTTTAACTTAAGCCATTTTAAGTCATGTGTCTTAAGTCATTGGGTAGGGCCACGTCTTTTAAAGTTGTCGGGCCCTTTTAATATTTCTCTAAGTCTAATAGTTCCTAATTAATTAAATTATTCCTAAGTCATGACATGTGGTAAACTAAATCTGATATCTTTTAGATCTGATGGTGTGTGTGATCCGACTTAAAGAAGTTGTAAGGCCTTTAGTCATTGCAGCATCATGACTGTGTAGCACATGGCAGATGGTGGACCCTAGTTGGAGCTCAAGACAAATGATAAATGTCAGTCATATCAAAGATAATCTAATGGCTGATGCATTACCATGATGAAAATATTGTCAAAATTTATTCTTCATAGCTTTGCAACCTTGTGACATGTGTCCTTAATGACATCACAATGTAGTTGTGGAAAAAATTAAATCAATGGTTAGATCAAAGTTGATCCAATAGTTGTCGCAAGCCCGTGATTGAATATGTAAGACCTTTTACCATTTTGGCTTCATGAATGGATGACATGTGTAAGATATTGAAAAGTTAAAGATGATCATGTCAAATGAGATCTATTGGTTGTCGTGAAATTGTGAAGCAAACTTGCAAAATCTTTTACCATCGTGACTTCATGACTAGCCGCCACATGTCCAAGGCCTAAAAGTAAAAGGTGATGTGATGTCTCCTTGCTAGATAGAATTTTTATGCTATTCTTTCATTGGTTGACTTTAAAAATTGGATTCCAAGGTGGACCCAAGGTTTAATAACGTGATCGGAGTCGTAGAATTTGTTTGCACGAAAATTTCATCGATGGCCAAAATTCAATTTTTCAAAAAAGAATGTTTCGACCACTCGCAACATTTAATTATAATCTTGAATAACTTAATGAGAAGTGTGTGAAAATTGTATCTATTGGGTAAATATTTGTTTGATCAGACTGTCATTTCACAAAGCATTCATCATACGCAGAGCGAGATTGTTTCCTGAGAACAGCGCAGCCAAGAAATTATAGATGAAAAAACCTCCAAGGGTTTCAGAATTACAATTTCAAAGTGTGAAAAAAGTCTATTTCACAAGACAATTAATCGTAGGGGTTTATTCAAGTGCGGGATATATTTTAGAACAAGAACCCTAGTTTTTAGAAATGGTTGTTGAAAACTGCAATTGAAATAATTGTTGTATTGTCATTGATGTCAAACCTTAACTGGTAAGACAAATGATATCTAAGAAAGTACAATATATATTGATTGATGAAAATGATTAGGGCAAGGGAGATAATAAGAGAACCTAAGGAAAGGTTGATTTATTTGATACTTCAATCAGTACTTGAATATTTGGCACATTGATAAGATAATGTATTGTTTAACTAAGTAAGAAGAAAGACTAAAGAAGTAGCCTTAACTAAGAAAAAGTGAAGAAATCTAGTTTAAGTCAAGTGATGTTAGTGTCGACCAAGAGCTAGTATATGGTGAGTAAATTTAGTGTTAACCGAACAACAATTTATGTTGAGCGACAGAAAATTATCGAGAAAGACAATGTTAGCCGAGGAAGACAGTTTGTAGAGATGACTGAGTTACGTAGTGATGACAGAGGAGATGAACATAGTATTGACCGAGTGTTAGTAATTTACATTTGGGGAAAGAATTGGCATTCCCAGCTGACATAGTTGAATTCTTGGGATATGTAAATTGTGTTGACTTTATTAATTAATTGTATGGAGAATTTAATGCATGGTAAATTGTTTTATTATAGATTCAATGAGAGGTTTGAAGATGTATCTAGAAGGAAGGATGAAGAACTTAAATGTTGGAAGGATTCAATGAATCTGACCTAAACCTAAGATCTACAGAGGAGATCAAGTGACAAAATATGGATCTACCTAATTAAAGAGGCATAAAGGAAAACCTAATTGTGAATTTATAGAATGAGATGAATTTGTTGATGTTATTGACTGACAAGCCTAAGAAGAAGGTTGAAGGTGAAATTATGAAGGATTTGATAAGAGTTGTGATTTCTTGAAGAAAATTCTAAGTAGATCAGTGATGGAGATGGAAATGGAGCTCAATTAGTAAATCCGCATATTTGTGTGAATTGGATCTATTATTTGCAAATTGAGTTGTATGTTTTTCAGATTAGAAACTACTGCTACTTTCTAACTATTGAATCAATCTAAATCTTTTATTCAAGGTTGACCTAACAGTCATTGTTAAATTGTTTAATCAAGGTGGCATTCTAATGGAATGTACTTAAATCCTTTAACCAGGTCACTTTTGATAGAGTCTTTAAATCCTTTAACAGGGTCACACCCAGTAGTGTGTTTGTAAACCTTTAACAAGGTTGGATTTTCATAGAGCTCACTTCAGAAGAGTGAAAATATAAGTAACATGTTACAAAGTGGTTTTTCCCAAGTTGGGTTTCAACTATAAATTCTGGTTTTATACTTGTGTGAATGTTTTGATGTGAATATTTCTATATTCTAGAAGTTAATTACTTTTTCATAGTGGACTGCATGTTATATGTTTCTGATATATATACTTTAGAGACCAAGTTGTGTTGGTGATTAGATCTAATATTTTTGAAGTGTTTAAAAGTTCAATTGGTATATCTGGACCTAAGAAAAATTGATTCTCCCCCCCTCCTCTTTGTTGTTCTAAATAATATTAACAATTGGTATTAGAGTTGTTGGTGCTTATAGAGAAAACTTTAAAGGTACTTGAAGCTAATGATCAAGATGTATAAAAAGGAGGTACCAAAGTTTAACAAAAAGAACTTCCTTGCATGGCAGAGTCTAATGAAACTACATCTAGCTGGTATTGGTGATTCGGAGAAGTACTATGTTGAACATGACTATGTTATACCTATTGCACCTTTGACTTCTGAGGAGATGAAAGAAAAATAGGAACACAATCAAGAAATGTTGGAGATTGTATCTTCCTTAGGCTATCCTAAATTTGAAGCTATCAAAGATTGCACTACTGCAAAGAAAATGTGGGATACTCTTGTAACTATCTATGGTGGTGATACAAATGTACTGAAAGAAAAAGCTAAAAGATTGAGAGGTAAGTTTGATGAAATGAAAATGCAAGAAGGTGAAAATATTGCTCAGTAATATGGTAGAATTAAGGAGATAGTGAATTACATTAGAGGAGCTAATGGAATCATTGATGATGATATTGTTATTGATAAGGTATTGAGAAATTTGCTTCCTATCTATGCTATCAATTTTTTGCAATTCAAGAACCAAGATGTAACCCTAATAATGTTCTAACTCTGGAAAGTCTTTTTGGTAAGCTTATTTTTTTTGAGCTATCTAACTATGATAACTACATTGTTCCTAATGTTGAATCTGCATTCAAGTCACAAATGGTTTTGCATAAGTCTAAGAGGGAAAATAAAAATGTGTGAAAAGTGAAAGTGATGGTGAAAGTGACAATGACAATTCTAATGAGGAACTAGATGATCTTGAAGCACTCATGGCTAGAAAATTGAAAAGAGGAAAAGGCAAATATAAAGGTAAACTTCCTATAATCTTTTTTTCATGTAATAAAGTTGGCCATATAGCAACAAGATGTCCTGATAGAAATGACAAGGATGAGGAAAGAGAAAGAAAGTATAAGGATAAGAGAGATAATAGAGATCACCAAAGGTACAAAGACTACAAGGATAAAGGTAATAAATCATGTTATATTGCTGAAAAGGAAATTGATAGTGACACTGATTATTTTGATATTAAAGTAGTTTATGTTGCTATGAAAGATGATTTTGATGAAGATGAGAAAAATGCACTTATTTCTTATGTGAGTAAAGGTGATAAATGGATTATTGATAGTGGTTTCTCACATCACATGACTGGTGATAAAAGTAAATTTGAAGCATTAGATCATTAAAAAGGTAGAAGTGTTAAGTTTGGTAATGATACACCATGTCTTGTGAGAGGTAAAGGATCAATTAAGCTAACTGATAAGATCACATGTGAAAATGCCTATTGGTTTGAAGGTATTAACTACAATTTGTTGAGTGTTGCACAATTGAACAACATTGGTTACCAAGTGGAGTTTCATCACAGAAAGGCTAAAATATTTGATGCCACAAGTGAACTAATTGGAAGTGGAGAACATACTAGAGGTAACTTATTCTATCTAGATCTATCTGAAGAGACATGTTTGTTTGCACAATTTGATGATGTATGGTTATGGCATAAGAGGCCATGTCATGTAAACTTTCACAATCTGGTAAATATTAGTAAAAATAATAAAGTTAGAGGTTTTCCCAGATTGAAGAAACCTGATAATGTGATGTGTAAATAGTGTCAGTTGGGAAAAATGACAAAGTCTAGTTTCAAGAGCAAGACATTTACTTCTGAAAATATTTTGGATTTGGTTCATACTGACCTTTGTGTACCTATAGGTGTACAAAGTTATTGTGGTGCTAAGTAATTTATTCTTTTTGTTGATGACTATACTAGGATAATGACTGTAATGTTTTTGAAAGAAAAATCTAATGCATTTTAGTTGTTTAAGTGGTATTTGGAAAAAGTTGAAAAAGAAATAGGTAGAATCCTAAAATTTTTGAGATCTAACTGAGGTGGAGAGTTTATATCAAATGAGTTCAATCTATTTTGCAATGGTAGAGGAATTAAGGGACATATATCTACACCTAGAACACATCCATATAATGGTATAGCTAAGAGGAGAAATAGGTCTATTATGGATTGTGCAAGAACACTAATGATTGAGAAGAATGTTGCACAAAAATACTAAAGAGAAGCTATAAGTATAGTTGTTTATACCTTAAACTAAGTAAAAATCAAAAAAGGTACAAATGCTACACCTTATGAATTATGGCATGGATATGCACCTAATGTGAAATACTTTATAATCTTTGGGAGTAGATGCTATATACTGAAAGGTAATAGGAATGGAAAATTTGATACAAAAAGTGATGAAGGCATATTCCTAGGTTATTCCACTAAGAGAAAATATTATAAGTATTTGAATTCTAACACTAAAAAAGTTGTGGAAAGTGCAAATGTGAGAGTTGATGAATATGCAGAGAAGAATGAACTAGAAGGAAAACAAAAACGTGAAGATTATAGATCTTTTGTGTACATGGAAGAAGGAGAGGCAAGTAACACACTTACACCAGATGTAGAGTCATGGGAAAGCAATGTTGAGCATTAGGAGGATGCTAACGAGCATCAAGAGGATGTTGTCGAGCATCAGGAGGATGTTGTCAAGAATTAGCAGCATAAACAAAAAAATTTCATGGTGAACCTGAATATCAAGAAGAAAATAAATCTGAACCTACGTTGGCACAATATGTGAGAAGACATCATAATCCTGAATAAATCATTGGAGATAAGGAATTTGGAGTCTTGACCAAAAGTAAGTTGAAAGACCCTACATGTTTATTATGTGAGTTTGAGCCTAAGATAGTAAAAGATTCTTTAGAGAATGAAGACTAGATTCAAGCTATGAATAAAGAAATAGATCAAATAGAAAACAATGATACCTGGACTCTTGTGTTGAGACCAGAAGACAAGAATGTTATTGGAAATAAATGGATATTCAGAAACAAGCTTAATGAACATGGACAAGTCACAAGGAACAAGGCAAGACTGGTATGCAAGGGTTATGCACAAGAAGAAGGAATTGACTATGGGGAAACATTTGCCCCTGTAGCAAGATTAGAAGGAGTGAGAATTCTACTTGCATATGCTACATACATAAATTTCAAAGTATATCAGATGGATGTCAAATCTACATTTTTGAATGGTATATTAGAAGAAGAAGTAGACATTGAGCAACCTGAAGGATTTATTGACCCAAACAAGAAAAATATGGTTTGCAAATTGAACAAGGTGCGGTATGGATTGAAACAATCCCCCATAGCATGGAATGAGAAGCTGCACAATTATTTGATAAAGATTGGATTTACAAGGAAAAATTAAAACAACTATCTGTATATGAAAGCTAAAGAAGGTAAAGGGATTTTATTGTCTAAAATTTTTGTGGATGATATCATATTTGGAGAACAAGATTCCCTATGTCAGAAATTTTCAAATGAGATGCAAACTGATTTTGAGATGTCTATGTTCGGTGAGTTAAAATTCTTTGTTGGATTACAAGTCTATCAGATAGAGAAAGGTATCTTTATCACACAATCTAAATATGTCAAAGAGATACTAAAAACTTTTTGTATGGAGGATTCTAGACTAGTAAGTACTCCTATGGCTACTAGACAGAAACTATCTAAAACTGATGAAACTACTAAAGTGAATCAAACCCTGTATAGATCCATGATTGGAAAGCTACAATATGTTTTTCACAATAGATGAGATATAGCCATAGTAGTTGGGATTGTGGCAAGATTCTATGCCAATCCTAAGGAAAATCATATGATGGCAGTGAAGAGAATACTGAAATATATGAAAGGGACAAAAGATTATGGATTGTACTATAAGAAGAATGAGAAATTTGAACTGAGAGTCTACACTAATGTAGATTGGGTAGGAAATGTTGATGATAGGAAAAGTACAAGTGGTGGAGCATTCTTTCTAGGAAAGAGATTAGTCTCCTAGACAAGAAAGAAATAGAACTGCATTTCCCAATCTACAACAGAAGCTGAGTATGTAGTAGCTGCAGTGAATTGTTCAAATTTGGTATGGATCAAGCAATTGTTGAAAGGAATGAAAGAGGAAATCACTGAGCCAGTTGTTATTTTCTGTGATAGCACAAGTGCTATCAACATATCAAAGAATCTATTGATGCACACAAAGACTAAACATATTTCTATCAAGTATCGTTACTTGAGAGAACTAGTACAAGATAAAGAAGTGAGAATGGAATATATGAATACAAAGGAACAACTAGCAGACATATTCACAAAAGCTTTACCTAAGTATGCTCATGAATATCTTAGAGGTAAATTAGGGGTGATTCCCCTAACTGAGGCTACCTATTCAACTAGGAGCACTGCATCAAGTGTGCTACACAGAATATCTAACAAATTGATGCAGGAAAGGTCACACTTTAGGAACTACCTAGAGTGTTGAAAAGTACAACAAAGTTGATAATCAATCATAAGAAAGATGACAGAGCTAGAAATACTATTACTGAACTAACAAGATGACATTTACATATGGAAGATGTAAGTTCTAGATACTGCTTTGGCATTATTGTCAAAGAGGGAGAGATTCAAATGAAAACACAGGAATAGAAAACACAGAGGTACATGTTCTACAATTCAGAGAATAAAAGAATCAGAGGGAGTAACTATGTGAACAGTTAAGAAAGGATAAGTTATTGTGAATGAAAATGAAGCTAAGGATATTATAAATCTTTCTGATGTACTGACAAAGTTTTTGGATTGGTTGGTAAAGCATGTGTTATTCATGTGGTGTTGCCATCAATGCCAAAGAGGGAGATTGTTGGAAATTGAAATCAAAACAATTGTTGTATTGTCATTGATGTCAAACCTTAACTGGTAACATAGTTTCTATCTAAGAAAGTACCATATCTATTGATTGATGCAAAGGATTAGGGAAAGGGAAATAATAAGAGAACCTAAGGAAAGGTTGATTTATTTGATACTTCAATGAGTACTTGAATATTTGGCACATTGATAAGATAATGTATTGTTTATCTAAGTAAGAAGCAAGACTGAAGAAGTAGGCTTAACTGAGAAAAAGTGAAGAAATCTAGTTTTAGCTGAGTGATGTTAATGTTGACTGAGAGCCATTATATTCTAAGTAAATTTAGTGTTAACTGAACATCATTTTATGTCGAGTGACAAGAAATTGTTGAGCAAGACAGTGTTAGCCGAGGAAGACAGTTTGTAGAGATGACCAAGTTACGTAGCGATGACTGAGGAGATGAACACAGTATTGACCTAGTGTCAGTAATTTACATTTGGAGAAAGAATTGAGATTCCTAGCCGACATAGTTGAATTCTTGGGATATGTAAATCGTGTTGACTTTATTAATTAATTGTATATAGAATTTAATGCACGGTATATCATTTTATTATGGATTCAATGAGAAGTTTGAAGATGTATCTAGAAGGAAGGATGAAGAACTCAAATGTTGGAAGGATTCAATGAATCTGATCTAAACTTAAGATCTACAAAGGAGATCAAGTGGCAAAAGATGGATCTACCTAATTGAAGAGGTATAAAGGAAAACCTAATTTTGAGGTTATAGAATGAGCTGAAGTTGTTGATGTTATTGACTGAAATGTCTAAGAAGAAGGTTGAAGGTGAAATTGTGAAGAAGTTGATCAGAGTTGTGATTGCTTGAAGCAAATTTTGAGAAGATCAGTGATGGACATGGAAATGGAGCTCAGACAGTAAATCAGCATATATGTGGGAATTGGATATGTTATTTGCAAATTGATTTGTATGTTTTTCAGATCAGAAACTATTGCAACTTTCTAACGATTGTATCAGTCTAAATCCTTTAATCAACGTCGACCTAACAGTCATTGTTAAATCATTTAATCAAGGTTGCATTCTAATATAATGTATTTAAATCCTTTAACCATGTCACTTTTGATAGAGTTTTTAAATCCTTTAATAGGGTCGCACCTAGCAGTGTGTTTGTAAACCTTTAACAAGGTTGGCTTTTCATAGAGCTCACTTCAGAAGAGTGAAAATATAAGTAACATGTTAAAAAGTGGTTTTTCCCAAGTTGGGTTTCCACTATAAATTATGGTGTTATACTTGTGTGAATGTTTTGATGTGAATGTTTCTATATTCTACAATTTAATTACTTTTGGACAGTGGACTACATGTTATATGTTTCTGATATATATACTTTAGAGACTGACTTGTGTTGGTGATTAGATCCGAGATTCTTGAAGTGTTTAAAAGTTCAATTGGTACATTTGGACCTAAGAATAACTGAGTCCCCCCCCCCCCCCTCTCTTTTGTTCTAAATAATATTAACAATGGCACCTCAAAGGGATTTTACTGGAAAATTTGAGTATAAAGATAGAGTTGTATATGATGACTTCTTGGTTCAATTAGATCATTCCACTAATGATGTAGTAGTGGGAAAGAAAATTATCCCTAGTACACCCTGACTGAAAGTTGATCAAGTGTTATATGATAAGACCAATTGGCTAAGGCATGAGCACACTCGTATGAGTGGTTTGAATATCTTCAAAGTGTGGTTTAGCCAAAGAAAATCATATGCTCTACATTGTAATGCATGGGAGCTAGATATGGGGAATTTTGTGGTTCTAGGGATTTTCATGGATGTTGACTTACTAATGCTTATTGCTAAATTCTATGACTAAGTAGCTAGGGTTGTTAGGAATAATTATGGAACACCTCTTGTTTCCATTACTATAGATGAAATACGTTCAGTTTTTAGGTTGATTACACCTACGAAATAACATGAACCAATTTATGTTGATAAATTGAGGGAGACTTGTGAGGCTCAGAGGGCCTTCATCAGAAGTGGCCCATTGAGGGAGTATTTTGCAGTTGTTGGGGGTATGGTGCTAGTTTGAGCCAATACCCCAGAGCCTTTCCTAAAGAATTATTTAAACTCTCATTCCTTAGGGGTATATATGTCTCTGTGTAAAATTTTTGGTGAAGATGAAACTAATCCAATGCAAATCCACACCATGTTTTTGTTGATTCAAATCATGCACCCTATGGTAGGAGTTAATTTTGATTTTTCTCCTTAGTTGGCTGAATGTATACACAATGGATTGATTGGTATTGACAAGGCTAAGGTGGATCATCCCTTTGGATATTACTCAATTCTTATGCACATGTTTTTGTTTAAGGGAGAGTCTTTATTTAGGAAGGCAATGGACCTAGTAAAGAAAATGGATAGTGAGAAGTTACCAGTGTAGTTGTGGAGTATGGATTTGTCATGGGAAAAAAATTGTGCCACTTTCCTTAGGTTTGACAAGGATTTTTCTTCCAGTATGAGATCTCTTTTCTTACATGAGAAACCTATAATTCCAAAGGTTCTCTTGGATTTCATCAGGCCCAAGAAGTTTTCTCCTGAATTAAAGATTGTGCACAATTGGGGTGATGTTATCCTTTACCTGATTTTAAGTATATTTAGAGTTTATGGTTTCAAGGGCACTCATATTTTTCCATACCAAGTTCCCCTAAGGATTGGCCTCATAGAAATATTATGGAAGATAGGTTATCTATAGGAGATGGAATTGGCAGGAAGAGGTAGAGGTACAATCTTCCCAGCCTTCACTATAGCTAACCATTTTGTAATTACAAAGGGAGGTTCGGTGCATTTGAGAAAGGTTTTAAAACCCTATGGTATGAGAACATTAGTGAAAAGGTTTTCTGATCCTAAGGGATTCTTCCAAATGTTCAGGATGAGAGTTAAGGCAAGGGATATGGCTCACCAATTCTATTTCCTAGAAGACATAATAAGGAATGAATTCTCTTGAGGAGGAGGATATAAGGAAATAAAAGTGGTTGGTTTACAAGAGAACCTTAGATTTTGTGAACCACTTTGATAGCAATTATAACCCTCTAGGGGATATCAGGCCTTTTGGTGAGAATATAAATAAGTTGGTCATGCACTTTGAAGAAATCATGGGTGTGCTAAATGAAAAGAGAGTCAAAGTAATTGAGGCAAATCTAGTAATGAAGAGGATTTCTCCAATGCCTATAATTTCTCCAGAAGCCCATGTGGTACAACAAAGGGCAAGATATAGTGTGGTGAAACCGAAATAGGGTACTAATGACAAGGGAAAGAAATTGGAGGAAAGGTCATCACCACCTTAGGTGTGTGTGTTGGATATAAAAGTCCTACATTTGAATCTCTTTTCATCTCATCACCAAAGAGAAAAATAGTGGAGGAGTTTTCTCAATCAAGTGGTGAAGCTTATTCACCTTCCCAATCCCCACTCCATTTTGAAAATGAAAAACAATCAGTTGAACAACTTTTATAGCTCGATAGTATAGGAAATGTGATAATAACTAAGTCAAAATTATAGGAAGGAGTGCTTGAGGAGCCAGTTGCCCCTCCTATGGACTTAACAGTTCCATAGTTTATAGGTAAAGAAATTGACCCTGTTATCAGGAAATCTTGCAGTAGATTTATGTCTGATGATAATTTTGTAAAGTCTAGGAGATTCATTCAATTTTCTTGGAGAGTGAGCATCTCAATTTTTTAGAGTAGATTTGAGAAGAGGAAAGAAGGGAAACTTGATAAAGAGGACTCTATAATTAGAGAAGAAATAAATAAGGAGATTCTAGATGAGTTTAGTAGAATTACCCCTGAGGAGGGAAGGAAGATGATTATGGATGTAGGGGTCCTAGTTTTTCTAGAGTGGGACATTGTTGATATAGTAGTTTTTATGTTATCAAGAAGAGGACTGACACTTCATACAACATAGAGGAAGAAGCCCTAGCACCATCAAAGGGGGTAGTATTTAGTGATGATCATGTTTCTCTTGTAATGTATTTATTACAAAAGAAAGATAAAAATAAGAGGAGTGGGGGATCCAACATAGCTTTAGTGGGAGCCTTGATGGTGAAGAGGGTGAGTGAGACTTCAATGGTAGAAGTAATAGATATAACTATTCAAGAAGAAAAATTTTCTAATGCAATAGCATTGAAGGACAAGCAAATCATGGAGGAGCTTAGGCTTAAATGTGAGAAGCTTGTGGAGGCCTATAACAATGAGAGAAAGAGAAGTAGTGAACTGATCGGAAGTCTTTCTTGGCTAGGAGACACATCAGCCTTATAGTTGGAAGTAGGTGAGTCTTCCACAAGATTGATTACCTCATCCCCTACACCACCACCAAGCTCAAGCCCCATAATTTATATTCCCCCATCTCCCATGGTACCTGATGTTCAATTTAATGAGGAACTGCAAGATGAGAAGGCAAAGCTCAAAGCCTTGGTAGTTGAAGTTGTAAAGAGATATGAGGAGAAGATAAGTGACACAATTTTGTATCTTCTTAGTTTTGTTGACACTAAAATTCTTTATTTTTGGGTTTCTAAGATTTTTAATGTTCTTAATTCTTTTGAAGAAGACAAGGCAATTTTAGAGCAAACCTTAGATAAATGGATAGGTCGAGAGAATAAAATGGAAGAGATATATTCAAAGGCCAAAGAGAAAATAGAGGTGGATTCAACCATTGAACAAACATATGATCACACTACAAGTTTTTTAGAGTTTTCCATCACTAGGGAGTCTGTGTAGAGAGAATCTAGGTCTCTCCTTTTGGAATATTCAAGTAAAAATTTTGATTTATTTCCGTGTATTTTAAAATAATTAAAAGAGCTTAAAACTTGGACAAAATAGATAGAAGAGTTAGATGCAACCCTTACTGCAAGGATCAATACATTTTTAATTAGTAATGATACCTATTTGTCCAGGAGGGTATAGAAGAAATTGCAACTTCCATATCCTATTTCGATTCTTTTGGGAAAAGGGAAGGGTCAAACTGTTGAAGGCCAAGTGCAAGCACTTGATTGAGGAAGAGAAAAAAAATTGCAATTTGAATGCCCTAATGATGATTTTTTCACTGAGTGGGCATCAAAGTTCAACTAGGAAGTGACAAGTGTCAAGGTGGCACCAAAATCAAGACAAGATTGATGCTCATATTTATGCATCTTCTATGCTTTATGTTGGAGAAGAGTTTTGATAATGACCTTTTTTGTCATATTGTAGAAAACATTGCATCTCCTATTACAATGTGATATGTGTACCTTCCCAATTTTGAAGCTTGTTGCAACCCTATGTCTATAAAGGGTTTCCAAGATTGGGAAGAAGGGTCCAAAATTTATTTTATGATAGCACTTTTTGTGTCATAGTAGTTGGTCCAAATAGTGTACAGTTGTAGAAATGTTAATGTATGTACTTAGAATTTAATCTTTAATCAAGAAAGTTGTTAGTTCTTATTTCTAAGTTATCTTACCAAGTTTTTTATAGAACAATACAGTGAATGTACTTTTTCTCAAGGAGATTAATACAAAAGCATTATAGGAATACTTGTGTCTCCTTTTATTATTTTTTTTGTTGATTTTATGAATATTTGACCAAGTCTTGAATTTCTTTTGCAACTCTATCAGGTTGTATGTCATATCATTGTTGCTATTGGTTCAAGGAACTAAGTAAAATGCTTCTATGATTTGATAAAATCACCAAAACATAATAAAGGATATTATAAGAATGGGGTTTTATGATAACAATTGATACATTTACTTAAAAATTGAGTAAATAGATCATAATTTTCATTGTAGCTATCTGACTAAGTGAGTAACAATGGATAAGGCACTATTCAACATTTAAGGAGTTAGGAAAATGTTCTAATGTTGTTCATGGTTAAAACAAACATCAAAATCCAATTTAATCATTACTTAAAAGAAAGAAAGGTTTAAAGAATGGTCATCTCTTAATAATGTGATCTAATAGATGCATTATTGGCTACTCTTAGATCTATTTTGTATCATTCAGTAAAAGAAGATTTGTATGACTAAATCTTCTTTAAAGAGATTATAAACAAAGAGTTGTAAGGAAAAGTGTCAAATCCCAAGTGTACCTACCTTGGTTCTACAGACTCGGAAGTGTAGAAGGAATTTTTTCCTTGTTAGTTGGCCCAAGGTCAAATAAAGTATTCTGAATATGGGAAATAGCTGACCCCTAGGTGTACTTTGTTTGTTGTCTCTTGGTTATTCAAATTATGTTGAATCAGAAACCAATGGAATGGAAGGCTTCCTAATTGTTTAGTTTCACTAGTTTAGAGGTTGTCTTACTTCCAACCTTCTAGGTTTAGCAATTGATCTCCTCAAACTTAGCCAAAAAGGGCTAGTATCCTTTTAGGCCTAATTAGGTCACCTAACACTCCTCTCAAACAATAACTCTAAAAATTTCCAAGTAAGGCCCTAAAAAAATTTATGTTTCAAATACCCTTTTCAAAGATCTCAAGGATTTTTAAGGTGTCCAAGTTTCAGTATGTCCGTACACCACTTTTCTATATTTAGGTCTAGTTTTAAGGGCTACAAGCTTTTTCTGATTATAGTGGCAAATTGGATTCAAAAACACATCAGAAGACTTCACCACCTCTTTTCCTCCATCACCCTGACTCTCTAGTCTTTTTTCTTCACTTCCATGACCTAGGATTGTGTTTTCCAATCCTTAAAGCCCTCCATCTCTTTTATGCAAAAGTCAAGCCACCAAGCCAGGTACATTGGGTCTCACCTAGGGCTTGATGTTAAAATTATTTAACCTAGATATTTTGGGACAAGACTCCATATTTAAAATGTATATACATTTTCCTAGCATATTCCACAAGGTCGTACATAACCCATCAATGGAACTCATGCTAGAGCCATTTTAAGACTCTCAACTCTGTATGGACCAATGCACCAGTCACAAAGGAAAGTTTTTATTAAAGCCAATAAAACAAAATATTTAAACATAAATTTGAACACCAAATGAATTACATAAAAAAAAAAATATCGAAACATGCAAATATCTTTCCCAAATCAATCCATGATTACTTGGATGATTGAGTTCTATTCACTATTACCAGGTTTTCAGAGAATAACCAATCTATTAAACTTGCAAAATGACTATACAGAGATGCCAACCTTGATCACTATTTTGGATTTTTCTTAAAAAGGTCCAAGATTTTAGAAAAAGTGCCCAAACTAACCCTCAACTGATTCTTTTCAACATTAAGAAGACTGGTTGATATTGACATGACAACTTTCAAAAGTTGCAAAGTTGTCATTAACAATTTTTACAAATTTTTTTCTCAACTCCTCCTAGACCACTCTAAAGAGTCTAAATTGGTCACATGAGTTTATTTAGACTCATTTAACCTTTTCCTATTTGATTTCCATATATTTGGGGGTCAAATTTACCTTTGACCGATTAGACACTCTACTGACAACTTTTAACAAAGAAGACCAAAACTAAGACAAGTCCTGGGTAGACTTTGGAAAACACTTGCCCACACACCCTAAGAAATTTATAAGACACACTTACTCACTTGGGACTCTTATTTAGTCCTTATTGATCAGTGACCAAGGTCACCTACAAGCCAAAATTAGTATAGGGTAGACCAAAGACCCTAGGTGCTCCTGCACCACCTCTTTACATCTATATCTAACACAATTGTTATTCTAACTAGTAACAGTTAGCATTTTAAAAAATCAGCTATTCAATACTCCTCTAATACCATTTAATGTATATTTTGTACCTTCTTTTGTTCTTACCTACCTCATTTGTTACACATTATCTTTTTTCTAATTTAAACATACCACATTTTTATTTTATTTTTTCCTAAACGAACTGGTCAACATTTTGAAATTGAATTTTTTGTCAAAAAATATATTTTAAAATGGTAAAGTGTTTCCCTAAAAGATGAGTTCTTACTTATTCCATTTTAATATACCACAATAATTTTTATATAATGACCTTTACTTGAATGAGACTTTTCCACCACTAGTTTTAGATCCTTACTCTGAACCTATTTCCACCCCTAATGTAAAGATAATTTTTCATATTTGAATCTAACAAGTTAAAAATATTTTTGTCTTTACATCCACAAACTTCTAATCTATATCTTCTCTCTAGGATTGTACTTTTAAATTCTTTTTTAACTCCCAAACCTATAAACTTGTATACAAAATTAACCATATAAACCTAGATTGGATAATTCATCTACTATTTGATTTCCTTCATTGTAAATATGATTGATTTGCATGTTGTCAAAATGTCTAATAATTTCCATAGCTTTGTCCAAGAAGGATTTTAGTCTCCAATTTGGAGTACTCCTTGTTCTAAGAGCATGAATCCGAATAGGAAAATATCCCTCAAGCTCTATACTTTTTAGGTCCAATTCTAAGAAAAGAGATAAATAATCTATTAAAGATTTAAATTATGTAATGTTGTTAGTGTCAACATCCAAAGGATTGGCCATTTTAGCTATGATATTAACATTCCCTGAATAAATAATGCATCTATACATGATGAAAATGAAATCAATACAAAGGTCAAGATTACTCATTTTCAAACTTGGACACTTAGAAGGAAGTTATCCCAATAGGATCAAGGAGGACCTAACTACTAAATGGGACAATGATCCTTCACTAAATTTTTTAAATAGTGAAATGGAAAGAGGGAAAATGAAAATTTTAATTCAATGTCAAAACACAAATAGAAAAATATAGACAGATCTAGAAATTATAGACTAATAACTAACTACTAGAAACCAAAAATGACCTAAATCAGGGTCCAAATTGGTGTAATGATCTATGATTTTAATTTTTTCTGAAGTTGAAGTGTATATAATGTTTCAAACATTCTATACCTAAGAAACAAATATTTTAGAAGTTTTCATCCCGGTACTTTTGACTAAAATTTGCAAGGTCTCTTTGATAGTTCATGATCTTCCTAGAAAAGTTCTGACAACTTCATTACCTATTCCTGCACACAATAAAAATGGGAAAAGGTTTGCTAAAAGGGATATTCCTTGTTCAAACCCCTCTTTAAGAATCGACATTGAAAATGAAAGGAAATTTTATAAAGGAATCTATATAAAAGGGTAAATGTTTGATTCACCTTGTATAAACCCTCATGAAAAAAGGTAGAAATTACTCATATTCATGAAGTTATTGAAGGTGTTTACCTTGGATAATAGAAAGGAATCAAGGATGCCCTAACAAATGTGTGAATCTACGAATGTCACTCCTACATCGTCAATGCAGATATACTTGAAAAATACTCATAGTGAAGACTGTTGATGGATGGAAGGAAGGATCTCCTTTATTTATTGTGAACTCTTATAATTGGCCTTTGTTTGGAGAGAATTATACTATTATGGAGAAGATTGCCTTCAATTTTCCTTCGATACTTTCCTTCAAATATTGAATCCAACAGCTTGAATTCTTGACTATTTGATTTGGTGAAATTATTGATTGCTTACAATTGATCACGAATGTATATCACAATGAGGAGATACATGGTGTTTATATACCTCATCCTACATTTTTTATTAAAAAATAAGTAGGGATAACCATAGAATCTAATTTCTCATGAAAACCTCGACATAAGCCTCTTGGCCAAATTTGAGCCAAAAATAAGTAGGAGCACAACATCTCAAAAATTATGTTCCTAGGTACATAATGTTTGAAAAATATATATACCCAGGTAAATGAGCTGAAATTTAGACTAGGTGCCAATATGGTGACCTAGATGCAGGAAAAGAAGAATCGGGTTGCTAGGATCAAGCATAGTGGATATTAGATAATCAAATCAAAATAGGGCCTAATAGGGCATCCAATTATGGGTGCTAAAATTTTAGGATGGTCTATTTATCTCCCACTTTAGTAGGGTGTGAACCCAAAATAGTGGGTTACAGTTTTTTTGGAGGAAGGAATTTGGCAATTTTATCCAAATCATGAATTTGTCCACTTTTGATGGGAAGTGACTTTCAATAGAAATTTGAAAATGGTTCTGATTGAAAGTTCCACTGCTTTAAATTTCAATCCAAATTCACTTTTGATTGAAAGTGATTCTTTAATTTTTTTATCGGGATTTGATTGAAGCCCCTTAAAATAAGGTTTTTTAAAAAATGAAACCCTTGCTGTCATTTTTATTTGATAATGAGGCTTTGATGAGAAACAACAAGTGACATCATCCAAAACTATGAACCCCCATTTGAGGTCAGCAATTTCACAATTATTTATAAATTTTAGATTTTATTTCATTTTAAAATACATTTTTACATATATACATGGATAGGTGTATAAACATGTATCTATATATATATACATGTATATATATATATATGCATATACATGTATATATATAAGTATATATATGCACAAATACATATGTATTTATACATGTATGTAAACATATGTACATATGTATATATGAGTATGCATATTTATCCATATATATATATATATATATATATATATATATATATATGTTGATACATGTGCATGTGTGTGTGTTTGTGTGGCGCACTTATACATAGCTATAAATACATAGATATGTGTATGTATAAACATATATCTATATATATATATGTGTGTGTGTGTGTGTGTGTATCTATATATATGTATATATATGTGTATATATATATCAACATAGATATATATACATATATATATACACATATATACATATACATATATATATAGTTTTTTCCACATGTGCTTCTTTTTGTGTTGCCTCTGTTGTAGCTACCCCTACTTCTTCCTATGGCTCTGCCACTTTCTTATTCCCACCTAAGCATTAGTCGTAGA
The DNA here is from genome assembly GCA_027943335.1 of Chamaecyparis obtusa. Taxonomy (NCBI): domain Eukaryota; kingdom Viridiplantae; phylum Streptophyta; class Pinopsida; order Cupressales; family Cupressaceae; genus Chamaecyparis; species Chamaecyparis obtusa. The sequence continues at coordinate 366,807 of BSBK01005014.1, forward strand.
ATAGTAGGGGTTGGGAGGGAGAATATAATTCTGGATGAAGCTGATGTCTCCACTCTCTCGCATCCACCTATTGATTGATTGATTGATGCGAGATCAACTTATGTATACATATATATATGTATACATATATACATGTATACATACATACATGTATACATATATACATGTATACATACATACATGTGTACATATATACATGTATACATACATACATGTATACATATATACATGTATACATATACACATGTATACATATATACATGTATACATATATACATGTATACATACATATATATATATATATATATATATATATATGTGTGTGTATATATATATATCTATATATATGTATACATATATATATATATATGTATACATATATATATATATATATATGTATACATATATATATATATATATGTATACATATATATATATATATATATATATATATATATATATATTTATATATATATCTCTATATATATATACACATGTAGAATTTTTTATTTTTTATTTATTGTTCATTTTAGTACATGTACATTTAAATTTAGTAAGTGATTAGTTTCAATGTATCCAATAATTTTCTTTGAAATTTAGAAATTAATATATAAACTTCAATCTAAGGCTTGAAATTCAATTATTAGACATCATGGTAGATGAGGCAATAGATCCATAGAAGTTATTTTCCTAATCAAATCAAGAGATTGAGAGATTCATGGCCTTGATCAATAATTCTAGTAACATGAGTGTTTATAGGAACACTTGTCAGACCATTCTTGATAGCCTCGTTAGTATTAGGGATGACATTAATGGTGCTAGTGCATAGTCAATAGATGTTATAGATACTATTCTTTGTAGGAAGAGGAAAGAGGTTTGTGATGGGTTATCTCTTACTGAGGTTTAGGTTTTAGTACCCAAAGAAACCTTGAAATAGAAATGTTTCCCATCATACTTGGTAAAGAATTTGGTGAAGGGATATCATGTAACTAGGTGTCAAGGTCCCACAATGGTCTCTTTGATATACCCATGCTTTCTTTTTGCTCATGGTTTTTATCAAAATAATAACCAAATTCCACTCTATTTTGGACAATAGCTATATGTCAAGGTTGATTTAGGGAAGGTCATGCAATACACTAATTTTCCACCATATCTTAGACATGGTCATTGTAGGATTATTGATAGAGATGCATATTTTCTATCTAGCCAACATCTACTAGCATACGTGGCCATTGTTGGTCAGTGGAAACCTACTATTTATTCATTTTTAGGTCCTATATGTTAGGAATAAGGTGTCTCAACCTTGGATAATTCCTATTCTTATTATTTGTTTTGTAAAATGTATTTCTTGCAAATAATGTAATTAAGTGTGAGTGTACATGTCCAGTTGGCATGTTGATGTGTCACTCCACTTGATGTGTCGGCATCTTGAATTGTGTGTAAGGAGATCATGGCTAAAATAGTTATGACAGATTCCTATGACACATAAGAGCTATGTCTGGAAGATTCAATGACAGGTGAAGACATGTGGCAACTGATAAAATTGAGAATGGTAAAACCCTAATATGGCTATCTTTGGAAGTTGCCCTAAAAAGGGAAGCACATGATATAAGCATTTTTTAGGGTTGCGAAGATAGGAGAAGAAAGTATATTTGTTGAAACATTTTATGCTGCCATGATTTGTCTTCAAGAGTCGGGAAAAATCTTCTGAAAGAACTTGCATTGCAAGTGTATTGTAAATTGTAATAGTTTTGATTAATACACTGTCTAGGTTTTGGAGTGCTAGGGTTTTTACCGAAAGGTTTCCCCAGGGTAAATCATTGTGTCATTCTCTATTTTCTATATGCATGGTATATGGCTACAATATCATTGTTAAAGTAGTTAACGAATCTAAAATTGTAAGGATTTAAAAGAATTTTCACAATACTTTCCTTTATAGATTAGTGTAGGAAGCTGTTTCCGCACCTGAGTTTCCTTACACTATAGTGAACAAAGTTGTTCTTAGCACCTAGCTTTGAGGAGATATTGACAAAGTTGGTGACATTGTAGTTGCAACCACTTTGATACCTAGTGATTGAGTTGGCTAGTATTTGATGAGTTATCGATGCTCTATATCCTCAGGTGGAGAGCACTCTAGCAGTACCTTATATGATCCTTATAGTGTAGTGGTCATCCCTTTAGCTACTAGCCTAGAGGGTCTTACAAGAGGTGTGGCACATGTTGTGATGGCTAGCTTGGCTGAGGATATTTTGCATTCATACGTATTTATTTTAGTAGACCACCATATCCCAATAGAATATATTAGAGTTCATTTGAGTTCCATCATATCTCCTAAGCCACATTTAGCGTCTCATCATTCTCACCACCTAGACCCTAGCACCAGTGATAGTTCTCATAAAGATCCACCTATCGACCACTCTATTGCTTCAAAGGGAGAGGCACAAGGTAAAAACCCTTTGGTGTGTGTAGCGTATGATTCCTCTAATATTCACCTTGAGGATGTTGACTTGCACACACTTATTATAGGCTACATGGATTTTTTGACATGCTCAAATTCAAATTCCATGTCATCTTAGTTTCATGGTCTGTTGCATCTGGTAATTATCTAGAAATGGTCAAGATCAATTCAAGTGAGAAACTAAGGAAAAATCAAAACAATAAATTGCAATCAAGCCAAAATCCAATTTTAATTAAAAATCAAAAGCCAATAAATCATTTTAAATGAATTAAATCAAGATAAATCAATTAATTATGAAATTTAATCTAATTAATTATATAGTTTAATTTAAATCAAATTAACCCATTCAAGGGGTACACATGGCTAAACAAATCAATTTAATTCAATTATTAAATCCCTATTTTCCCTCAACCACCACATGGGAGAAAAATGCCTCAACCAATGAATTAAGGATTGGACTCACATGGATCAAGCTCAAATTGAATCTCAATCACACATAAGGTGAGAGCATCTTGACCACTCATTTTGTCTCTTTGTCCCAAGCTTTGAGGACAATCCATCTAAATTGTCTCCGAAGGTGGAACAATGGACTTAACCTTAATCCAACCATGATCAACTCAAGTCCACCCCCTATGCTTGCCAAAATCTATAAAAGAAAGACCAAAATCAGGAGAAATTCATCCACAAATCTAAGAATTGCATCAAACCTCTTGATTTTTTGAGCTATAAAGGCATTTTAGGCTATTTTGAGCATAGTTTCAATTGAAATTTACTTAATTAGCTTAATAATCTATCATTTCTCATTTTAAGGTTGTCACTAATGGAGGCTTGTTGAGAGCTTATTATTAGAAAACTTAAATAAAGAGCCATAGAGTGCTCATTAGTTGTATTTGCATTTAAATAGCTCACTAATTGTGGTATTTAGTCTATTTTATTCATTTATTACTAAGCTAATCCTATGAAGGTACTTTCCATAGTACACAAAATGGCACCTACCATGGGGCATTAGGCCTCAATCATTTGTTTTTCAGAAAATTTCTAGATTTTTGGAAATTTTCCTTGTTTTATCTCTATTTTACAATTTTACAAGTATTTACAAGCATTCATGATGAACATTTGAGGTCTGAAGCTACATGTTTGAGATAAATTGGTGCGCCTTTACATGGAGAAGCTACGTATCCAAGATTTATTATATTTTGTCTATCATTCTTTGTGCACGTTCACCCTTTCTTTGGAGCGCATTCAACAAATCCTATAGTCATAAAAAAGTAAAAAATCCAGAGAGTAGAAATAACAATGATTATAAATCCATAGCAAGGAGGATCAAAAATGAAAACATAGCACACATCAAGCACATTTTGGAGGATTCCCAGCAAGAAGGTAAGGCTTATGAACATTATTTACAAGTTGTAAATGCTTATAAATCAAATTTTGTATCCTTAAATTGGCTTTTTATGCCTTAATCAATTTTTAGTTAAATTTGAAAACTAAGGCCTAGAATCCATTTTTGTTGGTTTTTCTTCATTTTTCTTGGTTGTGTTGACTAACTATTTCTAAGAAGAGGAAAAGAAGCTAGAACAATCACCACTAGGTGAGCTAAAAACATGAAAATCTTCATTAAAAATTCCACTAGTCTTAGCTAGCTTCGAAATAAGCTAAGCCTTCAAACTTTGGTCAAGTTTTCCTTAAATTTTGGCAATTTCACTTCAAATCTAGTAATTAGAATAGCCTCTTGTTGTTTGAGAAAGTTGCTAATAGGCCTATGCTCTTCACTTTTTAAGTGAATCAAAATACCAAACCTACCAAATTTCTTGATTAAGATAAAGGCTAAGGAATAATAAAGCATATAAATCAAAAACCCCTTGTTTGTGGAGGAGAGTAGAAATACTTGATTCCCATTAGTTAGAGGGTTTGGAAAATTGAACATTGTTAATTGTGCTTGGGAATGCAAGATTAATAGGGATATTCTTTTCACTTTTTGGTGAATCAAACTCCCAAAATTATCTCTTCATTCCATTTATTTTCTTTTAAATGAACATGCTAGAACTATAGTGGGATCGCCTCCTAAGATTTGTCTTAATGAGGCTGGTGAGAGGGACAGCCCAAAGTGGGATACAATTGCCTTTGCTGCAATAATCTGGCCCACAATAAAATAAAACATGTTCATCCTTAATGGGGTGAATGTCAAAAGGATATTAAGTATTGAACTTCCTCGAGTAATCCTTTAGGATTGCACAAAACTCTAACATACCAGTGATGGGAAGCCCCTTATTTTTAGGGGATAAAACTTGATATCTCTTTTGAACGGAATATTTACTAAGTACCTTGTTAATCTATAAAATCCTACCTTGTAAAGCCATGCTTATGAACTAATTTCACAACTAGGTAGATTTCTTGGAGTTACTTATTGTGAAAAACTTGTGATAATGTTCGAACATTTCAAACACTTTATGTGTAGAGAGTTAAAAAGAACAAGTGTACTTGTGGTTTCTTTGTTTGAAGATACATATAACAAGGAAGAAACATCCATTGAATATCATCTTATACTTTTAATAACTTCTTTAAAAAAATAACAATCACCAAATTTGGGGGAAATCAATTTCAATTCAAATCTTTGTTGATGTTGGTTTCCACATGATCTCACAAACTAAAACTATCTTTACAAGAAAATGACACTTGCATTGCAAGAAAGGTCCCCAAATTTGAATTTCAAACTCCTTTTCATGAAACTCTATAACAAGAGGATACTCTCCCAAACCTTTTTGAAGAAAGATTCAATCCAATGGATCGAAATGTGGCATTTTATGACTATCTTCATCAGGGAAACAATGAAGAACAAGGAGAAACAAACCAAGGAAACACTAACCAAATCAGCCAAGGGCCAAAAGAGACAATTGAAGATAAAGCCAATAGGGTGGTCCAAGATCCCAAGTTCCTTGGAATTATGGAGAAACTTTTAGAGAGAAATAAGGAAAGATATTTCCTTAACTTAGCCCAATCAGGGGTAAAACTTCCTCATGACTATGACATCGCAACACTTAAAAAAGATGAGGAAGAGGATAATCCTTTAGGTTCTATGAATAAACAACTAAAAATGTTCCAAGCACGAATTGATACAATGAAGAAAGCAGTCGAACCAAAGCCCTTTTCCATCGAGGCTTTATTCCCATTTCCATTTGATAAAAGCTTGGTTATGGCACCTTTCCGGCTTAATGTGGTCTTTCCTAAATATGATAAATGCATGGGTAAATCAGACCCATAAGACCATTTGAGATAATTTTGTGCCTTAAGTATAGAATTAATGCACAACACTACCTATTTAATGAGGCTATTTCCAAGAAGCCTAGGAGGTCAAGCTATGGAGTGGTTTCCCAAATTGCCACAAGGAATTAAAATGTTTGAAGAAATAGCCTCAAAATTAGTGACTCATTATTCCTATAACATAGAGCATGAAATTACCATGCTCAACCTATGTGATATCAAACAAAGAGATGGTGAGTCTTTTCTAGGGTTTCTCCAAAGATGGAGGATGGATTTTGCACGATACCCATGAAGTATACCCAAAAATGAAAAGATGGATATATTTATGAATAACTTACATGTGGAGATGAACTATAGGCTCCAACTTCAATGTCCCCCACATTTGAGAATATCCTAAAAAATGGGATAAAAATTGAAGAAGTGTTGGTCAAAAGATGTGAAATTAAACTATTCAAAGATAACAAAGCCTATACTAATACCAACAACAACAATAACTTATAATTATAATAATAATAATAATAATAATAAGGGAGCCAACAATCACAATGATAAACCAAGGTTGTCATTGAAAAACACCAATAAGAATCTCGTGAATGATGGAGTTGTGGAAGCACACAACTTAAAGGCTACTCCTTTTAATTTATCGAGCGGGTCTAACCAAACATATAATGTTAATCAAATGACCAAAGCTCCTTTCAACACTGACAACAATAACAAAAACAACACCAACAACAACCCTTTCAACAATTTGAATGTCAATAATCCTAAACCTGTCAGTAATCCTAAACCTTTCATTTCCACATATCAAAGAAGGAAATTTACATTCCTAGGTGAACCATTGGAGAATGTGTTGAGAAATCTCATGGCCAAAAAAATTATTGTTCTACCCGAATCAAGGTCATATGAGCCCCAAGTCAAACCAACATGGTGGAATGACTCTCATCATTTAGAATATCATCGTAACAAAGGACATAAGACTAATGAATGTACGAAGTTAAAATACCTTGTCCAAGACTTAATTGATGATGGAACCATAAAGGTAGAAGTACCTCAAAATAATGAGGATCACCCTGCTTCAAGAACCCTTTCTTAAATCATGAAAAGGGGGAAACATCAAATGCCAATCATAATAAAAAGAGGGGTAACGAAAAGGTAAATTTTTCCCATACTTATGACATTAATTCCCTAAGTGGTTATGAAAATACAATAAATTTAATTGTGGTAAAAGAAAAACAAAAGGAGGTAAAATCTAATTTTGTGACTAGGAGACAAACATTGAGAATCACTCTATTAGGCAGTGCCCCTAGAATCATCCTACCTAATAAAACATCACCTTCTTCAAAATAATACAATTTGGTGGACCAACTCCAATGAACCCTTGCCCAAATTTTAATCTTAGAATTGCTTAAACTTTCACCCACTCACAAGAAGATTTTGGAAAAAGCCCTTGTTGAAACAAAAGTGCCTTTGAATTTGGATGCGAACAAGTTCCAAACTATGGTAGGAAACCTAGTTTCACCCCATTGTCTATCATTTTGTCCTTGAATCATCCACAAAAATTTCCATTACATATTGAAGTTTTCATCCATAAACTTAGGGTTAAGAGAGTCATCATTTATGGGGGAGGTGGCTTAAATATTTGCACCTTAAACCTTGTCAAAGCCTTAGGATATTTGGAGGAAGCTATTGACCCCAAGAAAAAAATAACCATTAAAGATTACAATGATGAAGAAACAACCTCTAAAGGAATAATAGTCCTTCCCATACAAGTTGGTCCAATGCAAAAAGAGACCATTTGTCAAGTCCTAGATCTTAAGTTGACCTATAATATCCTATTAGGAAGGCCATGGATTCATGAAATGTAGGCAGTACCTTCAACACATCATCAATGCCTAAAATTTTTGTATATGGGACAAGAGGTCATGGTGAGTGGATATTTGAATCCATTCCAATATTGTAATAATATTAAACCTATGAATGATTCATTGGTCCCCCACAATGCAGAAGGCTTTACATCCATAAGAAATGAACAAGGACAAAGTTCCAAGGATCTTCCATCCTTAAAAGGAAAATAAAAGGTAAAGGAGGAAGCCATTGTTGTGGTTGAAGATTACCAAATTCCCACTAACTTAGCTACATAAACTAAGGGAAAGGAGAAAGTTAGTGCGGAAAATAATCATGAAGAAAAGAAGATAAAGAAAAATCCATTCAAATATACACCAAGGAGGACCATTATCAAAAAATGGATAGCATCATGAAGAGTTTTTGATAAGCAATACAAAATCAAACAAAAGGGTGTGGGTGAATACTCTTTATCTATGATGAATCTACCTTTATGTCCAAAGTCCCATGGAAAACCCTCTGGCCTACATACACCCCATAAATACAATGACCACTTTGTAAGAGCTAGTACTTCTTCATCTATGGATGAAGAAGATAATAAAATCCTAAAATGGCTATATAAAGATGAGGAGTCAAGTGCCCATGAAAAATGAATTCAAAATATTAGTAGTCTCACTCATTAATATGGAAAAGGTTTTCAAATAATGCATAAAATGGGATACAAAGGACAAGGGCCTTTAGGCACAAGGAATAAAGGGTTAATTGAACACATTGAAATGTCTTGGAGGGATAGTATGGAAAAATATAGACTGGGGTATCTTGAACAAGGATATACTCAAAAGAGACACCCCATGATTCATGACCAAATTTTGCAACTAGGTTCACAAAGCAATGAAGATTCAAATAGTTGGGAGTGGGACTCATTGTCAAGTGAGTCTTGCCAAGATAAAGAGGTGGATGTAATTCACACTTATACTCCCAACAAGGAAAAAGAACAAGCTTCAGGATCAAATCATAATCAAGCATCAATTTCTAATCAAGAAGGTCTAGAAAATGTGCCAAATCAAGAAGCCAAAGAAACTCAATGGGTAGGAGAGCCTTATGTTCTATCATGGATATCTACTATAGAAGAATCTAACACTAGGTTTAACCCAAGGGATTTTTACCCATTAGAAACTCGAGAGGATTCAAGTGAGAAATATTTTGACCTAAGTTCTCTAGAACACCTAGAAGAGGCACATGTTATATATTTAAGTGATACAATGTTCAAACCTTCCAATGAGGTCATGTCCTTAAACCCTATCGAGCCAAACTGAAAAATTGATCCCTTATCCTTTATCTATCTAGAACTCATTGAATGGGATGCCATCGAACCTACTATCCTTCCTGCATTCTTGAATGGAAAATCGATGTCTCAATACCTAAATGTGGTTAAACCTTCTACCAATCAATATCAAGAAGAAGTGATGAAGGGAAGTATCCAATCTATCAATTTAGATAAAAATGAAAAAAAAACAAAAAAAAATGTAAAATTCAAAGAATCTAATGTTGAAAACCACATTGTGGCAGCATTAGATCACAAAGAGAAAGAAATAAAGGATGTTTCCAAAGGTGAAAACCCAAAAGAGGCACCTAAGGAAGAGAGGTTGAATACTTTACCCAAATACTATGAGGAAAGGTCACCTATTTTGATAGAACCAACAGAGAAAGTCAACATTGGGTCAAAATCAGAACCAAAGATCATACATCTAGCAACATCCTTATCCAATGAAGAAAAAGAGGAGTTCATGAAATTCTTCAAGGAAAGATAAATAAATTTTACATGGCCATATGATGATATGTTGGGACTAGATCCAAACTTGATAAGGCATCATTTAAACATCAAAGAAGGAATCACACCAATTAAATAGAAATTGAGGAAAATGCACCCACACATAACACTTCTTGTCAAAGTGGAATTGGAAAAATTACTAAAAGTGGGATTCATAAGAGCCATCGATTATGTTGAATGGATATCAAACATTGTGCCTATTTCAAAAGAAGAAAAGTCTATTAGAATTTGCACAGACTTCAAAGATCTCAACCTCGCATGTCCAAAGGATGATTTTCCATTACCAAGCATAGATGTCATAATGGACTTAATAGCGGGTCACTCAATGTTCTCACTCATGGATAGATTTAGTGGCTACAATCAGATTAAAATAGCACCCAAAGATCAAGATAAAATGACATTCACATGCCCATGGGGGACATTTTGTTGGAATTTTATGCCCTTTGCTATAAAAAAATGTAGGAGCAACATATCAACAAGCCATGACTACTATATTTCATGATATGATATACAAATTCCTAGAGGACTAGGTAGATGAAATACTTGCAAAACATCATTCAATGGAAGAGCATGTATCTATTCTAGAAAAATATTTACAAGGTTGGAGCAATTCAAAGTAAGACTCGATACCAAGAAATGTGCATTTGGTGTACAATTAGGAAAGTTGCTAGGATACATAGTTTCAGCCAAAGGAATAGAGGTAGACCCCGCAAAAGTAAATGAAATAATGGAAATGGGGGCACCTTTAAATGTAAGCCAAATGAGATCACTCCAAGGGATGATTCAATCAATCAAGAGGTTCATATCACAACTGGTGGAGAAATGCCACTCTTTTACTCAACTCCTTCACAAGGAAATAGTATTTAGATGGGATGAGAACTGTGAAGAAGCATTCACGTTACTTAAAAAGTACCTGAGTAACCTGTTGCCTAATTTTTTTAACATCAACCTGTAAATACTAAACATCAAAAGCCTATGTCGGTGCCTGTGCTGGAGGATCTTGTGGAGGAGCCTATAGAGGAGCCTATGTTGGAGGAGCCTAAGAAGAAGATGGAATAGAAGAAGATGTAAGAGAAGAAGAATATGGAAGTTGTATAGAAGGAGGAGGACCTTGTGGAGGAGGAGGTACCAGGGGTGCCTATGCTTGATCCACTAAAATTTGTGCATCAATGTCCGCAACAACCTGTGGGGCAACTTGCCTATACACCTAAATATGGTTAAAATGGAAACATAGTAATATACCTAACATTCAACACATATTCATTTGAAATTGGATTTGAATTGGAATAGCATAAGTAAATCCGAAAATACTTGAAAATCAATTAGGTCAAGATACATACCTCATCATGAAATTGATTCATAAATACCTATTTTCTGAAGTATGTACATACTTTCAGAAAAATCTAAAACCTATCCTGGACTGGAAATGCTCAGATGAAGAAAACCCAGAAATCTTTCACGGAGATGGCTCAGCTCAGGTTTGACCCTCATAAAAGGTCAAATACCACATTCTTTATTTGAAGTCCGATTCAAATTCTGTTCATAGATCTTAGAAGTTCAGTGAAAAGGGTACTCAAATCTATCCTTTGATCCTCAAAAAAACAACTATAGATATCTGAAAAGGGGAGTTTTGGGGTGGCTATATAGGGTTTTGCCCTAGTCAAACCCCCATTTTGGTGGTCTCCACCTCCATGAATAGCTGATTGAAATAGAATGTGTGTGTGTGTATGTATTGAAAGTGTAATACCAAGATCTAATCCTCTAGATCAAAACCCTAGCATGAATGTGTATGAAATAACAATGCATAGATTTGAATAAGATAGAAAAGAATACCAAGCCCCCAAGGCTAAAGTACTTCTACCAAACTCACAATCCATAATTGCTACCCCATGATTAAATCCTTGAATGCTTGAAAGTTGATAATGGTGGATCAACGAAGAAGGGATCTCTCTTGCTCCAAATATGAGTCTACAAAGATGCTTAATGTCAAAAATGGCTTGATTTTCTATATCTTCCTTTTGCTAACTTGCACCTTCACTATTCTTCCCTTACTTGAATTCTTGCTTGCACTTGAGAGCTTGCAATTGCTTGAGATGAGATATGAAAACTTGATGTGAAAAATGAGAGAGGAAGGCCTCCTTTTATAGTGATCTAGGGCACACTCCTCTAGATGGGCCACCTTGGAGAATTAAATCCCAATTAGGTCCTCACCTTTAAAAAATATACCTAGATTAAATGCAATTAAAGGATTTACCATCCTGAAACCTGAAATGGCTGACCCGGAGGCAGGAAAATAAATTTCCTGAAATCCCGAAGCCCAAAAATTAAGGATCTAGAAAATTTAGAGAAAGGGGTCAAAGTCAACATTGACCTTGACCTAGTTAGGGTCAAGCTTGATGCTGACCTAGTTAGGGTTGACCTAAGACATTGACCTTTTTCCCAGGTTGACTCAAAATCAAGTGCAAAGGTCCTAGGGATGCCCAGAAACCTAAAATTGATGCCAGAACAGGAGAATGTCAAGAATAGACATAAAATCCTATGATTACTGAAATGAAGGCCAAGAGGATCCATTTCTAAATCCTACCTAGAAAATAGAGTCATGGAAGAGGGAAATTCAAGAGAATCCTTAAGATCCTAACCCTAATTTCCCCTAGAATGAAGAAATCAAGTGCAGAATGCATCCTAAATGCATGTCTATCATGATAAATGTATTAAAAGAGGGTGCTAAACCTATCAAGATAGAAGTGCTTCCAATTTAAGATGATAAATTTAGCCCCCACTTTAGCTTAGTTATGACACTATGTGAATATGCAAGCTAAAGTAAGAAAACATCATAGTAAATAAAAAGGATATAGCCAAGTCCTTGATGTAAAGATCTTGCAGAAAATTGTTAGAACCTGCAACACACAAGGTTAATGAAAATATATAAATCACCTAAATCTTACTATATGATAATTTGATAAGTTTATAGAGCCCCTTATGCCCCCCCTATTTCGGCTTTCTACTTCGGAAGGGTGAAACAGGGTGATAAGAAAAACTCTATATACAGGATATGCAGAGTGGTGAAAATTCCTTTCCTAAACCAATTAGAAGGATTCCTAACCTTCCTAAACTAGTTCAAGGAGTTAGGTATCTGAATCATGATTCCAATGCCACTGATGGCACTAAAAATGAAGTTACCGAACTTAAGTTATGATGAAAAGAGTGGATGTCTGTCTCAATGCATAAGAAAGAAATTTTGAGTTTTTACCCTAAGAAAACCCTAATTTGAACTTATAAAATAGATGAATAGTAATACTTACTCATTCTTACCATTTTTAGATTCGAAATGAGAAAGCATGATGCTGAGAAGAGAAGAACTATGAGTGAGACGCCTGGAGTCTCTGAGACACAGCTTAGCTACCAGACGGCCACTACCCGAAGTGAGTTATGCTTTTATCCACCTTTGTGTTTTTCAATTTCCTATTTTGAGAGGTCAGGTCAATTTTGCCCCCTTTAGGTTGACCCTGACCCATTTAGGTCGACATTGACCCACCTAGGTCAACTTTGACCCATAAAAGTTGACATTGCCTAGGGGGTTTTTGTCATGTTTTGAGATGAGGTTGACCTTGACCCAAAAAGGTTGACCCTGACCCAGTAAAGTCGACATTGACCCAGTAATGTTGACATTGACCTAACTAAGGTCGACTTTGACCTAGTTTAGTTAGATTTGTAGATTTGATGATGTAGATTACTAATATGATGTTTGTTTGTGCTGACAGGACCTAGTCTGCTTCCGAGAACATCCCTTTGGGGAATTGCTAGTGAATGTCAAGGAGAGACTGTCTGAGCTAGATGATGAGGGGATGTAGTTACTGAGGGATGTGGGACTGTACTAGGTATCAGTCCTTCCATAGATCAGACTACACTGAGCCATGATGTTAGCTTTGATAGAGAGATGGGATGAGGATACATGCTCCTTCCATCTTCCATGTGGGGAGATCACAATGACTTTAGAGGATGTATGCAGGATTATGCAGCTTCCAGTCCGAGGGGAGACTGTCAGACCTACAGCCCAGCATGGTTGTGAGTAGATCCATGTAGACTTAGAGTACTGTATAGGTGTGCATCCACTGATGTGGAGCCAATCAGATTAGATACCACTATTTGTCATACTATCAGGCCCTACACCTTTAGTACGGAAGTTGTTGGTGTGCATAGTATCCTTGGTTGTGCTACCCAAATCAAAGGGTACCATATTTTGTTCACCTCTGACACATCTTATATAGAAGATGGAGAGAGAGAGGACTATCTTCTCATAGGGTCATAGCATGCTAGCACAGCTATACCATGAGCTGAGTTAGTTAGTGAGGTATCAGTGAGAGAGTTTATCGATATGCACAGTTTTGGAGATATGGATCTTTGAGCATTTCGCATGTACACATCCATAGGGAGTGCTGATGAAGGTAGATGTGAGGATAGTGAGAGCTTTTGCATATCCTTTGAGGGATATTTGGAAATTTGGGGATATGCTCTAATGGAGAGTACATCTAGACCACATTGCCAACACTGATGTGATATGGAGACCCTACTGCCAGATGACAGAGTGGCTTGATACACAATTCCAAATGAGACATTCATAGTAGAGAAAGCTACTAGAGGGTCATCAGAATCATATAGTGATGTCCTACTATTATGAACAGGTGAAGAGGTAGTTCGGCCTCCTACAGGGAGTCCCTAAGGCAGTACCTCGCTATATGCATCCGATGAGATACTATCAGAGACCGGCACCATTCACCAACCATTGATAGCAGACATTGAGGATAGTGATATAGAGGAGAAAAAGGATAGAGAGGTACCATCAGATGTAACCTATGAAGGTGTGAGCCAAGATTACATCAGGTACTAGAGTTTGGAGGGGATCCATCCTATCTTTCTTGAGGATTATCCTATAGGTGATCCAGGCTTGACAGAGGGGATACATCAGGATAGTGGAGCCACTGAGGAGGATGAGGATATCGAAGGTGAGGAGGAGCACATCTCTGAGGGAGAACCCATGGAGGAGGAGAGAGTAGATTAGAGAGCAGAGGAGGAAGTGGAGGACAGAGCAGAGGAGATGCCCCCAGCTGGTGATACTGGTAAAGATATACTTAATACACATGCATCACCATTGAGATCATGACGGCCCCCACAGCCCCACACAGAGACACCACCATCGAGGCCTAGACATAGCAAGCATGGAGAGAGTAGCCACTCCATGCCCCCACCATCCAGGCACTTTAGTGATGTCTAGGAGGGAGACCCAGGTATAAATTTGATTGAAAATTGCTTGAATATATGATTTGATTTGACATAGATAGGATACTAGACTGATAGAAGTTTTTCTATCTACAGCTAGCATAGCGAAGTGGATGAGCTTTGTATTTGAGGTTCCCAAGGATAACATTATATCCTACTGACTACCAGCTAATGAGTGAGAGTCTTCCATTGGTCACAGGGATCCCAGCAGACATGCCGACATCTTTGTATGTATCCAGCAAGAGCTGAGGATGTGCAGAGAAAGAGAGGAGAAGATGATGGTAGAGATACAAAGTCTTCGTGAGTGTGTACAGGGTATGAGCATATCCAGGAGCCACACACAGACACACAAATCTTCATCTTCCCATCACAGAACAAAGAGATCTGGGAGCCACCGACCAACAGAGCATCATAGTGATAGATATAGTGATAGATAGGGCCATTGGCCTCATATGTATCAAAACTTGAAAAATGAAATTTGTGATAAATGAAAAACTTTCTCTACTAATTAGTTCTATGTTTGATTACTATGCTTTCACCAATATAAAACTTAATAGAAAGAAAGAAAGATAAAAAGAAAGTGCATAAACATATTCAATATGTAATTTTTACTAAAACTACATAACCTATAAAACAAATTTTTATAAGGAATACATGAATGCACATGGAATAAAAATATTAAGGGTAATAACATTTAAGATGCATAATATTAATGGGTTCCTTAAAAGAAACACCATCCATATAAGCAAGTTTGTAAGCACCCGAACCAAAGTTTTGAATAACAACAAAAGGTCCAAGCCAATTAGGGCTAAATTTTCCTTTTTCCCCCAGTAAAGCATTCACATTCTGTTGATTCTCATAAAGAACTAAATCACCAACCACAAATGTTCATTCAATTACCTTATGATTGTATTATTTCTGAAGAGATTTATGATAAGCTTTGATATGTTCTAATGCATGTATTTTTTGTTCATCTAACATTTCTAATTCTTGTAAGCGTTGTTCATGAAAAGTATCTTTATCAATTATCCCATGAAAAGAAATACGTAAAGAAGGTATTTCCAGTTCCAAAGGCATAATAGCATCAGTACCATAGACAAGATTATAAGGAGAAGTACCCATGGTAGTACGAACACTAGTCCTATAGGCCCATAAAGCATAAGTCAATTGAGTATGCCAATCTTTGGCATGCTTATTAACTATTTTTCTCAAGATTTTTTCAATAATTTTATTTGATGCTTCATCTTGTCCATTAGATTGAGGATAATAACGAGTTGAAAATCTATGTTGAATCCTATATTTCTCCAAGAATTTTGCAACTTCTTTATTTTTAAAAGATGTTCCATTATCCGAAATTATCATCGAAGGGATACCAAATCTTGTTATGATATTATTAAGGATAAAATCAAAAATAACATTCGGCGTTGTTGAAGAAAGAGGAACAGCTTCATCCCACTTTGTGAAGTAATCTGTAGCCATGAAAATGTAAGTATGTCCTTGAGAAGAAGTTGGTGAGATTTTTCCAATAAGGTCAAAACCCCAAACACTGAAAGGCCATGGAGAAACTTGATTACGAAGCTCATGAGAAGGCGCATGAATCAAATTACTATGTTGTTGACATTGAGGACATTTCTTAACAAACATGAAAGAATCCTATTCCATGGTTTGCCAATAATATCCCATTCGAAGAAATTTATTAACCAGGGATTTTCCACCAAAATGTCCTCCACAAGAACTAGAATGAGCCTCTGCTAAAGCTACAGGAATTTCAGTTCTATTAAGACATCTTAATAATAATCCTTTGTAAGAGTGTTTGTAAAGCGTATCTCCTAAAATGATGTACCAAGCTGCAAGTTTCTGAATATGATTACGCATGTTCCTTGTTGCTGATTTAGGAAAAGTACCATCCTTCAAAAAATTAAAAATATGTGAATAACATTCATCTGAATGCAAATTGAAATAGTCAGAGGTGATCTTATCAAAAATTGCAGGGCATTTAAGAGTTTGTATAGTAACTTGAAAGTTTTCCGCATTGTTCTCAAGACAAACCAAGGAAGCTGCACTAGCCATAGCATCTGCATGTTGATTATCCTTCCTAGGTAAAGTCTGAATCCTATAAGATGGGAATTGTGAAAGCACATCAAGAGCTAAATCTCTATATTGTGTCATTTTAGTATTTTTAGTTTGATATACTCCTTTAATCTGTTCAACTATCAGTTGTGAATCACAATATATTTGTAAATGTTGGATATTGAGGGATGAAGCTGCTCATAGTCCAACTATAAGGGCTTCATACTTCACAATATTATTAGTACAAGGAAAAGTTAATTTATATGATAAAGGGATGGGTTTTTTTGTAGGGGGAATCAAGATGATACCCACACCAGAACCTCTTTTACACTTAGACCCATCAAAATATAATTCCCAAATATCATCTTGTTGAATAGCTAGAATATTATCGTCAGGAAATTCCATAGAAGTAGACTTTTCATCTAGACAAGGACTAGGAGCCTCAGCTAAGTAATCTGTCAACGCATGTCCCTTAATATATTTTTGAGAAATAAAATTAAGATCAAATTCGGTGAGCAACATAACCCATTTTGCTAACCGACCAAAAAGATCAGTTTGTGAGAAAAGATGTTTCAAAGGATCAAACTTGACAATCACATTAACTTCAACATTTATAAGATAATGCCTGAGTTTCTGACATGCATAAACTATAGCTAGACATTGTCTTTCTAAATCTATATATCATGTTTCATAATCAATTAAAGTCTGACTAATGTAATACATAGGTTTTTCTTTACCAGTATCATCAATTTGAGCTAACAACGCACTTACAGCCCGTGGAGTCACTGAAGTGTATAATTGAAAGGGTTTATCACAATTTGTAGGTTGCAAGATAGGAGGATTCGCAAGATACTCCTTAAATTTCTCAAAAGTTTGTTTACACTCCTCATTCCAAGAGAAAGTGGTATCCTTTCTAAGCAAGGAAGTAAAAGGAATAGTTCTATCGGCTAAATTAGAAATAAAGCGATGAATAGCTTGTATTTTTCCTTGTAAACTTTGCAACTGAGAAATATTCTTAGGAGGAGGCATATTAACAATAGCGTCAATCTTTTTAGTATCTACTTCAATGCCTCGCTTAGAGATTATAAATCCTAATAATTTACCAGAGTCAACTCCAAAGACACACTTCTTAGGATTCAATCTCATATTATAACTTTGAATTCTTTCAAATATCTATCGTAAAATAGTAACATGATCTACTCTATGTATAGATTTTTCCAAGATGTCATCCACGTAATCTTCAAGAATCTTATGAATGTAATCATGAAAAATTAGAGTCATAGCCCGTTGATAATTTGCTCCCGCATTTTTTAATCCAAAAGGCATCATGACCCAACAAAAGGTTCCCCAAGGTGTTATAAATGCAGGCTTAAATTGATCTTTAGGGGGGATAAAGATTTGATTATATCCTGAAAAACCATCCATAAAAGATAACAAAGCATGACCCACTGTTGAATCCACAATCATATCAATATTAGGTAGCGGGAAATCATCTTTCAAGGATGCCTTATTTAAATCTCTAAAATTAGTGCACATCCTTATCTTATTTTCTCCTTTTGACAAAGGCACAATGTTTGAAATCCAATCAGAATAATCAATAGAATGGATAAATCTAGAATCCAATAGTTTTTCAATTTCACCTTTAACTAACAAAGCAATTCATGGATTCATCTTTCAAATTTTTTGTTTCATAGGTTTCATATTTGGTTTTAGAACAATGTTATGAGTAACAATTTTAGAATCAATACCTAGCATATTAAAATATGTCCAAGCAAAGATATCCTTAAATTTGAGCAAAAGGGAAGCCAACTGATCACGTTCATCCTGATTCAAACATTTCCCAATTTTTATCATCCTTTCAGAATCATTTTCATCCACTTGAATATCAATAGTCTCAATGATTAACAAATCACTTCTTATCGGAGAATCCATTGGTAAAGGGAGAATATCATGTTCTTCATGTTCTCCAAAATAAGCATTTGTTTTTAAGCAATAAGGCTTTCCTCGTTTGTGATGAAACTTAGGAAGATCCTCATAAACCCCTAAAAATTCCATTAACGCTTCATCTTTAGGAAAAATATCCAAATAGGATTGTTGATTAAGGTCAATAAGCAATAGGTTAACCAATTTCAACTATCCACTGCAAATATGATTAACATTAAGAAGAAAAAATGATGGTTGTCTATAAGGATTAAATCCTAATCCATACATATGATCATAGATGTCATTATCCAGAGGTACTTGTATACCTTGTTCATATTTACCACATCCTTTCCCATTAAATCCTGATTTCTTAAGAAAATGATAACCAGGGCCATATCAATCAGTCATATCAGAAGGATTCCAAGGAGTGGCATATGTCACAATGTCATAACAATCAGGCTTTATAGTGTCAAGCATTTCATTAATCGAAGCAGCAACAAAATTACTTTTTAATTCTTCAGACAACAGGGAAGAAATAAAAACCTTTTTCTCAAATTCACTCTGTTGCTTCATGAATTCTAAATCAGAGACCTTGTATTCTCCAATAAAGGTAGGATTAAAATCCAATGTCCCCCAATCATCCTCAGTCAACGAAGAAGAAGAAGATGGAGCTTCTTCTTGTTGAATCTTAGGTTGTTTTATCTCAGATTGTTGTATCTCCGCTTGTTTCTGAATCTCCTTATTAGGTTGAATAGGTTCAGAGTTCTTAGCATATTCAGCATTTAAGCAAGGGTTCAGGGCATCATCCACATGTAATGTATACATTAGATTATTATAGATGAACCTAACCTTGCGATGAAGAGTAGAAGGAACTGCATGCATAGTATGTAACCAAGGTCTTCCTAAAAGAAGATTATAGTTGAGAGGTCCAGGCATAACATGGATAGGAGTATTTATAATAACTAGACCTACTTTAACAGGTAAGGTAATAATACCCAAAGTTCTTTTTGCAATATTATCAAATCCACATATAGGAACATTATCAGGCTGAATAGTAGATAAATCAGCCTTACTTGCCTCAAGCATATCCATGCTACAAACATTAAGTCTAGATCCATTGTCAATTAAGGTTCTATGAATGATACGCTAATTAATAGAAATAGCCACCATAAGAGCATCATATTGAATTTGCACCTCTAAGGAAGGTAAATCATTATTAGAAAACACAATAGGAGGTACAGAAGGCATAGTATGCATACAATCCAAAATAGAATGAATGTTTTCTTGATTAGGAGGCGAAGCAGGAAGAGTAGATAGAGCTTTTTGCAATGCCTAATGATATGTCGGGGACATTTGAAGTAATTCCCATAAAGATATCTTAACAGGAGTAGCACATAATTGGTCAACTAAGTTATACTCCTTAAAGGTAGATGGATACCTAGGTGCTTGAGGAACCATAGGTTGAGAGGGAGGTAAAGAAACTGGAACAGTAGGCTGAGGGTTATTCCGTGTGCAATAAGCATGTGAAATGGAATCAGTGTTGTCAAAGAAATCCAAAGGATCTCTAGGTTTACCTTTAATTGTTATATGAGGACATCCTTTTACCGTCATCAAAGGTGTAGGATAGATCATTTTAGGTTTATCAATGTTACAAATAGTGGGACATGAAGGTAACCATGCACACACCCTATGGTAAAGGTCAATTGGAGAGGTTGTGGAGGAGAGTGAAATAGGAATAGGATCCATGGAGACCATATTCAAACCATTTTCATCCTCACTACCATGTACCTCATTAGGGATTCTATCCTCTTGTATAATAAAAGCATCATCAAAGTACTCAAAACAAGAATCATACATGTTGAATACAAAGAAAGTACTAAAAGCATGAAAAATAGAAATATTTTTGTATTTTTTAAGGAATTTTGCAATTTTTTTGTATTTTTGAAATATAAATGCAAGAAAGAAATCTACAAGATTTAAATCTAACACCATAAAAGAAAGAGTTGTCGTAAACAAGTTCACCAAAATTAATATTGTTAAAAAGGAAACATAGTAATATACCTAACATTCAACACATATTCATTTGAAATTGGATTTGAATTGGAATAGCATAAGTAGATCTAAAAATACTTGAAAATCAATTAGGTCAAGATACATATCTCATCATGAAATTGATTCATAAATACCTATTTTCTGAAGTATGTACACACTTTCAAAAAAATCTAAAACCTATCCCGAACTAGAAATGCTGAGATGAAGAAAACCCAGAAATCTTTCGCGGAGATGGCTCAGCTCGGGTTTGACCCTCATAAAAGGTCAAATACCACATTCTTTATTTGAAGTCCAATTCAAATTTTGTTTACAAATCCTGAAAGTTCGGCGAAAAGGGTACTCAAATCTATCCTCTTATCCTCAAAACAACAACTATAGATATCTGAAAAGGGGAGTTTTGGGGTGGCTATATAGGGTTTTTCCCTAGTCAAACCCCCATTTTTGTGGTCTCCACCTCCATGAATAGCCGATTGAAATAGAATGTGTGTGTGTATGTATTGAAAGTGTAATGCAAAGATCTAATCCTCTAGATCAAAACCCTAGCATGAATGTGTATGAAATAACAATGCATAGATTTGAATAAGATAGAAAAGCATACCAAGCCCCCAAGGCTAAAGTACTTCTACCAAACTCACAATCCTTAATTGCTACCCCATGATTAAATCCTTGAATGCTTGAAAGTTGATAATGGTGGATCAAGGAAGAAGGGATATCTCTTGCTCCAAATATGAGTCTACAAAGATGCTTGATGTCAACAATGGCTTGATCTTCTATATCTTCCTCTTGCTAACTTGCACCTTCATTATTCTTCCCTTACTTGAATTCTTGCTTGCACTTGAGAGCTTGCAATTGCTTGAGATGAGATATGAAAACTTGATGTGAAAAATGAGAGAGGAAGGCCTCCTTTTATAGTGATCTAGGGCACACTCCTCTAGATGGGCCACCTTGGAGAATTAAATCCCAATTAGGTCCTCACCTTTAGAAAATATACCTAGATTAAATGCAATTACAGGATTTACCATCCTGAAACCCGAAATGGCTGACCCGGAGGTGGGAAAATAAATTTCCCGAAAACCCGAAGCCCGAAAATTAAGGATCTAGAAAATTTAGAGAAAGGGGTCAAAGTCGACATTGACCCTGACGTAGTCAGGGTCGACCTAAGACATTGACCTTTTTCCCAGGTTGACTCAAAATCAAGTGCAGAGGTCCTAGGGATGCCTAGAAACCTAAAATTGATGCCAGAACAGGACAGAATGTCAGGAATAGACATAAAATCCTATGATTACTAAAATGAAGGCTAGGAGGATCCATTTCTAAATCCTACCTAGAAAATAGAGTCATGGAAGAGGGAAATTCAGGAGAATCCTTAAGATCCTAACCCTAATTTCACCTAGAATGAAGAAATCAAGTGCAGAATGCATCCTAAATGCATGTCTATCATGATAAATATATTAAAAGAGGGTGCTAAACCTATCAAGATGGAAGTGCTTCCATTTTAAGATGATACAACACCTGTACCCTATGCTGGCCCCATTTGGCCAGTCTATCCTAACCAACCTGATGAAGAGCCTTGAAGGGGCCACCTTGAATTCTAACCCATCCACCTCTTATAAAAATTCCACATCTAGCAAGAGTGGGCAACAATCACAAGAATAACAACCTTGCCACCTTGTTTGGCTTTTCCCGCTCGTCATCCCTAATGACCCCATCTCCTACCATCACCTCCATCACCACCATCACCATCATCATCACCAAACTGCTCACCAATCCCTAACACTGGCTCTGCATGATCTATGAACTAGGAAATGGGTTCTGTAAGAACCACTGGGCATATTCATCTGTCATACCAGCATCAACAATATGCTCCCTCATGTCCCAGGCTAGGTGAGGAAGCTATAGTAACTCATCCTAAGTTGTCCTGTAGTCTATTTTTTTACCCCAAAGGGATCTCTCTACCTATACCCAGGCTTATAATGATAATCCCTATGGCATACCATGAGCCCGACCCAACTTTCATAGAACCTGGTGAAAGAAGAATCTCTCGATAATCAAGGGCATCTTCCCTATCATCCATCATGCCATGCACATGTAAGGTAGCTCATATATATCCTCAGGAAAAGGCTCACATCCTAGATACAGCCACCACACCATTTGATCTATATCGTCAACAATGTGACGCCAGTAATCTAACTTGCCCAAGTGGGCTTGGACAACAATCCCCTCATAGATGAATGCAAACGGCCATCCTAGATCACAGTGTTGCACTACAATGGGCTGAATCATAGGAATGTGCTCCCATATCCATAGCTATAATAGGACTACCCCAACAAAAAGAGTAGCCCCATGTTGATGCACCACATCATGCAGCTCATGATAAAGTTGTGATAAGATGCATGAGCCCCAGTCAAATTTGCAGGGGTGG
Organism: Chamaecyparis obtusa; assembly: GCA_027943335.1. Classification (NCBI taxonomy): domain Eukaryota; kingdom Viridiplantae; phylum Streptophyta; class Pinopsida; order Cupressales; family Cupressaceae; genus Chamaecyparis; species Chamaecyparis obtusa. The sequence continues at coordinate 389,943 of BSBK01005014.1, forward strand.
GAAATCATATCCTCTAGTATGTGGCCCCAACCAATCGCAAAACTATGTCCTCGATGATCCAGAACCAAAAACCTAGCAACCAGAACTCCTAGTACTCCTAAAAGTACAGGGAAAGAAGGGAACTACGTCCATAAGATACTATAATCTCTGATAGTGGGGTTGCTAAATATCCACCGACATATAGTGTCTTCATAAACCTAATCATAATATATAATCTCCCCATTGGTGGGGATCCTCAATAATCTATACGCGTCCTCAGGGGTGATGGTCATCTCCCCCATAGACAAGTGAAACATGTTATGGTTAGAGTGCCAACACTCTTCCATAGTTGTGAGTAGACCTTGATTCACACAGAATCAAGGGAGAGAAAGAAAAAATGACAAACCACACTGACCAATTAGTCAGCGCTCCTTCTCCCCAAGATTGTCTGCCATGTTGAATGAAAACGGGAATAGACATCGGACACCCAACTTTTAGAGGTAAGTTTGTGGAAGAAAGTATAAACACATCATAAATTAAAATAATTAACTATTGAATCATCATATGTCAATCAACCAATCAAAATCAAATCAAACCATAATCAATTTTCCTAATTCTATTCAAAGAGGACGGAAAATTTATCATCACAATCGACCATCTAATCAAGATTGACAATCAAAATTCAATATCGCATGAATAGAACTGACATGAAACAACTTGTTGTAAACAAAACTCAACACCTAAGCCAATCGACCAATTGACAACATCAGACAAATAGGAAAACTGAGTGAAAGGTTTTTTGAAAATTCCAAGCAAGAAGTACGCACTATTTCATGGCTTAAATGCACTGAAAATCAAATGCTTAGCTTAAATATGTGAAAGCACAAAAAAATTATTTGAATGTGTAGAAACAAGTTGAAAGTGCAGCAAGAACTAGTACATGTTGCAGGATTCACCTGTATGCATTGCTAAACTAATCAAATGCGCAATCAAATTTGAAAGCGCAATAGAAAATCGTAAAGGTAAAAGCTTGACCTAGGTTTCACGTTTAAGAGTGCAACAAGAATGATTGAACATGCTACGAAAAATTGTGGATGTGCTCAAACAAACTTGTATGCACAACACAAATGCTTGAAAGCATAGCTAAATTTAAAAAATGAGAAAAATAATTTTTTTCTAAGAACAATCCAAATTTGTCAAAATTAAATGCATGAAACAGACAAAGTAAGTTTTTAGGGGTACATATCAGAGGTCCATAGCCAAGCGGGTGCTGGTACCGTCGACCTCACTCTAATCTATGCTCTCGAATCAGGATAACCATCGTAAAAGGGTCAGAGGGTCAGAGTGAAAAAGTGAAAGTGAAGGGTGAAAATGAATAGTGAAAATAAACTACCCCTATATATAGCCCTTTTGACCTAAAAAGGGGAACTTTTGACCAGAAAATGACCAAGGACCCAAATTTAACACCCAATCGACCAAATCAAGGGCATTTTTCATCACATCATCGCAAATTCATTATCAGAAATGAAATCGAAATTAACACTTAATTGAAAATATTCAATGCAAATGATAAAAAATTGAACATCTTTCACCAAAATCAAATTTCATTTCATTTTTGAGGGAGCATACACTTAGATTATCAAAATCATCATCAGCGTAATCAAATCAAAGGCATAAAACTTTCAACATTTAAATGTTTTTGCATTAATCAAGTGGGGCATCAAAACACTGAATCAGGTCGAATCGGGCATCATATCTACAATCCATCATTGAAATGAGTATCGGGAACTATAATCAATCAAACATTATCAAATTCATCATCAGTATCTGCATCTTTTATCAACATCAAATCGATCATTAGTAAATCTGTGGCTTTGCATCAAGATATCATGACATTCTTTGAACCGATATGCTTCGCACATTGATTCAAAGAGGGGCATTTGTACTCACCTAAAAATGGTCAAGATCAATTCAAGTGATAAAATAAGGAAAAATCAAAACAATAAATTACAATCAAGCTAAAATCTAATTTTAATTGAAAATCAAAAGCCAATAAATCAGTTTAAATCAATTAAATCAAGATAAATCAATTAATTGTGTAATTAATCTAATTAATTGTATAGTTTAATTTAAATCAAATTAACCCATTCAAGGGATACACATGGCTAAACAAATCAATTTAATTCAATTATTAAATCCATATTTTCCCTCACCCACCGCATGGGAGGAAAATGCCTCAACCAATGGGAATTAAGGATTGGACTCACATGGATCAAGCTCAAATCAAATCTCAATTACATATAAGGTGAGAGCATCTTCACCACTCATTTTGTCTCTTTGTCCCAAACTTTGAGGATGATCCATTTAAATTGTCCCCAAAGGTGGAACCATGGACTTAACCTTAATCCAACCATGATCAACTCAACTCCACCCCCTATGTTTTCCAAAATCTATAAAAGCAAGACCAAAATCAAGAGAAATCCATCCACAAATCTGAGAATTGCATCAAACCTCTTGAGTTTTTGAGCTAGAAAGGCATTTTAGGCTATTTTGAGCATAGTTTCAACTCAAATTCACTTAATTAGCTTAATCATCTATCATTTCTCATTTTAAGGTTGTCACTAATGGAGGCTTGCTGAGGCAAACTTAAATAGAGAGCCATAGAATGCTCATTAGTTGTATTTGCATTTAAATAGCTCACTAATTGTGGTATTTAGTCTATTTTATTCATTTATTACTAAGCTAACCCTATGAAGGTACTTTCCATAGTACACACATTCACCATTATTGGGATGTATGCCAAGAAATCATGTTACAAATCTAGATTTACACCTGGATGAGGCCCAGTAGAATCTTGATATTTTAGTATGCACAATCATAAATAGAGAGTTCGAGTACTATTAGATTTTGCCTCCTAAAGAGGTAAAAAAATTTTAACATTATGTTCATGCTACAAATTTCCAAAATTTATAATTTAAATTTAATTTTTAACTATCGTGTATATATATCAATTATGTAGGTGGATATGCTTCTTGTTACTCCTACCTTGAGCTCTGATTGTGTACATCAATGAGACTCACTTGATGATGTCAGCACTAATGGACATGTGAGTTTTAAATTTATACATTTACGTGCATACATACTTTCTTTTAAATGATTATAATTTAATATATTTAATTTGTCTACATATACATCTTTTTTTCTACGTGGATCAATACATCCTCCACAACATGATAGTCACTAATAGGATATCTTAGTGATGAGATGTCACGATAAGTTCCAGGGTGTTGAACCATCAAGGTAGACATTTTATTTTCTATTTTACACACTTATAGTTTGACAATTTATACACTTAAACTTTGGCATATTGCATTTGATGTTATATGTATATATTTGATGATTTATACTTTATATTTTTTATGATTCTAGATTCTTTACATACTTTATACATTTGATAATTAGATACATTATATGATTTAATGATTAGATGTTGTTTCATGTTATATGTATACATGATCTTATGATTAGAGAATGATTACATTCACCCCAGTATGGAAAAGGTAATTTAGATCAAGGTCTAATAGTAGGGAATCTAAATAAATATTCTAATATTATTTTTTTATGTTAGATATTTAAGATCTTTAAAATAAAGTATTTCAATGAACAAAAATGCATCATCCCCTTACTAAATTTCCCAATTAAACAACAATTAAAATTTCATCATAAAATATCGTGCATAGATGCAACATATAAGAATTTAAATCATCCCCTTAAGATATGTCCTAAATTAAAAACAACACTAAAAATTTCATAATACAATATCATGCATACATGCAAGATATGGGAATTTAAATCATCCCCTTAAGACATGTAATAATTAAACAATATAAATTTTATAATATAATAGCATGCATACATGTAACATAGAAGTTTTTAAAGCATCCCCTTAATACATGTCCTAATTAAACAACAATAGAAATTTCATAATACATTTGATAGTGTTGTGCATATGTATGGATAATATAATAATTTAAATCATCTCCCTAATCCATGTATCATAATTAAACAACATCCCCTTAAGCCATGTATCTAAGCTTAAGAAAAAATCTATATTTATGTAAAAAAATTCAACCAAGTCACACAAGTTTCAAACATACATATTATTTCTAGGCCACATCAAATGGTTTGGCTCACTCTTGCATAACATGTAATATTCCCTCATTATGATCAGTATCTAGTCTCCACTTATGAATGTCACGTCCTATGAATGGATGGAGAGATAGGGTAGTAGCAATTACAAGGTGGCTATACTGATAGACCTTGTTGTCATGTTGATAATCAATGAAGTGAATCCCATGTTTATCTATTTTTATTTTCTTCAAATATGTTCCTTGCACATCAAATGAACCTGCACACACAAGAAAAAATATTTCAAACATTGAGTCCTAGAGCTAGAGATAATTTTAATGTGTACAAGGTATATTATATTAAATTTTAAGTTTAAATTATAATAAATTTAAAATAGATACGCTATTCACCTATGGGAAACATAATTTCATTGCTTGTTTCATTCTTTGTTATATTCTTTCTCTCCTTCATGTAATGTAATAAATAGTAACTAACACATTCTACATTTCCAAGCTCTACCATGACTGTAAAAACATGTGCTGCACATTATTTTAAAAATTTCACTCAATATATATGTTTATGAAAGTAAATATGTAGGTACATATATAAATTTATAGATTGAACATGAAGTTAAATATATGTACCAATTTTGATCAATCTTGAAATATGATCATAATCGGTAGAAATCAATGGAATTTCATCGAAACTTTAATCCTCATCTTTATCATTTGTATTAGTAACATCTAATGGTACCAAACTCCATGCACTAATATATTGACTTTCTTGGTTGTTTCATTCATCATTGTTTCCAAAAATACAATCAAAACAAAAACATGAGTAATCCCTACTTTACAATGACTACATGTGACTATCTATATTCATAATAAAATGCATAGATCTTATTTTGTCTACTCATGTGCATACATGCATTGATCTTTTATCCATACCTTCAAAACATAAAAAAAAAACCAACTTAGACATAAATGTTCTCTTCAATATATAAAGTATTTAATTTTTTTTAATAATTTGAAAACCTGAAAAAAAATCAAATTTGAAAAGACCATGCATACTTGATATCTCCCAGGACACTATGAATGGTACGACTCAATCCAATCTTGATGATGTACTAGCCTTATTTGGAACAGCAAAGTGTATCTTGCACCATTGAGCTACATCATGCACATCTTTTATATCAAATCCATGATAATCCATTTGATACTTTCTTAAAGCACATTTGATGCAAGCTCCTACACCATCATGCTCACCCTTTCCATGTCCACTCTCAAAGAAACTCAAAAAATGTGGTATATTTTGGTATTGATGATATCTACATAGTGCATAAAATGTCCTTGCTGATTTGAATTGTGCTTCACATCCATCTGACCATACAAAAATCTTTTCAATTTTTATGCCCCTATTTTCCAAATATCCAAAAAGCTTCTTAAAGCAATATTCCATAAAATGTTTCTCATTCTCTTTATCATCACTAATGTAAAAGTGATATTCTTTCTTAATGACATGTGCTTCATATGTATAGTGCCCACCCATAAAAAAAAATTTAGTTTTATATTGCCAAACTCTTTTAGGCCACTTTTATGTGTGCATTGATTATTTTAACTTTATTATGTCATTTTGGATGTATGACATTGCATAGTGATTTGATATTGGATAGTGATGAGATATCATATGTTGGGGTATGACATTACATATGTTGGATATTACATAGTGATTTTATATTGGATAGTTATTTCTAGAAAAAATTGATAAGGGTCCAAATTAATACCAAGTGTATCAGTGACTTCTTACTTGGCTAACTATCCCTACATGTTCCTTGAGGAAAAATTACACCGACATAAAAAAAAAACAAGTAATCAAGGCAAGAAGATTACTTACTACACACTCTATTGGCCACATCACCAAGAGCACAGATCCCAAGCTAATTTCATAAAAAAATGTGATATAAACATCCCTACATGTTCCATGACATATCTATTATCCAAAAATTGAGCAAAAAGCTCCAAAACACAAAAATACCAATTTTTGGAAAAAATTGATAAGGGTCCAAATTAATACCGAGTACAATAGAATACCAATTTCTAAACAACTTGGTAAAACTTTGTCTGTGCCTTTATGTTCATTAACCGATTACTAGTAAATTAACTAGTGTAAATACCGATCAAACTAGTATTTGTAATGTGTAAAGTAAAATAACAAATCATCACATACATACACATATAACACTTGATTTTTAACATGGAAACCCTATTAGGGGAAAAATCACTTGGGACTGGTACCTAAAATAATTACACTCTTCTAAAGTGAGCTCAGTTAAGAGCCAATCCTGTTAAAGGTTAAAAAACACACTGTAAGGTATGACCTTGTTAGAGGATTTATCACTAACAGTTCTCCATGACCAAACATTCACTATGGAGTCAAAAAGAAAACAATCAACATTCATTAAATGTCATAATGAAATAAATAAAGACTGTTAAGTCTCACTCAGTTAAGAGATTTATCTATAGCAATTGTTAGAATACAATAGTAAATGATCTGATTTAAATTACAACTTCCTTTACAAATTTTCAGATCTATGCTAAGCTCATAATACCTCTAGCCATCATAATCACTTCAATTTCTTCTTATCCTCCAACTTTGTTCTTGTCGATTAATTCATTTTTCTCTAACACTCATTGTAGTCTGCAGAAACGCTCGGTTCTTTCTTCAACGTGTCTAACTAGCTTCGCATGAATGCAATTTCCTTCTCACATGCATTATCATTTTGAATGTTGTGTCTCCTTAAATAGACATGATAAATTATTTCCTTCTTAGCCATAGATTTTTCCTCTTAATCTCCATCATTGATTTTGTCGCTTCAACCTTCCTCGAAAATTATGTCTCAAACGCATTTCATTCTTCATCATTCGATCTTCCTTGAATTTTTTCAATCATTTCATCTTCATAATAAACTTTATCTTTAACCTTGGAATCATCCATATTTGTCTATCTCATCATCTTTAGTCAACAATCACATGCTCCATATTATTTCTTACACTCGATCAATAACGTGATGTATCGATTACTTCTTACTCTACTAACATTGTACTCGGTATACACTACACTTTCTCAATGTACATTGTTTCAAATTGGTGTATACTGAGTTCTTCATTTACCCACCATATAAACTTGTTCATTCTTGATCTTTAATTGATAATAGAATCATGTAATACAATCAAATCACTAACATAATGTCATAGACTCATCAATAAGTTACCCAATGAATACCATATCCATATATTTCTCATAAATCTCATCTTTATGTTAATATCCTATTCCTTCACCATTATTACCTTCTTCAGATGTTTGTAACTATTATGATAAGTACAATCAAAACTAGTTGACATCAATGACAATATAATAACTTATTTAATGTCTCACATATAACTTTGTAGCTTGATGATTACCTTCACATTTTGTTCTTTAAGTAATCAATCAGTTGTAATCTATCAATCTCTCATTTTCAAGTATTCAATCAATTGTAATATAACAATCTCTTCATTTGGCATTGATGGCAACACAATATGAAATATGTCATAAAATACCAAACATTTGTCTACAACTTTGTATATATGTTGTGACTTGGTAATTCATTTAATATGTTTAATCACTACAAGCCATCCTTGTCTCTCCCTTTCGGTTAACTTCACTCCTAACTGATATTCATGTATCTCTCTCCAATATTTCCTGATCATCTCTCTCCTTACATGTTGTAATCTCTCTTTGTCATGCCCAAAAAGTTGAGTAAATTAAGTAAAAAAATAGGTATTTAGAAAATAGAAATTGTCAATACTAATACAGCCTCAGGAGGTCTAGCTATGCTATGGGACCCTAGGAAAATTATACTAGAAGTTTCCTTTAGGAATCAAAACTGGATGGGCAAGCAAGTTAGGAGCATTGATAGTTCACTATCTTTTTTTCTCATTAGTTTCTATGGCCCTATAACAACCCCTGGAAGGGAAAACTTATGGTCTGAATTAATAAATTTCCTTGCTAACAACAAGAACCTGAATTGTTTTATAGGAGGATACCTTAATGAAATAAGAAATTTAAATGAAAAGAAAGGAGGAATTCAGTCCACCACTCAATCTATGACAGATTTCAATAACTGGATTAACTCCAATAACCTAATGGATTTCTCTATCTCAAATGGGTCCTTTACTTGGAGTAACAAAAGATCAGGTATAGAGAACATTGCAGAAGAGTTAGACTGATTCTTATTCTTTGGGGACATAACCAAGTTTGACTATAATATCACTACCTCACTAACCCATATTTTAGGATCTGATCACTTTCATGTCACACTTGAGGTTGTTGAAATACACAAACCCAATAGGAGTTTCTTTAAATTTGAAGATATGTGGTACCTTGATGAGAACTTCATGACCCCCTAGAAAAATGGTGGGTGGAGGAGTCGTTTGATGGATAAAAAATGTACTGCTTTGTGTCTAAATTAAAATATCTATTAAAAAAATCCTAGATTGGAACAAACAATGTTTCAAAAATATCTTCAAGGAAAAATAAAAAGTAGAAAGTGAATTAAAATAAATAAACACCAAGATCCTGGACCAAGGGATGGATAACGATAGCTACTTAATCGAAAAAGACTTATTAAGTAAGCAAGAATCATTGCTACTAAAAGAGGAAATATTCTAGAAATAGAAATCTAGAGAAGATTGGTTTTTTGAAGGAGATAGGAACACTAAATTCTTTCACTATAGTACTAAAATGAGAAGGAATTCTAACTGTATTACTCAAATTAAGGATTCCCTAGGAAATATCCTTGAGGATCCCCAATACATCACTAATGAAGCAATAACATTCTTCAAAAACACACTTAACAACTGGGACTGTTCTAAGTTAAAATCTCAAGCACCCTTCCTAAATTGCATCCTTAACATCATCAATCTAAAGGATAATAGGATTCTTAATCAACCTTTCACCATGGACAAAATGAAATCTATCATATTTCAGATGAAACCTGACAAGGCCCCCGACCTTGATGGGTTCCCCCCAAGCTTTTTTCAGTGATGTTGGCAACTTTTGGGCATGGATTTATCGGAGGCCATCAAGAATATCGAATATCTAGACACATTCTTACAGAAATAAACAACACCTTTATAACTTTGATCCCTAAGAAGCTTGAAATAGAAACCTTTAGCGACTTTAGACTAATAGCCTTATGTAACACATTATATAAAATTATGTCCAATGCTATGGCCAATACACTAAAGATTCTCCTTCCAAGATTTATTTCTAAGGAATAAATAGGTTTTATTCCTAGAAGATCCATCTTTGATAGAATAATCATCATCTAGGAACTTATTCACTCAGTTCAAAAAAATAAGGATCCCACGATGTTAATAAAATTAGCTATTGAAAAGGCATATGATCAAGTTAATTAGTGATTCCTTTGAAAATGCCTGGAAGCATTCAAATTCTCTCAAAGATGGATTAACTTGATCTTTAACTTTATATCCACTCCAAAAATCTTCATTCTTGTTAATGGTTCCCCAGAAGGATTTTTTGACATCTCAAGGGGCGTTAGACAAGGAGACCCAAATTCCCCTTTCATTTTAATTATTATGACAGAAGCATTCAGAAGGATGATTAAAAGATACCACTTTTCTAAAGTCATTCCAAGTGTTAAAGTCACTGACAATGTCCCAAACATCACACATCAATAATTCATTGATGACACTATACTGCCAACCACATAAACTACTCACAAAGCCTCCAAACATAAAGAGATACTGGAATTATATATGAAGGCATCGGGTCAACAAGTCAATGATAATAAATCTTAATTTTTCTTTTTCAACACTGACGCATCTATAGAACGAGACATTTGTAATATTTTGGGTTGCAAGAAAGGCACTTTCCTCTGTAAGTACCTTGGAATCCATGTCGAGAAAGATAACAGATCCTCAAAGGCTTAGGACCCAACTATCAATAAAATTGACCAAAAAAATGGAACATTGGAAAGGAAAATGGCTCTCAAACATGGGTCTCCTTACCATGATAAAAAATTTCATCTCTTCTCTACCCTCTTACCAAATGTCATACATGTCACTCTCAACAAAGGCTAGGATAGTCATTGAAAAAAAGACAAAAAAATTATTTTGGAAAGGGGTATCAAACAATAAAAAATTGGCATTAATAAGATGGGATAAAATTTGTAAACCAATATGTAATGGAGGTCTCAGTATCACAAAACTCAATTGGAAAAATAAATCTATGGGTACAAAACTTATTTGGAACATGTATCGATCCCCGATCAACAAATGGGCAAAAATTCTTTATCACAAATACCTTGATCCTAGTGATAATACTAACATTTTAAGAACCAATAACCCCCCTAAATGGTCTAGGGTATGGAATTTCATAGTAGAGTGTAATAATATCATTTATGAAAAACTAATCTCGAATATTGGTCAAGATTAAAAACTTTTTAGGGGGAGGACTCATGGGGCGGATATCCTCCTCTTGTTGAAACTATATCTCCAGTCACTAGAAAAACTCTCTCCAACCTTTGGGGCATGACTCTAAATAACTATATTGAATTCACAGAAGGGGACCCTTGTTTAAATTAGAAGTGGAAATCCCTAGACAACACTGTATTATCATGTTCAACTAAGAGAGAGTTAATTAATGTCCTTTCTTCTAGATCCATCAACCCCAAATCTTCAGAGGACTCTCTGGTTTGGCTAGGTTCCAATTGATGCTCATATAAAGTCAAAGAAGGCTACCAATAAATCATGGATAGTCAAAAAAAATTCAAAATCAGATCTACCCCTCCATCTTTGCTAGGATAAACTATGCCTCTTCAAAGTAGGTATGTTCACTTGGGTCACCCTTCATAAATGTATACTCATAGATGAATGGTTTAAAAAACTTGGCTTTGAAGGTCCCTCTTGATGTCCACTATGTGAAGCCTAGGAGGAATCAATGGATCACATCCTCATCAATTGCCCTATGCTCAAAAGTGTTGGTTTTGTTTGATCAGGAAACTACAATTTCAATCCCCTATCCTGAATAATATTTATGACCTTTTTAAAAGTTGGCCTTCACCTTTAAAGAATTACTCGTTCTACTCGATCTCCATAATTTCCCCCTCAATTTTAATCTAGGAACTATAGAAAGAACACAACCGCAAAATTTTCCAGGACAAGAAACTTGAGACGAAGAATCTACTCAATAAAATTGAAGCTACTATTGTCAAAGTCTCCAATAACCGACTAAGACATATTAAAACATCTAAAATAATTTTCTCTCGATGGGATAGTGAAGTCCGAAGTGAGTGGCACAACCTCAATGTCCCTCTCCATTTTGGAGTAGGGGGAAGGAATCTTCAATTGCTCGCCAAAATTATAAATGGTCCCCTCTTGAGAATTGTTGGTACAAGTTAAACTTTGATGGGGCCTCTCATGGTAACCCGGGTGAAGTTGGCATTGGATGCATCATACATGATTGGAATAAACAAATATGCCAGAGGCTAGCCAAACCAATTAAAATTTACATGATTAACTTTGTTGAGTTGGGAGCTCTCTCTAAATAACTCAAGATGTGCAAGGCCCTGAACATTAAGAACATTGTAATTGAAGGTGATTCACAATTAATTATCAATGCCTTGAGAAATGGATATCTCTATAGTTTAGTCCCCTAAGCTCATTTTACCAGTTGAATGGTTTAGGGGTCTACAAGGTTTTCTATTTTTTTATCTATCATGGTGAACTCTCCAACATGGCACAAAGACAACTCTAGACAATAGATGGGTTTTAACAATAACTTTAGTATCTAAGACATTCAAAACATAGAAACTAACATGATTATGATGAGGATTTTAAAAAGTAGTAGGCAATTCCTCTGGAAATCACAAGTAGTGTGCATTGGCCAAGTTTCCAAATGGTAAGGTCTAAGGATGTTTGAATTTTAAAAAGGAATCCAATCAGACTAGTATTTTAAATTCTATCTCGAATGGTAATAACTTAACCAAGCAATTAGTTTTTTATTTATTATTAACTAGCAAACATAGTGGGTCTCTAGCTTGGGTTAGTGTCAGGTTAGAGCTCTCTAAGTTTTAGGATTATTGATATGAATTGTATACAAAGTATATTTGATACAATTTTCAGTATTGTATAGCTTTGATAATCTCTTGTCTGGGCATAAATTGTGAAGAGATGACCAGATAAGAGATTATTAAGCTACAAAATGATGAATTTTCCTCTAAATCTATTTTGTATATAATCATAATTGTTGGGTTCCAAGAGACAGTTGCTCTTGCACCTGGACTTATTATGAATTTTGACTTAAGTAACAATATTATTTTGAAGAAGAAAGTATTATTTTTTGCAGGTATAATATTCATGGAAATAGGCAAATTATGTACATTCTATATATTTTAATATGATTACCATATTTTAATTTATATTTTTATGATTATTGAGATATTTGTATACAAGGTATATTTGTTACACTTCTCAGTGTTTTCCAGATTTGATAATCTCTTATTTAGGTATAAACTGGGAAGAGATGACTAATTAAGAGGTTATTAAGCTTCAAAAGGATGAATTTTCTCTTGAATCTATATTGTATACAATTAGAAATACTTATATCTTAAGCTGGGTTTTAAAGAATAGGAGTTCTTACAGGGACTTCTCAATTCAAAATAGTTTTTAATTTTACCTAATAAGTTTATATAGTGCAGTGGAAGTAAATTGCATCTACATGTACAACACTTCATTCAGAGATTGGACCAAAGATTCGGAGGTCAACAATACAAATCCTACAAAGTTTGTGCTCACTTTGAAATATGTAAAGATTGCAAATTAAAAAAATTTCTCTATGTAAACAAGGGTATGCCCTTGTCATTCATTGTAAAATGTGGAATGCCTCATAAATTTTATGTAATAATGTGTTGGACGAAAGTTCCAGGTAGTACCAGAGGTTTTTCTTGCCTCCATTCTTTTCCTCTGGTGCCCACACTGAATCCAGAGGAAACATTGTAAAAACTATTTTAATTAATAAAAGGCTTGGCCATTTACTTACCCAAAAAAAAACAATTAAAATTAAGTAATCTCTTTCATACCTCGATCAGTGCTTCAGAACTAGCTATAGTTGCAGCTACTCCATGATCCAAAATATCATGAACAACGAGAGGATTCTCTGATGTCAATAACTGGAAATGAAACAACAAGAGTATTATGTAGTTATCAAGAATACCTATGGTTTTTTACAACCCCACTAATGAATAAATGGTGCCTCTGTGAAGGTGCCATTGCATCGTTCAATGTGCAATGTTGATGTCATAGCTCCAACATTAAACTAGTACACATATATGGTAATTTATAAGATAACCATTCATATAAGAACATACTACTGACATGTTAATTATAATGCGTTATTACATATATACCTATGGATTAAATATTATCATCACAAACCTAGGTGAAGGAATGTGATCACTGTCATGACCACTTTGACTCTAGATTTTGATCATAATTTATCTATTAATTTAGTTATTTATTCATTTATTAATTAAATATAATCAAGTAAATCAAATTTACATGCAAATAAAGATTCCTCAAGGAAAGTGGCATGATGCCCTTTATTGTCTAATGTGAACATTAATGGTCCAACAGTGAACTGATGCACATGCACGATAAGTTATGAAACAACTATTCATGTAATTACATAATAATCAAATGTATTAATTAAAAAAAATTATTCGATACATACTTATGGAGTTGACGATGTAGTGTAAAATGGGGTCAGGAGATCATCACCACTGCCACCAACACTCTTGCCCTGAATTTTGATCATAATCAATAGATACTAATTTAATTATTCATTCATTTATAAATGAAATATGATCAAATAAATTTAATAAACTTGCAAATATTTACCTAAGTATTAATGACAAATGTCACATTGATAAAATCGTTGGGCATCATTCTATCATCCTCTTCCTCTTTATTGGTAGTACCAAATGTGCACAGGGATCCACAGGACCGACAAATATGGCCCTTTAAAGACTGACCATGATCACCCATGACTAAAGGAGTGGCACACTAAATGAGAGTCTGTGTCAAAGCACTAATCATGCCTAGTGTGTCCACCTCCACATGTTCCTTCACAAAAGAAGGCATACTAACATGATCTACTTATGGCTTTCCACTAGGCACCCTAGGTGTGGTAGAGTCACAACATGCCATGGGTCTATCAAATGATGACCCCCCACCTCTACCTTAAGATTGTAGAAAATCAAAATAATTTGGCACCTCCTTGAGGACAAACTCACAATAGATTTTCCTCAAGAAATATATAGGAACCTCATGATTGTTACAGGGAGGGGAATCAAAGACTGTTCACCATCTGTACCAAAAGTTTTTTTTAATGCCTTTGTTCAAGCACCGATGAATTGGGAACCTCTTTGATGTAGTTCTAAGAGTATCAGTTCCCCTAGCTTTTTAAAGGGTTTTCAAATGTCATCTTTTGTGATTTGTTTATTTTTTATGTCCTCATATGATAATTTATCTACATATTATCATTTTTGTTCTTATCTTTTATCATGTCATAAATTAAGTTGCCCATTAATTGAGCCTATGTGGGTCAAGATTAATTCTAATGATTTTACAAGTGTTGCCCTTCCAAGAGTTGTATCAGTAGAATCTTTTAACCTCCTAATTAAATATTATAATTTCATTTTCGCTCTTTTTATTTGGTTAATCAAATTTTTTTGTGTTCCAAGAGGAGGTTTCTCAATTGGCGGAGGCAATTGGGGTTCATTTTCTTTGTTATTTTCTTCATTCATTTGTTCATGAGGAGAAGATGGAGGGTTTGGTTGAGGGTTTTCTTCAGGGATTTCATTCCTTCATGGCAATTAAAAAAAATCTATTTTAAAAGCCTAATTAAACTTAAAATTTAATAAAAGAAACTTTGACGATAAATTTTGATTGAAAACTTAAATTAAACTTAAATTTCAATACAAATACTTGAGGCATAGGTTGTAAAATCACTTACTTCTTCTTGTTTGACCTTGATGATGTTATGGAGTCATTCTTTGTCCGATTTGATGAAGAAAACAAGCAAAATGTCTTGCGTAGGCGCTTTGCAAATGCTCTTCTTTGGTAGAAACGCAGATTTGGGAGGAATAAATGAGCCTTTTTTTGGTTGTTTGACATTTATGTAAGGTTTTACATAGTGTGTGCATGTTGTAGCATGCACATGCTTTAATGTGTACGCATTATAGTCTTTGGGGGACCAAAAAGGAATTTGGCACCTTTTTGGTCCTCCACCTTTATGCATATACCCAAAGGTAAGATTTTCAATGAGTAATAATGACTTAATACTTCTATAAATACATAATCCTAGATTCTCATTTGGAGATGTTTTGAACATGTAGGGTGATGAGCAACAATAAAATCTTTATAAAAAAATTATCTCAAGATAGGAGGTTTTGAATTTGAAATCAATTCAAATTATGTTGCAACATGGAAATTCTAAAGGATATGGCTATACATGTAGCCTAATCTAAGACAAAATCACAACAAACAACCACTCTTGACTAGGATAATGGATAAGGTTATTATGAGTGGTAGATACAAAACTAGATCCAATTTATGTACCAAACAAAAAATAAATTAAACATTATGACTTACCAAAAATTAATATCAAACAAAGAAAAAAATTATTTGTTTTACTAATATCCCAACTAATTACATATGTTATATTCATTTTTTTTTTTAATTATAATGATAAACTTCAAAAAAAAAATTAATAACAAAATCTAATTAAGTTTTGAAAGATTATGGGTATTACGTAGTTGTTATTGTCTTCTATATTAGTTTTGTTATCATTGTGTTGTCATTGTTAATCTATATTTTTACACCTTTTGAATTGTTATTCTTAAGAAACAACACCCCATTATTTTTTTCCGCTTTTAATATCAAAAGAAAATCTAATCAAATGAACTCTTTACACATAATTCAACCTTACTAACATTACCAAAATCAATCTTTATCATACCTAAAATCTTTTCCATCTGATTCTGCCCCACATAGGACAATAATAAATGACATATACCTTTCAGTGTTTTCATTTGAAAGATAATAATAAGGAAAGCTTGCAATAATATTCATACTTTCCAACCATTCATTAATGGCATATAATATTTAAAGTCCATATAAATAAATATGAAAGCTGCCTTCGCTAGAGGAAAAAACAATAGACTTCAGATTTGGTAGGTAATATTTGGGGTAAAGTCTTTGCTGCCGGATTTAATGTAAAACAAAAAAATTAGTTGAGTCAAAGCAAATATAATAATCTTCCTCGTTTCGTAAACAATTAAAATTTCAATTTCTTCTCTATTTTTTCAACAAGCGTCCCGTTTCATCCAAGTTGTCTATATGACTTTCGGAAATTATTGGAGTATATAATATTTTAAAAATAGTGAATGAGATTGATTTGGATTTAATTTTGTATTATGCTATTAATGATTTGGATCATACTTTGGAATTATCATTAAAATGATTTAAAAATACATTATTTTATTTTTAAAAAATTATATATTAATGATAAAATATTTTATAGTGTGTTAAATTTTGATATTTTCTATACAAGTTTTATTATTTATCATTAAGATAAGGTCAAGTCTTAATATTAATTTGGAAAAAATATTATTTTAATATTTATATTTTAAACCATATTCAATGAATTATTATCAAGATGTGCAAATAATCATGATATCAAAAAAAAAAGATCACACTTTATGATATATCATCAATAAGACAAAATACTTAAATCACACTTCTAACCTATCATCAAAATTAGGAGAAATGCATTATACAATCTATCTACATTTTCCCTCATCTTAATAGTAAATTACAAAATGTATTAAAAACGTCCACACTAAAATTTTTGAAAACACTATAATCCAAATCATTTACTGAAATCCATTTAACAAGGCTGAAGTGAAGCATAGTTCCTCCAAGAGTAAAAGAGGGATTTGTACCTACTAAAAGTTAGTTTAATTAGAATTAAATTAATATAATATAATAATTATTCATATATTAATAAAAATATTTATTTAATAATTTTAATATATTAAATAATATAATGTAATTTAATTAGAATAGATATGTATATAATTTAATAATTATTCATATATTTATAATTTAATATTAATACGAAAAATAATTTATTAGTTTTTTGATAAAATAATATAATATACGAAGTAGTATAATTAGAATTAAAGTATGCTATCATTATAATTTAATATAATATCATAAATAACAAAATAAAAATTAATTTAGTTAATAATATAAATATAATATAATATAGTATAGTATAAAATATAATATAATATAGTATAGTATAAAATATAATATAATTGGTATTAAATGATAATCTTAGAATATTTTATTTTAATTTAGTAATGATATAAATATAGTATAATATAATAAAAAGATAATTTAATATTATAAATATTATTATTCATATTATATAATATAAAATAAAGTTTATTAAATAATAATTATAATGTATTTGATTGATTAAATAACTCAATCAATCAAAGAGCTAGGTTTTGCATGATAATATAATAATAATAATAATAAATTCTACCTTATAAAAAACTTTCATTTCTAAAAGTTTTTAGGCAATGAAGTGACATAAAATGAATTTTGCAAATATGTTTGGTTAAAAAAAATTAAAAAATGAATTATTAATAACCAATTAAGTTCAACCGATGCCTATAGTTCTAGCCTACCGCAAAAACTAACAATGAAGTCCATGAGTACTCTCAATCACTAACATAAATCATAACTAACATTTTAAATATTTTTTGAGCTTTCCAACTATTTGGGTGTGCCTTGATTTAGACAAAGAGCATAAAAGATGGAGTTTGATTAAAAAACTATTTTTACAATTTAATATGCAACTAGTATCAACTTTTCTCTTGAATTAAGAAAAATGTTATTTAATTAAAAAAAAATCATAAAGCTTCATTTTGCCTGGTGGAAACTCACGAAATCTCACCACCGAATCTTCGAATTTGATGTCATTGGATTTTGAGAGTGATTTGATACAACGTTTTTAAGAATATAATATAAATGCTGCCCCACATATAAATAAGATCACAATAATAAATGACCGAATTTCCCATATACTTTCTGTCATTTAACATAAAAGCCTCAATAATATTAATGCTCTCGTTAACGTTGTCCCGCGCGCAGATCTTCGAAGGATATACCGAAGCGCGCAGATCAATATTCTTTGTTGCCGTCGTTTAACGGCAAACTAGTTTCTTAAGTGTGTTTGTTTGTTAGATTGGAATTGGGATTGTCAAATCTAGGAATTGACATTTTCGATGTTTATGTTCAAAACATGAAATTAAAATAGGGATTTGTTAATTCTCATTTAAACCCAAAATTAGTTTTTGAATCTTCCATCTAAATAGGTGGAATTGGAAAATTTCACTTAAATAAGAATTGGGGATAAAACAAAATTTATAATATTTTGAAATCCATACACAAACAACATTTTTCATCTTCTCACTATGAATTTTAGGTGAACCAAATGGTTCCTGCCATATTTCAAAAACCATTTTTGGGATTTAAAACTTCCAGAATTTTTAAATACTGAAATTTGACAATTGTAGTGTTATTTAATCCCAGCAACCTTGCTAAGGAAATATCACATGAGCCTTTCTGTCGAATTTCGAGTCAAAGAAAAAGTTCTTTATTTTTCTTATTCCAATTTTTTTAAAAATATTTATTCATTGATGTTAATCGATTTTCCTTTCTATTTTTTTTTAATATTTACCTAAACGCATTTTTGTTAATGTAATGCCCACGATTACTGATTTAATGTCTAATATTTTTTGTAATGTTACAACAATAGTTGTGACTTTAAAGTTGTTATTGGTGATGATGACTACCCATAATTGAATAAAATGTAACCTTTGTTTTAAAAAGCAACCAAACATGTGATGTCACATTAGTTGCTCAAGTATGAGTGTCTCTTTTGTGGGACAATTGGTCTCACTTTTTTTAGGTTGTTTTGGACACCTTGGCAAAAAGCATGTTGGTGTGATATCATATTTGATCATGTGGCCTTGAAACTTTCATTATAAGTAGGGGACTTGCCAAGTAAGTTATTTTAAAAAATTGGAGGTGATTTGAAATTTCCACGTAAGATTTTGAGAACCTCACAGTTAAGGTTCATGACTACTAGGTCGTCTCCTCTAAATTGATTAATCGATGACTTAAAGCAATTAATCAAACTATTTTTTATAATTTTTCTTTTACAGTTTATAAATTAGAATTTATCTACATCTATTACAAAATAGTCACAAATATCAATTTGGAGTTATTTTATTTATTTAAAAGAAGGATATCTTCTTTTGAAAGTTAACAAGTTGAATCTTATTAAAAGATAATTTATAACTCTCATAAAAGTTTATGATAATATGTAATTGTAGACACCTAAAAATCATTCATATTAATTAAATTTATATAATTAATAATCCTTGTGACATTGTAATTAATTTTAATTAATTAATCACTTTTGTCATTTTTCTCTACCCATTTAATTATAATTATTTAATTAAATTGGGTTCATTACCTAAGGTATTTAAATCTAATTTGAATACTTCTCTCTCTAATGTATTAAAATTGTTTTAATACATATCCCCCAATAAATGTCCTTTTGAATAAATTTCTATTTATTTAAATCCCCCCACATCCTAATATTCTCCTAAACTTGGATTAATCTAAATATAATTAAAAGCCCCACCTAAAGTCTAGCCTACACCCATCACCTCACTTACTAAACATACTCTCTCACCTAATCATTCCTCTAACCTCACTTAAAAAGTGATTCCTAACCTCATTAGAGCTAATGAGTTGCTCACACATGTGTAAGCAACTCTTCAAAAGGAAGCCAACAAACTTCCTTAAATGCTCCAGCTCCTTACAACTTTTCCCCCACACTCTTTCCCAAAGGTGCAACCTTGAGCCACTCAAGCCTTAAATGCCCATATTGTCTCATTTGACCTTTCAAAATAGTCACCCCTTCTAAGCCTATGTGGCTCCTATGTGGATGCCACATAGGTGCCACCTCATCCAAGCCCTCTCTCTCCTTCCAAAAATCAATAAATAGACGTCTCCCCATGAGAAATTCACCAATCCATTTTATGCATTGTTATCATGTTAGTTTAGCTCTAGAATTTCATAGCATTTTAGCATGTTAGTTTCCTTGTTCTTGCTTTCAATTCTTAGCTCACATAGCATAATCGTAATGGTTAATAAATCTTAGTTTCCTTATGCATTGCTCTTTCTTTTCAATCTAAATCACATTTCATTCTTAATGGTTAAAGAATCTCAAACTTTCATTTCATATCATTTCTAGCTCTTAATCTTCATCATTTTCATCATTGGAACCTTGTTTGCAAGATAGTTCTAATAACTAGTTTTTTGCATCATTTGGGGTCCCGTTTGGCTTGCATTTAGGATTTAATCATCTTAATATTTCTTTGGGGATACTCTCATTGTATTTGGAGAGCACATCCACATTCTCCAAAATGAGAAAATCAAATGGGGCTCAGGTGTTCTCATTTTGGCTCAATTGGAGGTGGCGTGTGTGAATTTCTTGTTAAATATGATTACATGTTAGATTAAGACTAATGTTTTCTTGTCTATGCGTGCTCTTGATAGGTTAGGTTCACCACATCTACATTTTGGCATGCCCAGTGGGACACCCACTTGTTACAAGTAGTGGTTGTTGTTGCACCAAAAGATCGGTCTTTTAATGCCTGATACAACCACTAGATTTATAGAAGACACAAGAGGTGGCTAAGCCATGTTATGAATCCCAAGGGGAGCACTAGCCATTTTACCAACAATCTCCCCCTCGGTGTTACCCGAGGGGATTCAGACCTATGACCAAACTTTGATTACAAGTAGTGGTTGTTGTTGTACCAAAAGATCAACCTTTTAATGCTTGATACAACCACTAGACTTATAGAAGACACAGGAAGCGATTAAGCCATGTCACGAATCCTAAGGAGAGTGCTGACCATTTTGCCAACACCGCCACACAATTTTCCTCTCTATTTGAGGGTTTTCGTCACCTATTTCTGAAACTCTGGCAATCCTCGTACTAGCCTTTGAGAATCCTAGTATGAGTAAACTCATTCTATCCATGTTTACTCATACTACATGCTAATGATACTCATACTACATGTGGAGAATACTCGTATTGGCCTCTTCTGCATTTTATCTTCTTTCTGAGTCCCTTCTTTTTAGCTCTATTTCCTCGTAATTCAACCCTTGTATTCTCATACTAAACATGGTATATACTCATACTAGAACTCTGTATTAGGTGTTTTCTGATATTGGTCTATGTGTATGCTCATAAGAGTCTAGACACAAAATCTCTTGTTATGTTTACTCGTATTAGAAATAGAGACCAATTTTAAGGGCTTATATCTTGATGTTTTTTTATTTTAGTGATTGTTTTGTTTGAATATTATCCTTGACCATCTATTTTGCACGTTCTAACATGTTTTTGTAGGGAATTTCACAAAAGAATGCTTTCCAAAGTTATCAACACCTCAAACTACTAATGCTTTTGTTGTAGGACGCTTGCCAAAGAATCACTTGAAAAACTATTAAATCTATCTATCTTGCAGGTTGCCTAGGAGATACGAACAAACTTTGTGTCTTCATTAATCTTTTTCTAGGCATCTTAACAAAATTCCACTTGTATCATTCGGTCAAGTGATAGGGGATTATGCTCTTGTCTCTTTGAGACAATAAAAAACCTAGACCCACTTGATTTTATACTTTAATAGGGACTTTGGGAATGAACAAGCGTGCTTGATGTGTTTGGGAGAAAATAATATTGGATAGGAGAGTATTCTCTTTTCCCCTTGAGGGAGAATCATAAATCTAGAATCATCTTGTTGCCAATCCATGCATTTCAATTCCATCCTTTAGATCGGCTTGTCAGTGAGGTAAAAAGATCTCAGGAATGACCCATGTGAGAACGAGGTGTTAGCCCACCACTCCAACTCACGTTCATCAAATTTTCTTTTTGGGGTTAAAGCCTTGGAAGCCAGATAATATTTGAGCTTATACTTGACTCTCAACTAACACATTAGTAGGGCCTTGTAGTCTAAATCATGTTTACGAGACTACTTGTGCCAAGGTGCTTTATAGGACTATATGCCTAAATTGCGCTTGCGCAGACACAAAGAGTGTGTTCGAACGAAGACCTTTACTAAAATCCATTAAATAGAATCTACCTAGTTCACCCCTAAAAGTTTGATAATCCAAGTGCAAGGAGGATAGTAACCTCCCCAATACACTCGCCATATCGTGCCTTCCTAAGCATTTGGAGTTAGATAATATGGCATCATGACTGGAGCCATTGCGTGCTTGGTGATGGTTGTATTCTAATTAGCTCTTGAAGTGTACCTAAGTCTGTGAGTGAGGATTTTCATACTCAACCAAATCCTTAGGGTAGAAAATGTGTTTGACTATTTGCAACAAGAACCTCTCAAAACATATGCACTTCAAAACATTGTTAACATCATTATCACAATTGCTTGTCTCCCGCAAGGTTGCTTTGTTCCTTGCCAGAGTGTTTTCAGACATGTGATTGTTACCTTTTGATTTGAATGTTTGAAAGTGAGTCCTTTTTCATTAAAGAGATCAACCCAAGCAAGAACATCCAAAATTTGGCTCTCCAAAGTTCTTAAGATCATTTGTCACAATCACTATCCTTTCAAGATATGACTAATTTTGTGAAACACAAGAAAGTAAAGCTACCGATTACCCATGTATACCAAGATAAGAAAGTTACCAAATGCAAACTCAAGGATCATCAACCTATCCTAACTACAATCAAGGAGGAGATCAAGTATCAAGACAAACTCGATAGAGTAACCTAAAATGCAAAAATCATGCAGTTTGGAGCATGCTTCTAGATAAACCGCCGCTTTGTTACCCTTGAAATTGAAGACTAGTTGGCCTATCACACGCCACATCCTTTCGAATCTCACAAAATTGTCTCGGCATTTTTTCATTCTTGCACCATATACCATCCTTTAGTTTCATTACATATCATCCCCTTAGATAGCATCATTTAAATCAAAACCATCATCCTGAATCGATAAAATCCAAACAAAATTAAAAATAAAAAAATCTAAGAATCCAGAAAAATAAAATCAATCAACCATTCAAATATCCTCATAGTGCCTTATCCCTTTTTTATTTTCTCACATCCTTATCCTAAATCAAAATCATATTATATCTCCACCCTTTGGCTAAGTATTATAAAGGGTAGCTAATACTTGTCTTTGTAAGCCTCATCATCTTGATCCAAAGGTTGGCTTACACTAATAAGGATCTCATCTTTCAAAGATCATAAGTCTATCTAAGGTTGACAATCCCACACAATTTGATCATACTCCAAGAGAAGCAACACATTCACGTTTGGCACCAAGTAATCCTTAGCTCTTAGGACATCATCATCACCATAATTGAATCACCATCCAAGCATCCTTTAGCTCATCCAAGTTCATCCTAAATCTTGCATTTATCCTTAGCTCATCCTTCAGACTACCATATCCTCATCCTTAGGCTCTTTAGAAA
The DNA here is from genome assembly GCA_027943335.1 of Chamaecyparis obtusa. Lineage (NCBI taxonomy): Eukaryota > Viridiplantae > Streptophyta > Pinopsida > Cupressales > Cupressaceae > Chamaecyparis > Chamaecyparis obtusa. The sequence goes on from BSBK01005014.1 coordinate 413,762, forward strand.
TGTCTTGTATTCATCCCTCACCTACCTCTTCAGTTCTTCATCCTAGGACTTGCATTTCATTCTTGTCAAGACACGATCAAAGAAGAGAAAGAATATGGACCCCAATCTCGCCACTAGTTCATCTGATCCTAATGATCCTAACAACATGATAGTAATATATGATCCACAATCACAAGCACAAGTCAAAAAGGTGTGGGTAGATCCAACCAAAGCACCCACCACGAATTCCATGGAAGTTTTTATGAGCCATCCTAGACATGCACAAATGGTTAGTGTAATCATAGCTTAGAATCACCTGGCCATCTTGGTAAACTATGCATAGGAGGATATTCCCATTCCACTACAACTTCAGCCCTTCAATCCTACAAAACCCATACACATCCCTATTGATGCCTACCCTGCCATCATCCAGCAAATCATCGACCCCAGCTTCCAACTATCTGAGGTGGCCTTGCCTATCCCTCATCTCTTACAATCTAGTTCCACCAACCCCATCATGCAAACAACGACATAATCCACTCCTTTTTGCATCATGGGGAACCACCTCCACCTACAACATCTCAAGCTTCCATGCAAGCACAGAGCTCCGCACAAGTGCAACCTCCACCTCTCATGCAAATCTCCACACAAGAAATACCTCCACCATTCATGAACCAAGCCTCCACATCAACACCATTCTTCTAGGGGGTAGCACAAGCACCTCCTTCTACCGCTTAACAAACCTTCAATCAAGCACCCCTTCCACCCATAACCCAACTAACTTCCACACAAGTTTCTCTTTCACCCTTCATTACCAACACACAAGCCCAACAACCTACTTTCACAATAGGGATGCCATTAATGGCATCTCAAAACCAACCATCCACATCGTAAAATTCCACCATCACTCTTGCATTTCCAACTAACTCCACATCTCAACCCGCTGCAAGGATTGGATCTTCCTAGGGTTTTAATTAGGCACAAGTGAATGCCTTGGGGATACAAACGCAATCCCACATCTATAATCCTATGAGCATACAACCTTCTATCTATTTTGCAACAAAAAAACCATCGCAACCTCCTCCAACTACATCTGGTCCCACATTCACCAACTATCTATCCATGCCATTCACTGTCTCTCAATCTGTGCCAACCCCATAGCTACAAATTTCATCTCATCTCACCAGCTATATCACACAGCCACCTCCTATCACCAGCATCCCAATAACCATTCCACCTCTCAGCAATACAGGAATGCACCCTACTTACATTGGCCAAGCACAAGGTCAATAACACCAGTAATACACACCATTCTACAAACCTCCCCCACAGTAGTAGTACTTCCCTGCACAACAACAACACCCCCTCATTCCCCAGCAACAATGAATAACACCGTATCCTATAGAGCAATATGCATCTACACTCCAGCAACCATACATCATCTAGAAAACATCTTAGAATCCATTCCAATCTGCCTACATAGTAGGGAAATCCACCTATCTAATCCTACAATATCCCGTGCAAATCCCTCCATATTTTCTTGCACCATCAGATCCCTTCCCAATGAGAGTACCCACTCGAATGCCTATCAATTCAAAATGGGAAGAAATGAAGAATGCTCTCAAGGAGCTCAGAGATGGTACAGAAAGAAAGACTTTCAAATTTGAAGAGATTTTTCCCTATCCTTTTGACATATCTATCATATAGGTTCCCTTCCCCAAGAATTTTGAGACTCCCAAATTCGATAAATATCAAGGAAAGGGGGATCTAGTTAGCCATGTTAAGGATTTTTACATGGATTTTCAAGAGGTGGCATACAGTCACAATTTTCTCATGCACCTCTTTCCCAAGAGCTTGGGAGGAACCACTATGAAGTGGTTCTTTAAGATACCAGATGGATCAATAGCAACATGTGTGGAACTTTCTAAAAATTTTGTAGCATAGTACACACACAACATAAAAAATGAGCTATCCCTCTTGGACCTATGTAATTCAAAACAAAAGAGAGGTTAGAGACTAGATGACTATTTGCAAAGATGGTAGAACCTCTACAAGGCTATCATACCAACCACCAAAAAAGAATCTCACTAAAATCTTCATTGATAATCTACATTTGAAGTTATCCCACTTCATGTGAATGAATTGCATACAAACCTACCGGGACATTAAGGGAAAAGGTATGGATATCGAAAGAGGTCTCTTGGACGATGATACCATTAGGCACTACAAAGAAAGCTCACAAGATAAACCCATTAATGACCGGTCTCATTATTGGAACAAGAATAAGAACATTGTTACAGATGGAACCACTGACACCAAACATGTCCAAATTGTTGTGGCTGGCCCTACACCACCTTCTCCTACATATCAACAACATCCATCAACCAACCAATAGCCCATGCAACACTATCAAAACCAATCCAACTAGGCCAATGCCATATCTATCACCCAAGGTCGAAACAAGCCTCACATCTAAAACAATCAAAAGTGCACATTCATCCCTCTCGGTGAACCTTTGGACGTAATCTTCCAATGAATGGACAATGTCAACTTGATTATGTATCCCCAAACCCATCAATTTGATGAATCAATCCCCAAGCCTACATGGTATAAGGAAAATGAGTACTGTAACTATCACCATGTCAAAGGACATGCCACTATAAAGTGCATGAAACTCAAGCACTACATCCAATATCTCATTGACAAGAAGGAGATCACAGTGGACACACCTACCGAGCCTTCACCCAATTCCAACTTAAAAATATATAAAATGTGTTTCCTCAACACAACACAGTTAAGAATGTAGCCCATGCTAACTCGCCACCTCATAACCAAGGCAAAATCACGCAAGGTGACCATGCTAATGGCAAAGACTACATGACTGCTTATATCAACTATGACAAATTTTTTGGATGTATATCCCAAGTTGAGCCCACAGTCAATGTCATCCATGTCAAAGGTGTCAAAAGTCAGTGTGTAGTCACTACTCGTAGGGATAGAATTTATGCTACCGGTGCTAATCCAATGCCCACTCCTAATGCACAATACAACCTACTAGAATACCTTGGAAACACACCTTCCTAAATCTCCATCCTTGACCTTCTCCGCACTTCACACATCCATCAACTAATCCTCAATAACACCCTCCAAGAGGCACATGTCCCTACAAACATTAACACCATCCAATTCAAGAACCTTGTGGAGCATTTTTCTGCATCTTGCGCTCTTTCCTTCAATCCTTCTGACATGCCATATGTGGAACCTGTTGGTGTTCAAAATGGACGCTTATGCTCTTAGGCTGCCAATATACCCTCAAGTTAATTTTAGGATTGGTTAGTTCCAAAATGTATAAGGATCTTAGGGTAACTGGACCAACTATAGGGACAAGACTACCCTCTTCACTTCTGGCTCTGCAAAACCAAGGCGGATGCACCTAACCCAGTGAAAACTATACTTCACACACCAAAGATTGGGTCAAAACAATAGATTGAATAGTAAGAAAGTGTTAAATTCTAACCTCACATTCATTGACTCTCCATTACTATAGGGTATTACTACTATCAACCAAATACAATTAAAACTTGTAGAGTATTGATATCTAGAGATGGAGAGAAGTAAGCAAGGGCCAATCAGGCATTGAACTCAACTAAATATACTAATCTTTGATCAGTGCCATTATCCATTGGGAAAATCTTGAATACAGACATTGAAACATGAACCAACTATTGTCAAAGACTCATAACCATAAACACAAGTATTTTAGCCTATCTACTACTTATAATATCCTTTTGTAGACAAATCAAAGTGAATCTATGTCCTATCCAAAGTATATTTCACTTGATCCTAGATCAAGAACTGAAGACTAGAACATATACAAAGGTAACCCTATGTAATAGATCAGAAAATTTATAATTCACAAGAATGACACCAAGGAGAGACTTGAAAGCTTGAAATAATTGTATTAAGTATAATGAATCATGTACATGTTCAAAGTAAAGAAGAGAGAAAACCACTTCAATAACCTGCAAAAGACTTCAAGGAAATTCTATTCAATCTAATACAATATGATACCGCTTGCTACAACTCCCTGGAACTAATCAAGATCAGAACCCTTTCAAAACAAAAAATTTTACTTCTTATACCCCTAGTCACCTTGGAATCCTCAAAAAGGATGCATCAAGCTTCGGGTGACTAGGGTTAGGGTTTCAAAAACTCAACCAACCAAAAACTACATCAAAATTTATTGTAGGGGAAGAAACATAAGCAACCTGGAGAAAAAGAATCTTAGACAGATCTGTAATCATTAAAATCTGTGAGGATAGTACAAAACAACCAGGAATTACCATGAACACCAGTCAAATCAGCCACCTGCAAACATATCTCGATCACATAACCATACTTCTCCTGGTACAAAAACATCATGCCACCTACCACAGGGACCCTCAGACCAGTCTGTAACAACTAGCGCCACCAAATCAATCAAAACCGGCCATTAAAACCATAAATTTTGGTACAGTCTGTTGCTTGAAACCCTCTACAAATTCAAATTTGAACTTCAACAGTCATTTTATGGCTTTAACAGAAAATTGGCGGTCAACATTTAAAATTAGATCAACTTTAAGTCACAACCATCAAATCTTCATGTTTCGTGGTCTTTATGATCTTAACTCAATTGCCACCTTGGGTTTACCCTCTAGCGACCATGCGACAATGCATTTCCAATTCGCAAAAAGAAAACTTAACCCACCTTTAACTCCACTACCTGGCGACCACAGGAAAACATTAACCTCAGTCCCACATTTAGCGAACTAGCGACAAAGGACACTGCCAGTTCATGAAACACTTTATCTATCCACTAGAAAGTTTAGCGATTCCGCAAACACTTGTTCGCTGAACCGCTAAAACACTTAGAGAACCGCCACTATTTCACATGAACGAGCGAAGCCTTGGAAATTTGTCGGGCCGCTAACCACTTTGTCAAAAACACCAAGAGCCTTCGACCCCACCTGGGCCCGCCTGCAAATAGCCACATGTCATTATATCATTTGCTATTTCCACCCAATCACCACTGACACAGGACCCACTAGCATGTCCAAGTAAGATGCGAGATCAATGGATGGTGCATGATCTCATAGGGTAGGAATATTCCTTAAGATCATGCACTGACCGTTGATCAAAAATCCTTCTCTGCAGGTCCCACTAATAAATTCCAGTCACCATAAAGCTCGGCTAGTCAAAAATTGACACCTTAGCAATGAATCACCAGATGGTCCCACCTCTCAGAAAACCTTTACCCTTATTTCTATTTGGCAAACACACAACCAAAGGGATCCTCGCCCATTCGCGAGAACCTTGAGGGCACCGCTAGAAAAGTTAGCGATTCTGTAAACACTATACACCAAATTGCTAAATCTTAAGAGCCTCTGCCAAATCATCATGCGAATCAATGAACCAAGAAAACATTTATCAGAATCCGCTAAAAAGATAGAGAAATCTAATGGGCCCACACCAGGAAAAAATTAATGGCCGTCTGAAGATCTTAAGCCTTTGACACACTCGATGAGATCATATGTCATTCGTCGATTCTCTAACAGGATCAAGACCCACTGACACATCTGGAAACTAGGTCCCACTGACAGCATGCCAACGTGTTACTACATGGACCAACCAAAAGCCGCCAACTATGCATACATGTCAACGGACCCACCTGCCATCTTAAAGAGAATCAATAGCTGTTGCTATACCGCTGCATTAAAAATCAAGTATGTTATATCAACGGTATAACGACAGCCACAACATTAAAACAAACTTTAATCTACTTGAATGCCAAGAAGGTCAGTCCCACTGACAACACTCCACTTCATACTTCTGTCGACCAATGAGAGACAACCAAATATGCACACCTAGCAAGTGGACTCGCTCAAAAAGAAAGGCTATGTCATACAAAGAATCGACGGTCGTCGCAAGATCTTATGCATCTGACACATTTCTTGAGAATATACACCCACCGTTAGATGGAGATGGTGTTAGAGCTGGGCCCAGGGAAAAAAAAAAGGCTGCCGAAACATAGGAAAATATTAAAGCATGATTTAGGGAAAATATTTCAGCAGGGAACTATAGGGCTTAGGAAAAATTAAAACACTGGTGCTTAGGAAATATAAAGGGGACCCCGCCAACACATGAAGAACCTAACCACATGACATAAAGTGAACCCGTTTAAATAGCACATGCAGATAAAAGGTTTTAAGTGGCCCGAAAAGTTAACTTGAAATTATAACAAGGCCAGGGTAAAAATAAAGGGTTTTACACCAACGGCTAGTTTTTGAATTTTTGAACCAAGGGTTTGTGCCAGGGACCTAAAATAAATTGCAAAGACCAGGGGAAAAAGGGCTAGAGCCATGAAATTTTTTACAAGTGCTAACAGAACCTAATCACAATCTCCCTCTCAGTATCATCTTCATAGTAAATGAATTTTCCATCAAAAGGGTCATGATAGATAATGGTTCAGCCCTAAATTTGTGCACATTGAAGTTCATACAGCAAGTGGGATACATAAAAGTTGACATTTCACATGAGGTAATCACCACACTAGTACATTTGAGTCCTTTTTTTGATGGCTATATGTCCCAATTCTGACACTACCCCATCGATCAAGAGACACTAACCATTGTTGCAATTTTGGTGTCAGAATCACCGACGGCTAGGATGTGCATCATATTTACGATATATCTGACCGTCACAATATGCATAAGAAGAGGGCCTACCAACATGGTCAGAGATGGTCAATATGCCATCGGGACTATTTATTGTTGTCACAATTACGATGGAGATGTTGCATTAGCAATGAATATGTTGTACATGCGACATCTACCTGTCGGATATTTCCAACAAATAGCTGTCGTTTGTAGTGATTTTTTATCATTCATTCTCCTATGACCATCATAATTTAGATGTCATGTTGTATTTTAAATATATATATATATTTCTCATGCATGGAGTGAGACCTTTAAATATTGAGCTTCTCTTTGTTTTGAGAATAGTTTAACATTCTCTACTCAATAGGGCCAACCACGTGAAGGTGGAAGCTCATCTAGCCCCTCCTAGGAGCCTCTTATGACCCTTTACAACATGTTAAGACCTCTAAGATGTATTCTTAGGGATTGTAAAGGGTCATAAGGGGTCATAAGGGGTCCTGGGCCACAACAGCTAAGAAACATAAATGTAGGCATCATGGTCACAATTGTTTGGAGACACAACATAATTGAGTGGTATACCCAGATGATGCAATGCAACTACTACTCCTCCAGTTCCAAGTTGACACTACAGGATCCAAAAACCATAGATAAGGAATAAATTTAGAGACCAAAGGAGGAGGGTCATAACAAACGAAATAATATAGGGACCCTGTATTATTTTAGTTGTTATGGCCCTCCTCCACTCTCTAAATTTATTCCTTATCTATGGTTTTTGGATCCCGCAGTGTCAACTTGGAACTGGAGGAGTAGTGGTTGTGTTGCATCATCTAGGTATACCATTCAATTATGTTGAGTCTCCAAATAATTATGACCATCAATATCTACATTTATGTTTCTCAGTTGTTGTGATATCTACATTTATGTTTCTCATCTATTGTGTTTAATTATGTGCATGTTCTTTATGTGTTTGGCTTCTCTCACTAGCATCCAAAATAAGATTTTCCATCTCTTAATTGAGAATGCACGTGTAGCTGCGTAGAATATGCATGGATAATAGGTGGTGCTGAAAAAATGCACCACGTTTACATTTTTTTAATAGGTCTATATTTTTTTAATTTATAGACCATCATGAATGTTACAACTCTGGCAGCTATGGGCGAGAGAATGTCCTCAACAAGACAAGAAATAAAATTTCTTGATTTGCTTGCATGCTAAGGACATTGCCCTCGACTATAAGAGTTAAAATTACAATGTTTGTGATGGTCTATAACTTAAAATACCTAATTAAAGACCTCTATCAAAAATGCAAACCTATTACGTTTTTCAGCTCCACGTGATATCCTATGCATATGAATTGAGATTGCATATTGAACTAGGTGCCTCCTTCTGCATTGCCTAAAACCAAGAGATTGTCACATTTAACAGCTAAAACTATTATTTAACTTTTATTATAATTAAAAACTACATTAATACTTACTCTATAAGTCCGAACCAAGTGAATCACCAAATTGCTACTGGTGATTGATAAGAAGATTTGAATATGATGATTGATCCAATTCAGATTGGTGCAACATTTTCAAATCCTCTTCATAATCATCATCAACATGGCCAATTTTGCAAATCTAATTCTGTATACACTGAATTCTGCATACTCCTTATTTTGTTATGGGTTGATATTGTCAAACATGGTCTTTTTTGAATGGAATGACTCGTTACTTGTACATTTACTAGAATGTTGGTGGAAGAAGGATGATTTGTTTGCAACCTATAGATACAGACATTGAACAACCATTTTCTCAACTCTAATTTTCTCAACACAAAGGGACATTTATCATAGTCATAGAAACATGATTATTTTTAAATGGAATACACCAAGGAGTACCATCAGAAATATTGACCATTTACAATCATGAACAGTAAACCTAAATTAAATAGCTCATTTTTTTATCAGCATGTGTAGTCTCTGTGTATATAAAAAATGAATGAAATATCAAGCTAAAATAAAATAGTGAACAAAAATTCAAATTCAAGGCCTAATTTATCAAGAGCAACAAACATTAGGACTATAGAAAAATCATTAGGACTATAGAAAAATCATTAAGACTATAAAAAATTAAGTTCTAGAAATGGACAGTTCTGATGCTTTGCCATTACAACAATTGAGAATTCATCATTTGGTATATGAACATGTGAAAAACATGCAGATTTGACCAAAACATTCTGGGAACTAGACCCAACAGCAAATGGACTTGTGATGATTTTCACAATAGTACATGTGTTGTTGGGTCAGCTCCCAGTACTACTTAGGCAAATCTACATGTTCATCACTTGTGCATATGAGGTGGCTCTAATGGAAGATACGGTTGTTGAGAAACCATTTTGTCAACACAAAGGGAAATTTATCATAGCCATATAAAATTATCTTAGAACTATCAATTTCTCTTTGTATATAAAAATGAATGAAATAGTATTCCACATAGAGTGAATGAAATATACCACCAAAAGAAGGTGAACTCCATAATTGGCAAAAACTCAGACATGGGAAAATTCAAATTCAAGGCATAGACATAGAAAATAAAAAGGGTCAAAGGACAAGAAATAAGAAAAATCATTAGGGCTATAGAAAAATCATTAAGACTAGAAAATCAAGTTCTAGAAATGGATGGTTCTATGCTTTTCCATTACAACAATTAAGAATTCATCATTTGGTACTTCTTGGTGTATTCCATTTAAGTATGTCAGGCACAAATTATTCCATTTAGATATGTTCAAAAAATTTTCAGTAATGAATTGGGGAATGCAATCATGCAAAGTATTCTCTAATCACACAACCAATCAACATCCCTCAATCAACATTCTTCAACAATGTCTGATTCATTTATTCAATCCCTTGTCCATCCCTGCACACAAACATGTATGGAAGCATATGGTACATATTATAGACTCTCCCCATAGTCACATTAACCATAGTAAGTGAGGAGGCCCTATACATTCATGGTGTCTTCAAAGAAAATTTTTGATTGGACACACCAATCTTCCTGGAACAATCAACAAACTAATGACTTTCCTTGATCAAATATTCACAAAAACCATAAAACTTTGCATGGAAATGATTAATAGCTCAAAAAACTACAATATCAAATCATTTCCAAACAACATTCATTAACACATAAGATTAATTAGCATTCATTAACATGCATTCATTAGCATTCATAAGACTCATTAGCATTCATTAACACATCATAACATTCATTAAAATGTAAGATTAAAACATCGAGACATAAACATCAGTCATTATCAAATAAGTTGCATAAATGACAATCATTTCTTTTTTTACTTTTTCTTTTTTTCTACTTTCTTAAATTTTTGGAGAGGCATATCCATGGTGTCATCATCCTTTCTTCTCACTCGTGCATGTGATCTCACTGTCCTTTGCAAATGTGGGTCCTCTGCAATAACAAATAAAAGGGTTAAATTAAAAATATATTATCATAATTGGGGTTAATTTAAAAACATATTATCATTATTGTTACAAGCATTTTAGTACTTTAAAAAACATAAATGTGACGCTCTTTACCTTGTCCAACCACATCATCTTGCCCGGCGGCTTGAACCTCAACACGCTCATCGGGAACAACCTCTACATCTCCTGCAACTTCAATACAAAATGTTTTATTAATCCCAACACATTATAATTAAAGTTTTATTACTACACCAAATTCAATTTAAAATGGTTACTTGTATTAATAATTCAATAATCAAAATTTGAATAGAAAATGTATACCTTGAGTACTACAATGCACATTCGAATTGATGCCTCCATCGTGCTCGAATGGTGTATCAAGATCATCAGGCTACATTCCAATGCAAATAATTAGTTCATTTATCGGCAATATATACATATAAATACAAGACAAATACTGAGAAATGTTAATCATTCAATTTAATACATATAAATATATTCACTTTAAAGTTTTAATGATGCAGGAGCATCTTAGGCTTTGAGCAATCTTGCATCAACCAAAAACATTTCTTATTTTCTGTTGTTTGCATTATAATTGTTGCATTTATTGGTTTCATGTTGTGAAAAGCTTACATGATGTTGAGGACCTATTTTGGAACCTTCTCCTATGATCGCATAAGGATTGGATGGATCGTTTCAAAGTTAGAGTTGTTTTCCTTGCCATCGGAGCTGTATTTTCCTTCTTTTTGGGTGCTAATTGTGCATTGTATAGCCGTTGATCCTTAATGAATCAACCTTTTCACTCTTAGTACCTTTAAGAGGACCTAAATTAAAATCTTCACCTAAGACCACAAGTCCTAATTCATTATGAGTTAAAATTTATGACCATTTTTCTCAGGTGTCAATTTTCAGCATGTTTCACGCGAAACGTAGAGTTTTTCATCTTGCATGGTTCTGTATGATGGAATTGGATCTTGCTAAGTTAGGGACATGTTCTTGGATCATGTGTGGACCTAAATATAAAGGTGCATCATGTTTTTTTGGTTCTTTCTTTAGTTTGGGTTTACTCTTCTAGGATGGACCTATAATGTATTTAAATGCCTGACTGGCTGACTTATGCCTTTGCTAGCTATATATATTGAGAGCTTGGGTTGTTGTAGTGGCAATAATATGAGGTAGATTTGTAGTAACATGAGAGTAGAATCATATTTGGATCCTATGAGATCTTGAAGATCAGATTGTTATCTGATAGTTGTAATAGTAGAGCTAGTGGTTTGCATGCTTGGAGACAAGGAGATCGCTTAGAGGCTTGCAAGCTCAAGTTCAGATCTGCCTTAGGGTATCCATTAGTTGCTGATTTGTTTCAGAGCTGGACTAGCTAGAGTTGGATTAGATCTTTTTTGATCTTACAAAATTATTTTTGATTGTAATTGGCCATAACCTAGAAGGCCTTACAGTCGGGCATGTTAATGAAAATTCAATTGAAAACATTGTCTTGTTGTGTTATTCCGCTATGTTGATAATTGACTGCAAGGTTGGACTATCCTTAATTGGATCCTCCTTACCCTGATTGCATCATTTAAACAAATATATAATCATTGTTTCCTTACTTAAAATAAATATATTCACTTTATGTTGGAAGTTAACATCAAATATAGTAATTGGTAAAGTATTCAACTTGAAATAAAAATCAATTGGCTTATTTACCTGATCAACAGATCCACCAAAAGAACCTTGTGCACTCATTGATCGGAATCATTCAGCCATGACTGTATAGCCTTGTTTGTAGCCTATTTTCTTGTCCTCTTCTGTAATATTTTTTTTGAACTCCAAGGCCTAAATTTTTTCTTTGTATCATGAATTTTTATTATAGTGAATTTCATAAAAACTAAATTGATTGCAATTTATAAATATTTGCATATGGTTTTTCATTACCCTAGCCGAGCTTGTGTTATTTGTGCTTTTGTTTTCTCTCTTCTATTGTCTTTGATGTGTCAGGCAACCTATGTGATGTTTGAGATATGTTAGATCACATAAGTACAAAGATTAAATAGTACATTATTTCTTTAATAAGATTATCATGTACCTTCTTTCCTCGGGTGATAGTATTTGTCCACCATGTCTTGCACTTCTATCAAGTGCATCCTTTTTAAGATTCTCCCACTCATTAATGGGAACATAGGGGGGCTGCTTGTAATAAGGGTTGTGTTCTATTTGGGACCTGTAGTTGTCCCTAATATACTTAAAATCTTGGTCCACTTTCTCAAGGAGCCTCAGTTTTTGAAAGACGTTGGGTCCAAAAACATTTGTCATAGAGTTAATGAGTTTATCCTTTAACTTTTTATCTTGTAATTGCCACCTTCTGAGAAAAAAAAAATCTTAGATTCATAAATGAAGTGAATCTACCTTTTAATATAGTTGAAGAAATGGATGAAAGGAAATATGATCTAGCAATGAAATCAAAATATTATACCATGTACATATGGTTGGCCCAAAAATGTGCAAATATTTATCATTAATTTTTTCATAAAATAGATTATTCCCTACAAAATAATAACAGGATTATTAGTTATTGCAAGGGACTGTATAGGGGGTTAGTGCATTACATTAATGAGTATAAGATTGTATAGTAAAAGAAAGGATCAATCTTTAAACTACTTGGAAGCTGGGCTACTCTCAAGGGAAGTCCATCTTCAATGTTCACAAGAAATTGATAACAATTATCTATTGTTCCCATACATCTAACACGAGTACATCCAAGAATTCCCTCAGCACCTCCTACATAATCTAATATTAAAAAATGCCCCCTAACAAATAATAGTTCAAGTGAAATAAACACATGATAAATGAGAGAGAAAAAGAGAAATCTACTTACCAATAGGCATTGACATCACATTTGTGGCCATGCTACTTGTTGCTGACATTACAAGCGGCAATACCTCTGTGGTTTTGATCCTCTTAGTAGGCGGTGTACTCAACATAGGATCAATAGTAGGTATTGAAAAAGAAGATTGTTAGAACATAAAAAAATATGGACAAGAATGTTCAAGCTATTAAAAAATAATATTGTTCGAGAAAAACACCAATGGAGGATAGAACATGTGATGTACTTGAACCACTTGAAGTATCTGCATTTGGCGCATGGCCCTTTAATGTTTTTTGCATCTTCTATAAAAATAACACATATGTATTTTAGTTAATGACATAAATAAAAGAGTATACTATAAAAACCATTATTGAACTTTTGTTATAATTAAAAACTACATTAATACTTATTTTACAAGTTCAAACATGGTAAATCAACTCATCCTCTCTCTTCTATATTTGAGGAGTCTAAGGTTGAATATCTTCCAATCGAGTTAACTCTCTTGATATTGCACGGAGGACCTTTTGTTAGGATTAGGTAATACTGAAAGGGGGGATGAATCAATATTACAAAACTTTAATTTCAACTTCAAACAATTATAAATAATCCAAAGTAATGCAAAAATGAAAAGAACATATAAGCATAACACATTACTCATGACACCATGATTTGTTCTCGAGGAAACCCTGGTTAAAGGGAAAACCCCGGTGGGAATGGTACCGACAAATATGCACTAAAATATAATGTCCCTGTTAGGAGATCGAGCCCTGTTAGGAGCTGATTATTACATAGTACATTTCCTTGTTAGAGGATTACAAAAACCCTATTAGGGGCATACAAAACACCTGGTTAAAGGTGGTGAGCACATTGCTTACAATCAATACTGTCCCAAAATAGTTCTCAAAAGGGGAACAATACAAGCACTTATCTTGCTTAGATGGTTCCAATTGTAGCTTGGCCTCTTACGGATCTCACATCTGATCTCTACTCTTATATTCCCAAACTTATCTTATCATTATATCTCATCATACTACTTTCACAAAAACAATCTATATTTATACAAAATTAGCCTTCCAGTCAGCTTCACAATTGTTATACAAAACACAATAGAAACTTGTGAAAATGATATACATGGAGTCGGCACTCTTATATCACCAAAGAGTTAGTACTATACTTTATTTACTTTTCTTAGCATGTTACCATTGATGCAGGAGCAGCCTGGGTGTAAGAGAAATCTTGCATCACCCAAAAATATTTCTGTTTTTGTATTCAATAAGGGCTATCTTGTGCAGAATTGCTATTTGTGGAAACTTGCTATTTTTAGTAAGTTGGTCTTATGATCTCAGAATGTTTGATTTTACATATGGAGGTTCATCTTAGTCATATCAGCCTGCCAGCAAAGTTTCATGGCTAGACCAGGCATAGTTTTGAAGATATTAAAGATTTTTGGTATTGGCAACAGGGTACAGAAACTTCGAACTCAGTTTTGAAGGCTTTAGAGGCCCTGGATGAGGTTGACAATTTTGGTGACAAGTCCTTAGCATAGGTCAAGCCTGTAGAGCACTTCGTGGTGTTTCCAGAATGGGGTTATAATAGCCAATCGGGTCAATGGGTGATGACTTATGGTCTTCAGAAGTTGGGTCACCTAAAATGGCGAAAAATAATTTTTCTTCAAAATTTTTGTTTGGGTTTCAAAACTCATTTTGAGCCGACTTTGATGTAATAAATTGTAAAATAAAATAATTCTAAGTTTGGTCGGCCCTAAGGGCTAAATTTCTAGAACCTTCTCAGGCGGTGGAAATTGCCTATATAAAGAAGGCCCGTAGTGTTGTCTAGGGCAGTTCTGGGTAGTAGATCTGGGTATTGATTCGAGGCTTTGTTCTATAGAATATTGTAAGGGAATGCCCATGTGGCTTTGCATATTATAATTCTGAAAGTTTTTAATTCCACATTTGTGGAGATAATAAGAAGCCAATTTTCTAGTTCTTGCATATTATTGTTGTCGTTTCTCTATTTTTGTTATCTGCTTGTGGTATTAAGGGGAGCACCCTTCATCAGGTGGTATCAGAGCCAAGTTTTCTTGAGTGTGTAAATAGATCACTGACTGTGAGGCAGTTTGCACTAGGACCATGGTTAGGGTTTCATCACGCATTGTGAAAATGCCTCCATGAAGAGAACCTGGCGGAAGAGCTGGTGCTGTGACACCTGAGGTTAGAGAGCTGCAGAGACAAGTGCGAGCATTGCAAGAAGAGATTCACAAAGGAATGAATCTTAATGTCAGAGACAAAAGCGAGGATGAAGTCGAAGAAGAATATCAAGAAGGAGAAGCTAAAATTTTGAACCAAGAGGAAGAAAGACTTTTTCGGGTGATTTCCAAGATTGGGAAAAGACCTAAGATTGAGGTTCCTACATTTTCTAGAAATCTTAACCCAGAGGAATTGATCGACTGGATCAATGAATGTGAGGAATATTTTGAGTATGAAGATGTTGAGGATACTGATAGGGTCAAATTTGCGAAGGCCAGATTGAAAGGTCATGGGAAGATCTGGTGGCAAGAAATTCAATTGGAGTGAAATAGAAGAGGGAAAGATAAAATCACAAGATGGGATCGAACGGTGGATAAATTGAAGCGACAGTTCATTCCTGTTGATTATGAGATTGACCTACTAAAGAAAATGCAAAGTTTGAAGCAAGCAGGAAGATCTGTTCAGGAGTATACAGAGGAGTTTTATCGACTCCTCATCAGAATAGGCCATGAAGAAGCTGATAAGGAGAAAGTTGCCCGATACCTTAATGGGTTAAGGCCAAGCATTTAGGAGGAGTTGAATCTTGTTCGAATGAACAGTATTGAGGAGGCATACTAGTTTGCCCTAAAAGTAGAAGAAAAGCTGAACAAGAAGTTTGAGAGCAGACAAAATGGAAGAGGTCGTGGTGGAAGATCTAGTGGACGGTCATATGGTGGCCGAAATGAAGATCCAAAAAAGAAGGATGAAGCCAGTAGTAGTCAGAATCAAAGAGGAAATAATTCCAATCCTTTCCAGGATCAGAGTAATAGAGATCAGAGAGGAAGAGGAAGAGGACAAGGATCTGGAAGAGGAGGCTTCCGTGGAACATGTTTTCACTGTGGAGAAGAAGGTCATAGGGCATTTGAATGTCCTCAGCACCAAGGCAGAACAGATAGGAGAAATGAAGGCCAGGCCAGATTTGCACATGTAGATGAAGCTGCTAGATCATCAAATTCTGAAGATGCTGAAAGAAGAGAAACGCTAATTAACAGAAGAGTCTTGTTGAGTGGTGAGAATGAACCTGAACAAAGGAGGAGCCTGTTTCACACTAGATGCAAGTGTGAGGGTAAATGTTGTGATATGATTATCGATAGTGGAAGCACTGACAATTTGGTGTCAGAAGAGATGGTGACAAAGTTGAAGCTCAAGAGATAGAAACACCCAAATCCATATCGGATTGCCTGGGTGCAGGATGACCACAAAGTCATGGTTAGTGAATAGTGCCTGGTAAAGTTCAAGATCGGCGGGTACCAAGATGAGGTACTATGTGATATCATCTCTATGGATGCTTGTCATATGTTGTTGGGTAGACCATGGTAGTTTGACAGATGTGCTGTACATGATGGTCGTGTGAATACCTATTCCCTGACAAAGGATGGAGTGAGACATAAGCTAAAGCCATTGAAGGAGACCGAAGAAAAGGTATGTGGCAATGCAAGAATAGCATTTGTTGATGGAAGAAAATTTTTAGATGGTATGAGGCATAAGCATGTGTGTTTTTCTTTAATTTCAAAAGTTGGTAAAGAAGAAGTAGAGGATGTACCTGTAGAGGTTACAGATTTGTTGAATGAGTTTCAGGATATTGTATCTGATAATGTACCTGATGGATTACCACCGATAAGGAAGATCAGTCATCAGATGGATTTGATTCCAGGAGCCAATTTTCCAAACAAGCCAGCACACAGAATGAAACTAGCAGAAAGTGAAGAGTTGAATAGACAAGTACATGAGTTATTACAGAAGGGGTTGATTCGAGAGAGTCTGAGTCCTTGTGCTGTACTAGTGATATTAGCACAAAAGAAAAATTGAGAGTGGAGTATGTGTACAGATTCCAGAGCAATAAACAAGATCACAATCAAGTATAGGTTTCCATTGCCACGAATGGATGATATTATGGATTCTTTGAGTGGGGCTGTGTATTTCTTGAAGATAGATCTAAAGAGTGGATATCACTAGATTCGGATCAGAGAAGGAGATGAATGGAAGACTACCCTCAAGACAAAGGAAAGGACTGTATGAGTGGTTAGTCATGCCTTTTGGGCTAACCAATGTACTGAGCACTTTCATGCGGCTCATGAACGAGGTCTGAAAGAATTTCTGGGTAAGTTTGTCATTGTTTACTTAGATGATATTTTAATTTTTAGCAAGACATTGGAGGAACATATGATGCATATCCATATGGTGTTTGAGAAGTTGAGAGATGAGAAATTGTTGATTAATTTGAAGAAGTGCAATTTTGTGAAGAAAGAGTTAGTGTATTTAAGATTTGTAGTTTCAGCAGAAGGTCTAAAAATAGACCCAGAGAAGGTACAGGCTATCCTTGAATGGCCTACTCCAAGGAGTGCTACTCAGGTAAGATCTTTTCATGGTTTGGCTAGCTTTTACAGAAAGTTTATCAAAAATTTTAGCAGTATTTGTGGACCCTTGACTGAAACAATGAGAGGGGATAGAAAAGAGTTTAAGTGGACTAATGGGGCAGAAAAGAGTATTCAATTGTTGAAACAAAAAGTTACAGAATAACCTATTTTAACACTTCTAGATTTTAATATGGTGTTTCAAGTAGATTGTGATGCTAGTGGTACTGCAATAGGAGCTGTTATGAGCCAAGAAGGTAAACCTGTTGCTTATTTTAGTGAGAAGTTAAATGATGCCAAGAGAAAACATTATGTTTATGATTAAGAATTTTATGCTATAGTTCAGGCATTGAACAAGTGGAGACACTATCTGCTTCCTAAGGAGTTTGTTTTGTATACTGATCATCAAGCTTTGCAATATTTGAATAGTCAAGGAAAGTTGAATCAGAAGCATTTGAAATGAGTTGGGTTTTTGCAGAGTTATACATTTGTTTTGAAACACAGTAGTGGAAAGTCTAATAGGGTTGCGGATGCTCTTAGCAGAAGGCAACTATTGCTGATAGAGATGCAGATTGAAGTGGTTGGGTTCAAGGAACTCAAGAATTTGTATCCAGAGGATCCTGATTTTGGTGAAGCTTGGAAAGCTTGTAAAGAACCTGTTACTCTAGACAAGATGAAATGGCTAGATTTTATCATCCAGGATGATATGCTATTCAGAGGGAGTCAGTTGTGCATTCCACAGAGTTCTATGAGGGAGAATCTCATCAAGGAGAAGCATAGCGGAGGATTGGCTGGACATTTTGGTCAAGATAAAACCCTTGCTTTGGTTAGTGAAAATTATTATTGGCCACAGTTGCAGCAAGATGTCAAGAAGTTTGTACAGAGTTGCAAAGTATGTCAGATGGCGAAAAGAGTGAAGTAGAATATAGGGTTGTATGAGCCATTACCTGTACTAGAGAAGCCTTGGGAGGATATTAGTATGGACTTTGTTATTGGTTTACCAAGGACATAGGGGGGACATGATTCAATTTTTGTAGTAGTTGACATATTTTTGAAGATCGCACATTTCATTCCCTACAAGAAGACTAATGATGCTATTCATGTAGCAGAATTGTTTTTCAGAGAAGTGGTGAGACTACATTGTTTGCCAAAGACCATAGTTTCAGATCGAGATACTAAGTTTGTTGGATATTTCTGGCGGACATTGTGGAAGAAGTTGAAGACAGATTTGAAGATCAGTTCATCACATTATCCACAGACTGATGGACAGACAGAGGCGGTGAATAGAAGTTTGGGAAATCTATTGAGATGTTTGGTTGGAGATAAGCCAACAGGATGGGATTTGATTTTACCATAGGCAGAATTTGCATACAATAATTCTGTCAACAAGAGCACTGGTAAATCACCATTTCAGATTGTATATGGAAGTAGTTCAAGAAATGCATCTGAGTTGAAAAAGATAGATAAAGGAGAAATAAGTAGTGCTGAAGCTGAGGATTTTGCAGAACATTTGAAGAACATCCATGAGGAGGTGAGGAAGCATATTACTAAGATAAATGTGCAGTATAAGACTAAGGTAGATGAGAAAAGGAGGCATAAAAAATTTTAGGTTGGGGATGAAGTCATGGTTCATTTGCGGAAGGAGCGGTTTCCAGTTGGTACATATAACAAGCTAAAAATGAAGAAGTTTGGACCATGTAAGATACTAAAGAAGCATGATTTAGGAAATGCATATGAGGTACAATTGGCTACTGAGCTGAATATTTCACCAGTATTTAACATTTCAGATTTGACAGAGTATCATGAAGGAGGTGTTGAAGATGAGGTTGCAGCAGCACAGTGGAGTATTCCAGCAACCAGTTGAGATAACAAGGAGATTGAAGACATACTGGATAGTCGTGTTGGCAAAAGCACAAGGAACAAGACATATGAAGAGTATTTGGTCAAATGGAAAGGATGACCTGTTGAAGATTCATCATGGCTAACAAAGGAGGAGGTTAACCATCTTGGTTTTCCTCTGCACACCTAAGTCGTGACAGGGTCACTTCTCAAATTACCCTGGGTGTCTGATGTAGGAGCATCCTGGGTGTAAGAGCAATCTTGCTTCACCCAAAAATATTTCTATTTTTGTATTCAATAAGGGTTATCTTGTGCAAAGTTGCTATTTGTGGAAACTTGCTATTTTTAGTAAGTTGGTCTTACGATCTCGGAATGTCTGATTTTACATATGAAGGTTCATCTCAGTCATATCAGCCTGCCAGCAAAGTTTCATGGCTAGATCAGGCGTAGTTTTGAAGATATTGAAGATTTTTGGTATTGGCAGCAGGGTACAGAAACTTTGAACTCAGTTTTGAAGGCTTTAGAGGCTCCGAATGAGGTTGAAAATTTGGGTGACAGGCGCTTTGTGCAGGTTAATCCTGTAGAGCGCTTCGTGGTGTTTCCACAATGGGGTTATAATAGCCAATCGAGTCAACGGGCGATGACTTATGGTCTTCGAAAGTTGGGTCACCTGAAATGGCAGAAAATAATTTTTTCTTCAAAATTTTTCTTTGAGTTTCAAAACTCACTTTGAGCTGACTTTGATGTAATAAATTGTAAAATAAAATAATTCTAAGTTTGGTCGGCCCTAAGGGCTAAATTTCTAGAACCTTCTCGGGCAGTGGAAATTGCCTATATAAAGAAGGCCCGCAGTGTTGTCTAGGGAAGTTCTGGGTAGTAGATCTGGGTATTGATTCAAGGCTTTGTCCTATAGAATATTGTAAGGGAATGCCCATGTGGCTTTGCATATTGTAATTCGTAAAGTTTGTAATTCCACATTTGTGGAGATAATAAGAAGCCAATTTTCTAGTTCTTGCATATTATTGTTGTTGTTTCTCTATTTATGTTATGTGCTTGTGGTATTAAGGGGAGCACCCTTCATCAGGTGGTATCAGACCCAGGTTTTCTTGAGTGGGTAAATAGATTGCCGACTATGAGGCAGTTTGCACCAGGACCGTGGTTAGCATTTCAGCGTGCATCGTGAAAATGCCTCCATGAAGAGAACATGGCGAAAGAGCTGGTGCTGTGACACCTGAGGTTAAAGAGCTGCAAAGACAAGTGCGAGCATTGCAAGAAGACATTCATAGAGGAATTAATCTTAATGTCAGAGATGAAAGCGAGGATGAAGCCGAAGAAGAATATCAAGAAGGAGAAGCTGAAATTGTGAACCAAGAGGAAGAAAGACTTTTTTGGGTGATTTCCAATATTGGGAAAAGACCTAAAATTGAAGTTTCTACATTTTTTAAAAATCTTAACCCAGAGGAATTGATCGACTGGATCAATGAATGTGAGGAATATTTTGAGTATGAAGATGTTGAAGATCCAGATAGGGTCAAATTTGCGAAGGCTAGATTGAAAGGTCATGCGAAGATCTGGTGGCAAGAAATTCAATTGGAGCAAAATAGAAGAGGGAAAGATAAAATCACAAGATGGGATCAGATGGTGGATAAATTGAAGTGACAGTTCATTCCTGTTGATTATGAGTTTGACCTACTAAAGAAAATGCAAAGTTTGAAGCAAGCAAGAAGATCTGTTCAGGAGTATATAGAAGAGTTTTATCGACTCCTCATCAGAACAGGCCATGCAAAAGTTGATAAGGAGAAAGTTGTTCGATACCTTAATGGGTTAAGGACAAGCATTCAGGAGGAGTTGAATCTGGTTCGAATGAACAGTATTGAGGAGGCATACTAGTTTTCCCTAAAAGTAGAAGAAAAGCTAAACAAGAGGTTTGAGAGCAGATAAAATGGAAGAGGTCATGGTGGAAGATCTGGTGGATGGTCATATGGTGGCCGAAATGAAGATCCGAAAAAGAAGGATGAGGCTAGTAGCAGTCAAAATCAGAGAGGAAATAATTCCAATCCTTTCCAAAATCAGAGTAATAGAGATCAGAGAGGAAGAGGAAGAGGACAAGGATCTGGAAGAGGAGGCTTCCGTGGAACATGTTTTCACTATGGAGAAGAAGGTCATAGGGCATTTGAATGTCCTCAGCGCCAAGGCAGAACAAACAGGAGAAATTAAGGCCAGGCCAGAGTTGCATATGTAGATGAAGATGCTAGATCATCAAATTCTAAAGATGTTGAAAGAGGAGAAATGCTAATTAATAGAAGAGTCTTGCTGAGTGGTGAGAATGAACCTGAACAAAGGAGGAGCCTGTTTCGCACTAGATGCAAGTGTGAGGGTAAATGTTGTGATGTGATTATCGATAGTGGAAGCACTGAAAATTTTGTGTCAGAAGAGATGGTGACAAAGTTGAAGCTCAAGAGATAGAAACACCCACATCCATATCGGATTACCTAGGTGCAGGATAACCACAGGGTCATGGTTAGTGAATAGTGCCTGGTAAAGTTCAAGATCAGCGGGTACCAAGATGAGGTACTATGTGATATCATCTCTATGGATGCATGTCATATGTTGTTGGGTAGACCGTGGCAGTTTGACAGATGTGCTGTACATGATGGTCATGCGAATACCTATTCCCTTACAAAGGATGGAGTGCGACATAAGCTAAAGTCATTGAAGAAGATCGAAGAAAAGGTATGTGGTAATGCAAGAATAGCATTTGTTGATGGAAGAAAATTCCTAGATGGTATGAGGCATAAGCATGTGTGTTTTGCTTTAATTCCAAAAGTTGGTAAAGAAGAAGTAGAGGATGTACCTGTAGAGGTTGCAGATTTGTTGAATGAGTTTCAGGATATTGTATCTGATAATGTACCTGATGGATTACCACTGGTAAGGAAGATCAGTCATCAGATGGATTTGATTCCAGGAGCCAATTTTCCAAACAAGGCAACACACAAAATGACACCAGCAGAAAGTGAAGAGTTGAACAGACAAGTACATGAGTTATTGAAGAAAGGGTTGATTCGAGAGAGTCTGAGGCCCTGTGCTGTACCAGCGGTATTAACACCAAAGAAGAATAGAGAGTGGAGGATGTGTACAAATTCTAGAGTAATAAACAAGATCACAATCAAGTATAGGTTTCCATTGCCACGAATGGATGATATTATAGATTGTTTGAGTGGGGCTGTGTATTTCTCGAAGATAGATCTGAAGAGTGGATATCACCAAATTCAGATCAGAGAAGTCGATTAATGGAAGACTGCCTTCAAGACAAAGGAAGGATTGTATGAGTGGTTAGTCATGCCTTTTGGGCTAACCAATGCACCGAGCACTTTCATGCGGCTCATGAACGAGGTCCTGAAACAATTTCTGGGTAAGTTTGTCATTGTTTACCTAGATGATATTTTGATTTTTAGCAAGACATTGGAGGAACATATGATGCATATCCGTATGGTGTTTGAGAAGTTGAGAGATGAGAAATTTTTGATTAATTTTAAGAAGTGCAATTTTGTGAAGAAAGAGTTAGTGTATTTGAGATTTGTAGTTTCAGCAGAAGGTCTAAAAATGGACCCAGAGAAGGTACAAGCTATCCTTGAATGGCCTACTCTAAGGAGTGCTACTCAGGTAAGATCTTTTCATGGTTTGGCTAGCTTTTATAGAAAGTTTATCAAAAATTTTAGCAGTATTTGTGGACCTTTGACTGAAACAATGAGAGGGGATAGAAAAGAGTTTAAGTGGACTAATGGGGCAGAAAAAAGTTTTCAATTATTGAAATAAAAAGTTATATAACAATCTGTTTTAGCACTTCTAGATTTTAATAAGGTGTTTCAAGTAGATTGTGATGCTAGTGGTACTGTAATAGGAGCTGTTATGAGCCAAGAAGGTAAACCTGTTGCTTATTTCAGTGAGAAGTTAAATGATGCCAAGAGAAAATATTCTGTTTATGATTAAAAATTTTATGCTATAGTTCAGGCATTGAAGAAGTGGAGACACTATCTGCTTCCTATGGAGTTTGTTTTGTATACTGATCATCAAGCTTTGCAATATTTGAATAGTCAAGGAAAGTTGAATCAAAGGCATTTGAAATGGGTTGATTTTTTGCAGAGTTATACATTTGTTTTGAAACACAGGAGTGAAAAGTCTAATAGGGTTGTGGATGCTCTTAGCAAAAGGCAACTATTGCTGATAGAGATGCAGATTGAAGTGGTTGGGTTCAAGGAACTCAAGAATTTGTATCCAGAGGATCCTGATTTTGGTGAAGCTTGGAAAGCTTGTAAAGAACCTGTTACTCTAGATAGGATGAAATGGCTAGATTTTATCATCGAGGATGATATGCTATTCAGAGGGAGTCAGTTGTGCATTCCACAGAGTTCTATGAGGGAGAATCTCATCAAGGAGAAGCATAGCGGAGGATTGGCTGGACATTTTGGTCAAGATAAAACTCTTGCTTTGGTTAGTGAAAATTATTATTGGCCACAGTTGGAGCAACATGTCAAGAAGTTTGTACAGAGTTGTAGAGTATGTCAGATGGCGAAAGGAGTGAAGTAGAATATAGGGTTGTATCAGCCATTACCTATACCAGAGAAGCCTTGGGAGGTTATCAGTATGGACTTTGTTCTTGGTTTACCAAGGACACAGTGGGGACATGATTCAATTTTTGTAGTAGTTGACAGATTTTCGAAGATGGCACATTTCATTCCCTGCAAGAAGACTAATGATACTGTTCATGTAGCAGAATTGTTTTTCAGAGAAGTGGTGAGACTACATGGTTAGCCAAAGACCATAGTTTCAGATTGAGATACTAAGTTTGTTGGATATTTTTGGCGGACATTGTGGAAGAAGTTGAAGACAGATTTGAAGTTCAGTTCATCACATCATCCACAGACTGATGGACAGATAGAGGTGGTGAATAGAAGTTTGGGAAATCTATTGATATGTTTGGTTGGAGATAAGCCAACAGGATGGGATTTGATTTTACCACAGGCAGAATTTGCATACAATAATTCTGTCAACAAAAGCACTGGTAAATCACCATTCTAGATTGTATATGGAAGTAGTCCAAGAAATGCATCTGAGTTGAGAAAGATAGATAAAGGAGAAATAAGTAGTGTTGAAGCTGAGGATTTTTTAGAACATTTGAAGAACATCCATGAGGAGGTGAGGAAGCATATTACCAAGATGAATGTGCAGTATAAGACTAAGGCAGATGAGAAAAGGAGGCATAAGAAATTTTAGGTTGGGGATGAAGTCATGGTTCATTTGCGGAAGGAGCGGTTTCCAGTTGGTACATATAACAAGTTAAAAATGAAGAATTTTGGACCATGTAAGATACTGAAGAAGCATGATTCAAGAAATGCATATGAGGTAGGATTGCCTACTGAGCTAAATATTTCACCAGTGTTTAACATTTCAGATTTGACAGAGTATCATGAAGGAGGTGTTGAAGATGAGGTTGCAGTAGCACAGTGGAGTATTCCAACAACCAGTTCAGATATCAAGGAGATTGAAGACATACTGGACAGTCGTGTTGGCAGAAGTACAAGGAACAGGATATATGAAGAGTATTTGGTCAAATGGAAAGGATGACCTGTTGAAGATTCATCATGGCTAACAAAGGAGGAGGTTAACCATCTTGGTTTTCCTTTACACACCTGAGTCATGATAGGGTCACTTCTCAAATTACCTTGGGTGTCTGATGCAAGAGCATCCTGGGTGTAAGAGCAATCTTGCATCACCCAAAAATATTTCTATTTTTGTATTCAATAAGGGCTATCTTGTGCAGAGTTGCTATTTGTGGAAACTTGCTATTTTTAGTAAGTTGGTCTTACAATCTTGGAATGTCTGATTTTACATATGGAGGTTCATCTCAGTCATATCAGCCTGCCAGTAAAGTTTCATGGCTAAATCAGGCATAGTTTTGAAGATATTGAAGATTTTCACTATTGGCGGCAGGGTACATAAACTTTGAACTCAATTTTGAAGCCTTTAGAGGCCTTGAATGAGTTTGAAAATTTGGGTGACGGGTTCTTAGCGTGTGTCAAGCCTATAGAACACTTTGTGGTGTTTCCAAAATGGGTTTATAATAGCCAATCGGGTCAATGGGTGATGACTTATGGTCTTCAGAAGTTGGGTCACCTGAAATGGCAGAAAATAATTTTTTCTTCAAAATTTCTATTTGGGTTTCAAAACTCATTTTGAGCCGACTTTGATGTAATAAATTGTAAAATAAAATAATTCTAAGTTTGGTCGGCCCTAAGGGCTAAATTTCTAGAACCTTCTCAGGCGATGGAAATTGCCTATATAAAGAAGGCCCATAGTGTTGTCTAGGGCAGTTCTGGGTAGTAGATCTGGGTATTGATTTGAGGCTTTGTCCTATAGAATATTGTAAGGGAATGCCCATGTGGCTTTGCATATTGTAATTCTGAAAGTTTGTAATTCCACATTTGTGGAGATAATAAGAAGCCAATTTTCTAGTTCTTGCATATTATTGTTGTTATTTCTCTATTTTTGTTATCTGCTTGTGGTATTAAGGGGAGCACCCTTCATCAACCATATCCATTATGCTCTCCTTAATCTTTGCAACTATTCATGTACCTTGATATATTGTTTTACTATCTTCGCATATGTTCTGAATATTGTATCTCACACACCAGCTATCCAAAACTCATGTAATCTTAACTAAAGTATGTACATAACCCAAAATACCTCCGGTTAACTTCGCAAGTCATAATGCCTTTTATTTCTTCATCGTTATCCAAAACTGTGGCACTGTACCCTATTTTCTTGATTCTGAACTTAGTCATTTTCATGACTGTGAATCCAGTGGCAATCTCCACAACATGCGATCACACTATCATAAGTGTTGCCATGAATCACAACCCTTAGATGATTTCTAGTATTCCAAAACATCACATGCCAACAATCTCTCCCTTTGGCATTAATGGAAACACTTAGAAAAATTACTAAGTGTCACAAAGAAACTCTCTTCTTCTCCTTCTCTCTTTTTATTATTATTTTGTTCTCTTTACATATTTATTTTTCTTCCTCATTTTCCTTTTTCTTCTCTCCCTTTGACATCACTAGCAAAGGTATTCTCAAAATTTCAAAACTGAAGCACACGTGGTCTAGTGTTTACTTACCAAATTTAAGACATCTTGGAAAGATGTTTCCAAGGTCTTAATCTCCTCAATCCATGAACTTATCAGTAGGTCACTGACATGGATTAATCCATTCAGTGCATAAGATGTTGTCTCTACTACTTTAAGCTCAGTGAGAGTAGATACTATCATTGAACTTTCAACCTTTATCATCTCAGAGAGATGAGTCTCCAAATTTGAGAGCTTGGGAGTTAATAGGTTTCTTAGTGAACCAAACCTGTCTACAACTCTCCCTTTCTCCATTTCTAGTGCACCTATTTTCTCTAGTAGCATGGATGTTTCCTTGTCTATCTCTCCAACAGTTTGTGAAGATGATTCACAATTGGCCATTATATTGTTAAGATTGGCCTTGTCTTTGGCTATGGCCTCCTCAACATTCTTCAAGTGTCTACAGGGGTTTATGTAATAGTTGTATAGATTCCTACCTTGTGCTACACAACTCTTAGCCTTGATAGTGGTAGCCTTTAGAATGCCTATGTCCCATGAGATGGACTTGTGAACTTCGCTCAACTTCTTTTCCAAGAAGTTTCTTTCAGCCTTCTCCTTTGTTGTTTTTAGCAATGAGTCAAAGTGACTATCAAAGCTATCCAATACTATACCAAGATTCTCAGTTTCATCCTTGTCTTTTAGGATAATTGGAGAGGGGAGTAGCTTGTTTACTGTCTCTACAACCCTGACCATTATCTTAGCTATTTTATCTCCTTTTTGGACTAATCTCTCCTTAGCTTTAGCAAAGGCCATGAATGAGAGTCTCATTAGTTCATCTTCATCCATGCTATCCACATCAAAACTTATTGGTTTGGCCATATTTGCCAACAATAGAGATGAATCCAAACTGTCTTCAGTAACCTCCTCTATTTTAGGTTGTCTTTCTTGCTGTAATTCCTTCTCTTGTACTTTTTCTTCTAGTTTCTCTTCTGATTTTCTTTCTTCTCTCTATCCCTAATCTTCAACTTCCATCACACTATCCATTTTGTCCATAAATGGATCATTTATATCCTGTGAAGTGTCAAGGCTAACAGGCACACCAGTGACAAAGATGTATGGTTGCAAGTTAACTTGAGCACTCTCATCTATCTCCTTTGAGCTCTCTCCTAAACCCAAGGATATAGGTTTAGTAGACTTAGGAGGTGACACCTTTTTTGGCATGTCACACATTAGAATTTGATCTAATGCCTTTTGTGTATCTTCAATTACCTCATCATATTTTCTAGCCATAATCTTGACTAGTCTGGTTTTTATTCTTAGTAGAGGTTTCAGTGCCTTTATGATCCTTTCTCTTTCCTATATAGACACAACTAGCAACATATCATCAATAGTTCTATTTCTTATGTTTTCATCTTCAGAATGTGCTAACTATTTTTAGATTTCCAGTTTGTTGTACAGATCTTTGGGAACACTTGCTTCAATTTCCAAAAAATTCTTTTTGAAGATTAACATATTCTCAATGAGAGTATCTTCAATGATTTCTTTCTCCTCGGGGCTATATCTTTCATAATATCTATTTATTGATATCAAATTTCCATCCTTGATAACCCTTTTTTGTAGTGCTTTCGTATCAGGTTTCCACAAGGTTTGTGGACTCTTTTGAACTATTTTCTCTTCCTCTTTCTTCATAACCTTTTCTTCCTTCTTCTTCCTTTTTTCCTCTGCCTCTTTTTCTTTTGGACTGACCTGCTTGACTATCCTAGATGATCTTCTAGGAACTACTACATTCTCATCTTCGTGTGTTTCTTCCTCTTGAGGGACTGATAAATCAATGATGCTATCAGTAGTAGCTGACTTCTCAGCTTCCAATGCAGTGGGTGAATCAGTGGAAAAACTAGAAGATGCCTCCATCTTATTTTTGATGTCTATTAATTGTGCTTTTGTAATACACACCATTGTAGTGATATCTTCTACTATCTTGCTGACTTTCCTCTTTCTTGTTGCTTTCTCTTGTTCTTCTCTGAATTTTTCATATTTTTCTCTACATGTACCCCATCTTTCTTGAGTAGGGTTCTTTTCTACTTCTAATACATGCTCTACTTGCATAGTTAGTACTTCAACACTTACTTCATATCCCATAGGATAACACCATTTGGTTCTAGGCTCAACTACCTCAAAGCAAACACAATCAGTTTCGACCATGAAATAGATGGTGTCCTCATACTTTTCTACTAAGATTTTTGAAATTTTATATCTTTCTTTCATCTATCTCTGCAAGATCTTAATCATGCCAAACAATTCTCCATCAACCCAATCCTTTTTTTGCCTTCTATAATATTATGATATTTGTAGACCAGTGGGTTCATTGTCTTTCCATGCTCTAGGATGCATTCCAGGAAAGTTGTGAATGACATGAATGTACATGTGGACTAGTAATGACCCAAACCTGAATGCCTTAGATTTGTCCTTTTTTATAACTTTTATGTTTTCAATGAATTGTTGAGCTAGTATTTCACACAAGTTGTATTTCTTGTTTTCTTTGACCATTCTGTATGCCATCATTATTACTCTAGCTAATACTGAGTTAAGTTTGGAACTGTAGAACAACTTGTAGCCAATTAGCATTACTACCAATCTAATAACTTGTAGGTATATATCATTTATAGTCATTTCCCTCTTGTCCCATTTAGAGTGTGTGAGAGTTTTAGCTTCTTTTCTTAGATTTTTCTCACTAACAGGTAGTTCTCCTTCATTGTCAAGCCCTGTGATATCATGGATCAACTGAGCACATATCTTAACTGGTTGATCACCTATCCATAGGAACTGATCATGAACTCTACTCAGAATGATCTTGAACCACTCAACTCCTGTTAATTCAGTGAACCAGGTTAACTTGAGTATTGACAGGTCTTTTAAATGTTTGAATTCTTCTATCAAGGACCAATTTACATCTATCATATTGTTCAATTCATAGAATATGTTGACATCCCAAATAATCTCATACTTGTAGACTATATATACCCTAATATCCTCTATGTGCAACAAACCTACGGGGGTTTGGGAAAATGCCCCTTCTGGATCATCCTCACAGGATTTGTATGGATGACTTTTGAACTTATACCTAGGTTTGTCTACCACATCATAAATTACTGGTGCATCCATGAATTTCAAAGAGATTAGGTATAAATACCTTAAATCCACACAAATCTGATGCTTAGCTTTACACGAGCACAAAATCTCTCTGCTAGATTACTGCTTTGCCTTCACACTTCTTCTCTCCTTAGTCGTTGATCAACAAATGGTGGAGAAATGAAATCTTTCAAGTCTTTTATCCATTGCAACTTGAGTGTGTGCATTAAACACAGGTAGCTTGACTTCACATGTCATCCAATCAATGCAAAACTTGTGAACACAGAAGATGAATCTTTAGGTGTTGCGATCTCATCCATAGATTCAAAGACATATGTACATATCATACCTAAGCTCACACGAGCTTATTCCTCTTATACAAGGGCTAGATAATTTTTGTTTTCTTCATCCACTACTCCCCATGAGGCCTTTTAGGCCGATGCCTCTAATAATTCATCATGCAAAGACACATCATCACAAGTTGTCTCTCCCTGAACCACTACCTTATTTAGAACTTTTGCTTGCCATATCTTCTCATTCTCTGATTTCTTGCTTTCACTCATGTAATCATTTAGGCATTTACCACTGTCACTAATATTCTTCCTTATGACTATAGGTGATGATGTTTCTATTTCATTAGATCTTCTTGGTCCTCTTCTGTTGTTATCTCCATTGTATCTACAAAACTTTGCAATGTGACCTAGATTATTGCATTTGTAGTAGATGGGTGGTCTTCTTCTGTCTTGGCTAGTCTGCAGCTTACAGTACCTTGTTGTGTGCCCAAAGTTATTACATTTATGATATGTAATCTTGGTTGTAATTTCTTCTCTACTATAGTCTTTCTTATACCTAGATTGATCAGGGTTTCTGCAATCTACCTTTTTGTGTCCATACTCATAGCAATTAAAATAGTAGCTGGTAAAGGGTTTAGAATTATCATTACTTCTGCAATTTCTTTTCATGTGACCAACTTTGTTGCATCTAAAGCATCTACCTCTAAAGGGTCTGAATTTTTCTCTAGAATCTTCATTTGTAGGTCTTTCATTTGGAATAGATCTTTGCTCATTCTTGGCTTCTTTTGGTTCTTCTTGAGTTTTTGAACTTCCATCTTCATTGGGTCCACTCATGTCTCCTTTAGATTTTTCATCTGTTCTTTGTTCATTATTCTTGTCATTTCTCATGTGTAACTCCTCAATGAGTAGTCTGGCTTGAGTGAGTTCACCTTTGATGATTTGATTGTAATTATCCAATTCCTGATATTTATCTTTGTAATGGTCAAGTTCTATTTTTATATTTTCAATCTGGAGGTTGGTTTGTTTTAGTGACTCTTCAACTTTATTTCTTTCATCCTTCTCATGTTGAATCTCCTTGATCATCAAGAGATTGATTTGTTCTTTTTCTTGCTCTAGCATCTATACTTTGTCTGATGTGTCATTGTCACAACTTTCTTTGATTTTCTCCATAAGATCTTGTCTTTGATCTTTTACTATCATAAGTTGTTCTTTAAGTTTCCTCATGAAACCTTCTCTTCTTAATTTGAATTTTAGTTTTCCATTTTCAGATTTCATCTTATCCAGATCCTCAAGTGTAGCTTCAAATTTTACTTGTAAATATTTTGAATCCATTCTGATCTCCCTTAATTTGTTAAGCTTTCTCTCAAAGGGCCACTTGCTCTGATACCGATTGTTAGGATTAGGTAATACTAAGACGTGGGTGAATCAGTATTATAGAAATTTAATTTCAACTTCAAACAATTATAAATAATCCAAAGTAATGCAGAAATGAAAAGAACATATAAGCATAACACATTACTAATGACACCATGATTTGTTCTCGAGGAAACCCTAGTTAAAGGGAAAACCCTGGTGGGGATGGTACCCACAAATATGCACTAAAATATAATGTCCATGTTAGGAGATCTAGCCCTGTTAGGAGATAATTATTACATAGTACATTTCCTTGTTGGAGGATTACAAAAACCTTGTTAGGGGCATACATAACACCTAGTTAAAGGTGGTGAGCACACTGCTTTTACAATTAATACTGCCCCAAAATAGTTCTCAAAAGGGGAACAATACAAGCACTTATCTTGCTTAGATGGTTCTAGTTGTAGCTCAACCTCTTACTAATCTCACATCTAATCTTTGCTCTTATATTCACAAAATTATCTTATCATTATATCTCATCATACTACTTTCACAAAAACAATCTATATTTATACAAAATTAGCCTTCCAGTCGGCTTCACAATTGTTATACAAAACACAATAGAAACTTGTGAAAATGATATAGATGGATTCGGCACTCTTATATCACCAAAGAGTTGGCACTATACTTTATTTACTTGTTTTAGCATGTTACCATATCCATTATGCTCTCCTTAATCTTTGCAACTATTCATGTACCCTGATATATTGTTTTACTATCTTTGCATACCTTTTGAACAGTGTATCTCACACACCATCTATCCAAAACTCATGCGATATTAACTAAAGCATGTACATATCCCAAAATACCTCCATTTAACTTTGCAAGACATAATTCCTTGTATTTCTTCATCGTTATCTAAAACTGTGGCACTATATCCTATTTTCCTGATTCTGGACTCAGTCATTTTCATGACTGTGAATCCAGTGGCAATCCCCACAACATGCAATCACACTATCATAAGTGTTTCCATGAATGAAAACCCTTAGATGATTTATAGTACTCCAAAACATCACATGCCAACACCTTTTACAGTGCAACCACGGGATCAACGTCTGATGAAAAATCAACAATGAATGGATCCTACTCATCTCGTGACACCTCATGGATTACTTGTTCCTTTCCCTTTTTCTAACTACCAGTCGTTAGTAAGAATAATATTATTAGAACTTTATTTAAAAGAAATCCAAAATAGTATTGAAGAATAAAACATAATAAAAAATACACATTAACATTTTTCTTGTATGTGCATTTCTACAACAATAATGAGTTTTACCTATCGAGAAGAAGAAGTCCCATAAGAACCATCATCATCATGCATATCATGTGGTTGTCAGTCCATACTATAGCCCTATATTTCAAAAAAAAATCATTGAGACATGTTAAAACACATGAGTTCTTATTCTAAGTTATGTTGAATGATAGACAATTATCAGAATGTGTACCACCTCATCCATGATAGTCATGGGTTTTTTTTATTTATGTGATTCAAATTGTAATTGACAAGCAGCTCTTCACCTCTGCGTATCAATTTGATCACACATACAAATACATAATTCCCTCGTGTGCCTCAAATATGCAATTGGGTTTCTTCTTAGTTGATGCAGGTCATGTACTATTTATAAAACCTGCAATATTCCCTGATGCTTTTGGCCTTCCATCAATGTATATAGCTACTATTTTACTTTGTTCACTGACTTTTTATTGTATATATTTTTCTGCGAGTGCATACCTACACATACTTTTTTTATATCTAACAATCTGCATCCAACTATTGTAATCATAACAAGGTCCGACATACTCCATCAATTTGACAACTTTTTTGTAAGAGTCCTTTATACCATCTATGGAAAATAGGCCCAAACCATGTAGTGAAGATGGTGTTATGTGATATATCCTCTATCTAACACAAAAATCAATGTTTATTGAAGGAAGTTCATTGGGGACCCATTGTTTATGTAGATGTTTATACCTAAAGGGTACCTCGGAGTCTCCTTTTCTCTCGTCATCATAAGAACACAACCCCCCTTGAGCAAGGAAAAATTCCATGCATTTATTGAATTTATTTCTTATCTTTTGACCTCGAGTCGATCTCCTTGATTTAGACATACTAAATGTCTCACTTTTTTCTTTCATTCCTACATTTTCCTCACTCCAGGAAGAAAAATCTAACAAATACCTATTCATTGATACCTACACTTCATGAAATGAGAGAGATAGGTGGCAATGAGAGATATATTTTACAAATGGTAAAAGACATTAATATCTATGGGGAGTATTGACTTATACCTGAAAATCCATGATACTGTGTGGGATATCTAACAAAAGATAATAGTTATATAATCAAACAAACATAGTTCACTCCATTATGGAGAACAAGGAGAATCCCTTGTGATTTAACATCATTCCTAAGTACTCAATTCCTCACAAAGTATCTGAAACTAAGATGTTTGACAAAATGCCACAAGAGTGGTGTCTCATGTAATGCTGAGATATTCATTGTATGCTAGTTTGTCAAAATGCTTCAAAGAAATGTGATCTCCTATAATATTTTGACTATCTCAGAATTGCATATAACTAAACATCTTAGCATTGCATGAGACACCAATATTGTGGCATTTCATCAAACAATTCTCATGCCTTGCCAGTGTTTTTATTACATCTTGTGAATGACATTATAAATTGTTAAAATTATCTATTTATACTTTCATAATTAGCTCACTCCATTGCAGGGAACAAGGAGAATCCCCTATGATTTAACATCATTGATATTCTTCTTCATCCATCTCATCATCAAGATCATCGTCGTTAATGATATCATCACCACCACTATTGTCATCATCATCATCATCAACATCATCATCATCATTGTCATCATCCTCCTCACCATCATCATTGTGATCAGTAGGAGCATCATCATCATCTTCTTCTTCATATTATTCTTTGACTAACTCTCGATCATGATCATCATCTACATCATCTTCCACTACTTCCTTTTCCTCAATATCTTCTTCTTCCATTGTATTATACTTTATCGACCTTCCTCTTGGATCATGTCTAACAATAAATGACCAACCTAGTTTATGTGGAACCTTTGAGTAAAATACCTACTCACATTGGCTTGGAAGAACATAGGGCTCTTCCCCAACTAGCTCAAACAACCTTGTATTAATCATTGTAAATCCATTGTCATGTTCAATAACAGTTCTATCAAGATCATTTTGATTGAGTTGTAGTCTATACCATTTCATGATGAAGAGAACTAATTTGAAGGAATTAAAGTCACAATCAAGTATATCAACCAAAATACCATAGTATTGATTTTGTGACTCTTGAGGATGTAAGTCATTTCTAGATGAAATATTAGTCACTTGGAAGACTGCACTTATCCCAGAATCACAAGTTCTCTTCATGTCATCCAACTTTTTGATGCAAAATTTATAACCATTGCATAACATAGCCTTGTGGTGTTTCACCTACAATAATGTCAAATATGTATAAATTATTGCATCACGAGTTAAAAAACATATAGTTGATTAACAAATTTATAAGTACCTGGTGATCTCTTAAACCATATGCTAAATCTATTTCCTTTTTTGTAACATTGGGATCTCCATGACAATGATCTTGTATAACCAATGAAGACATGAATTCTATGTCAAGATTTATAGAATTAAATTGATCATAGTTGGAAGACTGAGATACAAGAAGAATATGAGTATACCCAACTTTCAGAAGAATATGAATGAATGCAAACATACATAAGTGGATGAACATAAATAATGAAGGTACCATACATTGTCTGAAGTAATGAAGTGTTGACCCAGGGTTAAATCTAGTATGCTCCTGTATGATCCAGAACCTTCAAGGAAGGAAAATATGGGGTTATATCCAAAGGATCTAAGAAATGTCTGGTACCCTATTAATGATCCTCATCTATAATTATGCATGTGCATAGTCAAGCCTTACACTTCTAAAGGGAACTATGCTACAAAACATGTGCACTGAGGAACATAAGCATTCATACCATGAAGACAGAATAGAAAAGATAGAAAGCATGGAAGCACATAAATGAGATCAACGCTGAAAGAAAAAGTAAGTGGTTGCATTTATGTCTCTATGAACACCTAGTGAATGACTATTGTGACTACATCATCCAAATAGTGCAATAGAAACACTAGATGTTGTTGTTCCATCTGGTGTTGCTATGGCATCATTTCCAAATGATACATCCACATCAGCAACCCACCATGCCCATCAACACAAGGAAATCTTGATCAAGCATAAGCAATGGAGGGGACATTATCAAGGTCAAAGTCATCTGTGAAGTATGTTAAATCTACATGTAGTGAGTAAATCAATACCAAAATAGAGCAAAAACTATGATGTCAAATGTGCTATCAAGCAACAACTCATGGACTGTGAGTCAACATGGTATGTTGTTTATACAAGATTAGTAAAAGGACATCTTCATAAAATAGAATGCAAGATCATTAAGCCTATATGACAGTGATACAATGGTTCACATCTCGAACCTCATAAGATTTTCAAGCTAGCATGCTATCAAAATAGAATGATAGTGGTGATTCAATGCATCTATAGCCTCAAAAACATGGAAACATTGATCCAATAACAACAAATACATTACAAATGCCAAGCTCATAATCTCAATGAAACAAATAGTGTATAAAATAATATATATGGTGCATAACAGCATCAAGCATGCAATGACAACAATAACATTGCATGATACCCAAGCTCAAATTCAAAACTATAAGTGTATTAATATATGATCTGGTGCAAGGGCACAATCAAGAGGGGCCAAACAATGGCACACCCTAATGATCCATCCTACTCAAAAACACGTGAAAGAACACAAAACATAGTGTGAGAGAGAAAGCGGGATCTTTCATTAACTTTCATCAAATAGATTCATACATGTCGGGCTTTAAGGCCTTCCCAGTTAGGGACATATATTACAATGAATTATAGAAGTCCTCAAACATGTGAGGATCTACCAAAAATCTCTATTCTACTATCTTCTTCCTTCTACTAAGAAAAAATGACTCCCTAAACTCTAACCAAACAATAATACTTATACAAGAGGCTACCGAACTAAGTTGGCCTTCATATCCACAGTCAATGGAAGGAATGATCAAATTTGGGACCACATGCTTCCTAATGATGGATACCGACATTAAATTTGTGACCCATAATCAATGCACAAGTTGGCCTCAACAAGAACTCAAAATAAACCCATCAGTAAACAAGGTTACCGAGTGCCAAACAAGCATCACCAAGCACCAGGAAAATTCACCGAGCACTAAAGAGATAACCGACCAACATAGGTGAACACAGGAAATGGAGCAACACTAAACCAACTTGGTCAAAGTAGGAACCGAGCAACATAGACAAACTTTAAAAATCTTTTTGGTGACACAGGATTGCCAAGGACCCGACATGTTCCTGCATCAAATACCTGGGGTTATTTAGAAATGATTCTCCAAATCATTAGTAGGTTTATTTTGAGCTACATCCAACTCAGACTATGAAATCCATGAACTATCTTCAATCAGTCTATTTTTCCACTTTACCAGATATTCCATATAATGTTTACCTCTTGTACTCTTGCCAATTCTTTGTTCCAAAATTTGTTCAACTTCTTCATTCTACTTCTTCAATCTTATATGCATTCCCACTATCAAATTTCTTCAAAATTTTGCAAGGTCCAAACTTCTTCATCTTTAGCTTCCCATATGTTCCAACAGGAAACCGACCTTTCTTCAAATGAACCATCACTTCATCACCAACATCAAAATTTTTATGTCTCCTTGATCTATCAGCTCTATCTTTGTACTTCTGATTACTCTCTTACAACTTGATTTTCACATCTTCATCCAATGTCTTCATGTACATAGAAAATTTAACTCCTTTAGCACTTCTCTTACTTTCATCAGCAATGTCTCTCAAATTAGATATACCTCTTGGCTGTATGACATTCACAATCTCAAATGGTGTTTTTCCAGTACTCCTATTCATTGAATTATTGTATGCAAACTCTTCTTGTGCCAACATAGAATCTCAATTACTAGGTGTGTCTCCAACTAAAAATCTCAAAATATTTCCCAAACTTTTGTTTACAACTTTTTTCTGTCCATCGATTTGTGGGTGAAATGTAAAACTATATTTTAATTTAGTGCCAAACTTCCTCGAAAGAGTCTTCCAAAAGTATCCAACAAATTTACTGTCTTGGTCAGAGATAATACTCCTCAGTAATCCATGCAATCTAACAATTTGTTTAAAGAAAAGATCTACTACATGTACTGCATCTGATGTCTTTCTACAAGGTATAAAATGTGTCATCTTTGAAAATCTATCTACCACAACAAATATAGAATCATTACCTCTTACTGTCTTTGGTAATCCAAGAACAAAATCCATACTGATGTTAGTCCAAGGTGTCTCAGGTACAAAAATTGATGTATACAATCCAGTATTTTGACTTACTCCTTTTGCAACTTGACAAATTCCACAACTTTTCA
Organism: Chamaecyparis obtusa; assembly: GCA_027943335.1. Taxonomy (NCBI): domain Eukaryota; kingdom Viridiplantae; phylum Streptophyta; class Pinopsida; order Cupressales; family Cupressaceae; genus Chamaecyparis; species Chamaecyparis obtusa. The sequence goes on from BSBK01005014.1 coordinate 451,744, forward strand.
CAAATTTATGAATATCTTTCCACAACTGTGGCCAAAAGTATTTCTCCTTAAGAAAATTCAATGTTTTATCAATTCCAAAATGTCTAGCCAAACCACTACTATGTTTCTCCATCAAATTAGTTCTCATTTGTCCTCTTGGTATACACAACTGAATACCTTTGAACAACATACCTTCTTGAATGAAATATTCTTCCCATTTTATACTTAGTTGATACTGAATAGGTGCTCTTCACTTTCTCCATGGCTCAGAGAAATCAGAATCAGTTTCATACAAATCTTTCATCTCATCAAAACCAAGAACTTCAATTTTCATCTCAGTCATCAAAGATCTTCTTCTACTTAATGCATCAACAACTTGGTTAGTGACTCCACTTTTATGCTTTATCACAAATGTATAACTCTGCAAGTACTCAACCCATTTCATATGCCTCTAATTCAACTTATTCTAACTACCCAAATATTGTAAAGCCTTATGATCAGTATACAACAAAAATTCACTCAGTATCAAATAATGTCTCCATTTCTTCAGTGCTTGAACAATAGCATACAATTCTTGATCATACATAGAATATTTCCTTCTAGCTTCATTTAAATTTTCACTAAAGAAAGCAATAGGTTTACCTTCTTGACTCAACATAGCTCCAATTGCCCTACCACTTGCATCACATTCCACTTGAAATACCTTATTGAAATCGGGAAATGCCAAAATAGGCAATTTAGCAACCTTATGCTTTAGAGTCTCAAAACTTTTATCTACTCCATGTGTCCACTTGAATTCTCTTTTATCTCCTCTCATAGTCTCAGTCATAGCATTACAAATAGAACTAAAATTCCTTATGAACTTTTGGTAAAAACTTTCCAAACCATGAAATGATCTTACCTCACTAGCATTCACAAGTGTAGGCCAATTCAGAATAGCTTCAACCTTTTCAAGATCCATCTTCAAACCATCAGCTGAAATTAAAAATCCCAAATACACAATCTCCTCTTTCATGAATGAACACTTTTTCAGATTTATCAGCAACTTTTTTTCTTTCAATCTTTGCAAAACTTGTCTAACATGTAACAAATTTTCTTCTCTAGTCTTACTGAATATCAGAATATCATCAAGATATACAATCACAAATTTACCCAAGAATTTCTTCAAAACTTTGTTCATCAGCCTCATAAAAGTACTCAGTGCATTAGTTAAACCAAAAGGCATAACCAACCACTCATAAAAACCTTCTTTTGTCTTCAAAGCAATCGTCCATTCATCACCTTCTCTGATTATGATCTGATGATACCCACTTTTCAAATCAATCTTTGTGAAATACTTTGCTCCAGTCAAACTGTCCATTATATCATCCATTCTCGATATAGGAAACCTATACTTTACTGTTATCTTGTTGATTGCTTTGGAATTAGTACACATTCACCATTCTCCATTCTTTTTAGGTGCCAATACTACAATTACTACACAAGGACTCCAACTTTCTCTAATCAAACCTTTATCTAGCCACTCTTGAATCTATCGGTTTAATTCCTGATTCTCGGTAGGTGTTAACCGATGAGGTGCCTTATTTGATAAACTAGCTCTAGGGATTAGATCCATGCAATGATTAATGCCTCTTTTCGGTGGAAAACCATCATGTACATTATCAAAAATGATATCATTGTACTCGGTGAGTAACTTATCAATCTCCTCAGGGACATTATCCTCTATTTTCTTACTTGGTTTGTTAGGAATTACAACAAAACATATATCATTCTTCTTCAAAGAGTTAGCAAATTTTCTTCCTTCCATCAAGCAAACTTTCATAGATGTGAAAACATTACTAACAGGCTCTTCCATCAAAGGTAACAAGATTTGTTTTCTTACATCAGCTACAATAGTATACTTATGCAATCTCCCATCATATATAGCATGTCTATCATATTGCCAAGGTCTACCCAACAAAATATGACAATAATCCATAGGCATGATATCACATAACACCTTATCATAGTACTTTCCAATCTTCAAATTCACATAACATTCTTCACTTACCAAGAGTGTATGCTTATCTTTGATCCATGAAATCTGATAGGGCTTCAGATGCACCAACCTTTCCAATTGCAACTTTGTGACCATCTCTTCAGATGCCAGATTCTCCGAGCTACCAATGTCAATTATTACCTTCCAAACTTTGTCAAAAACTCTACATCTGGTCTTGAACAAACATTTCCTTACCGAATCTTCCTTTTTACTTTCATTCCACAATGCCCTCCTTACCATCAAGTTATTTTCCTTCTCTGGTTCATTCGGTGATACTTCTTGCACCAAAGCATTTCTACTGCTACCAGCCTTCTTACTAGCACATGTACATTCAAAAGATCTATGTCCTTCTCCATAATTGTAACAATTTCCTTAGAAATTACCTCTATTATAACCACCTCAGTAGTTACTCCCTCTACCTCTAAATGAACTTTCACCTTTCCACTCGGTCTTGCCTTTGTCCAGATTTGTCTTTTTAGGTTCAGATGTACTATTTTCACCATAGGATCTACCTCTTCCTCTAGGGAATCTACCACTTCGACCTCTTTGTCTCTGTTCATGTCTCTTATTCAATTTCTCCTCAGCCTTCAATGCAAATTGATAAGCCTCTTCAATGTTCTCCAACTTGACCAAACTAATTTCCTCTTGGATGGAAACTCTCAAACCATTCAGGTATCTAGAAATTCTTTCCACATCATCCTCATCATGTCTAGATCTAATATCTAGTCTATAGAATTCCTCAGTATACTCTTTTACCAAGCTATGTTTCTACTTTAGACTTTGCATTCACCTAACTAGGTTAATCTGATAATCACAAGGTAAGAGCTTTCCTTTCAACTTATTCACCATTTTATTCCATACCTTGATTTTGTCTTTACCTTTCTTCTTTTGATCCAATTGCAGATGCTTCCACCACAAGGATGCATGAACTTTCAACTTTGTGCTTGCTATCTTCACCTTCTTGTCCTCAAATACATTTTCATATTCAAAATACTTTTCCATCTCGGTGATCCAGTCTATCAATTCATTAGAATCGAATTTCCCACTATATTTAGGAGGATTGAAATGTGGTATTGACTTCAAGCTTGTCAATGCCTTCAAGAATATTTCCTCATCCTGATCCATCACAGGTGCAAGTTCTGCTTCACCTTGTTCCACTTCAACTTCATCATCACTAACATCTTCAAGATGTTTGCCTCTTCTCTGGGTTGTTTCAATAGCTTCTAACCTAGCAGCAAGTTGTCTCAACATGCCTGCCAATCCTGGATCCACTTCTTGCCTCCCACAAACCATCTTGGAACCCTCTACAATTGTAGGTCAGATCACAATCTTCTACCCCACAAAAATTCAACCAGAGCTTCGCAAGAAGGAACCTACAAACTTATATCCACAGACCTAGATCTAGATCTCACCTTTCTCTAATACCACTTGGCACAAGGGTAGGGTCAAGAGGGGCCAAACAATGGCACACCCTAATGATCCAACCTTCTCAACAACACATGGAAGCACACAAAACACAGTGAGAGAGAGAAAGAAAGATCTTTCATTAACTTGCATCAAATAGATTCATACATGTCAGACTGTAAGGCCTTCCTGGTTAGGGTCAGGTATTACAATAAATTACAGAAGTCCTTAAACATGTGAGGATCTACCAAAAATCTCTATTCTACTATCTTCTTCCTTCTACCAAGAAAAATAGACTCCCTAAACTCTAACCAAATAAATATACTTATACAAGAGGCTACCGAACTGAGTCAACCTTTAGATCAACAATCAATAGAAGGAACAGTCAAATCTAGGACCACATGCTTCCCAATGATGGATACCAACATTAAATCTATGACCCATAATCAATGCACAAGTCAGCCTCAACAAGAACTCAAAATAAACCCGTTAGTAAACAAGGTTACCAAGTGCTAGAAAAGCATCACCGAGCGCTAGGGAAATTCACCAAGTGCCAAAGAGATAACCGACCAACACCAGAAAACATAGGAAACTGAGCAACATCAAACCAACTTAGTAAAAGTAGGAACCGAGCAACACAGACAAACTTTAAAAATATTTTTGGTGACATAGGATTTCCAAGGACCCAAGATGCTCCTGCATCATGATCTAATAGTAGAAATATAACAAATAGAACACCGGCCAAGGGCATGATTCCATCAATGAATACTGAGGATCATCAAGAAAGCACAGAGGCCATAAGATCAATAATGCAAAAATGATGCCACAGTTCAAACACGGGCTCCATGTATCAGTGAACCTCAACAAAAGAATCAAGCTTGAGGGTCCTCAAAGGATTTCACAACAGTAAGAATCTTAATAGAATGAAAGTGGTGATTCAATAACTCAGAGGCCTTCAAGGTATAGTAAACATAAAATGTCAATAACAACAACAGGATCAAGCTCACGGTTTCCTTAAACCAGTAAGTAAGCAAAGACCACACAAAATACATACCCTAGCCATGGCTCAAGGGTCCTCAATCAGTCATCAATAGCAAGCATGGGCTATGAACCCATGATGAGCAGTGAGAATGAATGGAGTACCAAATCAAACTTATGATGCCCTAGTTTAAGATTCAGAAAACATCAAAACAACATGAATATGGTGCCAATCAAATAAGGACATTAGTAATAAAATAATGCCAATCAATGATGCAAACATCTCATGGGCATGGAAAAATAAGTGAGCATCAATATTAGCATAAATCAAATGCCTAAATACTCCACATGGTTCCATGACAATAGTAGGGTCATGAGGTGCTCAAATAGTGAGCTCATAAACAATGCATGATGCCCTAGCTTCAAGCGCGTGAGCCATCAAGACATTTCCTCATAAAATGATCATAAATGGGGAGTACCACATAATGAATATCAATAGAAAAACAAATAAAGAGAGATCAAACACTTCACACAATGCCTTGGAGGTAATAGAAACAATGCCCTAACTCTCAAATCTCGCAAGTCATCAAGCATTCCAAATACAATGATGTAAACAATGCCAGTATTAACATTCATATTGTTCCGTTAAATCAACAAATGCCATCAAAATGAAATTGAGTTAACGAGAAGACAAAGCTCAAATTCCTACCTCAAGTCATGGTTTCCATATGAAGATTAAAAGGCTCCAAGCTTCAAAATCAAGCTTGAGCTTCACAACAGAAGAGCAGTGCAAAGTGGCAACTTTCCCATTTTACCATAGTTAGGGCCCTCTTCGCGCACACTGCTCAGATTTAGGAAAATTAGAAATGAGCCTTTCTTTTTCTTTTTTTTTGTTTATAATAAAAAGCATGCAATGATGGTTTTTTATAGGGAGGTTGATCAATGGGTGAATTAATTGTTTGGTTATGAAGACATGGAATGGTCAAGGTAATTTTTTGTGGGCAGTCAAGTCAAGGTTATGTTTGTGTGGGTTAGTGCTCAAATCTACAGATTATGAAATACTCATATAATCCCAATGGACATAATCTAGCAAAATAAAAACACTAAGGTATTAAGGTTAGAAAACCTTCTTCACTTCAAGTATGAATACTCAAGCGGGTGTACCTATATCAATTCACTGTTTAATTGAGCTCTGAATTGTGAACTAGCTCCTTCACTGCTCTGTCCTTGCTTCCAAACTCAACTTAATAAGATGAGAGAACTCTAAGTATGGCCCAAATTATCCTGATACACAATATTATGATAGAAATCATGACAGTAGCAACATGAAACAATGGTTTAAGGATAGTCATCCTTCTTTTTAGAGTTGAACTCAAGGAAGGCTAACCTCATTCAGTGCTTCTATAAAGCATTATAAAACACATCTATGAACTTGTCATAGAATGATTCAGATTATGATTGTACAAGTAAAGTAAAATGAAATAGTTATTTATATTTTGGGTGGCAAATCAGTGTAAATGGATCCAAAACCAGTGCCTTATCCACTTGGGCGATAGAGTCAAACCCTACCTTTGCATATAACTATCAAACAAGTAAATTAAAACTCAAATGGCATGCCTAACATACCATCCTTTTAATTCCTACTACTTTCATCAAATTCATACATGGATTATTTGTTCCCAGAGATCTCCCCTAAGATTTCACTCTTTCCTTGAAAGAAACTTAAGCTCAACCCCTATATTCACCTTGTGAATAATGCATTTAAGAAGCCTTGAAATTTAAATACATAAGAAAACTAAAACATTCCATACATAAAGACAACAAAATAGTAGTAACATAGCTCCAATATTTTGTATTAATGGTCAAAATGCATTGATACAGTATCCTCTTACTTTTAGAAAAATAAGGTTTTGTATTCAGAACCTTTTTTACAGAGTATTTTCAACCACCTTTTGCAAAAGAGCAAAACTTGCTATATATACTAATCAACCATCTTGGAATCCTTGGAAGGATGCAACAAGCTTCAGATGGCTATTAAAAGATCTTGCACTAAAAACAAGATTACAAACTAACAAAATTTGATTGCTACAACAGATTACAAATATCTATTTCCAACAATCTTACAGGTGGCACCTTTGTCTAAGGATATTTCAGAGCAGTTGCTAAATTTATTGCATGAATGATGACCACCATCCGGCTAACTTACATCACCCTCTATTTGAAACCGCTCTCCTTCAAATTCTAGATCAGGTGCCATGTCCGTGCCTATGATAACTGCTTGACATCTTTGTCCTTGTTTACTTTGATCTTCAAGGGTTTGGAGCACTAACACCTGCTACTTCTTCACTTGATGCCTTTTCTTTTGAACCTTCTAAAGATATGTTGATTGCCAGGTCATATAGGTTTCTTCACTTGGCCAATGAAAGGCAAGGACCTCATCTTTCTTTGGTGATAATTTGTCCCACTCAGCAACCAACTGGTGAACCTCTATTCTTACATTGGCAAAGTGTATCCTAGCATCCTGAAGGAGTTCAACAAATTGTATGAATGGGGTATTATCATTTGTACATAAAATGGAATCCACTTTAGACAATACTTGTCTATCTATTTGGTCCATCCATTGACCTTTATCTTTCATTACCCCATCTACCTTAATAAGACCAGGAAAGATTTGGAAATCATCCTGGAAATATCTTACCCTTAAGATTTATGACCTTCTTCTTATACTCCCCCTATTTACCTCAAAGTCAAAAAGATCCTTAAAAAACCTGTAAGTGTTTTTTAGCTCTATATTCACAATACATTCATCCTTATTTTGATCAAAAAATGACCTTAGACTATCTATTCTTGCAGACCATCTTTCCAAAATCTTGTCCACAGTAGCCACCTCTTTCTTAAAAATTGCTAAGACATCTGCCAATTGTTTTGTAGATTTGTATATTTCTTTAGGCCTCACCTTTGCAACAAAATGTGAAACAAAATCTTTTATCTTCTTATGTAACCTATCCTTTACTTTTTGATCAATGTCCTCCTGATCTATGGAAGGAGGAAAAGGGGAAGGAGGAAGTTCAACAATAGGGCTTGATGAGGAAGGCCCAGAAGAGGAGGAAGCTATATGCATTTGCTCTGAGAATTTTATTGGGCCATGCTCTCCCAATCTCTTTTTTAAGTCTGCAATCAGAATATCTCTCTCAAGAATCCCCTGTTTCATCTCACCATAAACCTTCAAAACTGTTTCCAATTTTGTAGTGAGCTCTTCCTTCTCTTTAGCTTCCTTTTTTGCCACTTTTTTTGTTAACTGTGTTGTGGCCATTACCATACCTGATGCTTCCACCAAAGAAGTATCAGTAACCCTCCTTACAATTAGACTCCCTGAAAGGTCATCTTTGACAATTTGTTTTCCCTTGTTACTTTCATTCTTTCTTAAAGACCACATTACCAAAGCTTGGTGATTGTCACTGAAAGTGACTCCTTTAACAGCCTGTTCTGCTTCCTCTAAAGTTCTGTGGAAAGGAGTGGTCTATTTTCTAACTGCATCAAACACTACTACATCAGCTATATCCCATTCTAGGAGGATTAGCACTCCTGATACCTTTACCATATCTCTTCCCTGTTCTGGAGTGATTTGTTTAAATTTTGCAGTCATCTCTATTTTCACTTCTTCCTCTATGACTTGTAAATCCTTCTCCGGATTCTCTTCATGTCTCTTCTCATAGATTTCTTGAAATTGTTTGATGTTTAATTTCCAAAGAAATTGCATAAAGGCCCAAGTTTTAACAAAAGTATCATCAACCAAAAAATTTTCACAAGCTTACTTGATTACATGGTCCAATTCTGTACCTGCCAATTCCCCTACTCTTAAATCCAACTTAGGTTCTTCTGGTGGCTCTGGCACTCCCTCATTTACTTCTTCATAGGTCATAAAGATTTGACCTAGAGCATCTACTTGTTGTACTTGTCCTGTAATCTCTTGGTCATAAAAAATTCTTAGAGGAGACTATGATGGAGAGTACTCATTTTCAACATGAGCAGGTCTTTCTTCCACTCTTTGTTTCTTTGATGGGGGTGGAGAATCAATTACATCCTTAGAAGTTTGAGGATGAGGAGAATCAGGGACCTCTACAATCTCCTTTTGTTTTCCAACCTATTGTAATGTTGATGGGATATCCCTTTTATCTATTTGCTTTTGTTGGCTTTGCTCTGGTATCACAACATTGTAACCAGTCTTCTTTTGCACCATGTACTTCCCTGGGGGTAACCCTTTTGCAAATACAGGCTTGCTCAATAATTGTTTAGCCTTTTCTGGATCATCCTTCATAACCTTTTCCTTCTTTTCACTTAGGGTCTGAAAAATGTCCTGAAAACAATTCATAAGAGTATCTATTTTCATCCCCATTGGAGTTATGCTTTTCAGGGGATCCCATCCAGAATCAAATTGCCGGATAAAATCTAATGTCTTCTTGTATACCAGCCATTTTTCTTTCCTAACCTCTTGTTCCTGCAACTTTGCTACATTCCTGATAATATCTCTAGGGAAATTTAAAATATGGTTAATCATGGCACACTTGGCTCTCTTCTTAAACATTTCATTATAGAAACCTTCTGGATCTACTGTTCTGGCAATTGCAGTAGCCATATGATATGGAGCCAGGATTTTATCCATGTAAACCCATCCACCCTTGGTAATTATGAATTGATGGGAAATGGTAACATTTGGGAATAAAGTTCCCTTGCCTTTTCCAGTGAGGGCACACTCTTCAATATCTCCCAACTACCTAAAGAACTTTGCAATTCCAATCCTAAGGGGTACCTGATAGGGCAATATAAAAGGGGTCCCCCTGAAACCATACAACCTAATGATAGTTGATACATTGTAGAAAATAACATCTCCCCAATTGTGTACAATATTTAGATTCTTAGCAAACTAATTTGGCCTAATAAGCTATGCCAATACTATTGGAATTCTTGGGTTGTCTAAGACAAACAACTTCTTGAGTCTAGCTGCAAAACATTTATCAAAATTAATGAAACTATGATCCTTCTTGTCCTAGGTCATTGTGAGGCTCCATAATTGGATTGGCATATCTTCATCATCCTTCTGTCTCACTAATTCTATTTCTTGTTCAAAATAACTTGCTCCTTTAAACAAAAACATGTACATTATGAAAGAGTACCAGCAAAAGGGCCTATCATCTTCATTCTTTTGAATCTTCACTAATCCATTATGGATTAATTCAGCAATAAAAGGAGCAAAATCAAAAGTAATAGATACGTGTGCATGTAGAATTTGGATCACCATGCACATCAAGTGTATTGGCATCCTTTCACTAACATCCTCCCGAAAAACCTAACATAATGACCAATATGCACCCTTAGCTCTGAGATCAAAATATTCTATTTTAAAAGGCTCCTGAGTGTTCTGTCCCATAATAACCATTTTTCCAATTTTGGTGCAGAAATCCTTCAACAATTTGCCTCTAAAATAGTTCCTTTGTGCATCATACACTTGCCTTAGCTCTTCAAAATCAATATTCAACAAACTGTCTGAGGGTTCACTTAACCTGAACACCTTCCTAATTTCTTTAGCAGACATTTTAATCAAAAGTATTCCCTTTGCATCCCTAACCTCTCTAGTGATTGGATTATAACTCTTTGCAAACTGGATCATTAAATCCACATCTAAAAAGACACCGGGTACCACAAGTTTCCCTAGGTCAAACTGCCATATATTTCTTATAGGGTGAGGGGAATTTCTCTGACTAAAACCTACTTTGAATAACTCCAATCCAGTGATATCAGAGTCACCACTTGCATTGATTGTACCAATTTTGGCCTCTCTAATAAAATTTGTTGTGTCATATAAACCCTCCGCTACTTTTACCCTAGGATCTTTGGGAATCAAACTCTTGGTTTTCACCAAGTTAGTAGTTGAGCCAGGAAGTAATTGCAACAAATCCTCATGCAAACTTCTTTCACTATACTCAATTTTACCAGACAATTCCTTCCTCGGTGCCATTTTTAGGGTTTATCTTTAAAAGAAATCTTTGCAAGATAGACAAATTATAGAACTATGATTCTTTTAGTAGAGAAGCAATTTGTGCAAGTATTTCACCAACCTTTTTCTTGAAAACCACCGAGAGATAGCAGCCAGTCCTCATAATTCTTCACGCCTGAGTCTCTCCAAATTTTTTATCTCTTTGTGCTTCTGCGAGTGTGCAAAATTTTGATATATGAGCAATTAAAGCAGTCATGTCAACAATTTATTTAGCACGATTCAACAATTACTCCTCCGAAAGAAAGAACTGTCACTTCTTAATGGGAAAATTCAAATTTGCATCACTTTATCTCCAGTTTGAAATAGAACCATCGATCCTCATTAGCATATGATCTAACGGCCTATCACATGATCACATAGCATGAAAATTACTCATGCGAACATACGACTAACCGTCACTTTATCTCTCTATTTATGGCGGTCTTCTTATAACTTCCACCGTTAAGACAAAATGTTGTTCGCATGATCGCATAGCTTGAAAGAATCTTATGTGAACATGCAAAAACCCGTTAGCATCAATCACTATCATTATCTTTCTTCAAGTTGCTGGTCCCACTTCGCCTTTGTCAATAAAGAAAATACATGCTTGCAACACCTGGCAAACTGTCATGTACTTTCTTTCTTTCTGAGCACTAGTGTCTGTTGACACCTTCCACATCAGCAGGTATTAATGACCCATCAGGGAGAAACCATATGCAAAAACTGACACTAGTCCTACTAATACTAGCCAATGAGAAAATGCTATTCATGTACATCTGTCAAAAGTCCCACCTGAGAATCGCGCTTGGCTTTATGCAAGATTGACGGCTTGTCGCATGATTGCATAGGCCTCTAAGATCCCATGCGATTATATGACAATTGTCTGATCTTCTCCTTATTACTTTTCACACTTTGGAGATTCAACTACCACCGGCCCCACTGTCCTTTACAAATAAAAGGCTACCACTTGTGAAATACTTGTCAATGGTCCCACCTTGTTTCCGCATCAAGCTTCATTATAAAATCAATGGCTATTTCACATGTTTGCATGGCTTGGAAAGATTCCATGCAAACATGCAACCATCATTAGATCTTCTTTAAAGATTCATAGTTGAATGAAAACTGAAACATTAGAATATAAGGTAATTAGGACATAGGATAAATTATTTATATCACTAGGTTTCTAGACTCAGGAAAAAGATATAATCCCCGCGTGAAAAATAAATGCATGTGCTCTTTAATGAACTTAAGTGACTTTAAAAGTAACATTCAAATAGCAATGAAGAGAATGACTTCAGGTTTATTGGAAAATGGTAGACATTTTTAGGGTTTTGACATGAATTTGAAATTCTTCAAAGACAAGACCTAGGGTAAGGATTTCTAAACTTGGTTATGACAATTTTGAAGAAATTTTGACACCTGGACCAAAGAAAATTCACAAACCAGAGGACTAAACCAACATTTGGACAAAAACCTCAAAAAATTAAGAATATACCCAACAGGTCAGTGGATCTTGGGAACATAATGGACATGTAATGAGTCCACTAGAGTCTTGTAATGGTGTAAAAAGAGTCTAAGAAGAACTTGTGGTTCATTAATTGATATGATGGTGATTTTTAGTTAGGGGATTGAGTGAACCTTTTATAAGGAAAGGCATTGATGAATCTGGAAAGGAGAGAGATCTAGTTGTCAAGTTGACGCAGGGGCAGGGTAGATACAAGCAGAATCAAGAAGAATTGACTCCACTTTAATCAACAACAACCCCTTGCTCAAAGTTACACAATGGAAGAAATATAATATCACATGAAATTAATGAAACTACAATGGATATGAGACAATCAACTAGTAGCAACAATAGAGAATTATATTATTTCTTTCAACATGCCCGGTTGTGAGGCCTTTTGGGTTTTGGCCTTATACAATGAGAATTATGAAATCAGAAGCTCAATTCGCATCCTATCTTTATTTGAAATGATATATCTTGATAATCCTTACTATATATCCCTCATGATCACCTCTTTATTCCCTACTACATCAATCTAGACTCCTTATATAGCCAGCTAAGCCACAAGTCGGCCAGTCAAGCATTTAATTACAATATAGGTCCAGTCTGGAAGATTTAAACCAAAAATAATGCTAGAATGAATATAAATTGATGTGCATTTGGATTTAGGTCCTTCAATGACCAAATAAAATTCCTTTAAGGGCACAAGGCCCCATTTTATCACATAGAACATCGCAAGAAGAAACACTACACGTTTCAACTAAAAACTGGCAGAAAATAGGTCCCCAAGAAAAATGGGTATAACTTTTTACTCATAATGAATTAGTGCTTGCACTCTTGGTAAATTATATTAATTTAGGTCCTCTAAAATTCCTTAAGAGAACAAAGGCTTATTCCTTATGGATCAAGATCACCACTATGAACAATCAGCACCAAAACTGCAGGAAAACGCGGTTCCGACGGCAAGGAAAACAACTGTAACTTTGAAACTGTCCATCCAAACTTTATGTGCTCATAGGAGATGGTTCCAAAATATGTCCTTAGAATAATGTAAGCTTCACACACCATGAAACCAAAAAATACAAAAATTATAAAGAAAACAATAGCAAACAGGTACAAAATCAGGAAATGTATTTGGTTGATGCAAGATTGCTCCAAGACCCAAGATGCTCCTGCATCAGACACCTGGGGTAAATAAAGAACTAATGTCCACATTAGGAACTACTCATATTTTGACCTAAATCATAAAGATCCAACTCAGCTTGTGTAATCCATGAACTATCTTCAACTGGCTTGTCTTTCCACTGAACTAGATATTCCATGTAGTCTTTTCCTCTTGTACTCTTGCTCACTCATTTATTTGAGATCTTCTCAATGCTGTCTCTATTCTTCTTAGGATAATTTGGATCATCTTCTATCTCATCATTTGATTCAGAGTACTCAAAGATATCAGGAATATTGAATATAGGTGGTATATCCATGTCCTCTGGTAATTCCACTTCATAAGCATTTCCACTGTCAAACTTCTTCAGAATCTTACAAGGTCCAAACTTCTACATTTTTAGCTTGTTATAGGTACCAACTGGAAATCTATTCTTCTTCAAATGAATCATAACCTCATCTCCAAGTTCAAAATATTTATGTCTCCTTCTCTTATCTTCTCTCTGTTTATATTTCAGATTACTATCCTCCAAATTCTTTTTAACTTCATCATGCAAAGTTCTCATGTATTCTACAAAATCCTCAGCTTCAACACTTCTTCTTGTCTCAGTAGGTAAATCTCTCAAATCTGTGGTTCCCTTAGGATTAAATCTAGTAACAATCTCAAATGGTTTCCTCTTAGTACTTCTATTCATTGAGTTATTATATGCAAACTCTGCTTGTGCCAAAATCAAATCCCAATTAGCAGGCTTATCCCCAACTAAACATCTCAACAAGTTTTCCAAACTTTTGTTGAGAACTTTAGTCTGTCCATCTATCTAAGGGTGAAATGTAGAACTAAACTTCAATTCAGTATTCATCTTCTTCCAAAGTGTTCTCAAAAAATAACCAGTAAAATTTGTATCTTTGTCTGAAACAATAGATTTAGGCAAACCATGCAATCTTACCACTTCCTTGAAGAATAATTCAGCTACATGCAATGCATCAAATGTCTTCTTACAAGGTATGAAATGAGCCATCTTAGAAAATTTGTCAACCACTACCAAAATAGAATCATTACCTCTCTAAGTTCTAGACAATCCAAGAACAAAATCCATACTCACATCTTCCCAAGTTCTATCAGGTACAGGCAAAGGTGTATACAATCCCAAATTCTGACTAGTTCCTTTTGTTGTTTGGAAAATTCTGCAACCTCTAACCATTCTCTATACATCTCTATAAATCTATGGTCAAAAGTATCTTTCTGAAATCAAATTCACAATCTTATCAATCCCAAAATATCCAACAAGTCCACCACTATGTTTCTCCTTCATTATGTTCTCTCTCATAGATCCTCTAGGTATGCACAATTAAACTACTTTAAACAACATGTCTTCTTGAATGAAATAATTAGTCCACTTATCACTCACCATGTGTTCCTTAAAAGCTTTCCAAGGTTCTACAAAATCAATGTCAGTCTCATACAAACACTTCAAATCATCAAAACCAAGTACCTCAACTCTCATCTTGGTCAGCAAACTTCTTCTTTGGCTCAAGGCATCAGCAACCTTATTTGACTGTCCACTTTTATGCTTCAATGAAAAGGAAAAATTATGTTCTTTCATTTCTTTTGTAAATGTTTTACCATCAAACAAGCATACTCTGACTATAGTACATTGACCTTCATCAAACTTCTCTACTAAAGGCAATAATACTTGTTTCTTTCCATCCATCCAAATAGTATATTGATTCAATCTACCATCATGCAAAGCTTTCCTATCATACTACCAAGGTCTACCCAAAAGAATATGACAACAATCCATAGGCATAATATCACACAAGACTTCATCATGGTAATTCCCAATTTTGAATTTAACAAGGCATTGTTCACTTACAAGTATTTTATTCTCCTTCTGGATCCAAGCAATATGGTAAGGCTTAGGATGTTTCAATCTCTGCAACTGCAACTTGTTAACCAACTCTTCGGATACAAAATTATCAGAACTTCCACTATCAATGATTACCTTGCAACATTTATCACCGATCTTACATCTGGTTCTGAACAAACTTTTCCTCAAAATAGGTTCCTCATCAGCTTCTTCATTCCACAAGATCCTTCTTAGCATCAAGTTCTCACCATGTTCAGGTTCATTAGACATTTCCTTAATTTCTTCACAAGCCAAATTATTTCTATGATTACCTCCAGTCTTCTTTCCAGAGTTAGTACATTCAAAAGCTCTATGTCCTTCACCACATTTGTAACAAGTACCTTTAAACCAAGATTTATATTCTCTTTTATCATTATTGTTATTCCTAGAGTAACTAATATAGCTACCTCTAGAGTAGTTAACTCATTTAGAAGGTTCATCTTTCCATCCTTTATCTTGTGCTACATTGTCAGATTTGCTACTTCCTCCATAAGATCTTCCTCTACTTCTTTGAAATCTACCACCTTTTCCTCTTTGTCTTTGTTCATGTTTCTTTGTCAATCTTTCTTCAACCTTCAAAGAAAATTGGTATGCTTCTTCCACAATATCTATTTTCACATAACTGATCTCATCTTGAATAGATGTTCTTAGGCCATTCAGATATCTAGCCACCTTCTCAACTTCATCATCCACATGTCCAGATCTGATATCTAATTTATAAAATTCCTCAATATATTCTTTCACACTCATGTCCTTTTGTCTCAAATTTTTCATTTTTCTCATCAAACTCACTTGGTAGTCAATTGGAAGAAACTTCTTCTTCATCCTTCCAAGCATCTTCATCCATGTCTTGATCTTTTCTTTTCCTCTCTTTTGTCTCTCAGTTTGCAAATGATCCCACCAAAGAGATGCATGACCTTTCAACTTTGTGACTGCTATCTTAACCTTCTTATTATCAGGAGTACCTTCATACTCAAATTATTTATCCATCTCAGAGATCCAATCCAAAAGTACATCAGTCTCAAGTCTTCCATCATAGCAAGCAACTTCAACAGTAGGTCTACAGCTAGCCTTAGACAAAACTCTCAAGAGTCTTTCCTCATCTTGTACAATTTCAAGTTTACCATTAGGTGCTGCTTCTTCTTCTTCATCACTAATATCTTCAAGATGTGTGCCTCTTCTCTGGGCTGTCTCTATAGCTCCAAGCCTAGTTGCAATCTGCCTCAACATATCCATGATAGCATTATCATTTCCTCTACCATGAACCATCTTGACAATCAGGGTCCCGCAAGATCATAACCTTTTACAAGTTATAGGTCAGATCTCAGATCCGCCACCCTACAACCAATCCAATAAGGTTCTCCATGATCCAATCTATTAGCACCTATAAAAAAAATTATGACTCTATAGATTTTCTCTGGTCTCTACAAGTGTTTTCTAGGTCTCTGCCCTTAAACCCTAAGTTCAAATTTTCAAATATCTGGCCATTAGTGAAAAAACCTTTTTTTTTTGGCCCTGTTATATTTCATCATTACCTTTTTGGGCCACTTAAGTGATTAAAAAATGCACATGCACTTTACTTTTCTGGTCAATCACCAGTTTGCACGCTTCTTGGCAGTTTGACCCTTAACATTTTGTGACTCCGCTGGCGGTTTCATTCCCTTTGGTTGCATGTTCACATGGTCAGTGGGGCCCCACATCATAGTTACTTTCAATCTAATGGTGGGCACATGATCTCATGGAATATTCCTTCCCCTTGAGATCATGCGACAACTACCCGATCTTCCAACATGTTGCGGCCTGTGCATGGTGGGTCCTTGTTTGCTTAGTCATCCTGACTTGGTGACTTTTCATTGGCCGAGGTGGATTGTGATGTGGATCCTATCAGTGGGGCCTATAGTGAAGGTCTTTAGATCTATGGCTCGTGCATGATCTCATGGAATATTCCTACCTCATTAGATCATGTGACAACCGTTGATTTTGAATCTGACCGGGGATGGTGTCAGTGGGTCCACTGCCAAGTGTGCACAGATGGAGGCTTTTCATTACTCGGTAGGTTTGTGACATGGTGGTTGTCAGTGGGGTTAGATTTTTCTAAGGGTTAAACAACAATTTGATCCTACGGTTGTCGTTACCATTGATAAAAGTTCATGCTTCTTTAAGCTTAGTGGTATAGCGACCACCATCCGATCTTCTACGAGGTAGTGGCTACTAACAAATGTGTCAATGTGCTCATTTCCCATTGGCTAAGGAATTGCTAACGAGGCCAGAGACTTTTAAAAACCTCCTTTTGACTATTACGGAGATTAATGATGACCGACCGATCTACCAGGAAAGGATGAGATCTACGGCCACCTTTTAAACTTGTCGATTAGCCATTTCTTCAAGAAATTCAAATATTTAAAGGGTTTTCAGTGACAAAAGGACTGATTTTTAATGTTTTAATGACTGGGTTTGGTAGGAATGATCTCACCGACTGCAACAGAGTGGCCCAGGGTGTCTGATGACTGATTGTAGGGGTTTTTGTACCATGAAGACGTTGCTCGAGGCATGTTGCAGGTGGTTGATCAGACTAATAACACAATAGATTCATGATCCTCGGTATAAATCAGGAAATTTTTCATTAATGAGGATCTTTCTGGGATCTTCTTTTTCCAGGTTGCTTGGTTTTTCCCCAAATGCAATAAATTCTGATTGATTTCTGATTGGTTTGGTGGTTGAAACCTTTACCCTAGTCATCTGTAGCTTGTTGCATCTTGATTTTTGGAATTCCAAGATGACTAGTGGTATATATTTTTGTAGTTTTGATTTTTGAGGGGTTCCAAGTCTTTTGGTCCCAAAGGTTGTTGTTGATGTTATGTTGAAAATCAATGTAGAAGACTGAACAAGGAGAGCCTAGATTTTGGGTCAGTTTCCTAGTATTTTGTTGTTTTGGTAATGTATTGATTCTACAAATTTTAATGAGAATACACTTGGATTCCAATCTCAGATTTATGTTTGTCTTCTTATTTTGATCTTGGGCTCATATATGTTAATGTCACAAAGTGAGTTAGCATATGGTAAACAAAGAGTATTGTGGAATTATCTTTGAGTTCCTAAAAAAGTTAGGATTAAAGTCTTTAAGGTGATTTCAGTGAGTTCATGGTTGGGTAGGAATTTGATGATCAGGTTTGAGAGTGAGGGGGATAATAGGCAAAGCACTTATCCTAAATTCAAGAGTATTTGATTTAGGATTTTCAGTTGATATATGTTATTAGGTGACTCTATGCCGTAGGTTAAGGCACTAATCTATTCTCTAGAAGTAGCTCATCATCATCCACCACACATTTAAATGATAAAATATTTAAATTAGTTAGTAAAAGGTATAAATGCATAATGTTTAGTGATTCCTTTTAAGAAGTGAATCAAAGGTATACCCCCCTGAGCACCTAAGCTCAAAGTGTAGGAGGATCCTTGTTGATCCTTGTTAATTGGCCCTTTTTCTTCTAGACTTTGGAGTGGTGATAGAGTCAGTGACATTAGTTTGTCAATCATAGTGTAAACTTGCAAGTAGAAATGAAAAGGGGAACCAACAAAATGGTGACTCTGTTGGGGAAGAAGTAAAAGACGGAAAGCCTCCTTGCTTGGCTAGATCATCCCAGAGTCTTGGTTGAAAGATCATAGAATCAAATAGACAAAAAGCATTTGCAAAATATTCTCACTAAGTGTTGAGTGGTGAATCTGAGAGTTCTCTGTTTGATCAGTGCAGTTCCTGATAACCAGTAAGGCCTGGTGAAGTTTTGGTTGATTGGAAGAAGATACAAAACATTACAATATTTTCCTTTTCAAAGAGGTGGTGACTCTACATAGAAAAGAACCTAATGGAGCTGCATGGTGAACTCCAGATCTGCCCTACCTTCCAACCAACAAGTTGAATTTCTACTGAGGAACTTCCAAGTATTCTATTTTTAAATATTAGAAAGCGTTTCCTTATTAAGTGATTTGTGCACTAGAAAAAGGAATGAGGTGTGAGTAGAGGTTTGCATACTTCAAGTTTTTAGTTGCATTTTTGCAAAAATGTTATGGAAGTATTGCATTAAGTTATTATGAGTAAGGTTGAGGAGGAGCTTGCGTTATTAGACCAAGGCATCCAGAAGGATTACATACAATTGATGAGATTGAAGGTGGGAGGTAGAAGGGAACTATCAATACCTTTGTTCTATGAGAAGTTTTGTGATGCATATGATGAGCTTTCGGGAGGTATTGAGTTTTTAGAATTTGTGTTCATTGGTTTGTTTTTGGAGCTCTATTTTCCTGAATCAACCCATTGGCCAGCCTCCTTGTGTGAAGAGTGTTATGTGCATATTAGGGATTGGATAATTAATGATGTTGATCTTGAACTTGAAGATGCATTTGGGGTTGTGCTTGGTAATATTGTTATTGAGAATGATGGAACTTATGAAGAAGATATGTCAAGTGCTAACACTCTTTCTTATAATCATGAGAATGATGCTCTTTCTCAATATGGGGAAAAAAAAATTTGTAATTAGTTAGATGAAGAAAAGGATTGGATGAATGAAGATGTTGTTGATGATTGCCTATTAGAGGAGGGTGTTCTTGAGGATAGTTGTTCACTTCATAGTGAACAAATTTCAGATTTCTTGTCTTGTGAATATCTCAGATATTCAGGGATGGATGACTCTGATTTCTCACATCCAACACACATTGATTTTGATCGAGAGCATGAGTCAGTAGGGTTTGACTTTGACATTTGTGTTTCTGGTTCTTTTTTTGCTTCTGCATTACCAGATAACAACTAGGTTATATATGATATATCAGATGATGAGGGCATCAGTATCTTCTTAGTTTCAAGTATTGAAGATGTCCCTGATATGGCGTTGAGTACTGATTGGGAAAGTTGTATAGATTTTAAATCCTTTTCTGATTCTAAATCTTCTACTAAGCCATTAAAGGTTGGCCTTTCAGTTTCTTGAGCTTCATATTTTTATAATAAGTGTGTTGGTGTTTTCCCTCCCACCTACCAGCAAGGCTCTGGTTTTCCTAATGATGACAAGATGCAAGATGTTTTTCTTTCTAGTGATGATGTCCCATATGATGCATCTCCTTAGTATTTTCATGAAGATTAGTGTGTCTTCTCCTTGGAAGTGTAAATTGCCGATGTAAATGGATTCAATAAGTATTGTCTTAGCAATGCAGAGGATTTTAAGTGTCCCTCTTTTTAGTTGGACAATGGATTTTCAGAATGTGGTCGTAGGATTGAAAAAGATATATGTTGCTACTATCCAAGTGTCTTTTTGTGTAATGAATGCAACATGCATATGCTACATTCTTTTCAAAGTTGGTATGATTTCCTTTCTAGCCCTCAAGTAGACTATGCTGATTATTTTTGTCTTAAGCTATTGGAGAATGGAAATGATTTTCATCAGGTGCATGAAAGTGATGAGCTTAGCTTGTTTATGTTCTATGAGGATGAAAACCATATTTTTGATAGGGGCAAGAACTATTGCAAGTTTTGAAGCTTCAAGCTTCTTATAAATCATGTACATTCTATATAGTGGTGTGCCTGTCCCCTGTTTCTTTTGTCTTAGCTTGTAGGGTTTTGTCCTTTTCTCTTTGTTGTTCAAGGTTTTTGTCCAGTTGGTGGTCTACTTCACCCAGTAATTCTACATTCTTTCATGGGCACAAGTTACCCATCATCCCTAGATAGAGCCACTGTTAGCAACTATAAAAAAATTTATGACTCTATAGATTTTCTCTGGTCTCTACAAGTGTTTTCTAGGTTTCTAGCCTTAAACCCTAAGTTCAAATTTTCAAATATCTTGTTGTTAGTGAAAAAACCTTTTTATTTTAGCCCTGTTATATTTCTTCATTACCTTTTCGGGCCACTTAAGTGATTAAAAAATGCACATGCACTTTACTTTTTCGGTCAGTTACCAGTTTGCATGCTTCCCGGCGGTTTGACCCTTAACATTTTGTGACTCCGCTAGCGGTTTCATTCCCTTTGATCACATGTTTACATCGTCAGTGGGGCCTGGCATCGCAGTTACTTTCAATCTAATGGTGGGTGCATGATCTCATGGAATATTCCTTCCCCTTGAGATCATGCAACAACCACCCGATCTTCCAACATCTTGCAGCCTGTGTGCGGTGGGTCCTTGTTTGCTCAGTCATCCTAACTTGGTGTCTTTTCATTGGCCGAGGTGGATTGTGATGTGGATCCTATTAGTGGGGCCTGTAGTGAAGGTCTTTAGATCTATGACTGGTGCATGATCTCATGGAATATTCCTACCCCATGAGATCATGCGACATCTATTGATTTTGAATCTAACCGGGGATGGTGTTAGTGGGTCCACTGCTAGGTATGTGCAGATGGAGGCTTTTGATTGGTCAGCAAGTTTATGACTTGACGGTTGTCAGTGGGGTCAAATTTTTCAAAGGGTTAAACAGCAGTTCGATCCTATGGTTTTCATTATATCATTGATAAAAGTTGATGCTTCTTTAAGCACAGCGGTATAGTGACTGTTGTCTAATCTTTCATGAGGTAGTGGCTACTAATAGATTTGTCAATGTGCTCATTTCCCATTGGCTAAGGAATTGCTAACAAGGCCAGAGACTTTTCAAAATGGCCTTTTGACTGTTACGAAGATTAATGATGACCACCCGTTCTGCCGAGAAAGGATGAGACATACGGCCACATTTTAAACTTGCTGATTAGCCATTTCTTCAAGAAATTCAAATCTTTAAAGGGTTTTCAGTGACAAAAGGACTGATTTTTAATGTTTTAGCAGCTGGGTTTGGAGGAATGATCTCGTTGACTGCTGCAGAGTGGCCCAGGGTGTTTGATGACTGATTGCAGGGGTTTTTGTACCATGAAGACATTGCTCAAGGCATGTTGCAGGTGGTTGATCAGACTAATAACATAATAGATTCATGATCCTCGGTATAAATTAGGAAATTTTTCATTAATGAGGATCTTTCTGGGATCTGCTTTTTCCACATTGCTTGGTTTTTCCCCAAATGCAATAAATTTTGATTGATTTCTGATTGGTTTGGTGGTTGAAACCTTTACCCTAGTCATCTGTAGCTTGTTGCATCCTGATTTTGGGATTCCAAGATGACTAGTGGTATATATTTTTGTAGTTTTGATTTTGTAGGGGTTCCAAGTCTTTTGGTCCCAAAGGTTGTTGTTGACGTTATGTTGAAAATCAATGTAGAAGACTGAACAAGGAGAGCCTAGATTTTGGGTCTATTTCCTAGCATTTTTTTGTTTTGGTAATGTATTGATTCTACAAATTTTAATGAGAATACACTTGGATTCTAATCTCAGATTTATGTTTGTCTTCTTATTTTGATCTTGGGCTCATATATGTTAATGTCACAAAGTGAGTTAGCATATGGTAAACAAAGAGTATTGTGGAATTATCTTTAAGTTCCTAACAAAGATAGGATTAAAGTCTTTAAGGTGATTTCAGTGAGTTCATGGTTGGGTAGGAATTTGATGATCAGGTTTGAGAGTGAGGGGGATAATAGGCAAAGCACTTATCTTGAATTCAAGAGTATTTGATTTAGGATTTTCAATTGATAAATGTTACTAGGTGACTCTATGCCCTAGGTTAAGGCACTGATCTATTCTCTGGAAGTAGCTCATCATCATCCACAACACATTTAAATGATAAAATATTTAAATTAGTTAGTAAAAGGTATAAATGCATAATGTTTAGTGATTCCTTTTAAGAAGTGAATCAAAGGTATACCCGCCTGAGCACCTAAGCTCAAAGTGTAGGAGGATCCTTGTTGATCCTTTTTAATTGGCCCTTTTCCTTGCAAACTTTGGAGTGGTGATAGAGTTAGTGACATTAGTTTGTCAATCATAGTGTAAACCTACAAGTAGAAATGAAAAGGGGAACCAACAAAATCCACAAGAAAGAACTCTCTCTAATACCACTTGATGCAGGGGTAGGGTACATACAAGCATAATCAAGCAGAATTGACTCCACTTGAATCAACAACAAGCCCTTGCTCAGAGTTACACAATGGAAGAAATATAATATCACATGAAACTAATGAAACCACAATGGATATGAGACAATCAACTGGCAGCAATAATAGAGAATTATATTATTTCTTTCAACATGCCTGGATGTGAGGCCGTCCAGGTTTCGGCCTTATACAATGAGAATTATGAAATCAGAAGCTCAATTTGCATCCTATCTTTATCTCCAATGATATATCTTGATAATCCTTCCTAGATATCCCTCATGATCACCTCTTGATGCCCTACTACATCAATCTAGACTCCTTATATAGCCAGCTAAGCCACAAGTCAGCCAGTCAGGCATTTAATTACAATATAGGTCCAGTCTAGAAGATTTAAACCAAAACTAATGCTAGAATGAATATAAATTGATGTGCCCTAAAAATTGGTAGAAAATAGGTCCCCAAGAAAAATGGGCATAAATTTTTACTCATAATGAATTGGGGCTTGCGCTCTTGGGAAATGATATCATTTTAGGTCCTCTAAAAGTCGTTAAGAGTGCAAAGGCTAATTCCTTATGGATCAAGATCACCACTATGAAAAATCAAGACCAAAACTGTAGGAAAATGCGGTTCTGACGGCAAGGAAAACAACTATAACTTTGAAACTGTCCATCCAAACTTTATGTGCTCATAGGAGAAGGTTCCCAAATAGGTCCTCAACATAATGTAAGCTTTGCACACCATGAAACCAACAAATACAAAAATTATAAAGAAAATAATAGCAAATAGGTACAAAATTAGGAAATGTTTTTGGTTGATGCAAGATTGCTCCAAGACCCAAGATGTTCCTGCATCACAAGTTAGGACAGGAAGTATATTCTAATAGTAAGAGAGTGACAGTTTATTCTAGTAAAGACTTTTCTCATCCACACAAATGGAAGGATTGGTGAGTTTTTCTCATATTTAGAGGCTAAATTTTGTATATAACTAGTAATGAGTTGTCATGTGCATATTTAGATTCTAATTTTTGTATTTATAAGTCGCTAGGAGATGATTTGTACATATTTAGAGGCTGAATTTTGTACATCTTGAATATAAATGCATAAATGAATTTTGTATATATTAATTTTGTACTACTTGAATATAAATACATACATGAAGTTTGTATCATTACATAATAAAATTTTGTAGTGTTGCGTATCGTAGACTTCTTGTGATGCATAAACCTCTCCTTGTGAGGACTTTATATTGATTTGATGAAAAATTGGTGAAGGAGTGATGCAGAGCATCCCAACTTCTAAGTCATAAATATTTTGGAGGAAAATGATCTAAAAGAGGGGTCTTGACATTTGATGAGGAATTCTAATTTCCTGATGTAAATAATTGTATTTTCAAGTTGATAAATAATTTTTAGAGAGGATAAGTCATAATCTAGAAGATTTGAATGGGTCGAGTTCATTAAGTTAGAATCTGGCTTTTCATAGGCATGAGAGATTGTAGGAAGAAATGTTGGAAATATTCTAGGATCAGTTAGCAATATGTTGGGGTCTAAGACAAATCTTCTCTATTTCTAAATTCTATTTATCATTGTAAGCCAAAGAGCATTGGGAGGCATAGAGAAAGGCATAGAAGAGATAATAAAAGACATAGGTCAAGTGTGAGAGAAAAAGAGAAAGGTCATGAATGTGTATGCTCATATAGTATATCAAGCCAAACATTGTATACATGGTAGAGATTGATGAATACAAATCATTTTACATACTACCGTTTGTGAATATCTCTGTTAATGCATGAGAATTGATAATGCTTTGTCTCTGTGTTAAATATCTATTGTTTTGCTCAGTAAATTATATGTGGTTCAAGATACATTAATTATATATCCAATAGAACTAATTGTAGGTTTTGTGAATTCCTATAAAGAAGGTCGTGAGTACCTTTGATAGAAGAGATTTCCATTGTATTAGATTGAATCCTATTGAAAAGATAGTGGGTTTGGTATCCAGAATTCCATCAAGGAGCACCCACATGCCTTGGTTGTGATTGGTCTATGAAATGTTTTATTTTTCCTTTCCCAATTGAGATGTCATCCTAAGATTCAAAAAGACCAAGGTAATCATAAGTCTTGAACATAAATGCATGATTGTAGATCCTCAAGTAGGAGTTGTGACTCAAAGGAAGAACATTTATATGGGTTTACCCACATAAGGAAAATTGTATCATTCATCTTTCTTTCAAGTGCTCTTGGGTACTTTCCTTGGCCTCTAGGCTTGAGCATCCTATAGGGGTTGAACCATAATTATGAAGGCATTAAGGACACATAGAACACTAGGTTTGGGGACTTTTAGACTTATGTTCAATCCTTAGTAATGGTTCTCAACATCTAAGATATTGTAACATTAGTCCTCTATAATTAGGACTATAAAATTTAGTGACTTAGGGTTAAAGAAACATATACATGACTCCAACCTTTTAAAAATTGACATGAGGAATATTCCCAAAAGCTATGACTTGTCTGCTAAAGATTTATCACCCAAACATCCCATCAAGACATCATCTTTGAATACAAAATCTTTGCGAGTTATGACTATTACAATTTTTCCTTTTAGGATGGTCAAAAAAATAATTAATGACCATTACTAAAATGGCTTCCAATAAATTGATTTGGACTCTTAAAAACCCTACAAATCCCTCTACCACCACACATAAAATGGATCAACCTTTTATTGTCTTCGATAAGGTGATTTCTTCCAATTTCTTGTCAATTGAAGTCTTCTACATAGAGAAATTTATGGATGTATAATCATTCCTCAACCTCCAAAATGACCAAAACCAACTTGCAACAAATTTTCAAAAAAAATTCATTACAAATGAAAATGTTGTCATGACAACATGACAACTTTTAAGAAACTTTTACATCTTTTCATGAAATGACCCAAAAACATCAAGAATGGTCATATGTGGTCACTAATGGTAAAAAATGACCTTATTTATATAGCATAACTCAAAACAATACAAAACCCAAGAAATGTATCTCATAGGAACAAGAGTGCCCTTTCACCAAGTTGTTCCCTTGTCATTTGATTGCATCACAAACCTTTCCCTATGTCATTTGGAAAAGACAAATACCATGTGTTCAAAGATTCTAAAAACAAATTCAAGACAAGTAATAAAGAAAAAGTCTTTGAATCAAGCCATGTTGGAGCTAAGGCATGGGTATGTGATTGGATAAGTCACTCATACACAAAAACAATAGGGATGGGAGAGTGTAATACCTCAACACATCTAACAATTAGTCTAGTAGGGATTCATGGTAATATTGTTACCATAATTTTCATATTCATTTTAGATTGGTAACATAATTACTAGATGAGAGACTATAGTACCCTATTTTGCATTATTAGATGATCTTGTTTAAATTTGTGTTTATTTCATGAGAAAAGATACATGTAAGGGAAAAGAAATTTTTGCATCTAAAGATTACATGTATATATATACCAAATATCTTGTATGTACTATACAAAGAAAAGTAGTGAAAGATATGATCATCTAGGCTCACATGGGCCATGAGCATAGCCAAATTTTAAAATAATATGAATGAATGAAAACATGCATAAGTGTACAAACATAAATAATGAAGGTACCAGACATTGCCCGAAGTAATGAAGTGTTGACCCAGGGTTGAATCTAGTATGCTCCTGTATGATCCAGAACCTACAAGGAAAAAAACAATGGGGTTATATCCAAAGGATCTAAGCAATGGCTGGCACCCTATTACTGATCCTCATGTACAATTATTCATGTGCATAGTCAAGCCATACACTTCTAAAAGAAACTATGCTACAGAACATGTGCACTCAGGAAATATGTACATGTAGTGAGTAAATCAAGACCAAAATGGAGCAAAAAGTATGATGTCAAATGTTTTATCAAGAAATAGATCATGGGTTGTGAGTCAACATGGTATGTTATTTATATAAGATCATTAAAAGGACATCTTGGTAAAATAGTATGCAAGATCATTAAGCCTAGATGATAGTGATACAATAGTTCACATCTCAAACCTCACAAGATCTTCAAGCTAGCATGCTATCAAAATAGAATGGAAGTGGTAATTAAATGCATCTATAGCCTCAACAACATGGAAACATTAATCCAATAATAGAAAATACATTACAAATG
The DNA here is from genome assembly GCA_027943335.1 of Chamaecyparis obtusa. NCBI lineage: Eukaryota > Viridiplantae > Streptophyta > Pinopsida > Cupressales > Cupressaceae > Chamaecyparis > Chamaecyparis obtusa. Next base: position 478,905 of record BSBK01005014.1, read on the forward strand.
TCAAGCTCACGGTATCAATGAAATAAACAGTGTATACTACAATACATGGTGCACAACAACAACAAGCATGCAATGACAACAATAACATTGCATGATGCTCGAGCTCAAATTCAAAATAGTAAGTGTATTAATGTATGATCTAATAGTAGAAATATAAAAAACAAAGCACTGACCAAGGACATGATGCTATCAGAGAACACTGAGGATCATCAAGAAAGCACAAGGGCCATAAGATCAATACTGAAAAAATGATGCCATAGTTCAAACATGGGCTCCATGAATCAGTGTTAAGTATATGGGTGTCAATAGTATAATGATATCTCTAGAAAAGAACATAAAATTCAAATAGAAAAGTATTAAGATCCTTTATAACTAAGTATAAATTATGTAAAGTATATGGGGGTATATTCTTGAGTGTGGTATCTCTTCCTCATTTGATATAGGGAATTGAAAGGTGATAGGGTCTCATGGATTCTCTACCTCCTTGTTAAACATTTTGATTATTTATTTTGTATGCTTAGAGATATGTGAAGGTTCTTCTTATAAAGGTTCCTTAAAAGGGTCTCCTTCTCCTATCGTTGTGTCTCTTCCTCTTGTTCTCTTATCTTACTTAATGGGTCCACTAAGTTAATATGTGTTTCTAGTATATCTTTTCACTTAGAATAGGGAAGACATATTGCTAATGCATCTCTCTCCCATTGCATTCCATATGTATCTTGAGATTATAATTATCTTCATCGACTTGTTCATAGATTTTTTTAAACAAATATTATACTAACTAAACTATAGAATTGGAAAATATAACAATTATACTATGAAAGAAAATAATAAGAAATAAAATCTATGCTAGATAAATCCTAAGCCTTAACACCATCCCTAGAAATGATTGGCTTCCATTATGGATGCTCCTAACAAGGTGACTATTCCTCAATTAAGTAACCTTTTATCTTAGGGGAAACTCATTTAATTATTGACCAGGGATATATATACTTAGATGACACTACCATTGTATGTGTAGTAGATTATCTCTAGCTTCTACTTTAATGCATAAAATAGTAATAATTTATAAAGGAAACAATAATGATAAACAAAATCTAACATTGGTTCTAGTCACGTACTAGTGGTTGTGAGTGTGACCACACAAGGATGGTTGCAATTGAATAAACTAGTGAAATAATAATAAATTAACTTATAATAAAATTCTTGTTATATTGAGACTAACTGAATATATGCTAAACTAGTTTAACTTCTTATTATTAAGTGAGTAAAATTATCATCTAAAGTAACTGATAATCAATTAAACATATTACCACTATGAATAAATGTAATAAATGAAACTACTAATTAATCTAATCTAACTAGAGGAATACTTCACCTCAAGCAGCCTTGCATAAGGATTCATAACCTTGAATCAATTCAGAACTTTAATCAATTGAAGATAATTGTACCCTTGCATTAATAGTACTAGACATTATAATAGAAATAGTATATATTAATTATTGTAATCTAAAAAAATATTTGAGAACATTTGAACCAAAATTGTTAAGACTTTCTTGGATTTTATAGGAAATCTTAGAAGCAATGATCATAAATGTCGTTGAATCTCTATTGCCCACATGTCATTCTTTAACAATATATGACTTATTATAAAAATTAAACAACTAGTTAACAGAGCTACAAAAATGGAGTCCAAGTAGAAATCAAACATGTCATCATAGATCTTTTAATTTTATAAAAACAAAATTGTCACCCAACGGATGACCATTGTCAATGCATAAAGTCTCCATGTCTGTGTGCATAGAAGTAGCAAAGGCATAGTCATTTTTGTGAGAGAAACCTCATTGATCATTACCTTTGACTCCTCCTTCATTATAGAAGAGATAAATACCTACAACTATATTTCATAATTCCTCCTTTGAAGTCATAGGTTAGTTTAAAATGGAGAAAGTATACAAACACACCAATTTAATCCCAAAATATCATATAACTTGAATTAATCACATCTCCCAAATATATAGATTATAATACATAACATTGTATTATATATATCAACTATCGTTATGATTTTACATCATATATTTATTCTTAATAAAATCTTATAAAACAACATAAAACTAACCCAAAATACTTCAAAAGACGTAGATTTTCAAGCTCATCAATAGTCGTGAACATGATCCTAAATTTTATATAGAGAGTTTGGACTCTGAAGGGGTAAAAATACATATTAATTTTGATGTATATTTTCTTGTATTGGATTGTAAGAGAGGCCCTAATGATCATGCTAAAGAAATCCCTAAATATCATGAGACTACCAATCAAAGTGACGCTCAAAACTATTGATCATATCACCTACAACTTGGTTAAAAGGGTCTTTCAACATAAAAGTGTTTAAGGTTTGAATAGAATGAGTATTTTGGTTGAGGTATTGATGTTTCCATTGATATAAACATGTTTTTGTTGTCATTAGTTACAGATTATTGTAAATGTTATTGAGTTTTCTATGTAGTGGTGCTAAGATATTTGCTCCACATTTCTTCTATGTTGCAAATCTATTGATATAGTTTGAATATTTTTTTAAGAAGTGTTTGGAGGTATTAGATTCAAATTCTTGTGCTTCAAATTGAAATTTAAAATAATTGGTGTTCATCTGAGTGTTATAATGTTTGAAAAAGTTCCCTATATACCTCAAAAAAATGAATCAACAAAAGAATCAAGCTCGAGGGTCCTCAAAGGAATTCACAATAGTAAGCATCTTAATAGAATGATAGTGGTGATTCAATAACTCATGGGTCTTCAAGGAATAGTAAACATCAAATATCAATAACAACCATAGGATCAAGCTCATCGTTTCCTTAAACTAGTAAGTAAGCAAAGACCACACAAAATGGATACCCTAGCCATGGCACGAGGGTCCTCAATCAATCATCAATAGAAAGCACAAGTTGTAAACCCATGATGAGTAGTGAGAATGAATGGAGTACCAAATCAAACTTATGATGCCCTAATTTAAGATTCAGAAAACATCAAAATAGCATGAATATGGCGCCAATCAAATAGGGACATCAGTAATAAAATAATGCCAATCAATGATGCAAATAGCTCACAGCCATGGCAAAATCAGTGAGCATCAATATCAACATAAATCAAATGCCTAAATACTCCACACAGTGCCATGAAAGTAGCAGGATCATGAGGTGTTCAAACAATAAGCTCATAAACAATGCATGATGCCCTAGCTTGCATCCTATGAGCCATCAACACATTTCCTCAAGAAATGATCATAAACAGGGAGTACCACATAGTGAATATCAACAACAAAACAAATAAAGAGAGATCAAACACTTCACATAATTCCCCTTAAAGGTAATAACAATGATGCCCTGGCTCTCAAAGCTTGTCAGTCATCGAGCATTCCAAATACAAAGATGTACATCATGCCAATATTAACATTCATATTCAGTCATTAAATCAACAAATGACATAAAAATCAAACTAAGTTAATGAGAAGACAAAGGTCGAATGCCTACCTCAAGTCATGGCTTCCATATGAAGATCAAAAGGCTCCAAGCTTCCAAATTGAGCTCAAGCTTCACAACAGAAGAGCAATGCAAAGTGAAAACTTTCCTATTTCACCATAGTTAGGGCCCTCTTCACACACGTAGCTCAGATCTACAAAAATTATAAATGAGTATTTCTTATTCTTTTTTTTTGTTTATAATCACGCGGGTGTCAAAATTATGACAAAACCATTGCTATTACGACAACATCGGGGGCACTTGCAAAAAAAATATAAAAATCACACACAAATGGTAGTGTCATTGGTACCCACCATCATAATTCAACCCCAAATATTGTAGTACCATCAAAGCCTATGATAACTTGGAGTGAACCTCTGAATGTACCATTTTTTTCCCAATCAATTTGGGCCCAATAATTCAAGAAACTATCTTCCATTTTTTTTATCTTAATCTCCCATACAACATCCTCCTTGACAAATCATGGATTCACTCCATTAAATTTGTCCCATCCACAAATCATCAATGCATCAAATTTCCACATTAGGGAATTGAAATCACTATCCACACTGATCCTCAACCCTTCACATACTATCATGCATTGGAAGCATCATTCCCCCACTACACTCACTATCCTAACATCGATACTAACACCTTCATTGCCAGCTCATCCTAATCCAACTGTGATCTAGAGACAATCCTAGCCTCCACACTTGTCACTTTTAAGATCAACAACAGGGGTTGTGATGAATACAACCTAACTAATTCCTTTGTAATATGGGCCCTTCCACTTGACGCACACACCCAAGGGCACCCATGTCACTAGAGAAAACTCCCTCAAGCAGAACCTAAAGTCAAGAAAATGGGGCCATCAACATTTATCTCACATGGAATCCTAAAAAATCAAGAAATGGACCCTGATATCAATAGATGGTTAGAAAAAGATCCCCCACCTTCTGACACAGAGCTCCTCAGATATTTTAATGAAAAGTACCCTACATCACATAAATGGGCCACAGAGCAATGGAACTATCAAGGCAATGGTCTAGGACCCAAAGAAGGAGGTGTGAAAGATCGATTGGAAGCCTCGCAAAATCCAAAACATCAAGGCCTTAGATTCAATACCCCTCATTTGCATATACAAGGGCCCAATACCACAATTGGGGGCACCAATTCACCCAACGTCACCCTCCTGAATATCTGGGATGAACTCACAGAAGTCAAAGACATCCCTAAAGAGGAAGAAAATAAATCCTGTGATGATATATTGGACTATGAAACCTTCTTGGGAAATTATGTCCTCCACCAACTCACCATAAACCTAATCAACCTTCCCCTCATCCATCTTGAACTCATAGACTGGGATCAACCAAGTGTAACACATATCAATGAGTTTTGAAGTGAGGAAGTGCCTGTAAGATTCATGGGAGTATCAAATCAATAAAACTAGGGGCAGGAATCGGCATGTCCCTACAAGCTTGACCCCAAGGGATACTTCAGAGAATAGGAAGTTTTTAGCCATAAAATAAAAAATAAAAAATAAAACAATGAGTTCTTTTGTGAAAACCCCTCTAGGGCACATTTTGATTCTAAAAAAGTAAAATCAAATGGTGTATCTTCTAGTGAAAACCTCTCTAAGGTGCTAGAATATGAAGGCTTGCCTCTTCCTCCCATCCATGACTATAGACCAGAGTAGTCCTCCATCCTAATTGAAAACACCAAGCTAGTCAACTTGGGAACCGAGGAATGCCCAAGGATCACATACATCATAGCATCCTTGACCGAAGGTTAGGAGGCAGCTTTCATAGTTCTTCTCCAAGAAGCTACCATCAATTTCACATGGTCATATGCTCACATGCCTAGGCTAGATCCAAACTTAGTTCTTCATCACCTTGTAGTAGACCCAAAAGAAAAATGAGCCACCTTGGCCCCTCTCATGCTGGGGCTTCAAACTTGTTGGTAAGATCACTCCCCTTTCCTCAGATGGACACAAGTATATCATAACTACCACTAAATACTTCATGAAATGGGTTGAAGAAATCCTTCTCACCCTCACTACTAGTGTTCTTATATTTAAGTTCCTCCTTTACCGCATCATCTATCACTTTGTCATCCCTTACACCATTTTCAGCGATCATGGAACACCTTTTGAAAACCAGCATATGGATGGTCTATGTGCCAAATTTCACATCTATCATTGTTTCTCCACCCCATACTTAACTCAAGGGAATGACCAAGCTGAGGCAACCAACAAAACCATTCTGAAGATCCTCCTAAAGGTTGTTAATGATTCTAATCATGATTGACATCTTCAAATCAATCCTTCTCTCTGGGCCTACCACACTTCCTTCTACACTCCCACAGGCACCATCTCATACTCCATTCTATATGGTGTCAAGGTTTTCTTACCACTTGAGGTCAAGCTACCTTCATTACATGTGTCTATGAAGAATTATACCACTAATGAAGAGTATCACATGGCACGCTTCACCCAGCTAGACCTGTTAGATGAGAAGAGGCAATGAGCTTATGATCACATGTTTGTATACCATAACCGCCTCAAAAGAAGCTACAAAAAAAGGGTCCACTTAAGATAGTTTTAGGTGGGTGACATGGTCCTTGAAGAGAATCAGAAAGTACAAGAAAATTGAGAAAAGAAAGGCAAGTTTGAACCTACTTGGTTGGGTCCTTATATTGTCACAACATGTTTTAGCTCAGAATCCTACCAACTCTCAACACCAGAGGGGAGCCCTTGAGTGATCCCATCAATATCATCTATCTGAAGTAGTTCTATGTTTGAACCATCTCCTATGTATCTGAAAAAATCTATAAAAATTATAAAAATTCATGAAAAAATCATTATCTTGGTGAAAACCTAGTAAACAGGTGGCTCAATAAAAAAAAAAAGAAAAAAAAAAATCATCAAAAAGATAAAAAAAAGTAAAGAGAAATAATTGTCTAATGGTGAAAACTTGGCAATCAAGCGCCTTGGGTAGGTATGTTGGTGAAAACCTAGAAATAGATTCCATACATAGTGGACCAGGCCATTATCTATCAAACTCTCATCCTCTCCCATTCCCTTCACCCACTTATCACCACTACCTCCATACCCCATCCACTCCCACAACTCCCTATCCCCAAGGTGTCCCAAATCATCACAACAAAGATATGAGTTACTATCCCACATCTTGAGCTTCCTATATATACCTTGTATAGTGCACCTCTTCATGCATCCTAAGCTTTGTATATATCCGTATCCTAATCCCTAAGCTTTTGTAAATATTCACCATATATATCAACTCTACCTTTTGTATTATATCATTTCATCTTGTTGTACCTATCCTCATCCATCCTACAGAACTATGATCAATTGAGTTGTCCCACCTAGCCTTATCCATCAGCAAGTTCCTTAGACCACATCCTTGATTGGGCGATTGTCTCAAGTTCCTCTTTTGCCACTATCACACGGATTTTTAGCACAAATCCCACCAACAAGTCCTTGTAGGATGAATCCTTCCTCTTGTCTAACATAATCCCTCAATCAATCAATCAATTACCCAATCTCTCTTTGGAAAATGACATCTCTTGGATTTATCACTTTGATCTTGGTTTGTTTCTCTGGTTCTTGTTTATTATTTTGAAGGATTCTCATTATTCCTCTCCTTAAGGTCACCATGATCCTTTATATAATGGTGCACTATGAATGAGGGAAAACTAGGGTGAGTCTCTTTTGATGATTTTGATTTTCTACCTGTGAATTAGTTAGATATGACCCTTGTACATCTTGCATGTGATCTTTTGGGTTACATGGTGCACTTGGGAAATGTCATTTGTTTGTGGGTTCCTTAGCATCATTTCCACCATGCCTCCTCCTGGATTCATGTGTAATTCTAGGGAAACCCTTGCATGTTTGTTGTGTAAATCCTTTGCAACACTGGTGACAAGGCTTTGAGTTCATAGTAACATTGGCAGGTCTCTAATGCTGCTATATCAACCTAGGTTGTGCTCTCCACTTTAACACAATGAAATCCCCAATTCCCGTTAGCTGCATTTAGAATCATATTGCATTATGCATATTTTCTCATTATAAGACTTATATTTATCCCCTTTTCCCTCTTTCCCCTTCATTCCCTCCCTCCTTTTGTCTTTTTTGAGAAAATTCCACAATGTTTCCTCTTTGCAATATTTTCTCGAGGGGGCATAACCTCTTACTATGGTTGCTTCGCCATGAATTTCTCTAGGGGAAACTTATTTTATTTTCTTTGATACAACGCCACTTGTGGCGCCACATCAAAGAGGGTAAAAATGTAGACACCTAAAAATCATTCATATTAATTAAATTTATTTAATTAATAATCCCCATAACATCGTAATTAATTTTAATTAATTAATCATTTTTGTCATTTTCCTCTACCCATTTAATTATAATTATTTAATTAAATTGGGTTAGTTACCTAAGGTATTTAAATCTAATTTGAATATTTCCCTCTCTAATGTATTAAAATTATTTTAATGCATATCCCCCCATAAATCCCCTTTTGAATAAATTTCTATTTATTTAAATCCCCCCACATCCTAATATTCTCCTAAATTTGGATTAATCTAAATCTAATTTAAAGCCCCACCTAAAGCCTAGTCTACACTCATCACCTCACTTGCTAAACCTATTCTCTCACCTAATCATTCCACTAACCTCACTTAAAAAGTGATCCCTTACCTCATTAGAGCTAATGAGTTTCTCACACATGTGTGAGAAACTCTTCCCAAGGAAGCCACCAAACTTCCTTAAATGCTCCAACTCCTTCTTGCAACTTTGTCAAGCCCACACTCTTCCCCAAAGTTTATCACACATGTGTGAGAAACCTTGAGCCACTCAAGCCTTAAATGTCCATCTTGTCTCATTTCACCTTTCAAAATAGTCATCCCTTCTAAGCCTATGTGGATGCCACATAGGTGCCACCTCATCCAAGCCCTCTCTCTCCTTCCAAAAATCTATAAATAGAGGCCTCCCCATGAGAAATTCACCAATCCATTTTATGCATCGTTATCATGTTAGTTTAGCTCTATAATTTCATAGCATTTTAGCATGTTAGTTTCCTTGTTCTTTCATTCAATTCTTAGCTCACATAGCATAATCTTAATGGTTAATGAATCTTAGTTTCCTTATGCATTTCTATTTCTTTTCAATCTAAATCAAATTTCATTCTTAATGGTTAAATAATATCAAACTCGCATTTCATATCATTTCTAGCTCTTAATCTTCATCATTTTCATCATTGGAACCTTGTTTGCAAGCTACTTCTTCATACTAGTTTCTTGCATCATTTGGGGTCTCCTTTTGCTTTCATTTAGGACTTAATCCTCTTAATATTGCATTGGGGATACTCTCATTGTGTTTGAAGAGCACATCCACATTCTCCAAAATAAGCAAATCAAATGGGGCTCAGGTGCTCCCATTTTGGCTCAATCGGAGGTGGTGTGTGTGAATTTATTATTATATAATTGCATGCTAGATTAGGACTAATGTTTTCTTGTCTACCCATGCTCCCAACAAGTTAGGTTCACCACATCTCAGTAATATCTTAGAAATCCTAAATTTATATTATTTCATTCCTAGTTTTTTTATTATTAGTTCTTACCAAGGCAAGTTTTTTGTCTCAAAATTGTTGTCTAAATAGATTCTTAAAGAGTACAGACAAATTAAATATGTGAAGATAACTAAATTTTTTGACATCTCTTTTCAAGTGAGGCCTCTCTTTCTCAAATATGAGATTGGTTCTTAATTAGACTTTAAATTAAGTTGTTTAACTAGTTAACAAATTCTAATTTTTAGCAGGTAAAATTCAAGTTGCTAATAGGATTTTCATTTATGTCTATTTGTACTACTCATCATGATGGATTTCATTTGTAGAAACATAAAACTAATCACCCTCAATCAGTTTAGCCTTATATTGTATAATCCATAATCATCTATATCAATTAAATAATATCCTATTATTTAATTAATTGTATCCATTTTCCTTTAATATTCCAAGTCCTAACCCAAGGAAAATAATTACCTTAGGTTATTTATCCATCCTTAGTCCCTTTCTTCCAAATAAGTAAATAAACAATTCTATTTATACCCTCACATGCTACATCCTCCTACATTCTTGCTTGCACTTTAATCCCTCTCTTAGTCTCCACCTAATCTCATCTTTAAGCATTTGTATACACTTAATCCTTGATTAAGTGTGGGAAAATCTTCCATCACATCAAGCACTTGGGCCAATGTACTTGGGCGCATGGGCTTGTCCCCTCATATTCTTAAAAGGAATCTTTAATTCCATTTATTTTCCAAATCATTTTCCACCATTGATCCTCATCATGATAGCTCAACCATACATTTATTTTTATCCCTCAACCTATATATCAAATTATTGGTTCACAAAATGGTTTTATGCTTCAATAGTTGCTAGTATATTCACTACAAATTCTAAAGAGTTGAGAAATCCAATTATCAAACCCCCATGAATGACTGGACCAACTAACAAGGATAAAACTCCCACTACACTTTTGGCTCTACAATACCAAGGCGGGTATATCCAAATTCAGTAAAACACTACCCTCATTACAGGCATCCCTAAATTTGATAAGCATGTTATCTCATAAATGACTCAACAATAACAAGAAAATACTAAGTAATGGCTAACTACTTATTGATTCTCAATTTTTATGGAGCAAGATATACACGTGCCACAGATAAAACTAGAAGATGAAAATAAATTAATCAAAGGCTAGCATAACTAGACAACACGAGCCAACGAAATAACTACAACATGTTTAGATCAGTGCCTTATCATTAGGAAATACTCTCAGTTTACAACTCAATATATGAATGACATAAAATGGTAATGATCCAAGACTAAGATTATTATTATATTACAATAATATCTATTCATGTAATGTTGATTTAAACTTCTTATAAAGATCCTTATGCCGACCATATGAACTTATGAATTAATTTTCAGAATTTTAATTGATCTTTGATCAAAGCTTAAAATTAAAACATACACATATGAAAGATATGCAGTGAATTGAATAAAAAATTTGAATCATTAAATTCACAACTCATAAAACCAACATAGAGGAGAGAACCAAATTTGTACTATATTTCATTAACTTTAGAATCACTATCTTCATACATTAGATTTTCTCATTAAAAATAAAACTCAACAAGACTAAGAATCCAATACTAAACTTCTAACTTGCTTTTAAAATGTTATAAAAGACTCATTCACCTTTGCTAAACCTGACTAAGACTAAAGATATACAAAATTTTTCTCTATGAAAACTCTCAGCCCTTCCAACTTGATCATGGAAATCCCTCTATAGAATAAGGGAGAAAACAAGCTTCAAGCTAGAAAACAACAGTCATTGGCTCATTGGACCACATGACACAAAATAGAGAGGAAATTTAGATCTAATTTGTAGATGACACGTCTCCTCTTCCTCAAAATCTAATTTGCAAAATATCAACTCCCCTCCATCTAGCTGAAAATATCTAACCTTTTAAAAGGCATGTCAAATTTAACTTTATCTTTACTTCCTGGGAACACGCAAACCCTTAAGCCATATCAAAATCTTCCCTTCTTTGACTACCACATGGTAGCCTCTGATTCACTCCCATATTCACCACATCACAAAAACCACCAATCACACCATCACTACATTTTTTATTAACTATGTCATAACCTTGTGAAGTCACGCCAGAGTACCAATTGCACCTCCTAGACACCATGTCGGCTCCACCTCTGCATCCTACCACATGTCACATTTTCATGATCATGCAATGATTCTCTCTCTTGAAGCCTTTGTTTCACAAGATTACAAGTGCCCACCACCTTTCACCATCGATCACGTCATCTAGTTCATCTACTTGCGCCACATAGAACCCTCTCACGATCTTTTTTTGCTTCTCTATCCTTGTTAGCCCAGATCACGGGATCACAAGATTAAATTATGTGTCATCCCAGTCCTACCATCTCACCTTGGAACATGTTCCACATGTCACACTTTGCTTCGTAACCACTACTACATCACTGGCTACCTCATCATCTACATCATCCCGACCTGGACACATGGAAGCATCTAGTGATCTCACACTCATTATCTTCCTTACAACTTATTTTGTGGGATCACGAGCACCATTGGATATGATCGTGACTTAACCACATTTGATTTTCTACCCTGTTATGTCTCAAAAGCTGATTTTATTCTGCTGACCATACACATAGGTCAACAAAATATTCCTCTCATTTGTCACCAGTTGTTCACCATGAAGTTGTCTTCTAACCATCGAGCAAGTCGCCTAACACCCCCACGCGCATTCTCCTTCTTCCAAAATCTTTGTGCCTTTAAGGCACTTAACAATATGTGTGCTGGGACATTTAAAAATGCCTTTGAGTCCTAATGTAGCCCAAACCCTTCAAAACAATAACTCAAAAAAATACACAACACAGAAGTTTTAAAATGCCAGATTCTTCATTCAACTTCTTCAACTCTACTCTGCCTCTACAATGCAAGAAAAAAAACTACTTATTACAATTTTGAAAATTACCATATTTGGCAAATTTTTGGGAAAAATAGATTTTTCCATTTTTGGTAATTTTCAAAACCCATCCTATGAATCTTGATTTTTCCCAAGAAAAGCCCCCAACTAAGGCAAGATGAATTGCCAACTAATCAATGAGATCAAGAATATGATTTTGGATTTATTACAAAAACAACTTTCTAAAAAACTGGAAAAAAAACACAAAAATCCAATTTCAGAGGCCAAGATGATATTTCAAGCTCCCGAAAAAATGTCGAAACAACCACCAATTAAGTTGAGCTCATCGGTAATCCAAATAGATCCTCCTCATGCAACTACTTGTAAAATTTCAGCCGAAACCCACATCCGAGTCAAAATTTATGACCCTCAAAAGTAAATCTCGACCAAAACCCACATTTGAGTCAGCAACCTTGATCCTCGGATGCTCTTGCATCATTCTCCTCTTCTTGAAAAGAACGTAGCTCCTGCAAGTTCTGGTTCTCAAACTACTTCCATTTAGGCTCATCTAGCTTTTGCAAATCCCATTCTATAATCCAGGTGCTATCTGTCAGTGCCAACCCTTCTCACTACACAAGATATTTGTTGTAGTCACCCTGGCGAGTCTGAATAGTCTTCTTGTCTAGAATCTATGCAACCTTTTCCCTTTTCTTGATGGGGATAGTGTGTTTCCAGTCTACATCATCCTTATTTTCAACAGAGGCATCATCACCATGGAAAGTATATAAATCAAAAATATTAAACACAGGAGATATATCAAGACCACTGGGGAGCTCTACCTCATAGGCATTATCATTAATCTTCTTCAGAATCTTGCAGGGACCAATTTTCTTATATTTTAATTTATGATAAGTCCCAATAGGAAACCTCTCCTTTCTTAGATAAACCATCACTAGATCACTTGCACTAAAAACCTGATACCTTCTAGTAGCATCTATGGAAGCTTTGTATCACTCATTGTTGTCCTATAACTTCTGTCTCACATCTTCCTGCAACTGGTGAAGCTGCTCTGCAAAGGCTTCTCCATCATCATTAACTCTGTCACCCAAGGGAAGTTGCACCAAATCAATAACACCCGGAGGATTACAACCATAAACAACTTGAAATGGTAACTTACCAGTTGACCTGTTCACTGAGCTGTTATAAGCAAATTCTGCCTGGGGCAATGCCAAATCCCATTGTTTGGGCTTCTCTCCAACAATACATCGCAACAAATTACCCAAACTACGATTGACAACTTCTATTTGTCCATCTGTTTGTGGATGATAAGCACTACTAAACTATAACTTTGTCCCCATCTTCTTCCATAAGGTCCTCCAAAAATGACTTAAGAACTTAGTATCTCGATAAGAGGTGATCATTTTTGGAACCCCATGCAATCTGACTATTTCAGAAAAGAATAACTTGGCCACCCTAGAGGCATCACTAGTTTTCTTACAAGCAATGAAATGAGCCATTTTTTAGAATCTGTCCACAACTACAAAGATAGAGTCATTACCTCATTGTGTATGTGGCAGTCCCAATAAAAAATCCATACTCAAGTCTATCCATGTTCCTACTGGTACTGGTAATGGCATGTACAATTCAGTGTTCTGGGAGTGCCCTTTGGCTACTTGACAAATTTGACACTTCTCCACAAACTTGGTGATATTTGGCTTCATCTTTTGGCCAGTAGTACTTATCTGCTACCAAAGCTATTGTTTTATCCTTCCCAAAATGCCCATCCATACCACTACTATGAAATTCTCTAATAATATTTTCCCACATTGAGCCTACAGGAACACACAATTGCTTCCCCTTGAATAAATAACCATCTTGTATAAGATACTCACCTTGAATAGTGTATGCGTTCCCACGTACTGGATTCTTCAACTGATCAACAACTTCCCAAAAGTCACTATCAGATTCATACAAGTCTTTGATTGCTTCAAAGCCAACCACTTCTATTTCCATGATGGTCAGAAGAACAACTCGCTTGCTCAAGGCATCTACAACTTGATTTTGTTTCCCTGATTTATGCTTTAGAACAAAAGTAAACCCCTGTAGGAAAGAGACCCATTTTGCATGTCTAGTGTTCAATTTCTTTTGTGTGTTCAAGTATTTCAGAGAAATATGGTTTGTAAACAACACAAATTATTTGGCTATGAGATAATGCTTCCAGTGTCTCAAAGCTTGCACAATTGCATGGAATTCTATATCATATGTAGAATATTTCTTTCGCACATCATTCAATTTTTCACTAAAAAAGGCAATGGACCTACCTTCTTGACTGAGTACAACACCAATGCCCACATGTGAGGCATCACAGTCCACTTTAAATAGTTTATCAAAATCTGGTAGGGCTAGTATTGGAGCTTCAGTGACCTTCTTCTTTAGGTATTGGAAACTCTCTTAGCCTCTTTGGTCTATGAAAACTCCAAACCCTTAGTGCAGTCTATCACAGGTGCTACAATGCTGCTGAAATTATGAATGAACTTTCCATAGAAAGTAGCCAAGCCATGAAAACTCTCGACCCTTAGTGCAGTCTGTCACAGGTGCTAAAATGCTACTGAAATTATGAATGAACTTTCTATAGAAAGTAGCCAAGCCATGAAAACTTCTCACCTCAGTGATACTACGTGGACTACACCATTCAAGAATGGCTCAAACTTTCTCTGGATCCATCTTAACACCATCTACAGAAATGACAAAACCCAGAAAAACCAAGCTTGCTTGCATGAACCTACACTTCTTCAAATTAGCATAGAGTTTCTCTCTTCTCAATACCCCCAATATGATCGTCAAGTGTTGCAGATGTTCTTCCCTTCCCTTACTAAAAATTAGTATATCATCAAAATAAACTACTACAAACTTACCAATGTAGGAACACAACATAGTGTTCATGAGTCTCATAAAAGTACTAGGTGTGTTTGATAAACCAAAAGGCATGACCTTCCATTCATACAAACCATCCCTAGTTTTGAAAGCATTTTTCCACTCATCCCCCTCTCAAATGCGGATCTGGTGGTACCCACTTCATAGATCAATCTTAGAGAAATACTTTGCTCCGGAAAGAACATCCATCATGTCATCCAAACATGGGATAGGAAAATAATACCTAATGGTTATCCTATTGATGGCTCGACTGTCTGTGCACATCCTCCATGTTCCATCTTTCTTTTGGGTTAATAATGTTGGGATAGCACACGGGCTCATGCTTTCCTGTACTAAACTTTTTTGTATGAGCTTAGTCACCTGTTTGTCCAGTTTTGCATGCTGTGTCAAAATCATTCTGTATGCCACTTGATTGGGAAGACTTGCTCCTGGAATAAGATCAATATGATGTTGGATATCTCATTTTGGGGGAAGTCCATCAGGTAGCTCAGCTGGAGTAACATTTGAATATTCTTCCAACACTGCAGCCGCTTCTGGTGGTACAATCGAGTCTTCCGCTTTCCCCTTTTGCACTACTAATGCATAACAACACCCTATTACTTTCATCTCCTTGACAAGTTCCTTTTCAGATAGCATACTTTCAACTTTTCCATCACTCCTGAGAGGTAACAAGATTACCTTAGATCCATCCTTCCAAAAGGTGTAAGTATTCTTTTCCCCATTATGAATAACCTTTATGTCATACTGCTAGGGATGACCCAAGAGGACATGGCATGCATCCATCAGAATCACATCACACCATAGCTCATCCTTGTAGACCTTTCCTATGGAAAATTTAACAAGGCACCTCTTATCTATTGTGACTTCATTTCCCTTTTTGAACCATGCAATCCGATAAGGACGAGGGTGCTTTTCACATTGGAAATTTAGTTTCTCCACCATTTCTTTAGAAACCATATTCTCACAACTACCTCCATCAGCAATAACTTGACATACCTTTCCTCCCGAGGTACACCTTGTTCAGAATATGTTGGTTCTAAGCCATGAATCATCAATGCCTTTCTCCTCTACATCCTCCTTGGCTAAAATAATCATTGTGCTCCTCATCATGAGACTTTCTCCAATATCTAGAGACACTTCTTGTTCAAATCCTTCATTGTTAGCCTGGGCTAGGTTCACTCTGGATGGCCCTCCTTGATTTCTATCTTGCATGTTAAAATTGGAACAGTCGAAGGCCCTATGTCCTTCTTCTCTGCACCTAAAACAAGTGAAAGGCCTTCTTTGGTTTTCCCAGCCTCTTCCACTTTCATAGCCTCAACCTCTTTGAAACCCCCTTCCTCTTTCTTGATTTGGAGGATCTTGCCTAGTGTCTATATTTTTTTTAAATCCTTGAAAAGACTCTCCCTGACCATTATTAGAACCTCCGCAAAATGGAGTTGAGGTACCCCTTCGACCACCTCTATTCCTCTAGATATATTGCCTATTCTACTTTTCTTCAGCCTTTAGAGCTAATTGATAGGCTTCCTCCATACTGTTAACACAATGCATGCTCAATTCATCTTGGATGGAGAATTTTAGGCCATTCATATATCTAGTACCCATCTACTCATTATTTTCTTGATGCTCTATGCACATGGACAGCTTGTAGAATTCATTTGTATAGTCTTGCACTAAAGACAAGTTTTGCTTCAAATTTTGGAACCTGCGAAAGAGGGTTTGTGAATAATCCATGGGTAAAAAATTTTCTTTGAGCATTTTCTCCATCTTGCTCCATGTCTTAATCTTTTCCTTTCCCTTTCTAGTTCGTTCCTTTTGGAGGTGATCCCACCATATCATTGCATGCCCTTTTAATTTTGTGCATGCAAACTTCATCTTCTTTTCTTCTGTCATAGGATTCCATTCAAAAACTTTCCCCATCTCGTTTAGCCAGTCTATTAGTTCTTCTGGCTTAAGACTACCAGCATAGTCTGAAACATCAATTTTTATTGCTTCACTTCTTCCTTCTAGAGCCCTAAGAACTCTATCTTCATAGCTCATTTCCTCCAACCTTTCTTCTATAATTGCTTCATTTTGATCAGCACCTCTTCGGTTTCCCTCTTTATATTCCTTGATTATCTAGTCACTCATTGAGTCGTTCAATCTGCCTCTACATATCCAGCACCAATCTTTGCATCGATGCGACACCTCCTCTTCCTCTTCCTCTTCCTCTCCTAGCCATCTTCCTGCTCTGATACCAAATGATGTAGCCCAAACCCTTCAAAACAATAACTCAGAAAAATACACAACACAGAAGTTTCATAATGCCAGATTCTTCATTAAACTTCTCTAACTCTACTCTACCTCTACAATGCAAGAAAAACAACTACTTATTACAATTTCAAAAATTACCATATTTGGCAAATTTTTGAGAAAAAAAATATTTTTCCATTTTTGGTCATTTTCAAAACCCATCCTATGAATCTTGATTTTTCCCAAGGAAAGCCCCCAACTAAGGCAAGATTAATTTCCAACTAATCTACAAGATCAAGAATATGATTTCAGATTTATTACAAAAACAACTTTCTAAAAAACTAGAAAAAAACACAAAAATCCAATTTTAGAGGCCAAGATGATATTTCAGGCTCCCAGAAAAATGTTGAAACAGCCACCAATCAAGTTGAGCTCATCGGCAATCCAAATAGCTCATCCTCACGCAACTACCTATAAAATTTCAGCCAAAACCCACATCCAAGTCAAAAGTTATGACCCTTGGAAGTAAATCTCGACCAAAACCCACATCTGAGTCAGCAGCCTTGATCCTCGGATGCTCCTACATCGAGTCCCCACACCATAAATGTGAGATAAAATCTTGGACCTCCCTATACAAAACATCGTCGATCATGGAACAATTTGATCGGCCATCAACCCATGCACGACTCTCACCCCTTCTAAACATGTCAGACAGTCCAAATCATAGGATCACAAGATTACACCATGTGTCATCATGTACCTACAATCTCACCTTGGAACACATACCACATGGAACACCTTGGTTTGTTGCCACTACTACATTTTTTGCTACCTCATCATCTGCATCATCATGTCCTGGACACATGGCAGCATTTCATGATCTCACGCTCATTATCTTCCTTGCAACTTCTTTCATGGGATCACGAGCATTGTTGGATTTGATCACGACTTAATCGCCTTCGATTGGCCACCCTACTATGCATTGAAAGTTGATTTTCTCTTGCTGATCATGCACGCAAGCCCAAAAAATATTCCTCTCATTCATCGCCAACTGTCTACCACCAAGTTGCCTTCTAACCATCAAGAAAGATGCCTAACACACTTGCGTGCATGCTCCTTCTTCTAAAACCTTCGTGTTTTTTAGGCACTTAACAATATGTGTGTTGGCACATTTAAAAATGCATTTGAACCCCCACACCACAAATGTGGGATAAAGACCCAGACCTCCCTAAATAAAATGTCACCAATCATGGAATGATTTGACCGGCCCTCAACCCATGTGCAACTCTCACCCCTTCTAAACATGTCAAACAATAATAACTTGCACTTCAAACTAATCTGATAAAAATATCATATGAACTCTCAGAGACATGAAACCTAGCATACTAGCTCATTAAGATGTCGACATTATGAAACAACAATTGGGGCTACATCATAGTCTATAGGTCAAAAGATATAATCTCTTCAAAATGACCACTTACAGATGCACTAACTGACAAATGTAGGAAAGTGGACAAATTACATTTGGATTTGGCTTTGAAAACATATCAAATGAACACTTGATGACTTGTAACTTGGGATGTAGGTGTGATCGATGCGAACCTAATCTGTTTTGAAAGGCGTAGACATGTCAAACATTAGCCTAAACAGTATATACCTAACAAAAGCAAACAGTTATTCACAAAGTCATTCAGATTGAGCTAAAACAGATGCGCCCATGCACTGTTTGATTTGCTCATATAAAGGAATGTGGGTATGCTCTCAAAGCACCTGGAGCATGTTCCTAATGCAGATTTGGAAGATTAGGTTTTATGAAAACCCCATAAGTGGCACAATATTGGGTAGAACACCCAAAATTGCCCCTAAGGCTTCAAGAACTCAAGATTATGCAACTAGTATGATTAACTTGATTTTTTTAAGCCCAAAATAAATGTGATATGATGCATAAACAGGAATGAAACTAGATTAATCCATTAGATCTATGCTAAGAGGTGAGTTAAGAAAGCCTAAAGATGAAATAAACTAACAATTAGTGATTTAGCTAAATGATTTAGAGCTATTCTAACATTATAACATTGCTTAAAAAAAGTTGCTTATTTGCTCTTAGAAATGAGGCTATTTATAAGTTTTTGGAAGGGGTTGGGTTAGGAGGATAGGTTAGGGTTTGGGGTAAGGTTAGGGTTTGAGTCAAGGGGATAAGGATGAAGACTTTCTAGAAGAGTCTAGGTCTTCCTTAGGATAATAGGAATTTAGGAAATAAATAAAGATTTATTTATTTCGAAGGGTTTTAGTTTGAGAAGATATTTATTAAAATAAATTTAATAAACATGAGGATTAATATTTAATCTTAATTAAATATTCTTGAGTTGGGATTAGGGTTAGGAAATGATGGGATTAGCCTTTAATCAAAATTAAAGAGGGATTAGAAGATTCTAGAAGAGGTTTAGGGTTTTTAGGAATTTGGCAAGGTTTTGGGAAAAAATAAATTAATTATTTATTTTTTGGATTTTTGGTTAATTTATTAATTAAATAATTAATAAATAGGGAAAGGGTGTTTAAATAAGATTTAAACATTTTTGGGAGGGATTCCTTAATTAAATATTTTTAATTAAGGTAAAGGGATTTAATGACATAAAAATAAATTAATTAATTAATTAACAAATGATGATGTCATTAGGGGCTTTTCAGAAAATAAAAATACTTTATTTTCTAAAGGATTTTTAGGTGTCTATAGTAGGTTCTCACTCAAGTGGAGAATATAGGGATGCAATTTAGGATTCATGAAAGTTAATTGGTCAAATGTCATAAACTTGCAAAGTTGACCACTCAAAAACTGTTGTACTTGACAATCGGGGAAACTGAATAAACTACAAATTGAAAAGCCTTGGAAAACTGGACAAATGGATTCATCGGGGTCTAAAAATGGATACAAGGGATATTTTCCATGTCTAGAATACATGGGAACATACCTTTTAGCTGATGAAGCTTTAAAAATCACAAGGTATCTGAAAACTCAATGCCAAAACAAGACATCTCAATCATGTGCAAAGGACCTTTTCTCAAATTTTCAATAGTGGTAATCTCAAGAAATTGAGATTACCAACATAAACCATTAACCATTTTCTATTCGAGCCTTGTTATGCTACTTTAATTGTAAGCACACATCCAAATTGACTATCATCATCCAATCTACTCATCAAGGAGATTGATATAATTTGTTCTTCATGGATTTTATGTTGGTTTGATTATTTTTTTGCCCTATATTGATATGTTGATTTGATTTATATGTTTGGGTTGACTTTGAAATTTTCCAATCTATGTTGAAAGCATGTCTCCTTGGACACACCAGCCAAGAAAGGTTGTAAAGAATTAAGCAAAATAATTCAAAATTTATCAAGTTTAAGTAACACGGTATTCATTGTATTCAATTTAGATATAAACTTGTTGTATAGGGCACATAGACCCCAAAACACAAGGATTATGCATTGTTGCAAAGTTGATTATAAAGAGCCACTAGTGAGGATGAACCACATAAAATTCTAGTTTATTGTCATTGAAACTTCAGCCAAGAAGAGCTAGCAATTGGTGAATTGGTTAGATACAATCATCTTGTCATCCTTTGAAATCAAAGCTTCTTTTATTTTATAGTCTATTTAGAAACCTTGGTAAGAAGTTCCTTAATTTCTAAAGTAGAATGACTTTTTCTTACAACATGGTTTCAATTTTGTCTCAACAACAATTTTGTGGAATAAATTTATTAATTATCATAATCAACCACTAACTACTATCTTGCTTAGACATACTTATTATATGTTTGTGAATGGGATTTGATAATTTAAGGATATTTGAGATTTTCATGGTTTTTATTGGGCTGCATGAAAAAATATCAAAGAGCATTATAGGTTAATCACTACATATAAATAGTTTCTTATATGTGTGCAATCATTAGTGCCTATAGATCTTTCCATGAAATTATGTACTCTTATGGAATGTACTTTTTTAGGATTGGAGGCGGCTATCTCTTAGTCCTTTGAGTTATCTTTCTATAAGAGAAGTAAATAATTAGATGCTTCCTCCCTAGCCCTTCACTCCTTGTCTCAATAGTAAAATGAATAGTGCTCAAATTTGAAACTCTAAAGCTAATTTTGAAATACAAGGTCTAGCCTACAAAATACAAGTTCTAGCCTACAAAATTCTACATTGCAAGATATCTATTGAGGATAGACTGAAATATATTATGGTTCAACTAGTTAACCCTCTATTTTTCTTATGTGCTAAAAATATGAAATACTTACATAGTTGTTATTGTCTTCTATATTAATTTTGTTGTTAATGTATTATGACTGTTAATCTATTATTTTTACGCCTTTTGAATTGTTATTCTTAAGAAACAACATCCTATTTTTTTTTTAAGACTTTTAATATAAAAAGAAAATCTAATCGAATGAACTCTTTACAAATAATTCAACTTTACTAACATTGCCAAAATCAATCTTTATCATACAAAAATCATTTCCATATGTTTTCATTTGAAAGATAATAACAAGGAAAGCTTGCAATAATATACATATTCCAACCATGCATTAATGGCATATAATATTCAAAATCCATATAAATAAATATGAAAGCTGCCTTCGCTTGAGGAAAAACAATAGACTTCAGACTTGGTAGGTAATATCTAAGGATTATTTGGGGTAAAGTATTGGCTGGCTGATTTAATGTAAAACAAAATTATTAATTCAGTCAAAGCAAATATAATAATCTTCCTCGAATTTCTTTATTTTTCAATAAGCGTCCCGTTTCATCCAAGTTGTCTATATTGACTTTGGGAAATTATTGAAGTATATAATGTTTTAGAAATAGTGAATGAGAGTGATTTGGATTTAATTTTGTATTATGCTACTAATAATTTGGATCATATTTTGTGATTATCATTAAAATGATAAAAATATTTTTTATTATAAAAAATTATATATTAATGATAAAATATTTTATAGTCTTATGATACTAATGATTTGGATAATATTTTGTGATTATCATTAAAATAATAAAAAAAATTATTTTATTTTGAAAAAATTACATATTAATGATAAAATTAAATCATGCTTTATGATCTATCATTAATAAGACAAAATACTTAAATCACACTTCTAATCTATCATCAAAATTAGGAGAAATACATTATACAATCTATCTACTTTCCCTCATCTTAATAGTAAAGTATAAAATATATTAAAAACTTCCACACTAAAAACTTTGAAAAATAATATAATCCAAATCATTTACTGAAACCCACTAAACAATAAAGTCCATGATTACTACGAAATCACTCACATAAATCATAAGTAACATTTTAAATATGTTTTGAGCTTTCCAACTATTTGGGCGTGCCTTGATTTAGGCAAAGAGCATAAAAGATGGAGTTGGATTAAAAAACTATTTTTACAATTTAATATGCAACTAGTATCAACTTTTTCTCTTGAATTAAGAAAATTATTATTTAATTAAAAAAATATTATAAAGCTTCATTTTGCCTGATGGAAACTCACGAAATCTCACCACATAATCTTTCAATTTGATGTCATTGGATTTTGAGAGTGATTTGATACAACGTTTTTAAGAATATAATATAAATGCTGCCCCACATATTAATAAGATCACAATAATAAATGAGCAAATTTCCCATATACTTTCTGTCATTTAGGCAGCGGCTATGCAGCCACCAAAATTGTTAACCATAAAGGGAAACATTTAGTTTTTCTTTTTTCAAAAGTTTTCTATTAAAAAAATGATTTTAGTGGCTGGATAATGACTATCTAATTTGACTACCTTTAATGATTTGATTATTTGTTGCCATCGGTAAATTAGTTTCTTATGGTAGGGATGCCGACAGAATGTATCATTGACTTTTTTTTAAATTCGGAAAATCACTGGTAAAAAAATTAATATTTTGATTTTATGGTGCATTCTCTTAGGAGGATAACCCTCGCCTTATGGTAGTGGCTATTAAGCTATAAAATTAGTTCTCTTTATATAAATTTTTACAAACTTTTGAAAAAAAAAATTAAGTGTTTCCCCTTAGTATGGTTAACGATTTTTGTGGCCACATAGCCGATGTTGTCCCTTATTGCTAAGGAAATATATCCGTTGTTTGCTATCACATGAGTCTTTTTGTCGAATTTGAGTCAAAGAAAAAGTTCTTTATTTTTCTTATTCCAATAAAAAAAAATATTTATTCATTGATGTTAATATTTTTTCCTTTCTATTTTTTTTTTATATTTACCTAAACGTGTTCTAATAGGGAGTTGTTGAGACGAGGCTGCTTTGCAACTTGAAAGCCGAAATTGATTTCCCACGCCTCCCTCTCTGCTCTTGCGAGACAAGTTGGGATGCCATTTATGGCTTCCACTTCCCCAAGATACGAAGGCGGTCAGCAACCCAGTAGCATTCAATGCCCTGCCGGAGGTAATCCTGCAAAGGGTTCGTTTAATAAAACCTATCCAAACCCTATCTTGGTTGCTATTATCTCTCTCTCGGTTGAAGAGCATCGTGGCAATGGCGTCCCTAAGGATGCCCTAGACAATACAAGGCAAGCTCTAGGTTCTGCACCCGCTGCTAGCAACACTCGAGATGGAGGAGAAAGCGACCTGAAAAGACCAATGTCTTTCAAGCAAGTGGTTGCAAATGAGAGAGCCCTTCCGGAAGGTGCCCGTTTCATTTCCGCCACAGCCCAAGTCTCAGAAAGAAACACCGGAGATGGAGGTAAGATTCATTCTGCCCCAAAGCTCATTATTAAGCCTAATCCGTAGATGGATATTGCTATTGCGCAAGAAAAGAGTAGGCTTAGGGATAGTGCGATTTTTCTTACTGTTGTTGATGCTTCCAAGATTTCGTCAAGGAATTTCTTGAATGACTGGTTGCATAAAATATGGAGTCAGAAACTAGGTTTCCATTTTACTTACTGTCGCATGTTGCAAAAGGGTTTAATTTTATTGTTTGCCACCAAAAAGCCGTAGTTGACAGACAATTCTGGAGAGTCGGCCAATATGAATTTAGGGCCATTCCTTGGTCCCTTGACACCTCACATAGTGAAGTGCTTGCACTTTCAAGCCCTAGGTGGGTAATTATTAAAAACCTTCCTTCATTCCTGCTTAATCTTATTCCACAGGCCCTTGAACCCATGGGTCAAGTTCTTAGGGTTGATAGGTCTAACGTTTTAATCCCACACATTGATGTTAGAGTGCTCATATCTCTCAAACCTAGCATTGATTTCCTGGAGGCTATTCACTTTGATCTTGGTGGTAAACCCATTGTTTGTCTAGTTACCTTCCTTGGTGGTCTTAATAGTTGTTACCTTTGCAGGAAGGAAGGCCACAAGAAGTAGGATTGCTCGATTCTTGCTAAGCGTAACCCTCCCAGTGCTCCCACCATTGCAGCCACTTATGTCCCCCTCACTCCTAAGCGGTCAGACTCCTTTGATACCATCACTCCTCCTTCTTGTCCTCCTCCTTGTCCCTCCCCACATATTCCTTTGGTGGAGCCTAATGTTTCCTCTACTGCCTGGATAAAAGACTCAGCTTCTATCTCGGCCACCCTGGATCATCTCAAAGGCCAATTCAAAGAACACCGCCCTCCCCCGTCCCAGCCTGCTCTCTCCCCCAAAAAACTACAGGAGCTTGCTAATCCCTTTGGTCTTGATTTTGGCTTGGAACCCAATCCTGCCCCCCCCAGGCCTAAGCATAGAATTCTAAATGCACAACAGATTGCTTTGGAGAGAATCCACCTTAAAGCATCCAGGTTGCCCTCAGACCCTAAACCTAAGTGGAAAGTATACTCAATCCTCCCTCAAGATCAGGATTCTTCTACTGAAGCTCCTACCGCCCTTGATGTTTCGATTGACAAGGGGGGCAACCCATCTGAATTCTCAGTACCTGCTAAGGCCTCCTTAGAAGCAGGGCCGAATAACCATCCTGGCATCAATGGGCAAGATGAGACTAACCCTCCTGTATCCTTGACAAATAAACTTAATGGATTCTCAGTTGTGGTTATCCCGGCATGTCCCCCCCTCCCTAAACTATTGGATAAATGTACTGGTGAGCCCGAGAAGATGGATGTTGTTGGGGTGTCCACCTTGCCAAGTGAGCCAGAAGAGCGTCAAGAGAAACAATAGCAGGATCTTGACCTTGAGGAAGGTGAGCTCAGTAGGGATCAAATGTTCACATTCTCTGCTAGCAATGAGAAGAAATCTCAAAAGAATAGTAAGAATGGTGATAAGGTTCGTTCAGAGCCCTCATAAGGAATTAGTGGCAAGAAGAAGAGAGGCAGACCCCCCCTTCTGAGTGGCAACCCTAAGCCCTTTAAGAATAAAAAAAGTGACATCCCAAAATGTTTTAAGGATTTTCGGGCTCCCATGGATTCTGAACCATAATATGACTTATGAAGATCAATTGTGCTTTATGGAATGTCAAGGAACTAGAATCCTCTAACAGGAAATATGTTGTAAAAAGTTTCCTCCATATGTTTCAAGAGATTGATGTTCTTCTGCTCCAAGAAGTCAAAGCGATTGGTTTCACTCTTGATATGGCACTCAGGTGTATCTGGAAGGATGCCTCCTCCTTCTCTACCAAGCACTAGAGGGGCAGGGGAGGAACGTCCATTCTAGTGGGCCTGAGATGGAGAGATTCTATACATGAATGGGGTTACTCTCCTTGCAACACAGCAGTTTGGGTCACCTTTAAGATGGATGATGTTCTCTTTGGAGTGTGTTCGGTTTATGCTCCTAATGATCACTACTCTAGGATTGAACTGTGGAAGTGGATCTCGGAGTTAGAGAACATTCCTTGGATCCTAGCTGAAGACTTTAATATGGTGGAGAGACCCCAAGACAAAGAGGGAGGCCTGAGATTTGAATGGAAAGGTAATGAGATGATCTTCTAGAATAGGATGACTTCTAAACTCAACCTCTTTGACCCTCTGGCTAGGAAGAAGAGGGAATCTAAGGGAGTTTGGTTTACCTGGTCCAACTTTCAAAGGGGGGAAAGAAGGATCTATTCAAGACTGGAAAAGTTCTATGTGAATAGCCAGTTCTTTAGTTGTCCCCCCCCCCTGGATTTCTTAGCAATGATGGACCACTAGAGAGTCAAGGAATTGTTTGTAGTCATAAGTCTCTATGGTGGAACCTGAGGCATAAGAATAAGCCACTTGCTTTACTCCAAGGGTGTTCTACTAGGAAATGGGCAGAGAAAGGTATTGTCAGTTTTATGATGTTTTGAAAGAGGGTAACTTGATACCTTGGGAAGAGCTAGCTACATCCTTCGGCATTCCCAATTCTCAGTACAGAATGTATGGCATTCTATCTTCAACCCTGATCTCCATGGGGCTAGTATCCAAATGCTGCAATCCTGATAATTGTACGTTTCAACTGAAATGGCCAGATAATTCCCTACTACCTCTTATCAAATCCAAGTACATCTAGTACCTTCTCACCTAGTCCTCTGACATTTCCCTCCATGCTAACTCAAAATGGTGCCTTGAACTCCTTGTCTTTGATTGGAATAAACATTTCAGCTTGTTATGGACCAGACCCATTGAACCCAAGGTTACCCGCTTCCTCTGGAGACTCCTTCTACATAAACTTCCTTTTAAGAAACTAGGGGGGGATCTGAATCTCTGTAATGTGTGCAAGCTCCCTGAATCTATCTTCCATGTGTTCTTTGAGTGTCTCTTTGTTGTTGAAGTTTGGGGTTTGTTTGGTCTCTTATACAACAATCACTTTGGTAATTGGAATATTATTTCTGGAAGCATCAACAACAGCAAATCTTGCAATGTCTTTTGGTCTATTCTTTCTTCTATTATTCTATGGATTTTATGGAAGGCTCGTAATAATGATGTTTTGGCTGGAAAGAATGGGAATCTTACTGAGTCTCTAAGGAGACTCATTTATCATGATGTTTCACTACAAGTTACAGCAGTCATCAAATTGAAAGAGAGCAAATTTATCCATATCCTGAAAGAAGGCATAGCCACCATTGAAAAGAAAGAGATTGCTCATGGATACACTTCCATGAAACCTGGGAGTTTATTTGATGAGAAACTAGCTGAGCTCATCGAACAAACTAAGAAGAATTGCCAAGATATCCCTGCAGCAGGAAGGGCGATTAACGTGGAGAACCCTCCTCCACTTAGAGACTATGAAATCATTGGATACAACTCAGTTTCCCTGAATTCCAATGAGTCTGAGACAAAGCATGGAAGTGATTCTACTTGATCTTACAAATAATATAGTTTTGATTATGTAGTACTATGTTAGAACATCTCATTTTGAGTAAAACTCTCGTATGTTAAACTTCCATACTATGACAGCTATAAAACTCTCAATATTCTGATGTAAATCTCATTTTTTATCCAATAATATGCAATTGAAAAAAAATAGGGAGTTGTTAATTTGATATTCACCCTTGTTAATTTAATGTCCACAATTATTGATTTAATGTTCAATATTTTTTTTTGTAACATTGCAACAATAGTTGTGACTTTAAAGTTGTTATTGGTGATGATGACTACCCATAATTGAATAAAATGTAACCTTTATTCTAAAAAGTGTCCAAACATGTGATGCCACATAAGTTGCTCAAGTATGGGTGTCTCTTTTGCAAGACAATTAGTCTCACTTTTTTTAGGTTGTTTTGGACACCTTGGCAAAAAGTATGTTGATGTCACATCATATTTGATGATGTGGCCCTGAAACCTTAGTTATAAGTAGGGGACTTGCCAAGTAAGTTGTAAAAAAATGGGGGTGATTTGAAATTTCCACGTAGGATTTTGAGAGGCACAAAGTTAAGGTGCATGACTACTAGGTCCTCTCCTCTAAATTGATTAATCTATGACTTAAAGTAATTAATCAAACTATTTTTTATAATTTTTCTTTTACAGATTATAAATTAGAATTTATCTACATCTATTAGAAAATAGTCGCAAATATCAATTTGTAGTTATTTTATTTATTTAA
The DNA here is from genome assembly GCA_027943335.1 of Chamaecyparis obtusa. Taxonomy (NCBI): domain Eukaryota; kingdom Viridiplantae; phylum Streptophyta; class Pinopsida; order Cupressales; family Cupressaceae; genus Chamaecyparis; species Chamaecyparis obtusa. Next base: position 507,121 of record BSBK01005014.1, read on the forward strand.
AATAAGGATATCTTCTTTTAAAGGCTAATGAGTTGAATCTTATTAAAGATAATTTATAACTCTCACTTTGTTTATAATAGTATGTAATATCTTAGAAATTCTAAATTTGTACTTATTTATTCCTAGTTTTTTATTATTAATTCTTAATAAGGCGAATTTTCTATGTCTCAAAATTGTTGTCTTACTAGATTCTCAAAGAGTGGAGATAAATTAAATATGTGAAGATAACTAATTTTCTGACATCTCTTTTCGAGTGGGGCCTCTCTTTCTCAAATATGAGACTGGTTCTTAATTGGACTTAAAAATAATTTTTTTAACTAGTTAACAAATTCTAGTTTTTAGTAGGTAAAATTCAAGTTGCTAATAGGATTTTCATTATTATCCATTTGTACTACTCATCATGATGATTTCATTTGTAGAAACCTAAAATTAATCACCCTTAATCAATTTAGCCTTATATTATATAATCCATAATCATCTATATCAATTAAATAATATCCTATTATTTAATTAATTGTATCCATTTTCCTTTAATCTTCCAAGTCCTAACCCAAGGTAAATAATTACCTTAGATTATTTATCCATCCTTAGTCCCTTTCTTCCAAATAAATAAATAAATTATTTTATTTATTTTATTTATACCCTCACATGCTACATCCTCCTACATTCTTGCTTGCACTTTAATCCCTCTCTTAGCCTCCACCTTATCTCATCTTTAAGCATGTGTATACACTTAATCCTTGATTAAGTGTGAGAAACTCTTCCATCACATCAAGCACTTGGGCTAATGTACTTGGGCACATGGGCTTGTCCCCTCATGTTCTTAAAAGGAATCTTTAGTTCCCTTTATTTTCCAAATCATTTTCCACCATTGATCCTCATCATGATATCTCAACCATCCATCATGATATCCCTCAACCTATATATCAAACTGTTGGTTCCCAAAATGGTTTTATGCTTCAATAGCTACCAGTACATTCACTACAAATTCTAAAGAGTTTCCAACTCTAATTATCAAACCCCCATGAATGACTCGACCAACGAATGGGGATAAAATTCCCCCTACAATTTTGGCTCTGCAATACCGAGGCGGGTATACCTAAATTCAATAAAATACTACCCTCATTACATACATCTCTGAATTTGATAAGCAGATTATCTCACAAATGGATCAACAATAACAAGAAAATACTAAGTAATGGCTAACTACTTATTGATTCTCAAGTGTTATAGAGAACAAGATACACATACCACATATAAAAGTGGAAGATGAAAAGAATTTAACCAAAAGATGGTCTAACCAGATAACATGAGCCAAAGAAATAACAATTACAACATGTTTAGATCAGTGCCTTGTCATTGGGTAATACTCCTAGTTTACAACTTAATATATGAATGACATAAAATGGTAATGATCCAAAACTTAGATTATTATTGCATTACAATATTATCTATTCATGTAATTCAGATTTAAACTTCTTATAAAGATCCTTATGCCGACCTTATGAGCTTATGAATTAATTTTCAGCATTTTAATTGATCTTTGATCAAAGCTTAGAATTAAAACATACACATATGAAAGATATGCAGTTAATTGAATAAAAACTTTGAATCATTAAATTCACAACTCATAAAACTACCACAGAGGAGAGCACCAAATTTGTACTATATTTCATTAACTTTAGAATCACTATCTTCATACATTAGATTTTCTCATTAAAAATAAAACTCGACGAGACTAAGACTCCAATACTAAACTTCTAACTTGCTTCGTAAAATGTTATAAAAGACTCATGACCTTTGCTAAACCTGACTGAGACTAAAGATATACAAAATATTTCTCTATAAAAACTCGTAGCCCTTCCAACTTGATCATGGAAGTCCCTTTATAGAATAAGGGAGAAAACAAGCTTCAGGCTAGAAAAAAAATGTCATCGGCTCATTGGACCACATGACATAGAACAAAGAGGAGATTCAAATCTGCTCTGTAGATGACATGTCTCCTCTTCCTCAAAATTTGATTTGCAAAATATCAACTCCCTTCTTTCCAACTAAAAATATCTAACCTTTTAAAAGGCATGTTAGCTTTAACCTTATCTTTACTTTCTGGGAACACGCAAACCCTTAAGACATATCACATGGCCCTTCTTTGACTACCACATGGCAACCTCTGATGTGAGTCAAGATGTGTGTTATGTTTGTAATACATGTACATATGTAGATACAGGGAGATGGATCATTTGCATACCATATGGACACTCTTTCTTTCCTATTTTTGGAAGCACTCTTCCAGCTTTGATTGATCAACACTTTAGACTTTGGTGTTTTTATGCCATATGTATCTTTGAGTTCAAGTGTTTGCCTTTGTTTTCCTTCTTATTTTATTAGTGTCATTTGAGGGTACTCATGCAAATTACAATATTCTGTATCTGCGAGTTTAGGTGTTTGCCTTTGTTTGCCTTCTAATTCGAGTAGTGTCATTTGAGGGCACTCATGCAAATTACAGTTTTCTCTACCTAGTCATATTCCAATGGAGGATCTTTAGATCCAAAATTACTTTTTGATAGAGTTTTTTGCTTCTTGCTTCAGTGATGTTCTACATGTTCATCTGTGTTCCTATTTTCTGGAACATTCCCTAGTTTTGGAGGCTTCTTCAGTCCTTCAGACTAGTCTTTGTCTCTTTTTGGAATAAAATTTTTCCCATGTAGTTTTCTCTATTTCTCCACTTTATAAAGACTCTCTTTTGTACTTGGGTACCTGATCAGGCCTTTTTTGTCAGAACCCATTTGCTTTTAGTTTGTTTTTCTAGGTTTTTAGCTTCTCCCAAAGTTTATCTTAAGGGGGGGTGTTAGAGTAATAAGTTTTTTTCTTATTAATTAAATCATATTGATTTAATTATTAAGTCACTTATTATCTCTTTCTACTTAAGCTAAACTTTAGGCATATAATAATTAATTAAATGTTATTAATTATTATCATGCAACCTAGGTTTGTTCACCCTTTTTAAGGTTTTGATCTCCTTTTATAAGGATTGATCTCTCTTGTAAACATAATATTCAGACCATTATTATTTTATCGCAACTTTTGTTTTTGCACATCAATGATTTCTCCTCTCTCGTGGATCAATGTGTTCAAGCCTCTCTAGCTTCTTGCTTCTCTCTCTTTTAGTGACAGATGATTGCATGCAGGTGTTCTTGAGAGTTGTGGGTTGTTTTCTCATCAACTCCAATACTTGTAATATCCTCTTGGATGAATCCTTTCTACATATGTGATAGGACAATATTATGGCATAGTTATTATTGATGAACTCTATATTTATAGTTTACTTTGATAGTTTTAGATGATGATATGACTCAAAATTACATGATTATTGTTCTTCCATGTTTACATACATAATTATGATTATCCCTTTGGTTATGCATTTTGACTATGAAACTAACCCTAATCATATGATGGATTATGAACTATGGATTTGATCTAACCCTTATTTTGTATTTGATTCATAATGTCTTCTATACTCGACATTATTTATGTCCTTGTATCTATGATTTATTTATATGACTAGGGTAAAAGTCATAGTTACTCACCTAGTAATGTCCCCATGATGTCTTGATCCTTGTTATATGTTTTCATTGTCTTGTTTATCTATCTATCTATATATACACTTTCTTTGTAAAGCAGGATTGCAGGTACTGAGTATCGACTTCACCTAGCTTCATAGGTCTGAGCATGCCCTCAAATCCTCAATGGTTGTAGCAGAGATAGTACCAAGGTCCTTGCATGTGTCTCCTCTTTTTCATTATCTAGTTAGGAACATTAGGGTTCCTATTTAGTTGGTCATATGTTGGGGCATAATTGTGATCTTTTCTATTGGTATTTTTATCAAATCTATATTTCTTGTGGGGGTCATGTTGATATTGTGCATGATGACATTCAAGTTGTTATGTTGACTTGTGTTGAATTTTTTTAGTTACTTGATGTCCTTGGGATATTTCTGATTTCCTATATCTTAGAGAGAGATTTTGTAGGATATATAGTTTTTCATGACTTGGAGATCTTTTTATGTTTAGTTAAATTAATATGATAAGGTGTTAATATGAATTCATAATGTGTGTATTAATGGTTGATAATACATTTTATAATTAAATAAGTATAATAATATTTAATGTGTTTGTATATGTATTAAATAAATATATAAATACCTTATAGGAAACTATAATATAACAAATGGTTAGTAAACCATTTTTATAATTTGGTTGGAGGTAGTTTTTCCCATACAACTCCTCCCAAAGATACAAATGGGAAATAAAATTAATTCCAACCATATGCATATGGGAGAAGCACACATAGAGGATATTTTTCAGACCATTTGTGCATTGAGAATCTTATTTTAGTCACTAGGAAATTCATATGAATTTTTATGCTATTCTTTTTTTGAGAGAGGAGTAGAGAGGGATAGTTGTGCTCAAGAGAGTGGCTTCACAAGATTATTCTGTAGGATTGCATTTTCCAAAGTCCATTCTAGAGGAGATTTATCACCTATTGGATTGATTGGGATCTACCAGAGTCTCTTTCATCAAGGATGAACTTCATAGGACTCTAGGTAGGATCTATTCCTAGAAAGAGATCCTTTACTTAGTATTGTAAATGTTGATATCTATATATTGCGTGATGTTGTCTGGATGTTGCTTGATAAATGGAATGTAATGTGAGTGGATAGTGATTTTACATGTATTATCTATGATTCAATATTATTTTGAATTCTTTAGACCTCTTTAGGATGTACATTTATGTGAGTTTGTTTCAATTTACAATGTATTTCTTTATTCTGGAATATAAGTCCATGTTTGTTCTATGTTTAAATTCCAGAGTGATATTAATTCAAGGATGGGTTTAATGAGTGTTTTGAAAGGGTTTTGAGGATATCTCAACTATTTCATGCTTGGATTCTGCTTCTAGGGCACTCATTTTGCCTAGTTTTAGTCATAAGTTAATTATGACTTGCATATTTTTTTAAAAAGTTTGATAGTGACCAACTACACAAATCTTAAGACCAAATTCATAATAATAGTCTCCAAGTATACAACTCTATGACCAAGTGTGCAACCGTAGGGTCCAACAACCCAAATCTTAGGTCTAACTGCCCAACTCTTAAGTCCAACTGTGTATCTCTCCTAGGCAGTTAGTTTTTAAGTGTTTCAAGGATTGAATAGGAACCAAAGGCTGTTAGGGTCTTATTTATGATGCATTTTACCTCTTATTACACTAATTTTTGTTATGATATCATGTATGGTATATTTTGATTCCTTCTTGTGTGTTTCGAATCATTTTGAATGTCAGATTAGGGGTTTAGGATTATCTGGTGGATTATAGACAACTAGTGATCACCTAAACTTGATAATTAATGTTGTATGTAATGCCCCGCCATAGAACCCAAGAGAAAATAACCTAAACATGCTACTAAGTTTACTGAATTTTTTTTTTTAGAGTTTACAATCAATAATAAATAACAATGTGGAATAATATAACATAAGACAATACATATTCACAAATGTAACTCATTAAAAGGTTACAAGTATCAAGGGCTCCATGATGTAGAATTACATAAATATAAATTAATCTATTAAGAACAATCCATAACATAATCACATCATATATCTTAGGTTCATTTTAAAACCTAAATTAAAGTATTCATAACTCTTTACTTAATCATAATGAAAAGAACACAAATCATTAAGTACACTAATATATTCATTTCAATTGAATAATAAGATACATCCATCTACATCAATGTACAATCAAAGTACATACAATAAGATACAAATTGATACATCATAGTCTTCAAGATAATACAACTTCCACTACACATGTCGTGGGGATTAACAGTAATACATTACAATACATATACATCTAAATCAATGTTACTAACCAATACATAAAATGAAATACAAGATATACATCTCTTGATAAATATAAGAAAGTCTCCAAGCAATGAAAAGGAAGATAGAAGCATCATCAAGGATCAAATCTAAGCACCAAGTCATGAACATCAGATCTCAATGGTAATAGAATCACTACCACCCAACCACATGGAACCAAGAAGTCCACTCCCACTTTGTTGAGAAGATAACACCAGACCTCGCTCAAGGAAACAACCAAACAAGAAAGACTAATGCAATGGTACACTGGATAAAATGGTAGTAAAGGATGTAAGGTTATCAAGTAAAAATGATCATGACACAAATCAGGTGTACTCAATGATGAGGCATATTAATGTCTTAATTTTGATATAAGTTTTTATAATTTGGACACACTCTTTGTGCTTTGACAAAACATTCCTGAACACTTGTAATTATCTTGTGAACTTATGCCAGAAATAGCTAGAACCTATTAAACCTATGGGTAGTGTGTATGACATATTTTGCTTAATATTATACATAGGATGCAGTATTTCATATCATTTTTTTAAGCTATGCTCTAACATCTGAGTAAAAGTAAGAATGTTATCTTGCATGTATATTCTGCATGTTGCTAACTTTTCAGGAGAATGAGGAGCGACGCAAGGAGTGGTGATTACTGCAATTAAGGAGGAAGACAATGAAGACTGGGCATGGCAAAGGAAGCGCAGTTCAGTTCCATTGGATAAGCTGCACCTATAAAGGAGTTCCAAAGAATATAGGGGATACAACTTGCTATATTTCTTGCAAGTTGTTATTCTGTTGCTTGGCAGTAAATGTACTATGTCATGGTTGATCTTTCTCCTTCTTTTTTGGCGATGTTTGTTCAAGACTTTTATGTATGTTGTTAATAAGTATCCAATCCTATATATATTGGATTTTGGATTGTCTTAAGAAGCTAATAAGAAAATAGATAATGTTGATTTAGACTCAGAAGTTACTTTTTCTGTTCTTCATGGATTATTCAATTCCTATGTAATCAAAGAAGGATTTTAATGGAAGAAATATTTTGAAGCACTTGTTGTGTTCATAGTTAATTGAAACTGACTAAGGGGGCCCACTTGAGAGGTGGAATAGATTGAGGTAGAATAGATTCATTTCTTGCAGTTTCCTATTTTCAGATAGATTTACTGTATTAGCCCTGCAGCATTGTTACTGTGAAGTTCCTGCAGCACTTGAAGAAAATGATTATAGTGGATGTTTCGAGTTGCTAATTAGTTTAGGTTCATTTTTTAAGCTTCCTACAATTATCTGTTGTTGGCCAAGGTGTGTTTATTGTTTTTTAGTAGTAGCATAGATTCTTCCAATGCATTTTTACTTTCTTGCAGCATAGGTGTTATGACTCCTAAAGGAACTTAGTGCATAAACTGTACTGGCCCATTTCAAGTCCTACGTCCCTGGGTTGACGATTCAAGTGTATTTCATGATAGAATAGGTAATCTTTAGAATAGATATACTATCTTTGAAGGAGAAACAATGGCATGATTATCTTTATCTATTGTATAACAGTACATTTTTGGTGCCATTTCTGGGAATGGTGTCAAGCTAGGAACCTTCATGAGTCATTTATTTTCAGATTAGTTTGTTAGTTAGGAACTGCAAAGTTGTGACCTTGATTAACAAGTTACCAATTTCTTGCATGCATCAAAGAAGGAGAGATGTCTGTTGGTAATCACAAATGTGGCACAAATTTGGAGTGACCAATTGAAAATTTTCTCTAAGGCAAGGTGAATACCCCTAAAAACTTTTCAAAGCTGCCTACTTGAGTGCAAGTAAAATGTTCAACCTGATGATTTTTATGACATACCAATCGAGAAGCATGTTAAAAACTTATCATGGAGTAAATAGAATGGGTTACAACTTTCAGTTATCAGATTTGGTGAACTTTGGAGATAGTTGTTTTAAGGGTGTTCACTTAAATCTGCATTCTGCATATTGTCTGGTTGTAGCCAATGGCCTACTTTGCATGCTTGCATCTCTGCCCTGATAATGTTTCATGATATAAGGATGGGTCTAAGGTGTTGTAGGCATGAGAGAGAATCTCCGTTTCTATTTTCTAATTCATATGAGTTCATATGATAGGTTTTCCCAAGCCATTCTGTTTGCAATAAATTAAGTTTCCCAAAATGTGAAAGTGCAGAATTCTGAATGCCCTATTTTGAAGCCTTGCAACTTGCACCAAATTGAGTGGAGTGGATAATTGAATGTTCCCCCATATTCTAATCATGAAAAAGTTCTACTATGAAAATTTTTAGGTCATGATCAATCTATTTGAGCTATTTGCCAATCTGATTCCGTTTGCAGTTTCTAACTTTTTTAATGAGGATCAGTTGCACAGTTTAGTTGAAGTCCCTATTCGTGGTGTTGTTTCTTGAATAGCATGATTGGTCACAGCATTCCGATTATTGCATCATATTGTAGGTATGAGAGAGGGTGTCCATGTCAATTTTAAGCCTCTCATGTGCCCATTTGACCTATTTGCCAAGGCCATTTCATTTGCAGATTTTTAAGTTTTACTGTTTGCGCACAGTTCAGTTTTCTAAGTGGCATACTTTGGGGTCTTGCCATTTGCACCCAGTTTGAGGTTGAAGGCATAATTAAAGGATGATCCATATTGTAAACCTGGAAGAGTACTTGTCTGAAGATTTTGGGGTCTATGCTAATCCGTTTAATCACTTTTCCAGGCCAATTCCAAAACCAATTTATGCATGTTTTGTTGTTTTAATCCTAAATATTATTAATATGCTGACTTTGGCAATGGATTATGATTGGCATTTCGAATTTCTGAGGAAAATAATTATGGATCCATATTCCCTGTATTGAGGTAAATCAGTGCCTAAGTTTCCAGTTCGTGAATGTTTCCTTGGGTAAGTTTTTGAGGCCAGTTCGGAAGGAGATTTATGCAATTTGACAGCGTGGACAAAATCAGTGTTCTGGAGGGCCCTGTTTGATCTTTAAAATCTCTTGGCTCATTCATCTTAAAGCAAAGCCATCTAACACAGTGAATCTCTATGCTACAAGGTTTGTGTAGGCCAAGTTTCAGCCTCTAGTGACAAGTTTTGATCAATCTTTTGAAGAGGCGACTGGAGGCAGTTTTTTCATTTTGGCCACCTTGACGAAGTTGTAAAAGCAAAAGTTTTATATATATTTGGTGATGTTCTAATCATTTCTAGTTGTTGAAAATAGTCATCTGGATCACTTTCGAGGCCAAGTTGAATGAAATCGAAAAAAAAATTAGCCGAACCCGCTTAGGGCCCAGCTTGCCTCATTTTTCAATGAGCTTTACCGGTTTCTATTTCAGCATTTTTAGCCACACTCTTCACCTTGAAATAAGATGGGATATCTTACATTCATTGGCCTACTTCTTTTGCTAGCTTTTATGCTCCATCCCCTCAGGGGAAGGTGTCAAATCATTTAAAGCTTCTTTCTGAGTCATCATTGTCTGATAATGGCAAGGAAGTGTCAGCTTCTGTCAAATTTTTTGGAAGGATAAACCTTTGTTCTGTTCCAAGAAAACTATACAAGACAAATACACTGGAAAGCTTCAAGGCTCTTCATATACAAACTCTGTTGAATCTAGAAGCAGAAAATATTTGGGAAGATTTACTTTATGGAGGAGTAGAGGAGAACGACAGTTTACTTTGTAGATCATTTGTTGATTTCATTTGTAGTTTTAAAGAAATGGAACTTCTATTATTGGGTTGCTTCTTCAGTTTTAGTTCTTGATCCTCTTGCAACATTTTCCGAATTACAAGTTGACTCAAATTGTTTTTAACTTTGAAGGGAGAATTTCTTCGTGAGCTTCTTGTAATGAATGGCGCTAATCTGAATCAACTACAGGCGCTCTTTTATTTTTAGTATACATCTTTATAATGTTGAGGTTAGAGTAAGGCAATTAAAGAACTGGGAAACATGTCAAGGAGAAGGTGGAAGGGTGCTCTTTGGTTTTTATGATCTGTGCCACCTCCCAAGCGGTCTAGGATGGCCTCTTCGAAACTTAATTGTTTTTGCTGCATATACAATAAGGAGGTTAGTGTGCGGATTGGAGAGTAGGGGTGCTGCTCGTGCAAATGGAAGTGAATGAACAATGTAGACAAGGGATGGGCATATGTTTTGAAGCTTCCAACTAGATGAGACTATAAAGCAAGGAGCCAGCGTGAATGCACTCAGCAAATATATGCGTAAGGTTGAAGATGGCATTCAATGCAGAATAAAATGGGAGGCTACTGAGGGGCCAGCATAAAACAATAACAGGCAGCGTAAATTCTAAGTAAAGCCAGCATTAAGATGAAGAGGTTGCCAGTCAAGGTGAGTGCACGTCAATTTTTGGTGGACAAATCAAAAAAATTGAAGGCAAATTTGGTAAAATAAAATGCCAAGTGCGTGCTCAGTAACCAGCAAATGAAATAAAAAAAAAAGAGAGCACATCAAAGGTGGAAGGTGCGTGTGACACCAAGCAAGATGAAGCTGCCAATTAAATGAGCCAAGACAAAGCTAAGTAGCATCAGCGTAACCAATGAATTGAGGCCTACAAGATAATAATGGCCCGTGCATGGATATGTAGGTTGTGTAAAGCTTGAATACAAAAGTACCAGTGTAAGTAATATGGATATCAACATTTATAAAAAGGACAGCCAGTAATATAAACTAAGAGCAATTCTAGCATTTTAAAATGAAAGGGGGCAGCGTACAAAGTGAGAGAGAGACTAGCATATAAACAAAGAGATACCTGTAGAGTCTTTTCCACAGTCCTTAGATGTCGTTCTTCATCACGAGATTGTAGAGAAGGCAAGGGTTGGTGACAAGGTGATATTCACAAGTACGGTTGTGGTCATTCCAAATGTATCAGCTTTGGCCTCTCTTGGTGATAGAGAAAAGTCTCACAGAGAAGATCCTCAAAATTGAAGTGCTTCTAATGGATATAAAGGAGTTTGTGGATTTTAAAGCTATGGTGTGCAGGATCTTTCATACCATTTAGCATTTATTGCCAATTTAGTTCAGTTGCAGAGCCAAGCAAAGGAACATGGGCACATAAGGAAGGAGATTGGTGGTTGTTATGTTGTTGTGTATGTTGGAGGTTAATCCCACATTTGCTAGGCCGAAGTTATAGTGGATATTTAAAACAAATGGTGCGTCAGGTAATGGTAATTGAAATGAAGTGAGAGGCTTTGTGAGTGGTCGGATTGGCATGGGCCCAGCCAGTTTGGTGGGTACGATAGGATAGGTTTTTAAAGGAAAGTACTATTAAAGCTAAAGGGATTTAATCCCACATTGAGCGCATAGAGGAAAAATTTGATATTCAAATAGCCTAGTACACAGTAGCTTAGTGTCTAAGTATGGGTGCTCAAGATGTAAACTCCCTCTCATGCATGCACATGTTTCAAGGCACCTAGTTGGTGGTGATTTGGTGAGCACCTCCCACATATGGTAAGGTATTTTTGACAAAGTGTTTGACTGTGTAGGAAATTTGACCTCAAGATGCGCACCGGTGATCAACGGTGGTCGCATGATCTCAAGGGCCAATTTCAGCCCATGCAATCATGCGCCAAGCCATCATGTGGGGCTCCGGTGAGGTGGCAATGAGGTTGTTGTTCAATATCCCAGGTGGAGTTACAAGCCAACCAATGAGTGCCAAGTGGCAAATGTGAAACGTGGCGTCCAAGTGGAGATAAGGTGATTTGTTGGACCAATCAGAATGTGCCACGTGGCACATGTGGGACCCACAGTTTTTTAAATCTATATGCAGAGGATTTAAAACAAACATGAAATTTCAAACTATGTCAAAAATTTGAAATTTAAATGTGACAGTTGCTTGGAAGCTAAAATTTGAAAATGATGCTGAGGACTCAATTTTTGTCCAAATATGCAAGTGTAGTATACTGTTGGAAACATCGTGAGACAACGATTAGATTGGCGCCATCAGAATTCAGTTTTGGACAAGCAAAAAGGAGTAGTAAGAAATTTTGTCTCCAAGATCAATTTTGGTGGGAAATGAAGTGGTTTGCAGATTGGATCTTTCTGGAAAGATACAGGTGTCATGGTTGAGATATTTTTAGGTTTCTTTCCTCTCTCCCCATATATTGATTTTTCTTCTATTGTTTAAGGGTTCTGAAATCTTGGTCTCCACAGAGGGTTTGAAGCTGTGCTTAACTCCTGGAGTTTCATTTTTTCCTGGTTCCATTAGGATGTAGCAGTTTCTTGTATTAGATAGTATTGTTATTGTTGCCCAAAAATTTCCTTGTCATTCATTTTTGGCCATGGTTCCTATTTTCCAAAGAAATGCTCAAGTGTCAAAAACCCTCTGTGTTTTTTTCCTTTTAGTGTCGAGAGTCTAGTGTGTTTTCTGCCTTTGGCCTGAAAACCCAGTGTGTTTTTGACCTTCCCTCTAAAGGCTCAGGATGTTTCTGCCTTTTGGTCTGAAAGCTCAGTGTGTTTTCGACCTTCGTTCAAAAACTCTCTGTGTTTTCGACCCTAAGCACGCAACTCCGATAGGTGGGTCCTAGTTCCTCAAGTCGTGCCAGTGCAAAGAAGATCTGATGGTTGTTGCATGATCACATGGGATCTTCCGATCCCATGAGATCATACGACAACCGTTGATGCGGCATCAGCGGTCAGGATTCGGTAGTCAACTCCAACATCTAGCGGTCAGTGGTAGCATTTTTCGATTGGTCGCATGATCGCATGGGCTCATATGAGCCCATGCGACCATGCAAAAAACCATCAATGGTCCGGTGGGGGTTAGCATCTTGTGGTCAGCATAATAGTTTTGTGCTAGTCGCATGATCGCATGCGGCTTCCTAACCGCATGCGACCATGCGACAAGCGGCAAGCGGTGGGTTTGGGTGGTGACGTGTCCAGTTTTTGATGGTACCACCAGTGGTTATCGGGTAACCTCATGCATTTGGTCACATGATCACATGGGCTCTTCCGAGCCCATGTAACAGTGTGACAAACCATCAACTGTCGGCAAGGATTTTGGTGGGCCCGCTTGTCAGTGGAGCTATGGCTTAATAAGATGAGCGGCTGGTGCAAGATCTCAAAGAATATTCAGGGGCCATGCAATCTTGCACCTGCCATTAGATGGGAATCTAAAATTTGAGTGGGTCCATGTCAGGAAGTGCCGAGGTGTTTACTGATGTAGTGGCCAGAATGAATAGGTGGATGACATGTGGCGATTTTGGGCCCGAGGTTGATAAGCGCAGCACTGTTGCACAGTTGACAAGTTTTCGCGTGGTCGCTAAATGAACCCGAGGTTAAGGAGAGGTTCACATGACTTGGTGACTGAAGGAGAATTGAACTCGAGGTAAGCCAAGGTTAATTTTGTAGGCGGTCTTGTGAGCTCGAGGTGTCTTGCGTGGCAGAGGCAAGTTTTCAGCGAAGCTTGTCGCATGATCGCATGAGGCTTTTTTAGCTCATGCGATCATGCGACTAGTGTTATTTCAAGGTGGTGGAAGTTTGCAAAGATGATGATAGAGATCTGGGTGGCTGTCACATGTTGATTTCTATTCCTGAGATACAGTGCGGTGTTCTTGCACTGAAAAAAGGCATTAAGGAGTTGGCGCCATCAATTTTTTAAATTCAAATTCTTGCAAGGATCAGATTTTGAGCATTCATGGCTCAGTGGGCTTGCAGAGAGGTAGATGGATGAGGTTTTTGTCTGCAGGTAGGATTAGTATAGGGATGGGCACACAGGGAGATATATTTGATTTGGCATGGATATTTGCAAAGCACATTTATGATCAGAAGTGACTATTTTAGGGTTGATTATTATAATGCATATTTATGTAGCCCTAAAAAAATTTATTTCCTGCGTGCGTGCAGGGGATGTATATATTCATTTTTGGAGCCTGTAGTAAAGAAGAATTGGCCAATTATAAAAGGGAAGAGTTTTCTTTCTCAGAGAGCAATTTTTGGCATTTTTGCCCCTTTGGCTTTCTACAGTTGTAAAATTCCCATTGATAATACAAGCATTGCAGAGGCATTTTGTAACAGTCTTTTATGTCCTTGTGTTTTCCCTGTTTGCATTATCTCTTATTGGATTGAAGTTTATGAATGCTTTCAGTGATTCTTAGTTTCCCTGATTCCTCTTACTTTTAGTTTGAATGTGCACTACTGTGTCTGATCTAATCTGAGTGAGTTTGTGGGTATTCTTCAAACCCTGTCATTCTGTCTCATTCCTGTGCCCCCTTTTGCTAAAGAGAATGTTTGCTTGTAGGTCATAGATTGTGTCTAATTTTTTGGCCCTCTTATGAAATACTTATGCCAGCCTATTCAATAAGTTGTGATCTCCTAGACCTAAGTCTTTCACTAGTTTCATTCCTCATACTGCAATTCATACCCTAGTTTTTGATGCATCACCTAGTAGGATAGATTTGCTTTTAGTCATTTCCCCTTCCATGCACTCCTTCTATCCCTTTCCCTCAATTTTTTACATTTCATGTTAAGAGCAAATCAGGGTGATTATCCAAGAGGAACCAGCCTAGAATCTGGAGGTCTCATCTCGGTTAGCAAAAGGTCCCACAACCTTGAGATGAGTCCCATGTTATACTGGATTATCAAGACTACGAGAGCTTGAGATCAGAGGCACAAATTCAGTGTATAATAGTTATATTAAAGGAAAGCTTCTTGTCATTTACACATTATTGAAGTGGTTTAGGTCTTGAAGCAGGTGTATACAGAGGCAGGATCCTCATACTTAATATAAATATCATTTCTCATTTCCCTCCATTTGTGTCCATCTAATGAGATTTGAATTTTCTAATTCATTGTATGGACTTTTAGCCATGCATATGCTGTCAGTCTCTAGTTCTGATCTAGGATCAGACTAAATGATGCTCTAGATGAAGTATAGATTCATTGGGTTTTCACCGGGATGTTTGTAAGAAGTGTGGGTTTGGGTGTTTATATTTAATGGTTTGGATCTGTGATGAAGATTAGTAATTGGAATTTGTATTCTATTACGCATTAGAGACTCTGGCCCAATGGATAAGGCACTAGTCAGAAGCAAGTAAATTTTGCAATAACGTGTCTGATATGCTGTGTTACATCCCACAAATATTAATCATTACCAATCCCAAAATCACTCAAAATCCTAAGGTCACAAGGCCATTTTTGTTCCATCATAGCAATGCAGATTCAATGAATGACTGGTTATCATTCAGCACTTTCTTGCTATCATCTTCTTTGTTTCAATCTAGTCTAAAGTCCTAGAAGTGTCATACGTTACTGGATTAGGTACACCCACCTTGGTTTTGCAGAGCCAAAAGTGCAGAGGGTAGTCCTATCCCTACAGTTGGTCTAATCATCTTTAGAACTCAATATTTGGATCTAACCCATCCTTAAAACTTGTAGATGTATTGGTTGCTTGTCAAAGCATAAATTCCATTTTGGAAACCAACAATGTCCATGGTAGATTCCTTCCTAAGGAGCCTATGAAAGAAAAAGAAGAATTTGAAGAACTTGAACTGCCATTTCTAGATGCAAGCCCAAACTTTACTGCATCATCATCTTCAGTAGAAGAAGACATCTAGAAAACATTTGACCTTCGTCCATTTGAGGAAATATTGGCCAGCTTCCATACTAACTCCACTTTAGGACCACCTGTTGTTCAAAATCCTCCAACAATTACCAATTTCCAACCACAGTTTCAATATCCCATAACTCCAGCTATGGCAGCTCCCACATTTCCATTTCCAATACCAAGCCTTGTCAATAATCCCAATCTCAAAAATATACCTGCATCAGCATTACCAAAGTTTTATGGTCTCTTCACAGAGGATCCTGATACTTTCCTGTTTGAATTTGATATCCTGTGTCAAAGCTTTGACTATAATAATGACAGTCACAAGCTAAAATTATTCCTAGCCACACTAAAAAAGTCAGCTTTAAAATGGTTTATGGGCTTGGGGGCAAATGCAGTAGCAAATTGGGATGATATGAGATGCCTGTTTCTTAACAAGTATAAGGAATATTGTAGGGAAAATGATTCAAAAGGTGATGACATTTTTAGAATGTCACAACAGGAAGATGAAACATTAGAAGATTATATATCTCACTTCCTGTTCAACTTACAAAAAAACCCACAACACACATTGCAAGAGGAATCCCAGAAGCTGATTTTTCTTATAGGAGTAAATCAGAACTGTCTTAAAGCATTGGATTTGATGGCAGGAGAAGATATATCTCAATCTTCATGGGATGACCTTCAAAAGATTTGCCAAAACTACTCTAGGTCAGCGGTAAAGAAAGGAAGGGGATTTCGCTCAGCAATAGCCAAAGGAAGTGGCTCTGTTATTTCAAAGATGGAAATTTCAAATTTGTTGTCTGATTTTAAGAAGGACATCATCAATGATGTCGCCACACATTTGGATACAATGGCTGCTAAGAAGAAACATGCAGAAGCTAAGGAGTAGTTAGCTGAGTACTGTCCACACTGCCGGAAATAGAAGAAAGATTGTCATTGCAAATTGGTCGCTAATATGGAAAACCAGCACCTTCCAACTGAGTACCAAAAGATAGAAGGAGAAGACGAGCAAGTATTCTTTGTTGCTCAATGTCGGCCATGGGCCCCACATCAAGATATGCCCCAAGACCCTTTACAAAATTCAAATCCATATAATAATCAATGGCAAAACTGTAGTGTCCAAGGTCCTCCACAATATAATCAACCCAATTGGAACAATGCTTGGAAAAATAATCCACAAAGTTAATGGTATCCTCCATAGTTCCAAAACCAATGGCAACCACCCCAAGGGAATTGGAAGTCTACAAACCAATGGAGAGAACCTCAGCAATGGTCTAACAATACTGGATACCCACCTTTGCCACCTCCAGTAAATACACTTGCACTAATGCCACCGACTGCACTTTTTGGACCTCAAAAGTAGACTTAGTTTCCTGCACAACCTCAGCCAAATCCAAATAACCAATAGCCACAACAACTAATGTATGCTGCTAATGTTCAATAGTATCCTACTTATGCTCTAAATGTTGCAGATATACATTTGAGATCTAGTACAACCTTACCAGCACCTGAACCACCTTTAATAACTGAAATACCAAATCCTCCTGTAGCATCAGCACCAACAACTTCTCTGTCGCAAGTGATTGACCCAGCAAATGTAACTAGTATAGTTCAAACTCAAAATGCAGTTGAACCTCCTTTTCCACAAAAGCTTATACAAAGTAAAATTACACAAACAGAGGAGCAATCCTTTGACATTATTGACCAGTTGAAGAACATGCATGTCCAGATTCTTTTGTTTCAAGCTATTAAAGATGTTCCTCTTTATGACAAATCAATCAGAGAAGCCTATCTTAAAAATCCTGGGAGGAAGAAAAAGGACCCAACCATAGTCCATGTTATAGGACAATTGGCTGACATCATGTTAGGGAAATTGGTAATTCCTAAATATTTTGATCCAGGAAGTCTAGTTGTGAATGTGATTATAAATGGTCAGTCAGTCAAAAATGCCTTGATTGATCTTGGTGTTGCTATAAATGTAATGACCAAGGATACTATGAAAAAGTTGAACATAGAAAGAATATGGGCTACCCCAACAATTCTACAACTTGCTGATAGTTCTATTGTCACTCCTGATGGAATGATAGAAGACATAGTAGTAGCCCTAGATTCTCTAGAGTACCCTGCAGATTTTATGATTCTATCTCCAAAAGTCAACTTAGCTGGTTACCCTGTCATTCTAGGATGACCATAGTTAGCTACGACTAATGCAAATATAAGTTGTAGGTTAGGAAATATGACCATATCAGATGGGTAGGCAACAAAGAAATTTTTTCTGTATCATCCAACACAACCACAACCAAATTTAAGCACACCTGTATGGCCAGATCTAGGAGATGGAGAAGAAGAGTTAAACTCTATAGTATAGCTTATGATGTTACATAGATAGTCTTTTCTAAAGCTGCAGGAGGAAGATTCAGTAATTCAGAGTATTCTTAATAATACTTGTGTGGTAGAAAAGGATGTATCTGACAGTTTTGTATTGGAACTAACTACATATGAGGAATATACTGAGAATTTTTTTCTGCCTAAGGAGCCAAACATTATCCATCAACTTTTACCATGTGAACTAGATACAAGTCCCATCTCTGAAGCTATTATGGTTAATCTGACAACTACTGTTGAGTTCTCAAAAGGTCATAATCTCCATGTCAATAACAAACTGCCTCCCAAATAGCTGAAACAATTAACAGAGCTTGTCCAAAAACATGAAAAATCTTTTGCATGGGATTATGGAGATATGAAAGGATTAAGCCCCACATTATGCACTTGTAGAATATATATCAATGAAGGGTGCCTACCACTCCGTGAACCCCTGAGGCAGATTAATCCAGCACTGAGGGAAATAGTTAAAACTCAACTACAAAAATTGCTTGATGCTAGTTTCATATACCCTATAGCTGATAGTCGATGGGTCTCACCTCTGGTTATAGTACCTAAAAAAGGAGGAAAATGGTGGATTTGTGTAGATTACAGAGAATTGAATAAGGCAACAAAGAAGGATCATTTTCCTTTACCATTTATTGATCAAGTTTTCGATACTCTGGCTGGTAAGAAATATTTTTCTTTTCTTGATGGATACAGTGGTTATAATCAGATAAGTATAGCTCTAGAGGATCAGGATAAAACAACATTTACATGCCCATGGGGTACTTTTGCATACTCTGTGTCACCATTTGGCCTGTGTAATGCTCCAACAACATTTCAAAGAGTTGTGATTAGTATTTTTGCTGACATCTCATATGACTGTATGGAAATATACATGGACAATTTTACAGCATTTGGAGTAACCTTTGAGGAGGCCTTGAAGAATCTTGAAAAGGTTCTTGTCCGATATGAAGAACATAATCTATCACTTAATAGTGAGAAATGTTTCATGCTCATGTAGGAAGGAGTAGTGCTTGGTCATTTTATATCAGCAGCAAGGATACAAGTGGACCCAACCAAGATAGAGGTAATCCTAACATTGCCCATACCTACTAAACCAAAGGATGTAAGATCTTTTTTAGGTCATGCTGGCTATTATAGGCGTTTCATTCAAAATTTTAGTCAAATAGCTAGTCCTTTGTATACACTACTGACTAAAGAAGCTGAATTCATTTGGACACTAGCATGTAATGAATCCTTCCTGTAGCTTAAGAAACTCCTCACCACAGCACCAGCTCTCAAGGGAACATATTGGTCTATTCCATTCCATATCCATACTAATGCATCAGACTATGTTGTGGGGGCTGTATTAGGACAAAAGCTTGCTAACCTTGAAAATGCAATCTACTATATTAGTAAAAGTCTCCATGGCCCTGGACTAAACTACACAGTAACTGAGAAGGAACTTTTAACTGTAGTTTATGCATTGAATAAATTTAGACACTATGTAACTGGCTATCCTATTTTTGTTCATACTGACCACTCATCTATAAAGTACTTGATGAACAAACCTACTGTAACTGGCCGATTGGCAAGATGGCTATTGTTATTGCAGGAGTTTGATATTACCATTGTTGATAAGCCAGGAAAGGCCAATGTAGTTGCTAATTATTTGTCTAGACTTTAACTTGCTGATGAAGATCCAACTCCAATTGAAGATACATTTCCAGATGATCATTTATTCCATATAGCAACCCATACACCATGGTATGTAGATATAGAAAACTATCTTGCTGCAAATAAAATGCCACCACACTTCTCCCAAAAAGACAGAAAAAAGATTGCAGAGAAAAGTTTTCATTATTCATGGATTGATAACAATCTCTTCTATACTGAACCAAATCAAATCATGAGGAGATGTGTCAAGGAAGATGAAATATATGACATACTACATGCCTGTCATGATGAACCATGTGGAGGCCATTTTGCAGGAAAAAGAACAACATTAAAGATATTTATAATTGGATATTACTGGCCAACATTACACAAGGATGTAGCAACTTATACCACTAAGTGTGACAAATGCCAGAGAATGGGCTGGCCAACAAGATTAGATGAGATGCCACTCAATCCACAGGTTGTTGTAACACCCTTTGACAAGTGGGGTATGGACTTCATAGGGCCAATTGACCCACCATCAAATGGTAAATCCTACATCTTAGTATGTATAGATTATTTAACAAAATGGGTGGAAGTCAGGGCGATGAAAAATGCAAGAGATGAGAAAGTAGCTAAATTCTTATATGAAGAAATATTCACACACTACGGAGTTCCTAGAGAACTTGTCATAGATCAAGGAGCTCAGTTCACATCAAATTTGATCACTGAACTTATGAAAGAATATAGCATAAGGTGCCAGAGATCCAGCCCTTATCACCCTTAGGAAAATGGGAAAGTAGAAGTTACCAACAAAGAAATTGAGGCCATTCTAACCAAGATAGTGCAAATACATAGAAGGGATTAGAGCAGCAGATTAACTGAAGCCATTTGGGCTTACAGAACAACATGGAAGACAACAACTAGATTTACCCCATTTGAACTTGTGTATGGAAAAGCAGAAATGTTGCCCATTGAATTTGAACATAAAACATTACGCACTGCTCTGGAATTAAACATCAGTCTTCCTACAACACAAGAAGAGAGACTTCTCCACTTGAACTCACTGGATGAGATGAGAAAGACAGCTTTGGAAAGAACAGAGATCATCTAGAAACAACGAAAGAAATGGCATGTTGCACATATCAAGAATAAACAATTCCAAGTAGGAGATTGGGCTCTTCTATATGATTCCCGCTATAAAGAGATACCAGGAAAATTGCAGACTCGGTGGCTAGGGCCTTACGAAATTCAATATGTATTCAACAATGGAGTCATACATCTGACAACCATTGATCTAGTCTAGTTCAAACTGCTTGTAAATGGCCACCGATTGGGCCTCTATCATAAACCTCAGACCAAGGATGAGTTCCTGCAGCAGTTCCAACCAAGAAATTTACCAACTCTTATGGACACAGTTCTTGCAGCGGAGGGTGCCAGCCTTCTTATTGTAGTCATACCATAGCAAGCCTTTGATAAGAAACATATAATAAAACCTCGTTCCATATGAGGTCCATTCTTTCACTCACTTTTCATTTTCTTCTTACCAATTCATCTCATTTCTTTGTCTACCATCCACTCACCCTCCACATCACCCACAAATTCAGTTTTTAATGCTTTCAATAAAACATGTCATCAGCACCTTTTCAGTGATCACCAGACTTCACCAACTCATCAACTTGCATACGGATACATGATCTAAAACTTTCATGTACACATTTTTACTTTCTCCTCATTTTTAGCACATAGGTTTCAATAATTATATATAATAATGCATTAAATATATCATATAAGCCTAAAGCCAGTTTCCCATTCCTATGCAAATTTTTTTAAGTGTGGACTCTTGTCAAAATTTCATGGGGGGTAGGGAAAGTGTATTTATTTCCAAGTGTCATCTCCACGTCACCCTAGTCATGTCCATGTTATATGTTGTACTTTGGCTGCAGTCTGTTTTAATTTTTAAATCTTTATTGTATCTATCGTACCTTTTCATTCCGATTTTGGGAAAGATTTCCTCAGTTTGATTTGACTTAAAAGGACTATCATTTATACAAAAACACTCCCAGTTAAAACCTTGATGTCCTTCATAATTAATGGCATCATTATTTTACATGCCAAACATAATGGAGATGTGTTAAGAGAATGTGGTATCAGCATTTCTCAGAAAGATCAATTTGAATCCTAAGAAGAAGGTATTTGCAAAGTGTTATCAGGGTGGTGAAAATAGAGAAATTTAAAGCTAGGCATTTTGGAAGATGGGGGGTCAATTGCAGAGACATGAGCCAGTTGTCCATGGTATTCTATTAGCAGATGTGGAAGCAGTCCATACTTTTAATGCTTATGGATGGCTTGGCTACTTCCTGTAGTTAACACAGTGCAATGAAGAAGTAGTAATGGAGTTTACGAGGACATTTGATGAAGGAAAAGCCATAGTATGGGGATTAAAAGTGGTTTCTACTAAGGAGCAGATAGCAGAAGTCACAGGACTACCAATTAATGGAGAGCATTACCCAAATGAACATGACGCCAGGTCGTTGTGGGCATAGTTTTCTCGGCCAGGTGACCCTCCACTGGAAATCTCAAAGCAAGGGTGTAAGAGACTCTCTCTCCCAACACCGTATCCAGAATTGGCAAACCATATCATCAATTATTTAACCTACGAAGGAAGATTTTTGAACTTTAATGCTCATCATTTTAAGCTGGTCAGTTGTGTAAGGCATAACATTCAAGTTAATGTCCCCAATTTCCTTTACAATATGTTGTGTATAAGTGTTGAGAAAACTCAAAAAGGAAATGAAAATTCTATTTCTCATCATGCCCTAGTTAAACTTTTAGTTGAAAAGTCTCTTAGGGATTCCTCCACTATATCATGGGCAGAATTTGTTGAATTTAAATCCTTGCAGCCTCAAGCCAACCCTGTTTAGCAAAATTTAGGGAATGAGGAAGAAATTGAGGTGCCTAGTCAGAATCTAGCTGAAATAGAGAAGGAACTAGCATTATCTCCTACTGATAAAATTGTTGAGCCTATTTTAGAAGGTGATATACCTAGCTCCACCAGAGACAAAGGAAAACATAAGGTTGACGAAGAAAGCCCTAGTTTTAAAAGGGAGGCCCAAAACCCTATTATTCCAGTGACAAAGAGAAAGAGGTCTATTCCTACAGCAACTAATCCTGCAACATCTACCCCAACACCATCTAAACCAAAACGGACCCACAAAGCAATAGAGGTTAAAGAGGTTCTTGTATGCCAAAGCCCTCTCATGTGAGGTCAAGTATCAAAACCTCATGCAGAACAGCAGGTCGAGAATATTCCAGATGACTCTCTTGTACAGTTGGAACCCTAAAGTGTGGAAACATGTGAAAATAAGTCTAACAGTGAAATACCATAGGGTGATCAAGAAATGTGTGAGTCAAATCCTATTGTAGTCATAGAAAATATGCCTAAAAGTATTCAACCTACCTCTCCACCAATCCCTGTATACTCTAATGTTTCTATTGTAACTTATAAATCCTCCTGGTACACCCATTATTTCTAGCAAGTTGCTAAGGAGCGAAAGAAGAAAGCTATGGCTCAAGAATTTCCTCCGTCTATAATTCAATATGTATTATTTGGTTTCTACAATCACTTCATCTTTCAAAAGACCTTGTGGAAACAAGAAAGAGACCAAATGCAGAAAATAATATTTGATAAAGATGAGGAAATTGAATCCCTTAAGGAACAACTTGAAAAATAGAAACAAAAGATGAATAAGGCTTTGAAGATAACTAGCCAAGTCATGACCTATAGATCACCACCAAGGGTGTATTCTATTTCTCTAAAGGAATGGTTTCTATTATTTCAATTAATGATGACAATCAGGGATATTGATTGTGAATTTAAAACTGCTCAATATTTCCACAATGTGTATCAGACTCTGCCCACATGGCAGAAGAATTTGTTGTGTGAACTCTATCTGCATAATTTCATAATTCCACATGAAACAGACTGGAATCCTTTGCTTTACATAGGAGATGTTCACCTTAGGGCTTTAATGTCT
This sequence comes from Chamaecyparis obtusa, assembly GCA_027943335.1. Lineage (NCBI taxonomy): Eukaryota > Viridiplantae > Streptophyta > Pinopsida > Cupressales > Cupressaceae > Chamaecyparis > Chamaecyparis obtusa. Next base: position 530,661 of record BSBK01005014.1, read on the forward strand.
TGGATGCACAATGAGACAAACTATGACCAATAGTTAAATGCCTACAGAGATCTTGAAAAATTTGAACCTTTGCCACTACGGGCTAAATCACATAAGCCTGATGATCTTCTACGAGATTGGTTTAGATTAACTTATGGGAAACCAAAACTAGAGGTAAGGGCTAAAGTGTTTGTAGAAAGAGAAAAAGTTTATAGGGATTACCAGACACTCCCAAATTTCACATAGTAAAGAGCTTTTTCAGGGATTAGGAACAGGTGGAACCAACTGCCAGATGCCTTCAAAAAGGTAGAACCACATAGCCCTATCAATTATGAGGCAGTTGTTCATAGGGTGACCAAATACATACAACTGGGATGATAGATCAAAAAGGAACTATGGATGCCCTTATCCTTTCAGCCTCCTACTCTTCTTTGGCCTCTTTATGATAATATTGCTACTAAACTAGACCTGCTAGTTGAGGAGCACAAAGGTGATCACTGGGAGTGCATCAGAGGATTCCACTACACCTTCAAAAGTGAGAAAAAAGGGAGAACCTCAGTTGGAGACTTTAGAGCTATGACAAAGAAGTATAATGCTTGAGGACAAGCATTTGGATAGTGGGGGGTAGATGATGAGGCATATTAATGTCTTAATTTTGATATAAGTTTTTATAATTTGGACACACTCTTTGTGCTTTGACAAAACATTCCTAAACACTTGTAATTATCTTGTGAACTTATGCCAGAAATAGCTACAACCTATTAAATCTATGGGTAGTGTGTATGACATATTATGCTTAATATTATACATAGAATGCAGTATTTCCTATAATTGTTTTAAGCTATGTTCTAACATCTAAGTAAAAGTAGGAATGTTATCTTGCATGTATATTCTACATGTTGCTAACTTTTTAGGAGAATGAGGAGCGACGCAAGGAGTGGTGATTACCACATTTAAGGAGGAAGACAATGAAGACCGGTCATGGAAAAGGAAGTGTAGTTCAGTTCCGTTGGATAAGCCACACCTGTTAAGGAGTTCCAGAGAATATAGGGGATACAACTTGCTATATTTCTTTCAAGTTGTTATTCTATTGCTTGGCAGTAAATGTACTATGTCATGGTTGATCTTCCACCTTCATTTCTGGTGATGTTTGTTCAAGACTTTTATGTATGTTTTTAATAAGTATCCAATCCTATATATATTGGATTTTGGATTGTCTTAAGAAGCTAATGAAAAAATAGATAATGTTGATTTAGACTCAGAAGTTACTTTTTCTGTTCTTCATGGATTATTCAGTTCCTATGTAATCAAAGAAGGATTTTAATGGAAGAAAGATTTTGAAGCACTTGTTGTGTTCATAGTTAATTGAAATTGACCAAGGGGGCCCACTTGGGAGGTGGAATAGATTTAGATAGAATAGATTCATTTCTTAAAGTTTCCTATTTTCAGATAGATTTACTATATTAGTCCTACAGCATTGTTACTGTGAAGTTCCTGTAGCACTTGCAGAAAATGATCATAGTGGATGTTCCAAGTTGTTAATTAGTTTAGGTTCATTTTTAAAGCTTCTTGCAATTATCTATTGTTGGCCAAGGTGTGTTTACTATTTTTTAGTAGCATTATAGATTCTTCCAATGCATTTTTACTTTCCTGTAGCATAGGTGTTATGACTCCTAAAGGAACTTAGTGCACAAACTGTGCTGGCCCATTTCAAGTCCTACATCCCTGGGTTGACAATTCAAGTGTATTTCATGATGGAATAGGTAATATTTAGAATAGATATACTATCTTTGAAGTAGAAACAATGGCATGATTATCTTTATCTATTATGGAACCATACATTTTTGGCATCCTTGTCGAGGATGGTGTCAAGCTAGGAACCTTCATGAGTCATTTATTTTTAGATTAGTTTGTTAGTTAGGAACTACAAAGTTGTGAGCTTAATTAACAAGTTACCAATTTCTTGCATGAATCAAAGAAGGAGAGATGTCCATGGTAGATTCCTTCCTAAGGAGCTTGTGAAAGAAAAAGAAGAATTTGAAGAACCTGAATTGCCATTTCTAGACGCAAGCCCAAAGTTTACTACATCATCATCTTTAGTAGAAGAAGACATCCAAAAAACATTTGACCTCTATCCATTTGAGGGAATATTGGCCAGCTTCAATACTAACTCCACTTCAAGACCACCTACTATTCAGAATCCTCCAACAATTACCAATTTCTAGCCACAGTTTCAATATCCCATAACTCCAGCTATGGTAGCTCCCACATTTCCATTTCCAATACCAAGTCTTGTCAATAATCCCAATCTCAAAAATATACCTACATCAGCATTACCAAATTTTTGTGGTCTCATCACAGAGGATCCTGATACTTTCCTGTTTGAATTTGATCTCCTATGCCGAAGCTTTGACTATAATAATGACAGTCACAAGCTAAAATTATTCCTAGCCACACTAAAAGAGTCAGCTTTAAAATGGTTTATGGGCTTGGGGGAAAATGTAGTAGCAAATTGGGATGATATGAGATGCATGTTTGTTAACAAGTATAAGGAATATTGTAGGGGAAATGATTCAAAAGGTGATGACATTTTTAAAAAGTCACAATGGGAAGATGAAACATTAGAAGATTATATATCTCACTTCCTGTTCAACTTACAAAAGAACCCACAACACACCTTGCAAGAGGAATCCCAGAAGCTAATTTTTCTTATAGGAGTAAATGAGAACTGTCTTGAAGCATTGGATTTGATGGCAGGAGGAGATATATCCCAATCTTCATGGGATGACCTTCAGAAGATTTTCCAGAACTACTCTAGGTCAGCGGTAAAGAAAGGAAGGGGATTTCACTCAGCAATGGCCAAAGGAAGTGGCTTTGGTATTTCAAAGATGAAAATTTCAAATTTTTTGTTTGATTTCAAGTAGGACATCATCAATGATTTCACCACACATTTGGATATAATGGCTACTAAGAAGAAACATGCAGAAGCTAAGGAGCAGTTAGCTGAGTACTGTCCACACTGCCGAAAATAGAAGAAAGATTATCATTGCAAATTGGTCGCTAATGTGGAAAACTAACACCTTCCAACTAAGTACCTAAAGATAGATGGAGAAGATGAGAAAGTATTCTTTGTTGCTCAACGTCAGCCATGGGCCCCATGTTAAGGTATGCCCTAAGACCCTTTACAAAATTCAAATCCATACGGTAATCAATGGAAAAACCATAGTGTCCAAGGTCATCCACAATATAATCAACCCAATTGGAACAATGCTTGGAAAAATAATCCACAAAGTCAATGGTATCCTCCACAGTTCCAAAACCAATGGCCACAGTTCCAAAACCAATGGCAACCATGCCAAGGGAATTGGAAGTCTACAAACCAATGGAGAGGACCTTAGCAATGGTCTAACAATACTAGATACCCACCTTTACCACCTCTAGTAAATACACCCACACTAATGTCACCGCCTACAATTTCTGGACCTCAAAAGAAGACTCTGTTGCCTGCACAACCTCAGCCAAATCCAAATAACCAACAGCCACAATAACCAATGTATGATGTTGATGCTTAGCATTATCCTGCTTATGCTCTAAATGTTGCAGATATACATTTGAGATCTGGTACAACCTTACCAGCACCTGAACCACCTTTAATAACTGAAATACTAGATCCTCCTACAACATCAGTACTAGCAACTTCTTTGGCACAAGCGGTTGACCCAGCAAATATAACTAGTACAATTCAAACTAAAACTATAGTTGAACCTCCTTTTCCACAAAAGCTTATACAATGTAAAACTGCACAAACAGAGGAGCAATCCTTTGACATTATTAACCAGTTGAAGAACATGCATGTCCAGATTCCTTTGTTCTAAGCTATTAAAGATGTTCCTCTTTATGGAAAAGAAATTAGAGAAGCCTGTCTCAAAAAGCCTGGGAGGAAGAAAAAGGACCCAACCACACTCTATGTTATAGGACAATTGGCTGACATCATGTTAGGGAAACTTGTAATTCCTAAATATTCTGATCCAGGAAGTATAGTTGTGAATGTGATTATAAATGGTCAGTCAATCAAAAATGCCTTGATTGATCTTGGTGCTGCTATAAATGTAATGACCAAGGATACTATGAAAAAGATGAACATAGAAGGAATACCAGCTACGCCAACAATTCTACAACTTGTTGATAGTTCTACTATCACTCCTGATGGAATGATAGAAGACATAGTAGTAGCCCTAGATTCTCTAGAGTACCCTACAGATTTTATGATTCTATCTCCAAAAGTCAACTTAGCTGGTTACCCTATCATTCTAGGATGACTGTCGTTAGCTATAGCTAATGCAAATATAAGTTTTAGGTTAGGAAATATGACCATATCAGATGGGAAAGCAACAAAGAAATTTGTCCTGTATCCTGCAGCACAACCCCAACTAGATTTAAGCACACCTGTATGGCTAGATCTAGGAGATGGAGAAGAAGAGTTAAACTCTGTAGTACAGCTTATGATGTTACATAGATAGTCTTTTCTAAAGCTACCCTAGATAACCTACCCTAATGCTCCCAACAAAAGAACCAAACAAACAACAAGACCAAAATCTTAAACGACTTTCATAAACCAATAAACCCTGAATGTCATCAAAGACAAATGTTGGAGCATAAAAAATAATATCGTATCCTATACAAAGATCCAAATTGTCCATCCCATACTTGACATCTCAATAAACAATTACCAATTCTCATAATCTCATAACACAAGATCATTAATCATTAATATCAACAAAGCATCTTTCACCAAACATGGATTGAAACATAATCTACAAAGGTTGTCATACATAATCATCATAAATGTAGAAACAAGGTGACCAAGTTAATTAGGACTCAACACAAATAATGGTCGTCACCTTTTTGTGGTTAAATAATATAAAGATTGAGGACTTAATAGAAACCTGATATAAATCCTGTACACACTCAAATGGTGCACTTCTCTAAGTCATTATATCCAAGGGAATCCATGAATAGGAAACCTTAGAAAGTGACCTAGAGCTCTCTATGTGTGGAGTTGCATGATTATTTAAAATTTGCTCTCAGCTAGAGCTATTAAGCTAATGACCTTGCTATTCAACCACACAATGAGAGATTAAAATAAAGACATGGGCAAGAATGCCAATATCCTCAAGAATCACTATGACATGCAAATGCAAACTAGATTAAGATGAATATGCAAGCTAGAAATGAGAGGTGCAAGCTAAGCTATGGAAATGAAAGTACAAGCTATGTTATGAAAAGGAAAGTACAAGTATTACCAAGCCTTCCTAGTTAAACTAGATGAGTTACTCTAAAGCTTGAAAGGAAATATAAACTATGAGAGCATAAACATGAAGCTGCTATGCATGAATGAAACTAAGAATGGAATGTAGATGCAAAAGCCAAGAATGCTCCAAATCTTCAAAAGCTCCAAAGTGACCTAGAAAACCTGTAGCATAACATTAGTATTCAAAAATGCATATGAAAATGAGGAAGAGAGCTCTTCTTTTATAGGAAATGAGAAAGAATGGACCATGGAGATTAAGAGGCAAAAGATTTAATCAAGGGTGGAGCTTGAAAAAGGAGCAATCCATGTGCACAAATATCCTCCAATGAGAAAATAAGAGTTGACTTTTGTGTCCATATGAGATAAAAAGTGATTTTCTTCTTTTTATAAAATAAGAATAATGCTTTATTTGTGCAACTTAGGATAAGAGGAAAAGTGGGGGCTTTTTATTTAATAAAAAGGGAGGAAATATTTATTTTAATTAAATAAAGACTTAGGATAAAATGGTTAGCCCAAGGCAAATAATCGAAAGTGATAAAAGGATTTGATCAAGGAAATTGATATAATTGATAAAATGTTGATTTTTGAAAATATTGATTTAGGGATTTGATAAATTGCTGAATGGGGGGCCAAAGTCTAGGTGACCATTTTAGGGTGCATACATTTTCCCCTCTTTGACTAATGTGAGATCGATTTGGGATCACATGTAGTCAAAGAATGGAATTGAAATGTGAGATCGATTTGGGATCACAAAACAATCCAGACATGTGATCATTCTGGGAACACACCAAGACAAAAATAAACTAGCTGAAAGACAAGACCAACACCATTGTTGTTAAGTGATAGTCAAGTCTGAAAATAAGAGATAAGAATCAAAAGAAAAGATCAACACTATTGCTGTTAAGTGATAATCAAGTCTCAAAATAAGAATCTCAAGCTGAACTAAATGATAAAGCTGAATCAAAGATTAAAGCTGATAGGTACTGCTCCCTTAGAATCAAAATCAAAATCAAATAGAGGAGAACAACAAATTGATAAACTTGATCAAGGCACTAGAAATCATAATCGAAGATGAAAGATGATAGGATAACCATCAAGCAGTGAAGATATGCCCCAGTTTGATTGAGAAATATATGGGATAAAGATAAAGTCAAACCTTAGAGAGATGAAGATGAATGAAATACTAGAATGTTGAAAGAAATGGGGGTGAAGAAATGAAGGTGCCCCAACAAAGATCAAAGGATCAGGCCTCAAATGGTCAGCCAACTACGTAGAAGAGGGTGAAATTTTGGATTATGATTTTGACTATCAAGATGAACTTGGATTTCAATTTTGAGTCTAAAAATAGATCCAGGACGTTGAAATTAGCTAGGGATGCAATTTTTGTGCAATTTTGAGGTGTTCTAAAAATTAGGTCAAAAAGTCAAAATGCTATAAAAGGGGGTAAAAAGAGGTCATTTTATATATGATGATAAGATTAACCCATTGTGATGACATGAATGGGATGTGATGTGAAAGATAAGGAGTGAAAGACATGATCAAAGAAAAGGAGAGGTGAGTGCAGTTGACCGACTAGTCCATGAAAGATAAAAGGAGAGCTCTCTCCATATGCAAGGTGCAAAAACTAATCTAACATAAACCTAGGAATGCAAGCTACTATGAAAGTGGTTGACTTGCAAGGTCACAACACCAATAGATATCTAATAATCATCATTGAGCTTTATTGGTAGCGTCGCAAGATCATACAATGCACACTAGTATGACTATGTGAATTTGAATATGATATATATCAGATAGAATGTGGAAATCTCACTTAGGCACCAAAGACATATAGGTCAAGATGACTAGTGTAGTGAGATTACCTAAGTTTGATATGGAAATATTATACTCACATTGAGACACAAGGAAAGTCAAGATGACTATAAGTATGCACTTGCATAAACAGTCAAGGATAATACCTTGTAGATCCCAATGTCAAGTGGATCAAGCATAAATGCTAATGACAGTGAAAACCAACAAAATATACCCATAAGCAGAAAAAGAAATAAAACATGTCCTCATGCCCTCATTCTTCTAGCTATGCATCATCGAAAACTATCATAGGGAGAGAACATTCATCAAAGAAATCATCATAGATAGCACACAAGGAAAACAAAGTCAAACAAGTCTCAGTGAGTCGTGTGTTTAAGTGCGTGTGTGTAGGTCATAGAATCAATCTTTGAGTATCACATCTGCTAGTGGGAGATATCATATCATGCTAAACTATAGGGTAGGATATTTGATAAGTGTTGAGAAACACTTGATGCTAAGCTAGTGTTGAAAAACACAAGTGGGTTGGTGTTGAAAAACATCATTGGGGTGATGTCCTAAATACCAACACATCCTAGAGACCAAAGCTAACACAGTTATGCCCCATAGACAAAGAAAAAGACCAATTCCAAATCAAGGCAACAAGGTTAAGGCATGATGGAGAAAGGATAAGTATCAAGGATGCATGCTAAAAGACAAGGGTGCAAAGGCCTCAAGTAACGCATGTTTCTAGGTTTTCACCACTTGGAGATTTTTTTATTTTTTCAATTTTTTTTTGTATTTTTGCTACCAAGGTGCTTGTTTCTAGGTTTTCACCAAGGTACTTGTTTCTATTTTTTTGAATTTGTTGATTTTTTTATTTTTTTGTATTTTTTTAGGACTTCATATGCTTTTTAGGATTTTTTTAGCATCATATATGAATTTTTTTTGGAATTTTTTCAGGATCAATAAGATATGTACAAGGATGCCCCTAGAAAAAATAGGCATCAAACTCCCAAGAAAGATCACATCGTGTAGTCCCAATGTCTAGGAAGGTGGAGAACAAGAGGGATTAGCAAGCTGGTGGAAGAGATGGAAGACAAGAGAATGAAGGAGAATGAAGGGAAGAAATCCTCAATGGAAAACTCCTCAAGAGTACCCAAGCTAGCGAAAAATTATCATGTAAAGCACATTTGGATAAGCAATGAAAGGCCAACATAGGACAAGTCACAAAAGCGTAATGAAAAGGAAGGAAAGGATGCAGTCCAAAGGAATAGACATGTCAAGAGGCTTCATAGCATCATGTTTTACTCCTTTTTTATTTGATCAAGACCAAAGGGGAAAAGGATAGCAAAAGGCTAAAATTAATGGAGAAAAATGAAGGCTAAACATGAATGGAATGAAAGCAAAATCATTGTAAGATAGCTCACAAGATAGCCAAATGTTCGTGTATAGGTCAACATTTGTCAAGATCAAAGAGCGAAGATGAAATGGATGAAATATGTAGAAGAACTATGCATGATGCCTAATTGCCAGGTTTTCATCATGGTACTTATCCAAGGCACCACAAGGGAGTGGTTTTTACCATAGGATGAATTTATTTCTCTTTACTTTTGCTACCAAGGCACCTATTTATAGGTTTCCACCAAGGCACATTTTCAATTTTTTTATTTTTTTTTATTTTTTTTGGAAGAAGGCAAGCGTTTTAGATAATTCTCCTTGAAAGGATAAACCATGATATGCCAAGGATTCAAAATGATATGCTCAAAGATGCTGATAGGGAAAGGTAGATGGAAGAGAAAAATGGCGGATAAGGTTTTATGTAAAGCGAGTGAGGTTGGAAGATAGGAGGAATAGGAAAATGAGAAAAAGGATAGAAGATAGAAGGATAATGAATGGAAGGACTGTAAAAGGGTAGATGGAAAGGAAGGCAAGATCAACATCAACACACACCTTGAAGGGTGGTGAGAGGGTGGAGGAAATATGAATGAAGGAATACGAGAAGGAATATGGTGAATGTTTAGCAGAGGTTGCAGCTCAGGCGCATGGAATGGAAGAATGTTTTTGGAAAAAGATGAGGCGGAAGCCTTTGGAAGCTTGAATGTCAACTTCACTTTTTGTTCAATATTAGACTCTTTCAAGAGAGACTTTGGAATCCATATAACCATAGGCTTTTCATCTCTTTTTGATGATTTAGAGAGAATATCTTCAATTATGGATTTTGGAACCCATACTTGTCTTGTAGTTTTCTTCTTAGATATCTCTTTTGACTTTATGCATCCATGTCGATTAGAGGAGACATGGTGATCTTTTTTTGATGGATTATTGTATTGAACATTCAAGTTACTTCCAAAAGACTTAGGACTTGTGGAAGAAGGAGGATAGGACTAGTTTAGATGGGTGGGTGGATGAAAAGGATTCAAGGGTATGCATCTATGTTGATCTTGAGGAAAGATAGGAGATGGAGGGACGTAAGGACCCAAGATGGATGATGAATTAGGAGAGTTAGGAGGGGAAAGTGAAGGGACATAAGGGCCCAAGATAGAAGGAAGATGTGAAGCCTTTGGTATTGGTGGAGGAAGTCCAAGGATGGAAGTGGAAGACGCAAAAGGATAATTAATAATTTCATCAACATCTATATGACAACCAAGGACATCAGCATCTTTAGAGTGAGCATTAGGATTTGCAATAGGATCATGAACATCTTGAATAGGAGAAACTTCTTTGATAGAATTGTTCATTGTTCAAAGCTTACAAAGACTTAGGAAGAGTAAAAAGTGGAAGCGAACATGGAATGGTAGAACAAGAAGATGGAAGGCCTTGATCTTGACAAGGAGCTTTGGATAGCATAAGCGTATCATTTTTTTCTTGATTTTCAATAGGATTAACATTGGAAGTAACAACACCATTTTTAATAACCTTAATGGAAGTATCATCTTTGGAAAGCACAAGTGTAGTAAGGTTATTTTGATTGTCAATAAGCTCAATGGTGTAAGTAGTAGCTTGATCTTGCTGAGGAGAAGGATTAAGACATGGTGGAATGAATGAGGAAGGGCATAGAGGATCACAAGAACCTTGAAGTGGATAAGAAACATCATGAAAAGGATTGGATGACATGGAGGGTTCTTGATCATGATCTTTCTTTATGTTCTTTTCTTTATCATTTTTAGAGTCATCTTGACATGGAGCCACTTCTAAGGACAAGGAAGCATGTTGGGATTGTATGGAAGACTTTGGAAGAGATAGTGAAGGACTAGCTAAAGTAGGCATTGTAGTTCATAAAGGCTTAGGCTCTTTAGGTTTAGCAAAATTGAAAGTATTTGCAGCCAAGTGAAGGTTAGCTTGAGTTTCTTTAAGAAATAGCCCTTGAGGATAACTATGGGGAACTGCATGAAAAGTATTAGGACTTTCATTGGATGAAGGATTTGTGATAGATTTGGAAGACTTGGAAGCTTTAGAAAATGTATGGGTATTAAAGGAAGTAGAGGATGGAAGGGAACCATCACAAGACAAAGGTCCATCATTAACATAATCTTGCTTGAGAGTGTAATCTTTATTTTCAACATGAATGTTCTTAGAGGAATGATTCTTATAATATTTACCTTTCAAATCAGTGTGGTACATTTTATATTCTTCAATAGAAGTAGATGGATCATCATCAAGGTATTGTTCATAGAACTCATCAAAGTCTCCTTCAAAATCAGAATCATACGGATCACCATCATGATCTATCTAATAGGATGACCCTTTAGTAAGCACGAGCACAAGATAAGGAGGACTCTTAGGAATCGAGGTTTCATAGGTATGACTATATGGTTCATCATCATAGCCATCATAATAGTCATCATAGTCATCAAAGGTGGGTGTGTCACTCTTTGTGGGAGAGGTATCACAAGGATTACTATATTGCTCATATTAAGAAGTAAGACTCTTGGGAGAAGTGGAAGAGGAACGAGATTGTGAAGAAGAGGAAATTGAAGATCCTGTGGAGGAAGTAGACTTGGATAATGAAGAATGAGAATAATGTCTAAAAGAATCATGGTGAGACTTGGAAGATGAAGAAGAATGAGAAGACTTAGATGATGAAGAATGTTTGGAAGAAGGAGGTCATGATATGATCATGTCTATGATCCTAGCAAAGGCATCTGATTCAATCATCTTTTATTTTATTTTTTCTTTAATTTTGTCACCCATGAGATATCCAGAAGGACTATTGGATGGATAAAATTCTTTGAATTGAGCAATGAGTTCGAGATCATCCATTCTCAAGTGAGGTTCCATAACAAGGTAGTTGAAATTCATGGTTGTAGAAGAGAAGGAATCAAGCATGGAAGAAATGAATAGAAGAGATGAAATAGAAGAAGGTAGACTAGATAATAAGAGGAAAAGAATCAAGAAGACATGAAGAATTTAGGAAGAAGAGGAAGAAGCATGAAGGAAGAAGAAAATGAGAGACTAGGAAGACATGGGAGATGTGGAAGAAAGGTGACCAAGAGTCATTTTGTGCAATTTGATACCATTTGAGTTCATTTGGATATTGAGCAACATGTCACAGCACCTAAGATCTGAGATCTGGACTTACCAAGGAAGATTCGAAGTGACACAAATCAACTTCAGATTGCAAGCATCAATGAGATAGAAAAAGGACTATGTGTGATAGTTTCCAAGCTAAAAGAGTGATGTAATTTCTCCAAGAAATATTTCGCATAAGGTAGTGTGATAGTTTCCAGGCAGCTGGTGCGATAGAATGTATAATAGGCAAGTGATACAACAGCAGCGATGAAGTATCGCGTGATATTTCTCAAGAGGGTGTGCGATGGTTTTCTAGTATCGTACGACTCTTGACTAGTGAACACAAAAAAACTCAGTTTTGAAGGCAATTCAATTAATGTTTTAGTTTGATGGTTCAATATTTTGACTCCAAACACAGTACTAGCAGTAATCAGACAAGTTTGCAAATAGTAGGTGATCAAACATGTCATAAAACACTTGCACAAGGGTGAAAGCAACCTCGCCAAGACAAGCAATTGTGATATCAAAGTGAAAAATCTTATGAATGCTACCATGATGTTTGATGTTTGAGAATGTTTACACAGGTAGATCACAACAAGAATACTTCAAGCACTTACTATCGTAAAAAGACAATGGCTCAATACTTAGCAACTTGGCCCACACTTGATGTCCCATTGCCTCACACAAAGTGGTTGCCCACAATAGATATTGGCTTTGTCGTGGAAGTTCCAATGACACAACCAAAGGAACACAGATGGTGAGTAATCTTGGGGTGATCTGGGTTATTCCACTTAGATCAATCATTGCACCCAGAAGCTAAGCGAAAAAATAGGGTGGCCTCTATCTATGGTTCTTAGTAAGGGCTTCCATTCATAGTACCCCTCTTGCTCCTCAAAATGGACTGAGACCTCGCGGCCACAAGAGTACCTTAAGCATTCTTGCTTAATGCTTTCCTCATGGTCACAATCCCACAAGTACTCACATCAAGCGAAGATAAGCACTACGTCTACCAAGGTTTTGTGTCCTTGATAGCCTTGAGATTATAGTGGGTTGGAATAGCTCGGTATTAGCTTGTCCCCACTTGGGTCGTTCCTCTTGATTGCTCAAGAGCAGGCCCGCTAAAGGATTCTAAGGATCTAAACAAAGAGTGGATCAACTTACGAGGTTCAAGGTTTTTGTTTCACCACAAGGGTGAAGATCATACTCCCCTATCTCAAAGTTTTCTCCCAAATGCACCAAGAAAATGTTCAATTACCCTCTTGCTTTCAAAATCCAAAGATGGGTCAAGATTTTATGGTTCACCACAAGGGTGAGGAGCATACTTCTCCTACCACCCAAGAATTCCTACAACAAGATATTATGTTCCTATGAAATGAAACAACTAGTAATTGCCACACTTGAAATGAAAGAAATTAAACAAGAACTTGATTTTTTTTTATGCTTTGGGAAGCCCTACAAAAATCGTTAGTAGCCCTTGTGCATTTGGAGCTTTGACATGCTTTCTTTTAAGAAAATAATCAAGCAATGAAGGCACCTACAAGCACAACTTGTTAGCCCCACAATGGTTAGCACATAAAAAATAAGATAATCTGCAAGGAAAATAGCTGATCAAATAGAAAAAAATTAAAATGAAACCAACATGGTTGGATTAGGCTCAGAAAGAGCTTTCCAATGATATATCACACTTAAATTTTTGATACCGTGTGCGATACTTCATTATACCTACACACGACAAAATGTTATAAACAGTGTGACAGAATGTCTCAAACATCGTGATACTTTAACTGGTAAAGTATCACACCACCATACAAAAACTATCGCGTGATATTGGAAAACTATCACGCGATAATTTGAGATTGAAAAACCAAAGACCCGAAAATGAAGCTAAAAATTGATGAAAAATTAATGAAATTGAAGCAAATTAAGGACAAAACAATAATGCTCTGCCCCACAGTGGGCGCCAAAAATGTACACACTCAAATGGTGCACTTCTCTAAGTCATTATATCCAAGGGAATCCATGAATAGGAAACCTTAGAAAGTGACCTAGAGCTCTCTATGTATGGAGTTGCAAAATTATTTAAAATTTGTTCTCAGCTAGAGCTATTAAGCTAATGACCTTGCTAGTCAACCACACAATAAGAGATTCAAATGAAGACAAGGGAAAGAATGTCAATATCCTCAAGAATCACTATGAAATGCAAATGCAAACTAGATTAAGATGAATATGCAAGCTAGAAATGAGAGGTGCAAGCTAAGCTATGGAAATGAAAGTACAAGCTATGTTATGAAAAAGAAAGTACAAGTATTACCAAGCCTTCCTAGTTAAACTAGATGAGTTACTCTAAAGCTTGAAAGGAAATATAAACTATAAGAGCATAAACATGAAGCTACTATGCATGAATGAAACTAAGAATGGAATGTAGATGCAAAAGCCAAGAATGCTCCAAATCTTCAAAAGCTCCAAAGTGACCTAGAAAACTTGCAGCATAACATTAGTATTCAAAAATGCATATGAAAATGAGGAAGAGAGCTCTTCTTTTATAGGAAATGAGAAAGATTGGACCATGGAGATTAAGAGGGAAAAGATTTAATCAAGGGTGGATCTTGAAAGAGGAGCAATCCATGTGCACAAATATCCTCCAATGAGAAAATAAGAGTTGACTTTTGTGTCCATATGAGACAAAAAGTGCTTTTCTTCTTTTTATAAAATAAGAATAATGCTTTATTTGTGCAACTTAGGATAAGATGAAAAGTGGGGGCTTTTTATTTAATAAAAGGGGAGGAAATATTCCTTTTAATTAAATAAAGACTTAGGATAAAATGGTTAGCCCAAGGCAAATAATCAAAAGTGATAAAAGGATTTGATCAAGGAAATTGATATAATTGATAAAATGTTGATTTTTGAAAATATTGATTCAGGGATTTGATAAATTGCTGAATGGGGGCTCAAAGTCTAGGCGACCATTTTAGGGTGCATAAAAATCCTAGTTACACTCAAAACATGTGAACCAATCATGACACTAAAAAAGTTTTGAACTTTCCATGACATAAACCCCAAAGCATAAAAAGTAAAACCCAAACAATATTTTAAGCTACAAAGGACAACATCCACTTAGGGCATCAATGTCCCCTAACTGACCTTAATTAACAAGGCCAAACAAAACAAAACAAAAACCCCCAATCAAAAACACTATGCTATTAAGCACACTTACATTAAAACCTTATTAAAAGTAAATCCAGTATTCACAAACTTGAGCTTTATAAATTAATTTATAATATTCATTAGTCAAATTAATTTATTAAGTAAAATTACTAAATCACAATATAATTAGATTTTAATAGAAATCAATAAGATCAACCCCTATAAATTAATTTATAAAGTTCCTATATAAATTAATTTATTAAATGTAATTACTAAGAAAAAATATAATTAAATTACACGGGGATCACCCCACAGTGCGGCGGTTGTCGTGAGCCCTACTATTCAGGTGGTTCGATGATCAATTCCCACCAGCCGCTGTCATGCCAAGTGGTGGTGGTGTCATATGATGCCAGCCAGATCAATTGTTGGGAGGGAGTTCATAGTTCACATCTGGTGTCTGCTAGGTAAGGAGAGGCTACTGCAGTTGGTGAATCTTGCTCACACATGGCAGAGTTTTCATAGCCTTGTGCCTATGGTGCATTGTTCGGGCAGTCCCTCACAGGTTCTTCTCTCACATGCTCAGTGGTCGAGGTTGGAGTACGCGCATATAAAAGGTGACAAGGGAGATGCTTATTGGAGGGAGTATCACCAATCAATTCACAGGCACAACTCGGTGGCATGTGAGGAGGGAGGCATAAGGGGGTGACATCATTAGAGTGATAAGGTGGATCACTGATTGGGTGGTCAGGAACTATAAATCTAGGTGTATCTAGGAGACATCAAGGCCTCGATAGCCGCATTCTCATCGGGGATGGGGTCCCCCTTAATGTGACCCCACTGGTTCTAAGCTCCAGTTAAAAGCACTTTCCAATATATATATATATATATATATATATATATATATATATATATATATATATATAAATTACATTAAAATAAATCTCAACTATCTCAACTATAAGTTTTGATTGAATATGACATGCATATATACCTATGTATTCAATTATATAAAGAAAACACCTTTACATATATACATGCATATATTATTGGAGTTGATGAATAAACAACCCATAGCTCCCAAGAACACCTGCATGCAAACACATGTCATAGAAAGTGAGAGAAGAAGCAAGAAGCTATGGAGGCCTAAACGCATTGATCCATGAGAGAGGAGAAATCATTCTTGATGTGCAAAAACAAAAGTTGCAATTCAATAATGAATAATCTATTTGAATATAAAGGAGATCAATCCTTATAAAAGGAGATTTGTAAACCTAAAAAGGTAAAACCTAGGTTGCATAATAATAATTAATAAAGCAATTAATTATTATATGCCTAAAGTTTATCTTAAGCATAAAGAGATAATAAGTGACTTAGTAATTAAATCAACCATGATTTAATTAATGAGAAAACACTTTATTACTCTAACACCCCCCCTTAAGAAGAACTTTGGGAGAAGCTAAAAACCTAGAAGGAACAACTAAAAGCAAATGGGTTCTAGCAACAAAAGGCCTGATCAGGTACCCAAGTACAAAAGAGAGTCTCTACAAAGTGGATAAATAGAGAAAAGCACATGGTAAAAACTCTACTCCAAAAGGAGACAAAGACTAGTCTGAAGGACTGAAGAAGCCTCCAAAACTAGGAATGTTCTAGAAAATAGGAACAATGATGAACATGTACAACATCACTGCAGCAAGAAGCTACAAACTCTGTTAAGAAGTAACTGGTGATCTAAAGAACCTCCACTGAAATATGACTAGGTAGAGAAGATTGTAATCTTCATGAGTAGTACCCTCAAATTATACTTCTCAAATCAGGAGGCAAACAAAGGCAAACAATTGAAGTCGAAGATATAGAATATTGTAATATGCACGAGTGCCCTAAAATGACACTACTCAAATCAGGAGTCAAACAAAGGAAAACACCCGAACTCAAAAATACAGATGGAATAAAAGCACCAAAAGTCTAAAGAGATGATCAATCAAAGGTGGAAGAGTGCATCCAAAAAATAGGAAATAGAAGAGTGTCCATATGGTAAATGATCCATCTCACCAGAATGCATAGGTACCCAGCCACTACATTCGCCTAGTACATAGAATCAAAAACTGAATACATAGCTCACACTATCAAACCAAGGAAGTAGTAGAACCAACAATATAAACCCCCCCATAATGTTGGCAAGGGAGTAATGATAGGTACACTGAAAAGATTGTCCAATATGAACTGCATGATACCAGGAATATTGAAAGTGCATAGAGAGTACAAACACAAATAAAGATACATGAGGCTAATGTCATTGGATGAATGCTTACATGACAAAAGTAGATGAAAAACAAAGGAAAACATCAAACCCCCCTGACACTTTATAATGGAGTGCGAGTACATAGAGCACGAACATGTGCAAAATTCCATACATGCAATAGAATGACACTTTATCTCAGTGTGTGTGCATAAAAGAATGCTACAAAAGTGAAGTATACACTACTCAAAGAAGAGAGAAGGCTACTAAAATAAAAGAACGACCTAAAATGAGCCATCCCTCAAAGGGAAGAGATCCCAGGACCTGTAACATCCAAGATATCCACCAAATTGCAAAAATAAAAGAATCTGAATAAAATGTACCTAGAGAAGAATCTAGAAAAATGATTTATAGCACTAGAAATCTCTCTAAACAAGATTTCTAATGATATATTGTTTGCACAAAATGGAGTCCAGATGCGCAAGATATAGCTCCCGAAGTACAAAATTGAACATATGGCTTTGACAGTAATAAACACCATCAAAAAAGAAAAATAAAAAATCCAAACCTCCAAATCTGGATAGAGCTCGGAACCAGCTTTCCAATGATATCTCGTTTGCCAAATTTTGACATTGTATGTTCAAGTTATGAGAAAAAACCCACCGAGTGCTACAGAGGGCCCAAAATGGTGTCCAAAACCTTGCTGACATTAGTAGCCAACGAGCCTAAATTTGACAGCCAAATGGTTGTCACAACTCTAATCAGCCTGGGGGATAAAAATAGCCCTTGGTCACATGGGTGACCAAGGGCCTCAAGTTCTGGCATTGGGGGTTGTCCATGTGACCCTACTAGCTGCTGAAGGGGGCTAGCCTGATGGCGGTGCCGTCAGATAAAAAAATTGCTTTAGATTGCATGCCCAGGTCGTACGGCCTGACATGCAAAATTTTTTTGCATATGAGGTCAACTTGTCTAAAATCAACAAGTTTTATATGGATCTTAAGGTTCTCGGATGCTACGAATACAACCGTGAGGTCCATTTGGGCCATAAATGCTCCAAAAATAGTGACCACCTCGGGATCCATGTCAGGGCCCAGTTGCAAATTTTTTTTGCCACAAATTCCAACTTTGTCCAAATTGGATAAATTTTATATGGATCTAGGGGTTCTTAGATGGTGTGAATGCAATCGTGAGGTCTGTTTTAAGACAAGATGACCATAAAGAGAGGTCCCCCCATATCCAATAGAAAAAACCTTGAAACTGTAGATCTGACGAACATGACCAAATCTCTCAAGAAGATGATAGGGGAAAATAGATCTAAAGCTCCGATACCATATTGGAGTTGATGAATAAACAACCCACAGCTCCCAAGAGCACCTGCATTGAAATACCTGTCACAAAGAGAGAGAGAGAGAGAGAGAGAGAGAGAGAGAGAGAGAGAGAGAGAGAGAGAGAGAGAGAGAGAGAGGAAGCAAGAAGCTATGGAGGCCTGAACGCATTGATCCACGAGAGAGGAAAAATCATTCTTGATGTGCAAAAACAAAAGTTTCAATTCAATAATGAATAATCTATTTGAATACAAAAGAGATCAATCCTTATAAAAGGATATCTGAAAACCTAAAAAGGTAAAACCTAGATTGCATAATAATAATTAATAAAGCAATTAATTATTGTATGCTTAAATTTTAGCTTAAGCATAAAGAGATAATAAGTGACTTAGTAATTAAATCAAACATAATTTAATTAATAAGCAAACACTTTATTACTCTAACATATATATAATTAATAATATTGATTAATTAATAATATATATACATATGAATATTAATTAATAATATATTAATTAAAATAATAATAAATTTCAAATAACATAATTTAAAATAAATTAATAATAATTTTTTTAAATTTAAATAATAACAAATTTTAAATTAGAAAATAAAAATATTTAGAAAAAAACAAAGATTGGGGAGGGGCCCGGCCCCTCGTACAGTTGCTCATGCTAGCCTGCTATCATGGCAGCCAAGACTACTCGTGATAGCTTAGATTGCTCGTGGCAGTAGCTAATGCTGCTCACGGTAGTCTGCTACCGAGGTAGCAGCTTAAGTTGTCATGGGTGGGGGGAAACAAAACCCCCACCTCCCTAATAATTATTTATTTATTTATATTTATTTTGAAATAAAAATAATTTATTTCATTATATATATATATATATATATATATATATATATATATATTATAATAATTTCTTAAAATTTGAACACCAACAGTAAGCAATTGTCTCTTTTTTTAATCAATTTTCTATAGGTTTTTCCTTCTTAAACCTACGATCAACCTATATTTTAAAACTATTAACACGACATGCATACAAACAAATTACATGAATTTGGATTTAAAGAAGGTATGCATACCTTTAATCAATAGGCTCATGCAGTAAACTCATAGGTGCATAGTTGTTAAATTTGGTACAAAGCCTAATTGGGAAAACTCACACATTTTCATAAAACATCTTTCTAGGTTTTCAGATAAACTCTATAGAACACCCAATATATCAATAACACAATTTCCTACGAAACCCAAATCAACCCATTTCACAATTCTCAGAGAAAAACAAGAACTTTTTTCAAACACTCAGATTTTCCAAACAATCCAACAAATACAAAGAAGACAATCTTTCAAAATTTAAAATTGCAAAAGGGTTCAAAACCCTACCTTAATTCCATCAGCTGAATCTGAAACACACACAAAGGCCAAGACACACATCCAAAAACTTCCAAGATCCTAAGCTTTTCAAAAATTCCTTGAATTCCAATCCAGAGCCAAACCTGTAAAACCTTCCTAAAACCTATGTCCCTAAGAATGACAAAAAATAATTCCTATATAGAAAACCCAACAAACTCCACTCCAACATGCAACTCACAATAAAAAAAAACAAGAACTCAACTGTTAAAAACAACAAAACAGTTAACTCAAAATCAAAGAAATCAGAACTCAATTCTAACATTGTTAATATCAATTGTCCATTTAAAAGAATTATATATTTAATTTATAATTCTAATTCATGCAAATCACTCAACTTTTAATCTTAAACTTATATCTCAATTTTATTAACTAAATGTGCAAATTTAATTGCATAATAATATTTAATTAATAAGTAATATTTTTAGCATATTAATAATATGCGAATTGATAATTAAATATCAGTTAATTTATTAAAAAAAATTATAACTAATCCCTCAATTAAGTCTCTTAACTCAATCTTCTAATTTAGAACTAATAAATAAATTCTTTTTAACTGGTGTGCATATAATTGCATGATTATATTTTAATTATAATTAATATCTTTAGTACCACTTAATAAGAAACTTGATAAATAATATAAATTTATATTATTCAAACATTTAATTTAGATTTGATTTAATATTTAATTAAATCTTTGTTTTCATAATTTAGACTTTTAATTAAGTCTTTTAAATAATCAATGATATTTAATTAATTTTCATTAATTAAATATCTATATATTTAATATTTCCATATCCATAAGATATAATTATTTTAAACTCATAATTAACCTTAATTAAATCTCTAATGCATTAATAACATAAAATTCACATCAAACTACCTCATAAACAAACACGAAGGAAAAAATGACCAAACCCATAAAGTAATAATCAAGCTCAAAGAAAGGGTTCATGAATGACGTCACCTTGACGAATTCAGAAGGTAGAAGATAAGATACTGGTCAACTATTTGAGGACAATAAATGGCTTAGGTTGAGATTTAGACCTAGATGTTATTTCCCCTCTCTTACCATTGAGATATTGCGATAGGACACACTCATCCTAACAATTATGGGAAGTTGATGCCTAGTACTTGAAATCCTGCATAAAAGACAAGCATGTAAAAACATGTATATATGTATGTAACAAACAATGGTGGGGATTGGCCAATCATGTGGATCTTGTAAGCAAGTAACTACGACTCTATCCCTCAACCAAATCAAGCACACCAAACAGAAAAGTAAAATATGCATGCCAACCATACACATGCAAGTATGGGGTTAGTAAAAATCATAACATAAGTAACATCATCATATGTGAATAATCATCATCATCTAACTAACATGATATAAATCAAATGATTTAATAAAGTATCATAAAATTGAATCATTAAATGTAACCAAAGATCTAATATTCATGAAAAATAATCTAAATGGGTTAGCATCATAAACATAAATGATAGTAAAGGGGTGGGCACTACATTGTAATGGCATTTTTTATGTTTTGATATAATTTTTGAAGCATTCATGACATTTTTTTCGGTAGAGAACTTATGTACACTAGGTGAGTGGCCCACAATGGGGTTTGAGGCCCTAAAGTGGTTAGCTAAGATAACCCATTGTGAGTTGTCTTAATAAAGTGATAACCTTAGTAAATTAATTAGGAAAGGGGGGAAAATAATTTTAAACAAGATCAAATGATGCCTCTCCCATGTTGCTAGTGCTTGTACAAGCTAGGGATGTGAGTGGAGAAGGTGCCTTTGTGAGATGGCACAATAAGACAACCTTGTCCTCATGAAAGGTGTTCAATTCTGCATGTGTCTACTTGGGGGTCGAGGGCCAGAGAGCCTAGCTAGAATAACCCAAGGGTTGAGGGCTATGAGATGACGCTCACCTAGCATGTATCCTAGAGTCCATACACTTGTATTCTTATGCCTCTGGTAGTCCTATTTGACTTGTTGTCTTTTATGTTTCATGTTTTATTTTTGGGAAGGGTTTTACCACCTTAGGTATGTCCTAGTTGTTACCTCTTCGATGGGCCTTGGTTTTTATCTCCTATCTGAGAGGAGTGGGCCTACTGGTCCCACGTGGTTGGGTGGTTAATCTTTATGGTTTCATGCATGATCCTTGACATGTACCTTTCCATACTTGTAGTTGAATTCTCCATATTATATATTACATCATGTTGAGTTTTATTGATGTAAATTTATTCTTGTAATTGTATACTCCTGAAATGAGTCATTTGTATATGATATATTGATGTATTCACATTTGAAAGCAATGTAATTGGGAAGGGGTAGTTCTAGGTGAATGGAAAGGGAAGATTATGTTGTAATTTGTATATGTTACAAGCATTAAAAGAACTCAATTATGTTGTTTGTTTGTAATTATTTTATATCTTATGTTATCCATATATAAAGGAAATAAAATTAGGTGTAGTTATGTTTGATGTTCAAAAGGAATTGTTAAGAAATGATAAAATAATAGTTGAATTTGTATTCAATAGATAGTTGTAAATCAATGAAATGAGATAGTAAATTGAATTAGCAATGGTAGATGAATGATTATGGTTATGAAGAAAGAATGGATTAAGAAATTTGATTTTATGCATTAAATGAATATAAAATCATAAATTTCTTAGATTAATGCATATTTCTTAATGAAAGATTGATTAGTTAGACAATGTTGCCTTAGTAGTAACATTAGGGAACCTGTGGGGACATAGGATTAGATAACAAATTGTGTATTCATATGTTGTTAATTATGCATTATAAAGAAAGTGTTGGTGTAATTAATTATTCCTAATTACACTTTACTTAATCTTACTTAGGATAATGCATTGCATAGTAATTTGTGATTGAGACACCTAGGAGTGTGCACATCTATTAAGCACATGGTGTAGGAGAAATTCCACTTTTGGTGTGATAGTTTTCATCTTATACCTCATTGTGTGTGAGATCCACCTTTTGTGCTCTTATCACATTATTATCCTAATCCAATGCACATACTTTATTGCATAATGGAGGATGATCCACATCTGGTGGACATGTGATTACACCTAGCATAGGAGATAGCTTATCAGCTCCTTATCATTCTCTCTTATTGTCTTTCCTATATAAGGAGGCCTATTATGTAATCATTTCATTGAGCATTCATCAATCATTGAAGGTGAATTCAGTGGATCTATTCAATCCATCATTGCATTCATATTTTCTCTCTTATGCTTTTCTTCAACCTCTAGATCCTTGGTTCAATATTTGCTATTTGCAAATTCTTACATGGTATCAGAGCCATTGGAGTGTTTAGATCAGCTAATTTGAAGAGAGCTTGATGCAAGCTTTAAAGGTCCATATCTCAAATCTGAGAACCAGCATGCGATAGAGGTGTCTTGGAGTAGATTTGACTTCACCATTGTGTCTGAGAGGCTGTTTCAGTTAAGATCGACTATAAATTCACCTATATTAGGTGAAAGTCAAATTTGAAGCAAAAAATTTTGCAAATCTGACCATACGGCCCGATCTGCCCTCTCGATACAATTTTTTTCAAAAAAAATATTTTTTAATTCTTTGTAATTTCCTCAAAAAAAATTTGTTCAAAAATTTGGGCTTGGTATGTGCCCTGGCATATACACTATTTATAGAGAATATTCTCTCTGTACCCACAACTACGAAATACAATACGCCTACATCACATCCAACACAAGGCAAACTGAAGGCATGCTTACACCACACCGAGCACGCTATTTTTGTTTATACTACGGGCCTCCGCATATATACAGAGTTCTAAAACTCTTATCCCTACGCATGTGGGATAAACCCTGCGCCACCTCTCCACACTTCCTCCTTCCATTTGCACAAGGATTGGCTTCTTCATCATTTGATGTATCTATTTCTTCCTAAGGGGAGACATGTTTCTTGTAAGCATTGGCTTATCTATTGTTTGCAGGTACTCTTCATCAACATGGGAGCTTCTACATTATGGGGGGGATATCATGTCTCCAACTATCCTTCTTATGGGGGGATACTTCTTTGTATATATATGATGTATGTAGTTCTTGGGGGGTCTTGAGCACTCCATCCATGCATCTTGTTTTCTTCTCTCTTTTTGGGGGAGGGTTTTTCCCATGAGGTTTTTCCTCTTTCTCCACTTTATGAGAGTTATGCATTTCATGTATTTTGTACATGGGTACCTAACATGGCCTAGTTGCCAGGACCCATCTTGCATTGTGAGTTTAAGTGTATTCCCCTAAGTTGCACTTAATGGGGGGTGTTGGTGTAATTGATTATTCCTAATTACACTTTACTTAATCTTACTTAGGATAATGCATTGCATAGTAATTTGTGATTGAGACACCTAGGAGTGTGCACATCTATTAAGCACATGGTGTAGGAAAAATTCCACTTTTGGTGTGATAGTTATCATCACATACCTCGTTGTGTGTGAGATCCACCTTTCGTGCTCTTATCACATTATCATCCTAATCCAATGCACATACTTTATTGCATAATGGGGGATGATCCACATCTGGTGGACATGTGATTACACCTAGCATAGGAGATAGCTTATCAGCTCCTTATCATTCTCTCTTATTGCCTTTCCTATATAAGGAGGCCTATTATGTAATCATTTCATTGAGCATTCATCAATCATTGAAGGTGAATTTAGTGGATCTATTCAATCCATCATTGCATTCATATTTTCTCTCTTGTGCTTTTCTTCAACCTCTAGATCCTTGGTTCAATATTTGTTATTTGCAAATTCTTACAGAAAGTAATGAAATGATACATCTCATATTAGATAACTTGTAGAAAAAAATTTACTTGCATCTTTAAGTGTTTATATGTCTAGTCCTCTTGGGTTCCCTAACGGGGCATTACAGACCTTGCTCAAATGACTATGAAAATAATACAAGTTAAAACATTCTCATCAAAATTAACTTTGGTACACATACTGGCTAGAGTATTAAATGTTACATCAGAAATGATGTATTTCCCTATATCTACAAATGTACGTGTTTACAAACACAACACACGTCAACACTTTTTGCCCCTAATTTATCATAATTCAAACAAATAAAATCACTAGGAAAAATATGAGTCAGTAAGAAAAAAACAAAAATTACCCAAGATGCTATTTATAAAATGTGAACATTACAAACTATAGGACAAAATAAAAAAATTATCTTAAACTTGCACAAATTAATAGTAAGAGCTCAATTGAAAATATTAGTTTACTAGGTGCTAACAAATATTTTTATTTAATAGGGGCTCACCACTTAGTGTGTTGGTTAAGTGGTAGTGGTGGTGTTGTTGTCGTCATCCCCACCCAAGTTCAAACCCCCATTGGGTCATTGTGATTGTGGGCTTGTGTCTTTACTAATCTAATTTTCTCACAGGTTTGAGCCTCACATTTGTAGTAAGGGGATGAGGTCCCCCATTTGTGGCCTCACTCGTTCATAGCTCCAAGTTAAAAATATTTCAAGTGGACCCAAAAGGCGTGTCATGCTAGTGTCATCGGTCACATTAAAATTTTTACATATATATACACACATACATACATACATACATACATAGATATATATATATATATATATATATATATATATATATATATATATATATATATATGTATATATGTATGTATGTATGTATGTATGTATGTATATGGGTGGCTGCAAGAAGTTGAGTCCCACTTTTGGGCAAAAAGTGGAAGTGTTTTCTCTCTTTTTCAAATTTTCTGTCAATTGATGTCTAAATTTAAGGCACTTAGAGATTGAATCTCAAAAAAATTTAGTAATAGAAAATGTAGTTCTCGGAGTCTATATTTCAAATATGTAATTTATTTAAATACCCACATGGTATAAATTTATTTTTAGTAGGAATGTTTAAAAACCATGTTTTCAAAATGCATGTTTCAAGACCATACCATAGCCATGTACGACCACCATATTTTGACTTAAATAAATGAATTTTTGCAAATCCTTCTAGGGAAATATACCTAAGACACCAAATATTGATGAGCATATTTTTCCTTATTTTTTTATTAAATATTTTTTTTTAATTAATTTTTAATTGACTATAAAATACATTTTCAAAACCTCTAGTGTACGACCACCATAATTTGATAAGAATTTCATATTTTTTCAAAATTATTTTTTTTATCTTCAAGAGAATTGTATCTAGATTGATGTCATATAATTTATTTTTCAAAAAACCTAAAAATAAAAAAGTTATTAAAGTTTTAGTGAACCTTGCTATTTTACATTTAGGTACCACTTTTAACTAATAAATAATGCAAAAATAGTAAAAATAATCACATCACTATGAAATTTACATTTTTGAAATCATGACAGTGAGACCTCTAATGGATTTGTTTTCATAAAATGATACAATCAGGAAGGCCCTCAAAAAATTATGGCAAGGCAGAAATCTGGCATTCCACTGCCTTTAACCAAATTTTTGAAGGTCAAGGCATAGGCTTGGTTCTACCAAGCCTAAACCAAACCGATTTTGGAACAAAATCTGAGGCGGATGTGTGCTTCTCGCTCATGTCTTAAGAAACGAGCGCCCATTTGTAAAAAAAAAAAAAACAAAGTGTTAAAATGCATTTTTAATTCTAAAAAAAAATTAAAAAACTTAGAAACGGGCACCCATTTTTTGAATTTAGGATCGGGTGTCCGAACCTAAAAAGGGCACCCATTTTTTGAAAACAAGCACCTTTTTCGAGCGACATCATTCATTTCTACAAGACTTTCACAGAATTGGTACCCAACTTTGTGCATTGACCCATATATATATATATATATATATATATATATATATATATATATATATATATATATATATATGTATGTATGTATGTATGTATGTATGTATGTATGTATGTATGTATGTATGTATGTATGTATGTATGTATATATGTATGTGTATATATATATGTTTATATGTACATATATATATATACACATACATATATACATATATACATATATATATACATTTATATATATATTTGTATATATGTATATATATATATATGTATATATATATATATGTATATATATATATATATGTATATATATAAATATATATATGTATATATATATATATATGTGTGTGTGTGTGTGTATATATATATATACATATATGTATATATATATGTGTGTATATATATATATGTGTGTTTGTGTGTGTGTATATATATGTGTGTGTATATATATATGTGTGTGTATACACACACACACACACACACATATATATATATATCTATGTGTGTGTGTGTGTGTGTGTGTGTGTATATATATCTATATATATATATATATATATATATATATATATATATATATATATATATATATATATATATATATATATATATATTAGATAAACCTACATAGGGGAAAAATACCACTACCCACACACTCTAACTTCTCGCAAATGTAGAGCCTAAACTATATGTCAGATTTTGATGACTTTTTTTGTTGTCTTTATATGTGATCTGACAACTTAAAAATTATATCTTCGCTTCTAGGTATTAATGAAACTCCCTATAGAGATTGACAAATGCCAAAGGGTCAAAAATTGGTCATTTTAATCTTATGTCAGATACCCACTCAAAGATGCACCAATAGCCATTCACTCAAAAATGCCAATACTTGTGGCCAAATGTCCTAGTAGTCATACACAAATGTCCTAATAATGGTGCACAAATAGGCCAATTACCAACTATAAAAGCTAAAAATGATTAGCTATTCATACATGTGTGATCATTTATTGGACTCCTTTAAAATTAGTAATTGGAAGGTCAAATGTACATGAATCTCCTTAAATCGTAAAGCCGAGATGATAGTTTTATAAACCCTAGCAAAAACCTCGGTAAGGCTAGAAAACAAAATTTGGGCGGAGAATTGTCGTAGGTCTAAATGAATGGAGACATACAATCGTCAACAAATAGAACACCTCCTTATTTAAAGGTCCCATGCTAAAAATTTAATGCTCAAAACGGTATGCCCGTCCCTTCTCCCTTACATTTTGGACCCACTCTCATTAGAGTATTTTAAATGTAATCATTATTTTTATAGTTTTATAAACCCTAGCAAAAACCTCGGTAAGGCTAGAAAACAAAATTTGGGCGGAGAATTGTCGTAGGTCTAAATGAATGGAGACATACAATCGTCAACAAATAGAACACCTCCTTATTTAAAGGTCCCATGCTAAAAATTTAATGCTCAAAACGGTATGCCCGTCCCTTCTCCCTTACATTTTGGACCCACTCTCATTAGAGTATTGTATTGCAATCTAATTTGATAGCCCTTTTTAAGTATGTAGTAAATAATGAGAATGGGCGTTTGCAGACCTGCAGCCATTTGTATTGATCTGAACCTGGGCCGAAGTCTGCATAGGAGCCCAGCATTATGACATGCACACCTGCAACTTCAAATGAGTAGAAGAGATTCGAACTCGAGCCGCTTTGTTCGGTCTTGTATGGATATCTACGGCCTAGAAACCCTATAAATATGTAATGGTTAGATAGTAGGATGAATCTTCTTCCTTATCTTTGAGGTAGGAAAAAATTTTGAGACACAGCGCTAGCTGTTATCTAACAAAATATCCAGTTTTCAGATAGATTTCAGACATTTTAAATCAACAAACTCAACTTCTACATGCATCAACAGATTTCTATCATGATCAGGCACATAAGACAACAATCAGGGATTTCAAACAAACAATGTCTTCAAACAATGAGCAAGGGACAAGGAAACCTTACGCATGAACAAGAATATGTGACATAGTATTCTATTCCCTAAGAGTGCTACTTGTGTATATTCTCAAAATATTTTGCAATCATGCACATAGTCCTAGAAAATAAAAAGTTGGTTGCACTATGGTTCATAGTAATGGTCAACTGTACAACTTTTTCAATCTCAAGAGGGCAAACTCCAATCCAGGTGCACCAAGGTTTTGACACACTCTGAGAATTTAATCAATCAGAGATGCTAAGGGGATCTAATAGCCCAACAAGAAACTACACCAATGGAGATTTCTTCCACAAGGACATTTAGATAGTGGCTTCTACTACCATGATGAAAATGGCTATTACAACTTGAGGTTTCATCCACGTGGTTGACCCAATAAAGGGAATGTCCACTATGGTTAACCCTCTCTAATAAAGAGACTCACAAAAATGACCACATGGGACTTAGTTCAAATTCAAGGTTTTGAGTTTCTGATGCACCCAAAATGGAACAGAGCATAATCCTCTAGCTTCTTCACCTCACCCAGACATAGCAAACAGATTCATTGACATGCTAAATTGAAACCACCTCACCAAGGTTTGCATGTCAACAACAATGGCTACCGATCTCTCTAAGTGGGTCCAAGAGACAACGTACCACCAAAGACTGAGGACAAAAACCAAGTAAGACCATGAGGTAATATCAACTCCTTCCCTACCTACAAGGGGTTCTATCAT
The DNA here is from genome assembly GCA_027943335.1 of Chamaecyparis obtusa. Lineage (NCBI taxonomy): Eukaryota > Viridiplantae > Streptophyta > Pinopsida > Cupressales > Cupressaceae > Chamaecyparis > Chamaecyparis obtusa. The sequence continues at coordinate 559,875 of BSBK01005014.1, forward strand.
CAAGAAGAGCTTCACATGCAAAACAAGCAAATGAAGCCCACTCTCTCAAGAACTCTGTAAATAGTGTTCATAGGGCCTATTTACTATTTGAAATAGATATGCTAAAAGTGAATCTAAATTCTTTTTAGAGCCCAAAATCAAAGTGTGATTTATCAAAGTAGGAAACACTCAAGCCAAACATGTGAGAGATTCATTTTAATGTCCAAAATCAAAGTGTTATAGAGATTATAGAAAATCACCTCAAGTCCAAAGCTCTGCAATCCAGTATTACATTGTTTCCAAAAGGAAGAATCAGGAAAATCCACAACAAATAACAAATGTCAGGAAATAAAAAACTAAAAGTACAAATCTACAAATTTTAGGTCTCTGGATGCAAAATTTTATGCGAGATTGTGCATAGACCCATGTGAGAAAACACCTTTTTCGCACGAGGAAATGCCAGAACCAACAAAACTTCATGTGATACAGTGGGAATCTTCACTCGAGAATCTGTACAGGGATGTATGGAAGTATGGACAGAATACAAAATTTTGTCATAAACTTTAAAATACGATGAAATATGATGAGGCCAAAAATTGATTTTCTGCCCCACGGTGGGTGCCAAAAATGTATGAACTAAATATGGGCCTCTGATTTAGCTCCACACTTCAACATAGTCATTGTTCACTAGTTGCAAACAAGAATGAATATGAGATTATTCATCTCACCTGTCTAGATGATTTGACCTATTACCTTCTATCTAGGTAGGGTTTGAAATTTCTCTCAGAATCGAGAGTCCTGCAATCATAGACTAACACTAGAATGAAGGATTTAACTGAAAACACAATGTAGATTATTCTAGAATGAGTATGCAATTAATCTAGAAATGATGAAATTAATCTAAGAACAATGAAAGAAAACTAGATTAAGAAATGAAGTGCATCATTAAACTAAACATGATATACTAGAAATGAAGATTATGCTAAGAAATGAAAGCTTGAATGCAAATGAGTTTTGGTAACAATGCGACAGCACTTCGTTGCTCGAAAAGTTAGATCCTTTGAATGAGAAATGAGGGTTCTTTTATAGAATCCTAGGTTCAATCAATGGTCGAGATTGAATCAAATGAATGGTGAAGATTGAATGAGAGATCAATTAAGAATAGAAAGTTTCCTGTAGAGAGGCAGTCAGCTTTTTGTTTTTGTCTGTGTGGAGCTTTAACTATTTTATTTCCTTTTTTGAATTCTTAATTAACTCAAAGTTTCATTTTCTGAACTACAAAGAAGATTTTGGGGAGAATATTTAATTTAAATAAATACAATATTGCCTCATAAGTGGATTTTCTCAATTATTTGAATAATTATTGAGGTGAGGATATTTATTTCAAACTAAATATTTATTTAATTCCTTTTTTATGTGTTTAGCTAAAGAGGGTGGATTTAATTTAATTAAAGTGCTGGACTTTGTAATTAAATTAATCCATCATAGGGTTTATTTAGCCAATTATAGTCAATATTTAGGAATTAAATATAACATGTTGATTGATGTAGATTTGAGGTTTTCTACATTTGACACTAAGTCAAGTAAAATCAATCAGAGGATAGAATTGCCTAGCACAATAGGAATTTGATGATTTATAAATTTGATAGAATGAGACTAAAATGCAACAAAATTGGTTAGGATTGCAAGATGCCAATTTTGGGGTATTACAACATCCACCTTAAATCTTCTCAGAGGGTGGATCCACCATGGCTCATCCCGGAGAGTGGAAACCAAGACTGCCACCTTAGACTTGTCTATCAAAGATAAGAATAATTTAAGATACAAAATGATGGATCACTGAAGCTGAAACCTTCTTTTTAGCTAATGATTTACTCCTCAACATACCAAGGTTATCTGAAAGTACACAATCTTCTTTCTAGAAAGGGGTTTGGTAAGAATATTGGTCATTTGTTCTCCATTGAATTGCATTTGTTTGTACTGTCCCATAGTCTTGGTGAATTATGAGCTTACAAAGTATACACCATCTTGACATGGTACACTCCCTTTGAATTTGTATAACCAACATCCAGGGGTGCCAACTTAATTTGATCTTCTAGCTTCTCCCTCTGACATATAGCCTTATCACATGGTAATAATCATAATTCTCTGCAACAATTTCTTGAATACTAGAGAACCAACAAAACATGGTCTACTCCCTCTGAATCAAGATCCTCAAATGTCCACTAATGTATATCCTTTAGCTTCTCCCTCTATCACAAAGGCATACCATGTTTATATACTCAATTCAGTCTCACTGTAGGATGTTACTTCATACCTTCCTTCATGAGAGAACCAATCTGAATAACCCGAATAGTCATAAGGTTACATCAGCTAGCATAAGATGTATTTTGATATTTTCCAAGGCCATAACATTAACACTCCCTCTTGGACTTGAGGGAAGATAATAAAGACCTCTAGTATGATGTTTATCATAAAGATTTGTAGTCTCATGATGCATGGAATGCCTTAATTAGGGATTATATCCATGTGCATCTCATCGACGATTCTATCCATGAGTTCCCACTACTATAATCTTAGAATTGTTTTACCTTCAATAGTGAACTCCCTCTCAATCAATATGATCAATTTTGTCAAAGTTGACTAAATCATCTATTTCCTTAGAAGCTAAATTTTGCCAATTTCTTGACCTTTCTGAAGATGTCAGAGATAGATTACGAATAGTTCATAAAGCTAAACTAGCTCGAACATAAAAATGATAGAAGCATACAAAATTTATTATTTAATGAATTAAAAATTGCAAATTCATATGGATTAATAAAACATGAGATACTTATCTTTTCAAATATTTTCAAGTATTTCCTTTCGTAAGGTGAGCCCATTAATACAATACTCGTACCCATCATCCTTATTCATAACATATCAGTTTCATTCTGATCCTTATGTTAATTTTCTTCTTTACAAATCACATCTCATTATGATAACTACTGATTAGATGTTGACTTCATACATTATTGGTATCTGATTATATTAATCATTGGTTACTGTCCCACTTGTACTATTCCCTTTTTTTTATTAACTTAGATAGTTGGGACAATTACCTTAATTCCTCTTCCTTATTCCATTAAATGCTCTCATTAAATTCTTATGACTTCCAGCTATCTCTAATCTTGTGACAAGCCATGATACCAAGCAACATGACCCATTAAATATCCTTTCCATTTTACTAATGTGTTACTTCATTACTAATCATTATATGTAATTGATTGTCTATCTTCATGTCTTATGATTAACCTCCCTTCTAATCTTTGCTTGCTGACCACTAATGACTTCCATGTCTTCCATAATTGCCGATTATAACCATGATTATTGTATCTTCCTCCATTAATAGAATATTATATCATTGACAATACTATGAATTTTTTTTGATTGACTAGCCTTCTAGCTGATGTCTTCTCACACAAATCAACTTCAACTTAAACACTATTCTTCTCATAACAGATAGTGTAATCTTAAAATGGAAGCACTTCCATGATAAGAAAATTTAGCCCTCTGAGTAAGTGGTCTGGGGTCATGTCAAGGGCCTTGATTAGGTCTTTACATGGATCTGGCTTCTCTCTCCACCCATTTCCAGCTTTTCCTAGCACCTAGTCCTGAGAAATTAAGATCTAAGACCTCAGGGTCAAAGTTGACCTCCTAGGTTAAGGTCTACCTCGACCCTGACCCTAGGTCCAATTTTCAAGTTCCAGAGGTTTCAGGATATTGGGCTTTAGAAAGTTTTATTTTCCTGCTTTCGGGTTGGCTATTTCGGATTTCAAAATGGTAAACTCTTAAATTGAATTTAATCTAGGTCCATTTCTAGGGGTTAAGGTTAATTGGGATTTAATTCTCCAATATTCATCCTCTCTAGAAGTTTGTGCCCTAGATCACTATAAAAGGAAGTCTTCCTCTCTCATTTTCACATCCACGATCAAGCAATTCCATTTAACTTTCATGATCAAGCTCTCAAGTGCAATCAAGCAAGTAAGAAGGAGAAGGAAAGAAAGAAATAATTCATTCATCCTCAAGCATTCAAGCATTCAAAGTATTCATCAAGGAGATCCATTGTTAGCCATTGAAGGATTCAATTTCTTTGGAGCCCTCTTATTGAAGATTTCTCCATCCACATTCATCCAAGCCTCTTCCTATTCCAAGATCCATTCAAGATTGGTGTTGAAGATCTAATGCCATTGATTTGAGACATCCTACATACTATTCTACATTCATTTGGAGCATCCCTACTTGTGGATTTAAGGATTTGAATCCTCTATAAGGATTTCAACATAAGCAAGGTGAATAGTTCCATTTACTTTGTTTATATATTGCAATTTCAATTACATTTCAAGGTTGATTCCAAACAGGGGTTTGACCAAGGCAAACCCCCCATCCAAACAACAAAAACCATTTTTCTTACAGGTATAGGTATAGGACAGTGAATTGAAGTTCAGATCTAGATACCCTTTTCGATGAACTTTCGAGATCCGTGAATAGAATTTCCATCAGAGTTGTTTTGGGTCAAGGTCAACCTTCAGTGAGGGGTAAGATTGTGCCCTGCTATTTGGGTCAAAGTCAACCTGACCTCAGAAAGACAAATTTTTTTGGGTTTTCTCTGCCTCGGTATTTCCAGTCCAGAGCAAGTTGCAGAATTCTCTGAAACTGTGCACAGACATCAGAAATCAGCATTTTCCAAATTTTCCCTATTTTGAGGTTAGTATTTTTTGTCTATTCATTTAAGATTTCAAGCACATAGTTTCTATAGCGAATTATAGGATTTCCTCCTTTCTTCATATTCTCCATTATTTGATTCATTTGTGCATTGATCCCTTCTTTGTGATTAATCAATTTGGATCTCTCTTTTGGGAATTTGGATTTGGGATAAGTCATATATTCCCCTTACATAGACACAAAAATATTTTGAATAGGGATAAAGATATACACACTTTTAATCCTATTCATTTTGGTGAACCCGACACGCTTACCCCCTTTTCTTTTGTGGAATTAGATGTCCTATTAAGTTTGTGGTGTTAGATTTCCCTTTATATCTTTTTGGTGTTAGATTTGCATTTTATGTTAAATCTTGCATTAGATTTCTAACATTTATATTTCAAAAATATTAAAAAAAATTGCAAAATCTCTTTAAAATACAAAAATATTCATATATTCATGTTTTATGTATTCTTAGTTTAGTTCATTTATGTTTCATTGGTATATGAGCTTTACTACCACTAGTCCTACCTATAATATTCTGGTTAGAAGAAGTCATAGACTCATGGGTGCCTTTGATCCTCAATCTTCCTCTCCTTTCCTTAGGATCCTGGATGATAATTTGATTATTCATGATTTCAATCCTATTATGGAGAAAAACTCTTCTCACTCATCTCGTGATGAGGATGATTCTTTAAGAGTTCCTCCTGAACAAGTCCAAAAACTTTCAACTGAACTTGATAAAATGGGTAATTGTCTTATTCAAGAAAATCATAATCAAGATTCTATTCAAGCTATAGAGGCTCTTAAGAAAGTTCTTCGTGATAGTGATCAAGGTGTTAATCTCTTGCATGGTATTACTCATCTTGTGCATTCATATATTAACCTTTAGCTCAAGAAGCTCAAGATTTAGGGTTGATTCCTCCGGTTACTAGTGTCGAACCTTCTTCTATTCCTTTATCTAGTATTCCTACCTATACTCCTTCTTTGGTGACTATGATGATTCCCTCTGTTCCTATGAGTGTTCCTCCTATGTCCCTTCCTACATCACAACCTTCTTACCATAATATTCCTTTTACTTATTCCAATCCTCTTCCAACTATAATTCCAAGTGTTCCTCCAGTTGTGTCTTCCATTCCTGCAACTTCATACACTCTACCTAGTATTTCTAATGTTTCTATTCCTCCTATTTCCTCTAATGATTCAACAATCATCAGTTTGGCTCAAACTATGTCATCTTTACAACAACAACTTGCATCCTTGACTCAAAACAAGTTTAGCATTCCTACATGTGACATGGGAAGTCCTTTGTCTCTGGATATCATTCGTACTCCCGTTCTTTCAACAAGTCGACATGCCTCGTCTTGAGAATTATAATGGTAAGGGAGACCTTGTTCATCATGTTAAAATATTTCAAATCCTTTGTAGTGATTATGCCCATGACCATAGGATTTTAGCCAAGTTGTTTGCTAGAACTTTTCGTGACAAGGCCTTACAATGGTATTGTTCCTTTCCTCCTTATTCTATTGACTCATTTCCAAAAATTTCTAATGCTTTTATTCAAAAATTTCAAAATAACATTGGTCCGCAAGTGTCTTTGACTAATTTGATGCATTGTAAACAAAGTGCTAAGGAAAAATTGATGGAATTTATTGGTAGATTTAAGCATTTACATGCTCAAATTTCCTATCTTGTTCCTGATATTGATATTCAACGTATGTTTATTTCAAATTTGTAAAAGGATATTAGAGATAAGATTTTTCTTACTAAATTTACCTCTATTCAACAACTTTGTGCAACGCTTCATCATTATCAATTACAAGTGAGTCAATTTGAGAGCAACACTCCAATGGCTCCTGTTTCAGTTGATAAGAGTGATGTTGCTCCTAATCCAAACAAATTTAAAAAATTCAACAACTATGTCAAGATAAACAAACAAGCAAATGCAATTTTTTTTTGTTTTTTTTTGGCAAAACTTTTTATATATTTATATAAATAACACTAGTTCAAAAGGGCTCCTGGAGAAAGAACCAAGAAAGAAAACTCTGTTCATGACCCATCAAATACAAATAAGGGTTCTAGAATATAAAAAATCTAGAAACCCGATCAAAAAACCCCCAAGGCCATAAAAAGCCATAATGTAGTTTTCATATAAACAACCTAAATACAAGGAGTAAACCATCAAGCGAATGTAGTTGTTGATCAAGTTGTTGCATCTCACAATGCCACTTCTGCATCCACTACTTTTTGATTAAATCGTACATTTACGCCTCTTTCTAAATCTTTACATTCTATTATGAATAGGTTGTTAACTGCTAATATGATTACTTTACCTCCTATTCGACCTCTTTTACCTACTACGATTGCATCTAAATCCTTTGATCCTAAAGCTTTTTGTCAATATCATCATTAGAATGGTCATGATACTAAGAAATGTTATTCTTTAAAACATAAGGTTCAAGACTTAATTGACTCTAATGCCTTATCTGTTGATAATATTGATGGTAGTGGGAACAAATTTGTCTCTCCTCCTAATCAAAATATTCAAACCTATATGAATCCTTTACCTACACATGATACTAATACCATTGCTCAGCCATCTTCTATGGATATTGTGTATGATTCAAAGATGGATGATCTTAATCAAATTGTTAATCAAGTGGAGTATGTTGTCCAATCTGTATCTCCACCTTAGCCTCAACCTCAGCTTCAACCTCAAGTTCAATCTCAACCTCAACCAAAACCTAAGCCTAAATTGAAAACTCAACCTAAACCTTGACAACAACATAAGAATAAAAGACCTCGGGAACTTTTGATTACCTTTGATGATTCTGAGACTATTAAGGCTCCTGATGGTCCCCTTTACATTTATGGTAGGATTTATCAGATACCTACTCATGGTTGTCTTGTTGATCCTACATCCTTAGTCAATGTTATTACTAAAGAAAATCTTTTTATGAAAAACTTGCAACATGATTCTTATGATACATTAGATGTGTGGATTCAAACTTGTAATGGTTTTCTTTATTGATGTAGGGGCATCCAAGGCTAAGGCATGGGCATTATTTTTCCTTGGTGAACTACATGGGGTGTTGGTATTTTGGTCGGTGTTACTAGGTTGCAGCTTGACCGATACCGTCAGTCATTGAAGGAAGCTTGATCACTGAAGGAATGCAGTAATCTCTGATGCTTAGTGAAGTGTTACTCGGTCATGCCTGCGATGCTTAGTCAACACTAGTGCTCAGTGATGCCTAGCGTGCTTGGTTAATTCACTATTTCTTAGTAGTTCTAGCTTACTGACTGGAGTTCTATGTGATTTTTTTAGCTGACTTGGTGCATTTATTGTTGGTAGCTATTGTTATAGGCCAACATTCTAAATTAAATGTTTGTATACATTTGTAAGCTGGCTTGTATGGCATTTAATAATTTGTTTGGGAAGTTAATGGTTTCATCCAACTGACTTGTGGCTAATGACTAGTATTTATAGGATATTTGGGTAGGTGTTTAGGAGAGGAGAAGGAGGTGATTAAGAGATCAAAAGATCATCAGGAGATCAAAGAAGTTCATGACTTGTAAGACTTAGTGAGTCAGATCTGAGGTTCTGAAAGTTGAAGTTGACAAAGTTGTGGAAAGGATCTTGCATGATCTTGCAGATCAAATTGATATGATCTGATAGTTGTTTGTAGCAGAGCTAGTGGTTTGCACACTTGGAGACAAGGAGATTGCTTGGAGGCTTGCGAGCTCAAGTTTAGATCTACCTTAGGGTTTCCATCAACTTTTGATTGTCTTTAGAGCTAAACTAGCTGAGATTGTATTAGATCTATTATGGATCTTGCAGAATTATTTTCTATTTGTAATTGGCCCTAACTCGGAAGGCCTTACAGCCGGGCATGTTAATGAAAATTAATTAAAACAATTTTGGTGTTATCTATTATGTTGAGTGTTTCGCTATGTAATTCTATTGGCTGCAAGGTTTGGACTATCCTTCATTGGATCCACCATCCTTGACTCCATTAGGTGGTATCAGAGTTGAAGTTTGTTCCTGTGGGAGATGATAGTTGATCTTGTGAAGAAAAGGTTAACCTAGCAAGGCCGATCTTGTGAAGTTGATCCTGTTGGAGTAGAGATTGTACACAATCTAGATTGTAGATCTGAAGCACTAAACTTGTGTAATCTTGCCCTAGTTGTTTGTTCAAGGTAGCAAGTTGAGATCTGACTTGTACACAACTTGGAGATTGCCACAAGGTGATCAGTGAGGGTTTGTTGCAGAGGGTTATTTTTCATATCTTTAAGGATGCCTCCAAGAAGATTGGACCCTAGAGCTATTGTAGATCTTTGTGATGCTGTGGAATCAAATATTTCTGATAAAGTTAGATCGGATGTCAAATCTGAGATCAAATTGATGAAGAATGACATGGTCATCGAGATCATGAGAGTTGTTGCTGGTGTACCTCAGAATGTTGGTACTAAAGATGGCTATGAAGAAGCTGCTGAAGAATCTAAAACTATTGGATCTAGTGGTGATGACCGGAGGAATAGATCTGGTGAAGACAGAACCACTCGGTTGCATAGATCTGGAGCTCAGTTTAGTAATGGTTACCAAATGGAAGTTTCTACTTTCTCTGGTACTTTGAAGCTTGACAATCTGATTGATTGGATTGGTGAACTTGAAGATTTCTTTGAGCTGGAAGAAATTGAAGATCCTCTTCGAGTGAGATTAGTATAGACAAAGTTGAAAGGACATGTTGCTCTTTGGTGGAAGGAACTACAAAGAGATAGAGAAGATGAAGGTGAAACAAAGATCAATCGGTGGAGGTTGATGGTGACTAAGTTGAAAGCTAAGTTCATACCTTCTGACTATGAGTTTGACTTGTTTAAGAAGTTGTAGAATCTGAAATAGAAGGATTTGTCTATTGAATATTATACCGAGGAGTTCTAAAAACTTACTATTCAGTTTGGACACCAAGAGCTTGGTAAGGAAAAGGTAGCTCGGTATGTGAATGGTTTGAGATTCAATATTCAGGATGAGCTTGGTATGCTAAAGATTGATTCTGTTGAAGATGCTTATCAGTATGCTCTGAAAGCAGAAGATAAGTTGAAGAGGAAACAACCTAGTAACTCCCGAGGGAAGGAAAATATTGATCACTCGATGAAGGATAAACTAATTTATGCAAAAGATGAATAGAAACCTATGGAACCAAAGAAGAAGACGGGTAGAGTTAACTTTAAGGGTACTTGCTATAACTGTGGAGAGGAAGGACACCATTCTTTTGAGTGCACATAGAAGAAGGTTGACCAATGAACTATTGTGATGAATGAGAACATTCAGAATGAACCTGAATCAGAGAACTTGCTGCTTCGGTGAACATTGCTCGGTACAAAGGAGGAACCTTGTCAGAGGAGTAACTTGTTTAGAACCTAATGCAAGTCTGAAGGTAAACTCTGTGATGTTATTGTTGATAGTGGTAGTACTGATAACCTTGTTGCTGAGGACCTGGTTGAAAAACTTGGTTTGAATATAATGAAGCATCCTTGTCCTTATAGGCTTGGCTGGTTGCAAGATGTTCATGCTTTGGAAGTAAGAAAATAATGCTTCATTGATGTTCAAATTGGCCACTACAAGGATCTTGTTCTTTCTGACATTGTGAAGATGAATAGTTGTGATATATTGCTCGGTAGACCTTGGCAATATGATTATAGAGCTATTTATGACTATGTCTAGAATGTGTTTACTGTTGAGAAGGATGATATGAAGTTTTCACTGATGCCTTTGATGGATACAATGCTCGGTAGGAGAAGCCTGAGTATTGGTAGCTGAGTTGAGATTGGGGGTCTAGAGAAAATGAATGATCAGTATGGAGAATCGACCTGTGTATTATCAAGGAAAGACTTGAAGAGACAAAGGAAACTGAAGTGGAAGAATATGCAAGTAGAAAAGGTGGAGGAATTGTATGTGAAGAACTAGTTCAAGATTTACGTGCTGAATCCTGGAAGATGTTCTTCTCACATATGAACATCTTTTGAAACCTGGGGTGTCTAATGCAAGGGCATCCAAGGCTAAGGCAGGGGCATTCTGTGTCCTCAATGAACTGCATGGAGTGTTGGTATTTTGGCCAGTGTTACTCGATTGTAGCCTTGATCGATGGCCTCGGTCATTGAAGGAAGCTCAGTCACTAAAGGAACTTGGTAATCATTATGTGTGTGAAAATTAAACCTGATCTATAGACACAACACTCAGTAAAACATTAGAGGTTAGTGATAATCAAAATCGTGCAAAATTGAAATCTAATCTAACCAAGTGATTTACTACCTTCTAATAGGTGCGAGATTGATGTTCTCAGATTGTAATCGAGATCAGTGACCTAGACGACACCTAAATGAAGGATTTGAATGCAATTGATCTAGATATGAAATATGAATGCAATTAATCTATTTTTTTAAATTTTCTATGCAATAAGAATGAAAAACTGATATGAAACTAATCTATATGAAAAACTTGATATGAAACTATCTAAGAATGATATGCAAAAAAAAAAGATTGATCTCACAAAGATGTTGATTCACAAGAGCTTTAATTCTCCCAATTCCAATTCTCCAGCGTGATTGTGCAAATTTGTGGATGACTTTGGCAAAGTAAGCTTGCAAAATTATGAGATGCTTGGATGCAAATTTGAGAGATCAATTATGAAGAGCTGACCCTTGTTTTTATAGAAATCCAGGGCTTTGGAGGTGCATGGGAAAAAGCCATAAATCACTCAAATAACTCAGGTTGATTTTTGAGTTATTTTTAAATAAAGAATAATTAACTCACAAAAACATGCAAAAGCTAAGCTTTCACTCAAAATAGTGTTTAGCTTTAATTGATAATTGATAGTTGTTTGCTTTTATGATTGTGCATGTTTTATTTATGAATTAATTTAATAATAAAGTGATTTATTTCCAACTTAACTGCTTTTAAAAATAAAACAATTGATTTATGGGTTAATCAATTATTTAATCAAACTTTTATTAAAAACTATATTATTAAATAATGACAATTTGCTTTAATTAATTAAATAAGAATTTAATCAATTATTCATATGATATTAGATTTATTGTCAAAATTAAATAATATAATTAATAATAGATAGAATTAAATTTAATTATACAATTAAGTGGCAAATATTAAATCTAATTAATTAAATATGCAAAATATTTAATTAATCAAATTTTAGGATAAATGTGATTTATTGCCAAATAATTATAAAATTAAAGATAATTATGATGATTAGGAATATTACTAGGAATAATCCCCGATGCAGAATTTAAGATAATCAATTATGATTCGATGATGTTTAGATGTGCCTTAGGTTAGGACTTTGATGTCGATTTCGTTTGAATTGAAGATGTAGGAGATTAATGAACTTATAGCCCATTTTGGGGGTATTACATTTTGCCCCTCTTTGAATTACTGTGTGAAGCGCAGTGGTTCAAAGAAAGTCTGTGTTTGATAGAGATATGAAACTGATTCGAAATTGATAATTGATATGAGACAGAAGCTGATTGATATTGATTTGATATGGAGATAATAGGTCCTGAATGACCAAAGATAATGTTCACTATAACAGAAAATGAACCTATGATTGCGAAAAAATGTCAAAACGCCTGATTCCAAACCTTAGGATTGCAAAGAAGTGAGTGACCGGTTCTAGACTCGATTGTCTTAGTAGAACTAGCAGGTATCACATCCGAACCCTTCAGTTGCTGAAGAACCAAGGAAAGAACACTATGATCTGATGGTCGCAAAAACTAATACAAATTACAAGATTAGGAGGATACCAGATTGATATGGATCGATGAATCTGATATGCCCCAAGTGATGATAGATTTGCCCCAAGCGATGAGGACTTTTGATGAATCAGCGACTAGACGTGATTATTGTCTTGATCACTGATGAAAGATATTGATAGATTTGATCGATAAAATTTGATTTACAGACTTTGAATGATGTGCAATACCATGCCCCCTTCAGGATTAAAATTGAAATCTGACAAGAAAAGTCAGCGTTAATAGTTTAGAAGCATGTTAATTGATTTGAGAAGTGGTTAAACACATCTGAGAACGCATTCTGCATTGTTTGGAGGTCCTGGAGACCAAATTTGACTAGGTTTGACCATGAGTTGACCATGGTTGACCAAGTTGAAATTTTGATAGTTTGATGAAAGCTAATTAGTTAAGTTGAATACTAGATTTCTGTGATGATTGAAGGTTGATTATGCAAGTAGTTAATAATATGAATGATCTCAGATTTGAATTTTGATCCCAAAAAAGGATTTTACTTGCTGCTTCATTGGAGGAACCTTCGTGTGAGATTCAGCTCTTGTTAGATTTGAAGAATTGATATGAAGAATCGTTTAAGCTTTGAAGTTCATTTAGCCATTGTGAGATCATCATGAAAACATGCAAAATGCAAAGAGACATGCAAAATGAAATGCAACCTAAGACCTAGGACCTAGTCACTGATCATGTGTCGATTTGTTATCATCATTGAACTTTTAGGTAACTGGATAAATCAATACAATGCCCACTAGCCATGAAACCATAGACATATGAATATCAATTTGTATGTGCAAGAATCAATACAACACCCATTGGTTATACAACCATGGACATATGAATATTGATTTGTTTTTAGAATGTTGGATTAGATATAAGCACCAAGGCACCAACGCCAGGATGACCTGAATATCATGTCCATTTTGATATAGCAATTTGTATAAGCATCAAAACATAAATGTCATGATGACCTGAATACGCCTTGCATTGCAAACACATCAAACAGTCAAGATATCATTCTAAATCCAATGTGAATTACCCGTAGTGACCCTTTATCGTTCACATCCTTAGGCAAGATCGCGTTCCACAGTAGGAGAAAGAACTTACTCAAAAAGACAATAGTTAGATCAAATGTCCTTGAATTTTTCGGGTATCAATGGTCGAGGTACACATGGCCATCCAATTCGAGATAGAGGCTCTTACAGTCGGACACCATTTCAATCCAGAATTTCCAAAGTTATTAGATTTTCACATACAAGCAAAAAACAAAGAAAAGATTATGCCCCCAGTCATCACTCTCTAAATCCTATAAAGGACATCATCGAAGAGCTCGAAGGGACACAATATGCAAAAATCTCAATGCGAATCAGTAAGCATACAAGGAGATAAAAGCATGTAAAAAGCCTAGATTGTTTTCAGTTGAGTTTTGATGTTTGATTGCGTTGTTGTAGATGCAAAATCCTTTCTAGAGACGAGATTGACTGACTGACTCAACTTGAAGCTTCAAAGGACTCTGACTGGATAGGATACGTCTAAGATACATTGGAGGCCATAGGATATGACATTGATTGCCCCCAAGTTTGAACATTGATAGGATACAAACGTGCAAGCTGATTGGTGTACAAACCAACTTATTGAAAACTAGAAATGTTGAAACAAACCGGGAGATATGTACAACTAAAGCAAGACTGAAAGTTGGGAAAGACCAAGATTGTGCTGATAGATGGAGTGTTTGGAACAAGTGGTGCCCGTTTGCTAGGTTTTCACCATCTTGGTAGAGATTCTATTTTTGCTACCAAGGCGCCTGTTTCCAGGTTTTCACCAAGGTACTTTTTCTTTTTTTTCATTTTTTGTATTTTTTATTTTTTCAATTTTTTTGTACTTTTGATATTTTTTGATTTTTTTGAATTTTTGATATTTTTTTATTTTTTTTGTGAATCATCAAGGCGCCTATTGCTAGGTTTTCACCAAGATGTTCATTTTTTCAGGACTTTTTCCAATTTTTAAGATTTTTTCAAGACATTTACCAAGCACTGAATGCCTTAGGTGTAGAATTTCTTCAGATGGAGAACGTTGATTGGTTCTCAAAGCTGTTCTCCTTCAGTCATTGAGAGTTGATAGGCACCAGAGCCAAAAGTAGCAGTGATTACAAAGGGACCCAGCCAGTTGGGTTTGAACTTCCCCTTGCGTTCTCGATGGGATTGATTTTTAGGATTTTCTCTCAAGACTAGATCACCAACCTAAAATTCTCTATGTCTGACTTTCTTGTTGTAGCCTCTAGAAATTCTCTTCTGATATACTCTAAGATGATCATACGCTGCTTGCCTGCACTCATCTAGTAGCTCAAGTTCTTGCAACCTAGACACTCTATAGTCATCATCAGTTACTAGACCATGCATTCTGATTCTGAGTGATGGGATTTTAACCTCAATAGGTAGTACCGCTTCAAACCCATAAACTAAAATGAAAGGTGTAGCCCCTGTAGGCGTTCTGATACTAGTTCTGTATGCCCAGAGAGCTGGATTGATCATGAGATGCCAGTCTCTTCCTATTTTATTCACTGTTCTGTGCAAGATTTTCAAGAGATTTTTGTTTGAAGCTTCAGCTTGTCCATTCCCTTGAGGATAGTAGATAGATGACCAATGTTGAGTAATCTTGAATTTGGCACATAAGTCATCTAGGTCCTTTTTTTGAATTGTCCCCCATTATCTGTGATTATAGAGTGAGGGATTCCATATCTGCAAATGATGTAGTTTAGGATGAACATAGAGATCTGTTTCCCTATTGCTTGTGTTAGAGGAACTGCTTCTACCCATTTTGTAAAATAATCTGTAGCTGTGATTATATGGGTATGTCCATTGGAAGAGTGCGGATGGATAGCACCTATGAGATCAAATGCCCATTGTTGAAAAGGCCATTGTGTCGTAAAGGGAATTAGATCTCTCCCTGGAGCATGAATCAAGTTGCCATGTACTTGACACTGTTGACAGTTTTTAGCAAATTTAATAGCCTCTTTCTCCATTTCAGGCCAATAGTACCCAGCCCTAATAAGTTTTTGAGCTAACGTTAAACCATTTGAGTGCGATCCACATATACCCTCGTGGACTTCCTCTAATGCACGTTGAGACTCTTCCCGTTCTAAACATCTAAGCAGTGTACCATCTAGACCTCATTTGTACAGATCATTACCAATGATGACATATCACGATGTGGATCAGATAAGGTTTCATTTCTCAAAATGGTTAAAGGACTCAGGGATGATTTGGTCATGGAGATAGGAGAATAGATTTTTGTAGCGAGATGAGTCATAACCTACAACAGTGTAGATCATGGGGGTTTCAAGGGAGTCATATGCAGGATAGGATAATGCTTCTACTAGGAACTCATAGCGTAGCTCATGTTCAGGCTGCTGTAAGAGAGTAGATAGTGTCACCATTGCATCGGTAGCCTTATTCTCCATTCTGGGTATTTGCTCAAATGTGATAGAGATGAAGTATTTCTTTAAATCATCTACCATTCTCTTGTAAGGAATGAGATTTTCATCTTTGGTTTGGTACACATCATTGACTTGGTGGATAACCAATTGTGAGTCTCCATGGATGTGCATCTTTGTAACTCTCCACTGTATTGCCATTTTCATACCATTGAAAGTGCCTCATATTCAGCAATATTGTTTGTGCAAGGAAACTTTAGTCTGAATGCTTTGGGTATCAAGTATCCTTGAGGAGTGATGAACAATATGCCTACTCCAGATCCATTCTGTGTGTAGGAGCCATCAAAGAATAACCGCCATGCTCTAGAAGAGAGGTGCATGATAGAGGAATCGAGAAATTCCATTTGCATGGGTGTATCATCAAACAGTGGTGCTTTAGCTAATTGATCAGCAATGACCTGTCCTTTGATAGCTTTTCTTTCAACATATTCAATGTCAAATTCGCTCAAGAGCATGACCCATTTAGCTAGTCTACCTGTGAGGGCAGCTTTGCTTAGGAGATATTTCAATGGATCAATTTTAGCTACCAAATGAGTAGTATGAGCTAACATGTAGTGTCTCAGTTTCTGCGATGCAAAGATCACAGCTAGACATGCCTTCTCTATCATTGAGTAGTTCTTCTCATAGGCCACTAAAGTTCGGCTGATATAGTAGATGGCTCTTTCCTTCTTGTTCTCATCATGTTGTGCTAGTAATGCCCCCAGTGATGTATCTATTGCGGAGACATATAATATTAATGGCTTCCCATGAATAGGAGGCATCAATATAGGTAGATTTGATAGATACTTCTTGATATGGTTAAAGTTGTTCTCGCATTCTTCATTCCATGCAAAGGTCACACCTTTATGTAATATTTTTGTAAAAGGCTATGATATGTCCACTAGCTATGATATGAATCTTCTGATAGATTGAACTCTGCCTTGCAACATCCTCATTTGACTGATATTTGTGGGAGGTTGCATCCCTATTATAGCCTTGACTTTAGCCAGATCAACTTCAATGCCTTTCTTTGAAACTATGTATCCTAAGAGCTTTCCAGAAGTGACACCAAAAGCACACTTCTTAGGATTTAGTCAGAGACTAAACTGTTCCATTATGTCTAGGATCATGCTCAAGTCCTGTAGATGTTCAGTCCTGATCATAGATTTTGCTAATGTGTCATCAACATAATCCTCCATTGTTCTATGCATCATATCATGAAAAATAGATGTCATTGCTCTTTGGTATGTAGCTCCCGCATTTTTGAGTCCGAATGGCATAACATTCCAACAGAAGGTTCCCCACGCACATGTGAATGCAGTTTTCTCTTGGTCTTCTGGAGCAATTTTGATTTGGTTGTATCCAAAAAAACCATCCATAAGGGAATAAATTTCATAGCCCGCAGTCATGTCCACTATCATATCAATGTTAGGTAGTGGAAAATCATCCTTAGGGCATGCTCTGTTCACATCGCTAAAGTCCGTGCACACTCTGATTGAACCATCTGGTTTTGAAATAGGTACAATGTTGGAGATCCACTCAACATAGTCTATGACACAGATGAATCCATCTTTTAGGAGTTTTTCTAGTTCTGCTTTGACTAAGAGTGCAACATGAGGATGCATCTTTCTCAATTTTTGCTTGATTGGTTTTACTCCAGGAGTAATGGATAGATGGTGCATAATGAGATTGGGATCCAATCCTGGCATATCTGAATATTTCCATGCAAAATTGATCTTTTTTTCTGATAAGAATGTAGTGAATTTTTGTTTCTCTTCTTCTGATAGAGATTGTGCTACATGTACCAATTGTGGTTCCTCTGTTGTACCCAAATTGATGGATTGAGTTGGCTCAATCAGAACTGGAGATCTATCCTGTAAATGACTCAGAAGGACATCAAATATCTCATCCTTAGGTGCCTCAGAGAGGTTTTCACCTTTAGATACATCCTTTCTTTTTACTTTTGTAGGATCTGAGACTGCCACAAAGTGGTTTTCACCCTTAGAACTCTTTTTCTTTTTATTTTTTATTTTTTTGACTAAGATATTTGATGTCTGACTCGGTCATGCTGACGCTCGGTTCGCTAATGGAATTCCTCATAGGCTCGACTACATTGAGGTAACAAGTAAGGGCATAGTCATTCGGGAAGGTATAAATACCATGGTTTGGGTTTGTGGTAGTTTGGTCGATAAGATCAGGGCATTGGATAGTCAAAGCGAGAAAGGCTTGGGATATGGTGTTCATAGACATGGATATGTCATCATTGGTCCTAACCCAACACTCAAGTTCAAAGGTGATATTACAGCTCAAAATGTTTAACTCGTGAATAGGCTCAATGTTATCGTGGGAATCCTCTTCAGCCATAGGTGGATCAAACATGTTAAGTTCATTGTTTTTCTCTAGACCTACATTGGGTTGAGATACATATTGGTGAATAACATCAATATATTTCTCTGTTATAAGCTCATCTTCTTTTGGAATGGCACCCCATTCATAGTCATTTGACTCAGCTTTTGATTCAGGATCTCTAGGAAATCTTAGAAAATGTGTGAAATCAGGATGAATACCCCAAGAAGGATTACCCTCAGTCTCTGACTTGAATTCATATTCATGGGAATCAGTGTCAGAATAACTACCCCCTTCTTCTTGATCAGTTTGATTGCCTTCGAGATTGGCTGGTTCTTGTGGTGCAACCATCTCTTGCGCTACAGTAGGTTCTTGTGTGTCTACTACATTAATTCTTTTAATAGGATCATCTTTATCATCAAGAAGATCTTTGATCTCTTTAGGCAATTTTTCATAGGGGATGAGTTCTGAACTATCTGAATCATCATCTGAGGGTTCTGTCTCTTCTTTCTTGAGAAGGGGTTCTCTTCGTGCAATTTGTTCTATGACATGAGAACAACCACCTTTGAGATGATAGGGTTTCTTCTTAAAGCCTAAGCCACCAGTATCTTTGTTGGCTCTACCAATATGTGAAATGGGTGTCACCAGACCCTTTCCTCTGATTCCTAGAGGTCCTTGACCAAAATATCCCATCTTGGCTATCAATTTGTTCCTTGGACCATATGAATTAGAAGGGATTGTAGGTGCTATAGATTCACTAGGTTAAACAATTTTGGATTCAAAATCATCTTTGTATAGCCATGCAAGCACAGCTTCATCCTCTTCAAATTCTTGTTTGGATACTTGCTCCACCACAAAATTTCTTTTGTATGCTTCCATAGGTTCCTTAGGTTTTGATTTAGATTGCTTCAAAGATTGTCCATATGACTTGGGCGAGATAGGGAGAGATGTCAGAGACAAGACTGGCTCTATAGTGTATTCTCCCATCCCATTTTCTTTGATATTGATCTCTTTAGCAATGTCATCCATCTTAGATGTCGAAGCAACATTTAGCTGCTTGATGGAAGATTCTCTGTTATTGGGAACAAGCTTATCGGCACTTTCCTTCAATGTATTGCAAGTTGTACTCAGATCTACTGGGATAGTAACTTCTACCCCTTCATAGGTAAATTTCAAGCATTGATGGTACGTAGAAGGAATAGCTTGCATTTCATGTATCTAGGGTCTCCCTAGAAGGATATTGTAAGCCAATGGCAGATCAAGCACCTGACATGTGGTATCTTTGATGACCGGACCCACTCGGATGGGTAAGACAATGGTGCCTTTAGAAGATCTTTCCTGTTCATCATAGGCCTTTATGGTGATCTTCTTTCGAGGATCAATAGCCATCTCTGAGAATCCCAACTGTGTGATTAAGTTGTAATAACAAATGTTGAGGCCTGCGCCCCCATCTATCAACACACATTTGACTCGACGGTTCTGTATCAAGACTTCTATGTGTAAGGGCTGATTATTTGGGTGACTCAAAGAGTTGTCATCTTCCTCTGAAAAGGAGATATATTGCGGAGACGTTAGATGACCAACCATAGTTTGGAACCTGTCTAGATCTAGATCATCAGGAACATTAGAGCCGAGCAAAGCTTTGTCTAGGATATCTCTGTGAGCTGGAGATATTCGAAGTAACTCAAACATAGAGATTTTGGCATTGGTATGCTGGAGTTGTTGGATGATGCTGTAAGATGTAGGTCTTGTATCCTTTGGATTGGAAGATTTCAAGGTAGCCTTCTGCTTAGAAGCAGATGTGAGATTGAAAGGTATCTTAGGGACATTAGATGAACTTGGTGTTTGTCCTTTCAGATGAGCCTAAGCTTGTGATCTGGTAACCACATTAGCTGAGGAATGATTTCTATCTCTTTGTACAATCATGATGACATTGCAGCTCTCAGAGAGACATGGTTCAACCATATTGATGACAGCATTGTTTCCAGGGTAGGTATAGTTGACTTTTGCCCCCATGTTAGGCTGAGAAGTGGAAACTCCCTTGCCATGTTGGGGAAATAGTTCTGTAAATGTTGTGTGATCATTATTGCTGGTAGGATTATTGATCATGATGTCCCCTTGATCTATCAAGTCTTGAATGGTATGCTTCAAGTGGAAGCATCCATTAGTTTTGTGGCCTTTAGTCTGATGGAAAGCACAGAATTCATTATCTTTCCACCAATATGGTTTTGGATCCGGATCAGGGTTTCGGATTGGTGGTAAAGAGATCATGTTATCAGCTATCAGGGTTCTCAGGGAAGATTCCAAAGATTCTCCTAGGGGAGTAAACTTTCATTTATTATACCATCGTTTGAATGGCTTCTTTGGAGATGGTTCAATAGATTTTTACTCTGAAGCTTCAATGGCTTTGGTGGCAAGGGTGAGATTGTAGGCTGGTTCCTTTGATGGAGTGCGGATAGTGTCAACAACACCATTAGAGATGATACCTTTGTTTCTATTCCAGCTCTTGTTTTTATCTTTTGAGCTAGATCCAGATTCAGACTTGTCCTTTTGAAGTGTGATTTCTCCTTTCTTGACAAGTACTTTCTCAATCTTGATTGCATTATCCACCATTTTATCAAAAGATACATGATCTTGCATTTGTAATGGATAGTTGAGCTCTGGAACAAGGTTATTGATAAAGATTTCAAGTTTCTCCATTTCAAGAATTGGTCTAGCATATAGAGAAAACTTCTTTCGCCACCTCTTGAGAAAAGTTAGGAATGATTCCCCTGGATATTGCTTGAGGTTACAGATATCGATCATGGTAATCGAATGTTGAATATTGTAAGAATATTATTTATAAAACAATTTAATCAATTCCTCGAAAGTTTTGATCATAGAAGGTAATCTTGAAAACCATTGCTTGGATGCTCCTGCCAAGGATCTAGGAAAAAGATGCATCAGATAGGTCAGTTCATGCATGAATTCCATGGAGTCCCTATAGAACTCTCTGACATGATCTTGAGGATCAGAGTGTCCATCATATTTGTCGTATTTTGGCATCTCCACTCTTTTTGGGAATGGAGGCATATACAAGTCTTTGTCAAAAGGGAAAGGACAAAGGGCCTCCATGGAGAATTCCTTGGGTTCCTTCTCTTTCTCAATTTTATTCATTTTGACCTGCATAGCGTGCAGCTAGTTCATTATGGCTGTCATCGGAGTTTCTTCCTCATGTGTGATGATATCTTCGACATTGAAGTGAGGAGGAAGTTTAGCTCCTTCCTGGGCTAATTGAAAAAAGTATGCCTCTCTATCCACTTTCAAGAAATGCCTCATCATTCTCTTGAATTCATCATCATTCTGACATCGATGGATTTCAGAGGGTGTAGGTTCTTGGTCGGCATTATGTTGAGAATGGTGTCCCTGGGATCCTCCTCCTAGAGAACCATGGTTTGTCCCTACTTGAGACATGATAGGAGTTTTTGGGCTCCCTGGAACAGATTGAGGAGGAGTTTGCTGATTACCTCTGTGAGTTGATAGAGGAGGTATGTAACCAGTTTTTAATCAAAAGTTACCGAGACCATCATCTTCGTAGATACCGAACTTGATGAGTTTTCCAAGAGTCAGACCCGGGGTATTGGGTAAAAGTAAGTTCTGAGATGTTTCTTCTGATTTCTTATGTGAAGAAGCTCTGGTCTCCACCATTAACTTTGAATGAAATGAAAGAAAAGGACAAAGACAACTGAAGAACAATTTGATTCGAGAAAATTAGATGACGCAACCTTGTCAAGATTATGATTGTTTTGAAGATCTGATGAGATTTGGGTGAAGGAAACTGTGCCCTAGATGTATGGGATAGATCACCCAAAAGATAGCAAACACAAGTTCCCAACACTTAGTCTATTCTTGAAGATTGATTGATTGAAGATTGATAGTTATGACAAGGTTTTGACACGAGATAAAAAGGACTCAAATTAATTAAACAGAAGGCTAGATCAGATTCAAAAGATCACTCTTGGAAAATGGTAGAATGCTCAATAGCTACTACTCTGTTCCTGACACAATGATATTTTTGACAGATTCTGGAACTAGGCTGGAAACATTGGATATCTCACAATTTGACAATTTCTGACAACTCTCTCAAATTTTTCCAAACGACACTCTGCAGACTCGTACGACACTGGGTAGTCTATGAAATGACAATTGCTAAACTCGTATGACAGTTGGGTAGCAATGAAATGATAGTTGCCAAAACTTGTACGATAGTTGCTAACAGGGTTTTGACTTTCTTGAATTTGCTGGTTTGAAAACTCATATGACACTGGGTTCTCAATTCATACGACAGATGGGCAATACTGAAATGACACTTGACAAAACTCGTACGACTTTTGACTTCCTGAAATGACTTTTGACTCCAGAAAAGATTTTACGTCAATTTTTGCAAAACTTAAGGTTTTCAGTTTTGGATTGTTTGCAAATTGTACTGTCTAGATTTTGAAAGTTATACCAGATTTGATCGTTTTTAATAGCCAAGTAGATAAACAAGCACGCAGAACAGCAAGCAAGTGATTCCAAGCACGTTTGAAAACAATGAGCAAGGGAAAAAGCAACCTTGCGCATGAACAATCAAGTGACCAAATTGTGCTAATCCCTGAGAGTACTAATTGTGTATGTTCTGAAAAGTTTTGCAATAACACACATATACCTGAGAATGAAAAATTGGCCTCTCTAGGGTTTTTAGTAATGGTTTGACTCTGCAACTTTTATGATTCAAAGGGGTGAGCTCCAATCTCGGCACACCAGGGTTTTGACATAGTCCGAGAACTTAATCTTCAAGAGCTGCTAGGGAGATCTGACAACCCAACAATGAACCATACCCGTGGAGATTTCTTCCACAAGGACATTTATATAGCGGCTGTCACTACCATGGCAAAAATGGCTATTAACGCTTGAGGTTTCGTCAACATAGTTTTCCTTGTGAAGGGATTGTCCACTATGGTTAACCCTCTCTAAAGGTGACTCACAGATTTATACCACAAGGGGACTTGGCTCTAGATCTAAGGTTTTTGACATCTTTTCACTTTTAACCCAAACAAAGCAAGCAGATTAATCCGACACGCTAAGATAAAGTTTTGTTCCACCAAGGTTTATGATATCAACTCCACGTGATCTATCAACCTCTCTGGAGAGAGAATGTATCAATCAATAAGAGAAGACACACTAACCAATTTTGATTCACCAAAGCTCGTGATATCAACCCCACGTGATCTATCAACCTCTCCGGAGAGAGAATGTGTCGATCAATAAGAGAAGACACACTAACCAAGTTGAATGTGAAATGCACTAAGTATCCTCCCTACCTACAAGGATTCTGTCGTCAAGAAAGATTTCTCTAGGAATCCAATCTCTCAAGAATCACAAATAGTGTTCATAGGGCCTAATTACTATGTGAGCACAGATATATTCCCGAAAGCAAATCTACCAAAAGTACCCAAAAAGTAGAAAGAGGAACACTTAACACTTAAAGTGAATATGAGATGAGTCCACAAGGTGGAACATTTAACACCTCACACAAGCTAAAGCAAGTCCCCAACTTAGAAAACAAGTGAGTTCCTAAAAGCACAAAAGGGTTGCCAAGTGGAACACTTAACGCTTCTATCCTGTTGACCCCTCCCCTTTATGGCATTGAGATTGCAACCACGGGGAAGAAATGAGGGGTCGGTGGATTAGCGAGTCCAATAACCCAAGATAGCAATCAAGATCAATCACAAGTATCTAAGACTACTTAATGAATCCTTAAGGGGTCACAACCTAGTATCAATTATGCAAGTGTGTAGAACAAAAGCATGAAAAGAATCACCCAAGCTAGACACACGAGAGATTTATTTTAAGGCCAAATTGAAATTTTATTAGATGAAGGAGAATACCTGGGATCCTTGCAATGCACTTAGTAGATTTTACCTGATTTTTAGCAATTCTTGTTGAGCTTTTCCATGCAAGCAAGTGACAAACTCCCCAACAAGCAAACAAGATATGCAAAATATATTCAACTTATGAAAACCATAGGGTTAGCTCTAAAAATCAATTATTATTAGTAATAATAACTAGCAATTAACCCAAATAACAACTCATATCATTCATTGAATCATGTAAAAAAAATAAGTGCATACCCATCACAAAACTTTATTTTTTTTGCTGCATTTGACCTAGTCAACAAGATCTGATTTTGTTGATATGATTTTGGCTAGAAAAATAGAAATTCAGAATAGAGACCCCTACTAAAAAATAGAGAGCTTTCCAAAAATGCAAAAATTTTAGAAAAATCTCTTCATTTGTGCTCTAGAGACCCATTTTACCAAAATAGACTAGTTTTTGTAAATTAACTATTTGAGCTATTATATTACATCCAAATTTAAAAAAAAAAGAATGGACCCCTTGTATAATTTAAGGATCTTTCTGAAAATGTAAAAATTTCCAAAAAATATTCTGATTTGCACCGAAAATTAATTTTTTATGAAAAATCAAAAAAAAATTATTAAAAATTCAAAAAATTTTAAAAAATTCTGAATTTTTTATCAAAGCTTCCCCGATATGTCACCAACTTGCAAAAACAATTTTAGACCAAAACTCCAAGCCATTTGGGAGATAAAATTAAATCTTTGAAACTTTAGGGTTTTAGCTCCCAAAAAAAATCAAAACTAGCATGCAAAGGTGGGTTGCCCCATGGTGGGCGCCAGAAATGTGTGTGAAAATTGTACCTAATTTATAGACACAACACTCAGTAAAACATTAGAGGTTAGTGATAATCAAAATCGTGCAAAATTGAAATCTAATCTAACCAAGTGATTTACTACCTTCTAATAGGTGCGAGATTGATGTTCTCATATTGTAATCGAGATCAGTGACCTAGACGACACCTAAATGAAGGATTTGAATGCAATTGATCTAGATATGAAATATGAATGCAATTAATCTATTTTTTTAAATTTTCTATGCAATAAGAATGAAAAACTGATATGAAACTAATCTATATGAAAAACTTGATATGAAACTATCTAAGAATGATATGCAAAAAAAAAAGATTGATCTCACAAAGATGTTGATTCGCAAGAGCTTTGATTCTCCCAATTCCAATTCTCCAGCGTGATTGTGCAAATTTGTGGATGACTTTGGCAAAGTAAGCTTGCAAAATTATGAGATGCTTGGATGCAAATTTGAGAGATCAATTATGAAGAGCTGAGCCTTATTTTTATAGAAATCCAGGGCTTTGGAGGTGCATGGAAAAAAGCCATAAATCACTCAAATAACTCAGGTTGATTTTTGAGTTATTTTTAAATAAAGGATAATTAACTCACAAAAACATGCAAAAGCTAAGCTTTAACTCAAAATAGAGTTTAGCTTTAATTGATAATTGATAGTTGTTTGCTTTTATGATTGTGCATGTTTTATTTATGAATTAATTTAATAATAAAGTGATTTATTTCCAACTTAACTGCTTTTAAAAATAAAACAATTGATTTATGGGTTAATCAATTATTTAATCAAACTTTTATTAAAAACTATATTATTAAATAATGACAATTTGCTTTAATTAATTAAATAAGAATTTAATCAATTATTCACATGATATTAGATTTATTGTCAAAATTAAATAATACAATTAATAATAGATAGAATTAAATTTAATTATACAATTAAGTGGCAAATATTAAATCTAATTAATTAAATATGCAAAATATTTAATTAATCAAATTTTAGGATAAATGTGATTTATTGCCAAATAATTATAAAATTAAAGATAATTATGATGATTAGGAATATTACTAGGAATATTCCTCGATGTAGAATTTAAGATAATCAATTATGATTCGATGATGTTTAGATGTGCCTTAGGTTAGGACTTTGATGTCGATTTCGTTCGAATTGAAGATGTAGGAGATTAATGAACTTATAGCCCATTTTTGGGGTATTACAATCGCTGACACTCAGTGAAGTGTTACTTGGTCATGTCTGCAGTGCTCGGTCAACAATGGTGCTTGGTGATGCCTAGCATGCTCGGTTAATTCACTATTGCTCGGTAGTTCTAGCTTACCAACTGGAGTTTTGTGTGATTTGTTGAGCTGACTTGGTGCAGTTATTGTTGGTAGCTATTGTTATAGGCCGACATGCTGAATTAAATATTTGTATACATTTGTAAGCTGACTTGTATGACAGTTAATTATTTGTTTGGGAAGTTAATGGTTTCATCCAGCTGACTTGTGGCTGATGACTAGTATTTATAGGATATTTGGGTAGGTGTTTAAGAGAGGAGAAGGAGGTGATTAAGAGATCAAAAGATCATCAGGAGATCAGAGAAGTTCATGACTTGTAAGACTTAGTGAGTTAGATCTGAGGTTCTGAAAGCTAAAGTTGGCAAAGTTGTGGAAAAGATCTTGCATGATCTTGCAGATCAGATTGATATATGATAGTTGTTTGTAGCAGAGCTAGCGGTTTGCACACTTGGAGACAAGGAGATTGCTTGGAGGCTTGCGAGCTCAAGTTTAGATCTGCCTTAGGGTTTCCTTCAGCTTCTAATTTTCTTTAGAGCTGAACTAGCTGAGATTGTATTGGATCTATTGTGGATCTTGCAGAATTGTTTTCTATTTGTAATTGGCCCTAACCCAGAAGGCCTTATAGCTGGGCATGTTAATGTAAATTACTTGAAACAATTATGGTGTTATCTATTATGTTGAGTGTTCTGCTATGTAATTCTATTGGCTGCAAGGTTTGGACTATCCTTCATTGGATCCACCATCCTTGACTGCATCATTTATCCGTCATTTGGCTCTATTAACTTTTCGATTGAACTTTGTGGTAAAATTGTGAACACTACCTTTATTTTTGTTCCTACTTCTGATCAGTTTCAAGTTAATCTTGGTTTGCCTTGGTTAAATGCCATGCATGTTGTTGCTTCATCCATAAATGCCTTAAATTCATTCATTATGAAGAATTAAAGATGATTAATTATAGTTTATATCAACCTTCTAGGCCTAGGGATTATGCTACCCTTGACTTCTTTTGGCCTTCATTACCTAATTCATGTCCTTCTCGACCTGATAATCTTTTCCCCTCATATCAAGCCTATAAGCATCGTAAGATTCTTGAATTGAGCATACCTCCTATGGATCTTAATCATGGTCTTTTGCCTACACCTTCCATACCTCCTTTAACTATGACTTCTTGTTCTGTTAATCAAGCTCCTAGTGTTGCTTGTCAGTCTTCTGAGAAACTTATTAATCCTACTATAGAACCTGTGAAGGATCCGGTAATTGCTCCTCCTAGTTCTCAACATATTTCAAGTAAAGAAAAATGTAATTGATTTGCTAATGAATGTCATAAGAAACATCGTGCTCAAGCTAAAGGTCGTAATTCTATTCTTCAAAATTATTTACCTTCTTTTGATAAGCCTATGCATGATGTGTTAGAAGAAGTGGTTGCTAATAATGATGTTAAAATGCCAGATTATGATGATCCTATTTGTATCTTAGATCATATTTTGATTAATCTAGATGAAGAAGATACTCTTGATGATGTTAATGATGAATATGAGACTATTGACATTGACATTGATTTACCTAATATGCTTTCATCACAATTGACACTTACACATAGTATCAGACATTGTGATTCTCAAGAGGATCCTTGTTTGGAACTAGCTATCTTTCCTACTATGTTGGATATAGTCCCTCTTGTGAGTTACCCACCTTCCCTAAATGATATAAAATGAGATGGGGAGACTAGGCAGTGCACTTGATTGGCTTGTCCTTCATGGTATCCTTTGTTGTGTGTTTTTTTGTAGTACTATGCTTCTCCCATGATGTGTTTGCTAAATGTTGTTAGATTCTTTTATACGACCCTTATTACTTTGTTGGTACAAGGTGATAAAGGAATCAAACCTATTGTAAAATTCCTCTATATGTATCTCTATTCTTCCATATGTTGTTTCATGTTATGTTGTACTTGTGCTTTTGTTCATAAATGTTTCCTTGTGTAATCTGCTTAGGATCTGCAACTTGGTAGTACTGATTCTTTTTGGTCTCCAGGTTATGGTATGAAAAGATTCTTCTTTGTATCTCTTATGTGATCTTTTCTCCATTGTGATTGTAGTTCTACTTTCTTTGGGTAATGATGTCAATTCATTTGCAACAATATCATATATAGATTATCTTATGATCATACTGACCCCACGACAGGTAAATCCCTTCTGTGTTCTTTGTATGTTTATGTGGTATTTCCCTTAATTTGCCTTCATCTGGGGGCATCTCATAGTGGAAACGTAATCAGTGGAGTTGTTTATTTTTCTATTAAAGCCATTGCTCTTGTTAAAGTGTTAGCAATGACTTTAACACGGGGGCATATGCTCTACTCACCTATTGCACACACACACTTTTTGACATATATTATTTTTCAAGATACTTTTCTCCCTTTATGGATTAGTGACTAATCCTTAAAGCATGGATTTTTATTTAGGATCTCTTGATCCCTCTAGTTTCAAAATTTTGATCCCTTAAGGTTGAAGTTATCCTTAAGAATAGATCTCTTTTGTTTATGGTTTTACTCTTGTGGAATAGAATATTTCTGAGGGTGAATCTTTGATGGGTTGACTAGTGAGTAACCACATTCACTAGGTGGTTCAATTCCATCTTTCCAGTTGCATTGTTTCCTTGTGTGGTTCACAATGGGACATAAGTTCTCATTGGGTGACATAATCACACCCTATTCTTTCTCTTCTTCTAGAGATGTCTCTCTTATTGTGATCTTGGAATTGATGAAGACTTGAGTCCCTGGGGGATTGAGGATTTCTTTGTCCCTTTGATTTCAATAAGATTATCTTTTCATTATGATCTATGTTACCAAGAGTTTGCATCGAGTCCATACTTTTGCTAAAGTGGGGGCTTAATGTATCATCTTAAAATGGAAGCACTTCCATGATAAGAATGTTTAGCCCATCAAGTAAGTGGTCTAGGGTCATTTCAAGTGCCTTGATTAGGTCTTTGCATGGATCTGAGACCTCAAGGTCAAAGTCAACCTCCTAGGTCAAGGTCAACCTCAACCCTAACCTAGGGCAGAGTCAACCTCAACCTTGACCTAGGTCAATGTCGACCTCAACCCTAACCTAGGGCAGAGTCAACCTCGACCCTAACCCTGGGTCCAATTTTCAAGTTCTGGAGGTTTCGGGATATCGGGCTTCAGAAAGTTTTATTTTCCCACTTCCAGGTCAGTTGTTTTGGATTTCAGAATGGTAAACTCTTAAATTGAATTTAATCTAGGTCCATTTCTAGGGGTTAAGGTTAATTGGGATTTAATTCTACAATGCCAGCCTCTCTAGAAGTTTGTGCCCTAGATCACTATAAAAGGAAGTCTTCCTCTCTCATTTTCACATCCATGATCAAGAAATTCCATTCACCTTTCATGATCAAGCTCTCAAGTGAAATCAAGCAAGTAAGAAGGAGAAGCAAATCAAGCAAGCATTCAAAGTATTCATCAAGGAGATCCATTGTTAGCTATTGAAGGATTTAATTTCTTTGGAGCCCTTTTGTTGAAGATTTCTCCATCCACATTCATCCAAGCCTCTTCCTATTCCAAGATCCATTCAAGATTGGTGTTGAAGATCTAATGTCATTGATTTGAGACATCCTACATACTATTCTACATTCATTTGGAGCATCCCTACTTGTGGATTTAAGGATTTGAATCCTCCACAAGGATTTCAACATAAGCAACGTGAATAGTTCCATTTACTTTGTTTATATATTACAATTTCAATTACATTTCAAGGATGATTCCAAACTGGGGTTTGACTAAGGCAAACCCTCCATCCAAACAACAAAAACCATTTTTCTTATAGGTACAGGTACAGGACAACAAATTGAAGTTTAGATCTGGATACCCTTTTCGCCAAACTTTCGAGATCCGCGAACAGAATTTCTATCAGAGTTGTTTTGGGTCAAGGCTGACCTTCAGTGAGGGGTAAGATTATGCCCCACTATTTGGGTCAAAGTCAACCTGACCTCAGAAAGATAAAATTTTTCTGGGTTTTCTCTGTCTCGGCATTTCCAGTCCAGAGAAGGTTGCAGAATTCCCTGAAACTGTGCATAGACATCAGAAATCAGCATTTTCTAGATTTTCCCTATTTTGAGGTTATTATTTGTCTTCTATTCATTTAAGATTTCAAGCACATAGTTTCTATAGTGAATTATAGGATTTCCTCCTTTCTTCATATTCTCCATTGTTTGATTCATTTGTGCATTGATCACTTCTTTGTGATTAATCAATTTGGATCTCTCTTTTGGGAATTTGGATTTGGGATAAGTCCTATATTCCCCTTACATAGACACAACAATATTTTGAATAGGGGTAAATATATAGACACTTTTAATCCTATTGACAATCATTGGTTATTAGCTATCCTCATTAATCAATCAAATCATGCTTACCCACATTGTAGTTTCTCTATGCATCATATCATTATTGATCTTTGACTATCATTCGTTTCATCAAATTCTTATGACTGAGTATCATTGACGTCCTCTTCCATGTAACCATAAGTAAGGATTTATATATGTTGATATAGATCATTTTGGAATGACAATGATATTTCTGACATGTCTTCAAACTGATGACCAGTTGTTTGACTTTGTTGGAAAACTCTAAGACATAATTTCCTCAGTTCGATGGTTGTCGATAGGAACAATATTCACTATTATCTTATATAACCATATCTTGAAGTCATCGACTTGCCAGATGCTTGATGCCTTGTTGTATATATTCTCTTTAATGCTATCCAACATGGAATCATTTTTTTTTCACTGTTCTCCTCCTCTGAATGTCGCACTTTATCATTCCTTATAAGAGATGTCGAGACTCAACCAAATGATACCCACATGTTCACCACTATGCTCTGAAATGATCCTTTGAACCATTTTTATGTCGTCTCCCTCTTTATTACTGTCACTGCTCCACTGTGTGAACTTATCTTTTTCCTTCGATACATTTATGCTGTATGTTTCTATTTACATATTGCATTGTTATGTATCAAATATTGCTTGACCACTCCCACCAATATGCGGCTAATGTCTTACCAAGGATAGAATGTATCTTATATATTTTCCTATCATCCCTTTATAACTCATCTTAAATGATCTTCCTTTCAAAGATCGGTATAGAATTAACTTTGTCTTGACATTTACTAATGCCAAATCCAAATGCAAGTAGATCTACTTTACTTTATTTTATCTCCGTGATGTTCAGTGGTTTCTCTCCATTGTTTTATCCTTATTTGTTCATTGAGTAGACGTGCTTGATTGCTTATGATTTACGTATCGTCTGCTATTCCCAAAGAATGATCATGATGTTCTATTTGCTAACGAACTTGCTACATGTGTTTTCTATTGAAGTAGGATTCTTGGACACTGTCATCGGTTAATTTCCCCATATGAATTAATTCAATTTAATGTAATCTTTGATGTTGCTGATTGGTCATCCCAGTATGCTCGTTGTTTAGACTAAGAACATATATAGAATTTTGTCACCAATATCAATGCCAATTTATCATCGATTTCTTGTGAATATATTTTATTCTCTTATAGGTTAGGCTATGATACCATGTTGAGAAATCAAGATCATCCTATAGAGAATATATTTGAGTGTTGTACTGAAATAGATTACCATTGTGATTGATCTTTTCACCAACCATCGATATGCATTTATATCCTTTGAATAGTCATGTATGTGAAGAGCCATGACCATACATGGCTTATGCTACGTAGGGTCATGACCGTTCATAACCGATTGTTAATATTAACTGCATTGTAACATATATAATTATCAACTGATCTTAATATATATATATATATATATATATATATATATATATATATATATATATATATATATATATATATATATATATATATATATATATATATATATATATATATATATATATATATATATATATATATATATATATATATATATTACCATATCCGATCGTAGCTATATTTTAACAAATAACATACAGGTCTAATCCCAACCTAAGCTATTTATTGTTTGTAAATAGTGGACAAGTACCTAATTTTCTACCAATCTGAATTTGTCAAGGTGATGTGAATTTGTGAGCCCTTCCTTTGGTCATGATTATCGCATTTTGATTTAGTCGCTTTCTGTCTTGTTGCATGTCATGTGGTTTGATGTGATTTTGTGTTAAAATGGTTAAGTGATTTATAAGATTAATTATGTGATTAAATAATTAAATCTTATTGAATATTGAAATATTAAATATGAGGGTATTAAATGAAAATTAAATAAATATATTTGTTAATTAAAAAGTCTAATTTTGAAAATAAAGGATTTAATTAATTATTAAATCCAAAATTGAAATTAAAGCATAATTAATGAATTGGTATTTAATTATCAATTGCATTTGCCAAAAATATTAATTGATTAATTAAATATTAATATGCAATTAAAGTTGCACATTCAGTCTAGTAAAATTAAAATATAAATTTAAGTTAAAAGTTGAGCTAATATTTATTAAGTGAAAAGTGCATATTATTATTATTAAAATTAAAATTAAAGCATGCAAAAGGGTTTGATATAAATGAGGTTAGAGTTGAGTTCTTATTTTGGGTTTGCATGTTTTAGAAAACATAGGTTGAGTAAGTTTTCTATATTAGAGGGTTTTGGTCATTATTAGGGGGAGGTTTTTATCAGGTTTGAAGGATTCTCTCTTGGCAATTTTGGGAGGATTATGCTTTGGGTTTTTTCGAAATCTTAGAGTTTTCAAGAATTGGAATTGGTTTTGGATTCAGCCTTGTTTATCGAGGTAGGCTTTTAAACCCTTTGCAATTTTAAATCTTGAAAGATTGTCTTCTTTGTGTTTGTCAGATTGTTCGGAAAATCTTAGTGTTGAATAAAGTTCTTATTTTAAGAATTTTGAGATGGGTTTGATTAGAGTTTCATAGAAAATTGTGCAAATGACATATTGGGTGTTCTATGGAGTTTATATGAAAACCTAGGAAGAGGCTTTATGAAAATGTGTGTGTTCCCAATTAGGGTTTTTATACCAAATTTGATAATTATTTCTCTTGAATATTTGCATGAGTCTATCAAATAAGAGAATACATGTTTTTCATGAAACTATATTTATGTATTTATTTGTATGCATGTCATTTTTGGGAGTTTAAAATAGAAGTTGTTATATAATTGGAAAGTAAAACTCTATTGAAAATTCAATATATAAATATAAATTTATATTAAAATATTTTTATATGTTTTGGGAAACTCATATTTGAGAAAATATTTGATAAAATATATTTTTATAAAAAAAGAATTTAAAATATATATATTTAAATCTAAAATAATAATAAATTTTTTAAAAAAATTAATTTAGGGGGGGTGGGGGACCCAACCCCTACCCCCATGACAACTGCCACAACAGGGGTCGCACTACTCTGTTGCTACCATAACAATAAAATGATGGGTTGCCTGCTGGCAGCCGTGACCACTCCAAAGGGCGCCCGTAGGGAGCCCACATGGGATGTGACCCACGAGAACCCTGAAAGGGTTTTACTATATAAAAAAATAAAATAAAAAAATATTTTTATATTATTTAAAAATTTAATTTAAATGAAATTAATAATTATTAATATTAATTAATAGTATTATTAATAAATATTAATACTTATTAATTAAATTTATTAATTAATAATATTAGTTAATAATTAATTTATTATCATATTTTTTATTAATTTAATTAATGTTATAATTCAAGTAATAATGCTAATTAAAAATAAAAGATTATTATTTAGTGTTTAAATGTAAACATTTATATATGTTTGAGGGATTAATTTTTATATTTAAATGAAGCATTTTGGATATGCATTTACAAATATATTGATCAAGTTCTCAAATCAACTTGGAATTTTTAAATTAAGGAAAATGTTGTTGTTTTCTTATTTGTACGAACTTGTGATTTGATGATTATTACTTAAACTTTATTAGTTGATTTTATTTATTTGGGGGTTAAGTTGGCTTATGGTTTTGAGTACCAAAGGCTTGGGATTGTACATGGTTGCATGAGTTGTTTCATCTCAATGTTTATTGTTTGATCTTGTTATTGGTTTTGAGTTCATATGTACTTGTGATCTTTGAGGATACATTTGTGATGTGTGAGTACCTTTGTGGTTCTATTTTGATGATGATGTGTGTGAAAGTTGTCTTGTATAGTTTGGTTTGTTGCATATTTCACATGGGGAAATATGGTTTTGGAGCTTTATCACTGACCTTATTTTTAGTGACTAAGCTCATATGCATGTTGATTGTATTGAGAGTATTTTGATGTTATGGTTATATGGAACCAGTGTGTTCTTGTTGTATTAAGGAACTAATTTGAGGATCGTTATTATAATTTGGTTGTTATTTGGTTTATGAGTCTACGTAGGTTAACTAAATGTATATATGGGGAGTGGCTTGCAATAGGTGTCGGGGCCCGCAAGTGGCTGCCAGGATAACTTATTGCAACTGACTTAATAAAATGATAACTTAAATATATTGAGAGTATTAAAATAAATTAATAAGATGTTTGTGTTCCTCATTGTTCCTCACCCATGCCTTGAGCGTTAGTACATGCTAGGATGGAGTGTGAGATGATGCTTGCCACCTGTGTGGGCTTGCATATATCATAGTTGGTACCTTGTCTATATGAGAGGATTATCGATACCGCATAGAGTCACTAGGGCGTCGAGGTATAGAGAGACTGCCAGAATAAATCTAGAGTTGACTTATGTGATGACACTTCCCCATATGCATCTTAGGTTTCCTACATGTGTTGGTTTCCTTTGGTTGAGTATGTATTACATTTGTAGTTCTGTTGTAATTTTTGAGATTTAGAGCTTTCAAGATCCCTTGCCTAGGTGTTGTATTGTTTTGGATTTTGGTGTTTGATATTTGAGTGGGGTCTATTTTTATCTCCTCATCATGATGGGAGTGGACCTTTGGTTACACAAGGTTGGATGGTAGTGATTCTCTTACCATTTGAGATTTTGACGTCCTTGTACCAGTACTTGATGATCCTTGTAGCAGTTGCATCTTCTTGTTTATCTTGGAGACTTAATCTTATCTTTCATTTTTTGCACAGTAATTTGTTCTTAGATTATATTTACATACCGTGCAACTTGTGCAGTGGATCTAGGTTATCATGTATACCTTATGGTTTAGTTGTATTTGGGTATTCTTTTATGAGATGATGTACTTTAGTTTCATTATGTGGAAGATTTGAATGGTTATTTGATTTGAATTATAAAATCAGATTGCAATACATGGTGTGATACATGTAGTATTTTTAAGTTCAATGTAAAAACCACGAAGATTAACAACAAGGTTGTAAGCCAAAAAGTGATCCATTCTATTCGAAATTGGGGTTTATAGAAATCTAATGGATCCCAAGGGTCACTAGAATCCCTTGGAAATGAAATGAAGAGTCCTCATTATGTTTATTATAAATACACAATTAAAACTGTAAAAAATTATTTAAAAAAAACTATATATTAAAATAGGTCCACTTGAAGAAGGCATAAATTCTAGTCCTAGCTTCGAATTGCGAACCACTTACTCCATTGGAAAGGTCTTCAATAAATCTTGAACAAAAATTGGGAGGTCATACCAAGGTCGTCTAGGCCCTAAAATACCCCGAAGACCTTCAAAATTGGACTTTACTGAAACATAGAAAATATTGAAAAATTGGATTTCAGTATTTTCCCAATTCCATCCTGGACTATGCTTTGATCATTATTGTACTTAATAGATTAAATTACATTTACACAATTCTATGTCAAGGAACCCTTGGGATTTTTAATCTATAAATGAGTTACACTTATGAGTATGCATTGTCTTTATGTTATATTTCTTCCACTTTGTTATTCATTATTATTTGCAAACTCTTAAGGAAAAAATTATTATGTAAACTTAGTAACATGTTTTAGGTTAACTTCTCCTAGGTTCCTTGGCAGGGCATTACACTGGGTATATCCTCAACACATCATCCTATAGCCTGCTATAGCTAGGTTTTCACATGAAGATACACAAGCTTCTCATGTGTCTTTTTTGGAGCATTCAATTACTCTTATCGAGCATCTTCTCTCACCTCAGATCCAAATCTTAAGAGAAACAACACTTATTGGTAAGTTTTGGAATTCTCCCTTACAAATTTCTAAAATCATTCAATAGGCTAAAAAGGTATGGTCAGGGGTTTAAGACATCTTTTATATCAAATCTATTTTCAACTATTTTATAGTAATTTTCAAGTCCAAAGTTCATAGGGATTATGTGCATAAAACTAAACATTGGTTCTGCAAAGGATCTGGTCTTTTCACGCTGCCATGGATCCCCAAATTTAAACTAGACCCTATACTTTGAAACTTCATGTTGTTTTGGATTGAATTCTCCCATTTTCCACTAGATTTCCATGATCCATACATTGTAGAAATATTTTCCAATAAACTAGGGATTTTTGTCAAGCATGATCTTATTCCCTTTGAGGTTACCCATCTACCCATTAGGGTTTGTTTATTATTGAGTCTAGCTAAACCATTTCCAAATTCCCTGAATATCATTTCCAAATGCAGATCTTGGGAGAAAAATATTTCCCTACATGATGCAACTATAATGCATAAGCATATTAACTTCTCGGGATATTTCACAAGTCAATGTCAAGGCTCTACATCTCAAATCAAAGTATGCATGGACCATCCATCAGACCCATCTCTATGTGCATATAGAAATAATGTATGCACTTCTCCTCACTCAACCTTACAAGGTCAAAATAATTCTTTGTAGAGTTTGAGCAAGGGGAAGGTAGAAAACAAATTGATTCATGCTCAGTCTAGGTGTCAGTTGAAACATTTGTCAAGAATCTCTAAAAAGTTTTACCTTTTATCTAGTTTTGGTATTCTGGTAAACCCCTATTGATGGATTCTTCTCATTATGTTGCTCCACCCATTCTTGACAACACCATGTTAGGTAGCACTGTTATTCCCATGAGTTAATTGTTGCAAGATATGATGCAAGTTGCACCTCCCAAATTTGAATCCACCAAGGCAGTTATTCTTGTTATTCTTAAGGGACAATCTTCATAGACATTGTTACCTAAGCCTCATAAGTTTTTCCTGGAAAAGGCTTTACCCAATTTTGATAGTATTGTTCAAGAGTTAATATTTCTTAATCAACCAATTAATATCATGCCTAAAGGGAATTTTTTATTGCCTCTTAAACACACAAAATTAACAACAGAACATGCCGAATTTATAGAATTGAAGTGTTAGAAACAATTGCCTCTCATTTGGTAGAAGAGATTGCAAGTGAAGATTTGTATGAGGTAGGTGAAGAGTTTAATAGACAAGATATAGAAGGAAATAGTCCCGATATGCTTATATTTAATGAAAACCCCCCACCGTGTTATGTTATAAGATTTTATCAATAGAAAATAGATAGGGATGTTAATGATGATATGAGATTCTTGGCCGATGAGTTTGAAAATAAGACATCATTGCAAATTGAGCCCTACACTCATAATTCTCTAAATGTATCTGAAGCATTTGATGACACTTAATTTTTTCAGCAAGAACCACATTTGAATGCTAATGCAAAGATAACATCTATAGATGCCAAAGAATTTGATTTATCCCAAACATTATTGATTTCACAATCCCCCTATTTTCTTGTGCTAGATAAGAAAACTCCAAAAACCAAAGGTAGAAAATCAAAGAGCATGAAAGTGAAGGAAGAGATTGAGGTTGGATTACAATCCACTTTGGATGAGAAATTCCCACCCATCAAGAGATTGACGAGGAGAACCAAGTGTTCTCATTGTCAAAAATGAAGGTCCTAGCATGGAATGTTAGAGGCGTTAACACCTCTAACAAGCATAATAGAATCAAGTTGTACAACTTAATTCTTCATTAAAAGAAGATATTTACTTCTTCAAGAAATAAAGCTTTCACACAAAAACTACCTCAAGATGATTGACAAATGGAGTACCTATAATTTAGTTCATATCCAAAGTTTAGGTGCTTCAGGGGGCCTGGCTGTCCTATGGAATCTAAAAACTATTACTGTAAATTTATTTCAGCAAAACCCAAATTGGCAATTACTAGAAATACAACATTTTGATCTCTCATTTTATTTGTTGAATGTTTATGGCTCTACTGCCACACAAGATAAGAAGAAACTTTGGACAGAATTAATAATTCTTATTCAACAATATGTAGATCAAAACATTGTCATAGGGGGATACTTTAATGCTATACTATCATTAGATGAGAAACAAGGTAGAATTTTCCCCCCATTAAGAACCATGCAAGATTTTAACGAATTTTTGGATGATAATGATCTCCTCGATAATATAACTCAAAATGGTTTTTTCACATGGAATATTAGAAGGTCAGGTTTCCTCCAGATAGATGAACGATTAGAAAATTTTCTTACTTCACATGGTTGGAAATTGTTAGACAACACATTTCAATCTGAAGTCTTGGCATTTACACGTTTAGACCACTTCCCAATTCTATTGGCTATTTTAAAATCATCAACATTCTCAGGCCATAAACACAAACCTTCATTCAAATTTGAGAGTATGTGGTTCCACCACCCAAATTTTTATCATTTCTTAGGACAATGGTAGATCACCTCCCCAAAGGAGTCAAGCACTAGGATGTTCCAATTTCATAAGAAGCTACAATTTGTCAAATCACCAATCAAGACTTGGAATGTACAGGTTTTTAAAAACATATTTGAACAAAAAGTTTCAATGGAGAAGGAACTAGAATAGATCAATCTTCATATTATTCAACATGGTTTGGTTCTGATTATTTTTGAAAGATAGAGAAAACATTAGGAAGAATGAGAGGAATTGTGTCAAATAGAAGAAGAGTATTGGAGGCAAAAATCCAAGGAATTATGGTTAAAATAGGGCAATAAGAACACAAAATTATTCCATATGTCATAAAAACACAAAAGGGCATCTAACACAATTTTTTCTATACACAACTCATCTACATGTAACCTCATTTCAAATGCACAAGGCATTCAAGATGAATGGGTTAGATTATTTTCAAACCTCCTTTCTCGCCCCCCACCTTTGTTGCCTCCTAATCCTAGGAAGGAAGATGAGCTCATGTATTCCATTCCTTCTTTGATCTCCCCACAAGATAGCCAACTTCTTATGCCCCCCTTCACTTTTATGGAAATTCACAAAGAAGTTTTTTCTATGCCTGTTGATAAGTATTTTGGTCTGGATAGATTTACTTCCCTCTTCTATCAAAAATGTTG
The DNA here is from genome assembly GCA_027943335.1 of Chamaecyparis obtusa. Taxonomy (NCBI): domain Eukaryota; kingdom Viridiplantae; phylum Streptophyta; class Pinopsida; order Cupressales; family Cupressaceae; genus Chamaecyparis; species Chamaecyparis obtusa. Next base: position 599,578 of record BSBK01005014.1, read on the forward strand.
GGAATTCATTTGTTTAGATCTCCTTGCATCCCTAAAAGATTCTAGGAAAAGTGCTTCTATGCTTAATAATTTTAACACTACCAATATTGCTCTGATTCCTAAAATCAAAGAGCCCAAAACATTTGCTAATTTTAGGTCAATTGCATTATGTAACACAATTTACAAAATCTTCTCAAAAGCCATCTATCTCATATTGCATCATCTTGTCACAAAAATCATATCTCTAGAGAAAGGGGGTTTTGTGCTAGGTAGGGAAACCATGGAAGGGGCTTTAGTGGCTCATAAAACTCTTCATTCAATAAAAACTAATCAATCTTTAGCTTTTGTAATTAAACTAGATATGATGAAGGCCTATGACAGATTAAATTGGGCATTTCTATTTAAAGTTCTTAAAAAATTTGGCTTCTCACACAAATGGGATTCTGACTAGTTTTTTTTCTTCTACTCAGGAGGTAAGATAAGGGTATCCTTTGTCCCCTTTTCTTTTCATCATCATGGTTGAAGCATTCAGCCGAATTATCACTTGTAGAAAGGAGGACTTATGACATGGGGTGCACATTGCTGGTACTTCTACCTCAATCACACAGTCCCTTTTTGTTGATGACACCCTCTTATTTGGGAGGTCTAATATTCAGGAAGCTAAATAGATTAAAAAAAACTTTGGCTCTTTACACAACTATATTAGGTCAAAAGATCAATCCTCAAAAGTCAAAGGTTTACATTTCAATACAAATCAAGAAGTTTCAAACAAAATAATCAACATTTTGGGTTTTAATCTCGATGAACTTCCATCCACCTATCTTGGTATACCATTTTTATGGGGAATAATAAAGAATGCTATTGGAATTCCACCATTGAAAGAATTAAGAACAAAGTCTCTACTTTCAAAGAATGCTAACTTTCTTTATCTAGAAAAATTCTCCTCATTAAGTCAGATCTTTCGACAATCCCAAATTACTATATTTATGTCCTCAAAGCTCCTAAATCTATCATTCACTAAATAGAGAAACTCATTAGAGATTTTTTATGGAAATCCAATATGATAGATACAAAAAAGATCCCTCAACTCTCGCTCAAAGATATGTCATCTAACAAAGAGACGAGAGGTGTAGGGCTGCATGATTTAGTTAAAATAAATAAGGCCTTTGGAGGTAAATTGGTTTGGCAGATGTACTTAAGGCCCCATAAAAATGGTGTAAAATTATGCAAGAGAAGTATTTGGACTCCACATGTGCCTCAAGAATTTTAATAATTTCTAATCCTCCTTAGGGATTAGCAGTATGGAACTTTATGATGTCTTCAAGAGATGTTATTACTAAATATGTGTCTTGGGAAGTCCATAATGTGGAAAGTGTTGATTTTTGGAGAGACTCATGGAATGCACTACCACCATTGACTCAGAATCCAAACTTAGATAATGTAATGAAAACTTATATTAATTGATGGGGATCAAAATTGATTAATTATATAAGGTTGTTGATATCTTCTTGGGTAAGGCTACATGGAAGGACCCATCCTTGCTTTCTATCTCTTCAGACTAGGTATTAAGCTTTCAACACATTTTTGTCTCAAAGAATTATTTATATTTCAACTAAACATGACTCCTTGTTCTGAGTGCCATCCAATGATGGTAATTATTCTATTAAAAATGGGTATAAAGTTGTTCACTAGTTGGAAAATCAGAAAGTAAATCATAGAGCTTTCTCCTTATGTTGGAATAATTCAGTTATGCCAAAAGCAGGGTGTTTTTCCTGGATTGCATTAAAGAAAAGAATCCTCACTAGTGACAAACTACATAAATTGAATATAGCACAACCTTTCAACTATGTTCTATGTAATAAGGATGAGAAAACTTTGGACCACCTCTTTTTGGATTGTCCTTTTGCCCAACAATGCTGGCATTTTGTTATGAATAAATTGAGTTTAGTTATGCCTCTACCTACTACACTTTGGGACTTGTTCCAATCTTGGTCTATCAACTTTTCCAAGTCAATGTTTACTTGCATATGGAAATGTACTCCTGTTGTTGTTATTTGGTCCATATGGTGAGAAAGAAACAAAAAGATCTTTAGAAAAATGACAACTACTATGCATATGGTTTTGGAAGGGCTAGAAAGGTCTATCTCCGAGATAGTTAATGTTAACACTCAAAATTCAAAAGGCAACCAAATCTTCACTTCTTGGGGAAATTTTATTACTTCTTAGTGGAAATGGATTTGTTTCCCCACTTTCCCATTCCCTTTTTGTCATTGACAATCTCTTGATAGATCTAAGATTAAGTGGATTCCTCCATGTTCCAACTTTGTTAAACTAAATTTTGATGGAGCCTCAAAAGGAAATCTTGGTATCTCAAGTATTGGTATTTGCATTATAGATCATTCAGGTAATTTGATTGCTTTTAAATCATCCAACATATCGCCAGGGACAAATAACATGGCTAAAGTAGTGGCTCTCCTGAATGGTTTACTTTTGGTGAAAAAAATTGTATACACTAATGTTCATGTTTAAGGTGATTCAACTATGATCATTAATGCTTGCATTTCCAGAAAATCAATCAATAGAAAGATATCTTGTGTACTCAAATAGATATTGTCAATCTTGGATTCAATCAAAGAATGCCTTATCTCTCATACCTATAGGGAGGGTAACCATCTTGCAGACATGTTGGCTAATATGAGTTGTGATAATTTGAATCTGGATTCTTCGCTATCCACTATTGATTTATATGAATTTCCCAATCTGTTGCGGAGACTTAATAAGGAAAAATCTCTTTAATAAATATTATATGTCAATCCTTATATTCTACATTTGACTAATATTTCTTATCACCTTCAACTTTAGCCACATCGATCCATACATGGGAAAATACATGTCATTTCAAGGTAGGGAATACAATATTTTATGCGGAAAAATAAAAGGGAACTTATGTGGTAATCATCAGAAATCACATTGAGTTCTCATATCTCCAGTAATGATTACCCTACTTTAGTATTTTCTCAACTTGCAAAGTACAAGCTATCTAGTTGATGCAGGAGCATCCTGGGTGTAAGAGCAATTTTGCATCACCCAAAAATATTTCTATTTTTATATTCAATAAGGGCTATTTTGTGCAGAGCTTCTATTTATGGAAAGTTACTATTTTTGGTAATTTTTGTATGTGCTCAGAATGATCTAATTTCTTTCTTGGAGGTTCATTTTGGTCATATAAACCTGCCAGTAAAGTTTCATTGCCAGATCAAGCGTATATTGGAAGATATTGAAGATTTTCGGTATTGGCAGCAGGGTACAGAAACTTTGAACTCAGTTTTGAAGGTTTTAGAGGCCTCAGATGAGGTCAAAAATTTGGGTGGTGGGTGCTTGCACTGGTCAAGCCTGTAGAGCGCTTCGTGGCGTTTCCGAAATGGGGTTATAATAGCCGATCGGGTCAACTGGTGATGACTTATGGTCTTCGGAAGTTGGACCACCCGAAATGGCGGAAAATAATTTTCCTCAAAATTTCTGTTCGGGTTTCAAAGGTTATCATGAGCCGACTATGATGTAATAAAATGTAAAATAAAATAATTCTAAGTTTGGTCGGCCTTGTTGGCCAAAATTCTGGAACCTTCCAGGCGGTGGAAAATTGCCTATATAAGGAAGGCTGTATTATTGTCTTAGGCAGTTCAGAATAGTTCTGGGTAGTAGATCTGGGTAATAGCTCGAGGCTTTGTCCTACAAAATATTGTAAGGGAATGCCCATGTGGCTTTGCATATTGTAATTCTGAAAGTTTGTAATTCCACATTTGTGGAGATAACAAGAAGCCAATTTTCTGTTCTTGCAAATTGTTGTGGTTTCTCTATTTCTGTTATGTGTTTGTGGTATTCAGGGGAGCACCCTTCATCAAGTGGTATCAGAGCAAGTTTTCTTGAGTGTGTAAATAGATCGCCGACTGTGAGGCAGTTTGCACCAGGACCGTGGTTAGGGTTTCAGCGCGCATCGCGAAAATGCCTCCACGAAGAGAACGTAGCGGAAGACCTGGTGCTGTGACACCTGAGGTTAGAGAGCTGCAGAGACAAGTGCGAGCATTGCAAGAAGAGATTCACAGAGGAATGAATCTTAATGTCAGAGATGAAAGCGAGGATGAAGCCGAAGAAGAATATCAAGAAGGAGAAATTGAAATTGTGAACTAGGAGGAAGAAAGACTTTTTCGGGCGATTTCCAAGATTGGGAAAAGACCTAAGATTGAGGTTCCTACATTTTCTGGAAATCTTAACCCAGAGGAATTGATCGACTGGATCGATGAATGTGAGGAGTATTTTGAGTATGAAGATGTTGAGGATCCTGATAGGGTCAAATTTGTGAAGGCCAGACTGAAAGGTCATGCGAAGATCTGGTGGCAAGAAATTCAATTGGAGCGAAATAGAAGAGGGAAAGATAAAATCACAAGATGGGATCGGATGGTGGATAAATTGAAGCGACAGTTCATTCCTATTGATTATGAGCTTGACCTACTAAAGAAAATGCAGAGTTTGAAGTAAGCAGGAAGATCTATTCAGGAGTATACAGAGGAGTTCTATCGACTTCTCATCAGAACAGGCCATGCAGAAGCTGATAAGGAGAAAGTTGCCCGATACCTTAATGGGTTAAGGCCAAGCATTCAGGAGGAGCTGAATCTGGTTTGAATGAATAGTATTGAAGAGGCATACCAGTTTGCCCTAAAAGTAGAGGAAAAGCTGAACAAGAAGTTTGAGAGCAGACAAAACGGAAGAGGTCGCGGTGGACGATCTGGTGGACGGTCGTATGGTGGCCGAAATGAAGATCCGAAAAAGAAGGATGAGGCCAGTAGCAGTCAGAATCAGTGAGGAAATAATTTCAATCGCTTCCAGGATCAGAATAATAGAGATCAAAGAGGGAGAGGAAGAGGACAAGGATCTGGAAGAGGTGGCTTCCGTGGAACATGTTTTCACTGTGGAGAAGAAGGTCACAGGGCATTTGAATGTCCTCAGCGCCAAGGCAGAACAGATGGGAGAAATGAAGGCCAGGCCAGAGTTGCACATGTAGATGAAGATGCCAGATCATCAAATTCTGAAGATGCTGAAAGAGGAGAAACGTTGATTAACAGAAGAGTCCTGTTGAGTGGTGAGAATGAACCTGAGCAAAGGAGGAGCCTGTTTCGCACCAGGTGCAAGTGTGAAGGTAAATGTTGTGATGTGATTATTGATAGTGGAAGCACTGACAATTTGGTGTCAGAAGAGATGGTGACAAAGTTGAAGCTCAACAGACAGAAACACCCACATCCATATCGGATTGCCTGGGTATAGGATGACCACAAGGTCATGGTCAATGAACAATGCCTAGTGAAGTTCAAGATTGGCGGGTACCAAGATGAGGTACTATGTGATATCATCTCTATGGATGCATGTCATATGTTATTGGGTAGACCGTGGCAGTTTGACAGATGTGCTGTACATGATGGTCGTGCGAATACCTATTCCCTGACAAAGGATGGAGTGCGACATAAGCTAAAACCATTGAAGGAGACTGAAGAAAAGGTATGTGGTACTGCAAGGATAACTTTTATTGATGGAAGAAATTTCCTAGATGGTATGAGGCATGAGCATGTATGTTTTGCTTTAATTCCAAAAGCTGGTAAAGAGAAAGTAGAAGATGTTCCTATAGAAGTTGTAGATTTGTTGAATGAGTTTCAGGAGATTGTATCCGATAACGTGCCTGATGGCTTACCACCAGTCAGGAAGATCAGTCATCAGATGGACTTGATCCCAGGAGCGAGTTTGCCGAATAAGGCAGCACACAGAATGACACCTGCAGAAAGTGAGGAGTTGAACAGACAAGTACATGAACTGTTACAGAAAGGATTGATCCATGAGAGTCTGAGTCCTTGTGCTATACCAGCGGTATTAGCACCAAAGAAGAATGGAGAATGGAGAATGTGTACGGATTCTAGGGCAATAAACAAGATCACAATCAAGTACAGGTTTCCATTGCCACGAATGGATGATATTATGGACTGTTTGAGTGGAGCTGTGTATTTTTCAAAGATAGATCTGAAAAGTGGATATCATCAGATTCGGATCAGAGAAGGAGATGAATGGAAGACTGCCTTCAAGACAAAGGAAGGACTGTATGAATGGTTAGTCATGCCTTTTGGGCTAACCAATGCACCGAGCACTTTCATGCGGCTCATGAACGAGGTTCTGAAAGAATTTCTGGGTAAGTTTGTCATTGTTTACCTAGATGATATTTTGATCTTTAGTAAGACATTGGATGAGCATATGATGCATATTCATATGGTATTTGAGAAGTTGAGAGAAGAAAAATTACTGATTAATTTGAAGAAGTGCAGTTTTGTGAAGAAAGAGTTAGTGTATTTGGGATTTGTAGTTTCAGCAGAAGGTCTAAAAATGGACCCAGAGAAGGTACAGGCTATCCTTGAATGGCCTACTCCAAGGAGTGTTACTGAGGTAAGATCTTTTCATGGTTTGGCTAGCTTTTACAGAAAGTTTATAAAAAATTTTAGCAGTATTTGTGGTCCCTTGACTGAAACAATGAGAGGGGATAGAAAAGAGTTTAAGTGGACTAATGGGGCAGAAAAGAGTTTTCAATTGTTGAAACAAAAAGTTACAGAACAACCTGTTTTAGCACTTCCAGATTTTAATAAGGTGTTTCAAGTAGATTGTGATGCTAGTGGTACTGCAATAGGAGCTGTTATGAGCCAAGAAGGTAAACCTGTTGCTTATTTCAGTGAGAAGTTAAATGATGCCAAGAGGAAATATTCTGTTTATGATCAGAAATTTTATGCTATAGTTCAGGCATTAAAGAAGTGGAGACATTATCTGCTTCCTAAAGAGTTTGTTTTGTATACTGATCATCAAGCTTTGCAATATTTGAATAGTCAAGGAAAATTGAATCAAAGGCATTTGAAATGGGTTGAGTTTTTGCAGAGTTATACATTTGTTTTGAAACACAAGAGTGGAAAGTCTAATAGGGTTGCAGATGCTCTTAGCAAAAGGCAACTATTGCTGACAGAAATGGAGATTGAAGTGGTTGGGTTCAAGGAACTCAAGAATTTGTATCTAGAGGATCCTGATTTTGGTGAAGCTTGGAAAGCTTGTACAGAACCTGTTACTCTAAACAGGACAAAATGGTTGGATTTCATCATCCAGGATGATATGCTATTCAAAGGGAGTCAGTTGTGCATTCCAAGAAGTTCTATGAGGGAGAATCTCATCAAGGAGAAGCATAGTGGAGGATTGGCTGGACATTTTGGTCGTGATAAAACCTTTGGTCTGGTTAGTGAGAATTATTATTGGCCACAGTTGCAGCAAGATGTGAAGAAGTTTGTACAGAGTTGCAGAGTATGTCAGATGGCGAAAGGAGTGAAGCAGAATACAGGGTTGTATCAGCCATTACCTGTACCAGAGAAGCCTTGGGAGGATATCAGCATGGACTTTGTTCTTGGTTTACCGAGGACTCAGCGGGGACATGATTCAATTTTTGTGGTGGTTGACAGATTTTCAAAGATGGCACATTTTATTCCCTGCAAGAAGACTGATGATGCTGTTCATGTAGCAGAATTGTTTTTCAGAGAAGTAGTGAGACTTCATGGTTTGCCAAAGACCATAGTTTCAGATCGAGATACTAAGTTTGTTGGATATTTCTGGCGTACATTGTGGAAGAAGTTGAAGACAGATTTGAAGTTCAGTTCATCACATCATCCACAGACTGATGGACAGACAGAGGTGGTGAATAGGAGTTTGAGAAATTTGCTGAGATGTTTGGTTGGAGATAAGCCAACAGGATGGGATTTGATTTTACCACAGGCGGAATTTGCATACAATAATTCTGTCAACAGGAGCACTGGTAAATCACCATTCCAGATTGTATATGGAAGTAGTCCAAAAAATGCATCTGAATTGAGGAAGATAGATAGAGGAGAAATAAGTAGTGCTGAAGCTGAGGATTTTGCAGAACATTTGAACAACATCCATGAAGAGGTGAGGAAGCATATTACCAAGATGAACGCACAATATAAGGCTAAGACAGATGAGAAAAGGAGGTATAAGGAATTTCAGGTTGGTGATGAAGTCATGGTTCATTTGTGGAAGGAGCGGTTTCCGGTTGGTACATATAACAAGTTGAAAATGAAGAAGTTTGGGCCATGTAAGATACTGAAGAAGCATGATTCAGGAAATGCATATGAGGTAGAATTGCCTAGTGAGCTGAATATTTCACCAGTGTTTAACATTTCAAATTTGACAGAGTATCACGAAGGAGGTGTTGAGGATGAGGTTGCAGCAGCACAGTGGAGTATTCCAGTAACCAATTCAGATATCAAGGAGATTGAAGACATACTGGACAGTCGTGTTGGCAGAAGCACAAGGAACAGGACATATGAAGAGTATTTGGTCAAATGGAAAGGATGACCTATTGAAGATTCATCATGGCTAACAAAGGAGGAGGTCAACCGTCTTGGTTTTCCTCTGCACACCTGAGTCGTGACAGGGTCACTTCTCAAATTACCCCGGGTGTCTGATGCAGGAGCATCCTGGGTGTAAGAGCAATCTTGCATCACCCAAAAATATTTCTATTTTTATATTCAATAAGGGCTATTTTGTGCAGAGCTGCTATTTATGGAAAGTTACTATTTTTGGTAATTTTCGTATGTGCTCAGAATGATCTAATTTCTTTCTTGGAGGTTCATTTTGGTCATATAAACCTGCCAGTAAAGTTTCATTGCCAGATCAAGCATATATTGGAAGATATTGAAGATTTTCGGTATTGGCAGCAGGGTACAGAAACTTTGAACTCAGTTTTGAAGGCTTTAGAGGCCTCGGATGAGGTCGAAAATTTGGGTGGCAGGCGCTTGTGCTGGTCAAGCCTGTAGAGCGCTTCGTGGCGTTTCCGAAATGGGGTTATAATAGCCGATCGGGTCAACTGGTGATGACTTATGGTCTTCGGAAGTTGGACCACCCGAAATGGCAGAAAATAATTTTCCTCAAAATTTCTGTTCGGGTTTCAAAGGTTATCATGAGCCGACTATGATGTAATAAAATGTAAAATAAAATAATTCTAAGTTTGGTCGGCCTTGTTGGCCAAAATTCTGGAACCTTCCAGGCGGTGGAAAATTGCCTATATAAGGAAGGCTGTATTATTGTCTTAGGCAGTTCAGAATAGTTCTGGGTAGTAGATCTGGGTAGTAGCTCGAGGCTTTGTCCTACAAAATATTGTAAGGGAATGCCCATGTGGCTTTGCATATTGTAATTCTGAAAGTTTGTAATTCCACATTTGTGGAGATAACAAGAAGCCAATTTTCTGTTCTTGCAAATTGTTGTGGTTTCTCTGTTTCTGTTATGTGTTTGTGGTATTCAGGGGAGCACCCTTCATCACTAGTTTTAAAGGCTGACACAACAAAGTTTAAACTTTTTATTCCCCTTCATGTTTGCCACGAAGTTTTCTACAATATTTATTATGCTTTCAATTTTCACTTGTGCGAAGATCTACATTGGTGTTAGTTGAGTTCATAGGTTGTATCTAGCTTGTTATAAACATGATTACTCTCCCATTCTTCGATACACATTATCGCTAGAGTTTTAATGCTATCTGCAATCTCTTAAATTTTATTGATTCCATTGAATGTGTTCAGGTTTCATCTCTCTGCAAATTTCCCCTAATAATGGAGTATGTTCTGGAAGGAATTACAAGGTTTTATTGAAAGTGGCTCTGGATGAACGACCTTTTGAAGACCATATTCAAGATGGGCATCTTGATTTAATCTTCCAATTAACTGCCCACACTATAAATGTAGCATCAAACACAATATTAGGGATGATATTCTTTTTCCTCAAGAGAAGAGGTTCATCTTTCCTTCCCAACTTATTTCCATATTTCCTGTCCGACATAATTGACTTCGTACAATCTTGGGGAATGCTTGAAAATATTGTGAACAAAATAGTCCAAAGGGAATTATTGTAGGTTGATAAGCTACTTGAAATTGTTCAAAGCTATGATCTTTGGAATGGTCAAGCACCAGTGGGTGGGATGTTTCCTAGATAATACTTGCAGAATATGGTTGAATTTGTGATTATTTTTGACAACATCAAGAGATCCTTTCTTCAACAGAGCGTGAGGCTATTTCGATAGGCTACTAGAAATGTGGGAGTAGGTGTGCTGAAGGCGGATATGAAAAGAAGAACCTACACAAAACTCTACGATTTTGGCTATCCTTGGGCATGCACATGCTTTGTCAGTTCCTACCACTTCCAATGAGTAATCTCCTCAGTTGCAGGTTCCACCTTCTCTTCCTCATCAGGATGCTTATGGTTGGGATGCCCCTTCTTCCCCACACACTGAACATTGTGAGCAACAACATACTTCTACTTGGGTGTCCTCCTCTTTTGCAAATCCTTCATCTTCCTAGGTATACTCAGAGGATTTTCACCATGCTTGTGAATTTGGTAGCATTCTTTTTGGTATCGTTGATACCCAGCCTATGGAGGAGTGATTTTGAGGCATTCTGTTAAAGCTTTTTTGGGATTACCTAACACATTATAGACCTCCTGATATATTCCAATGTACAGATGGTTGTGATATATTATTTTGGCATTTGTATATGCCCTTTTGATATGTCTTTCTAGCTTCTTCATTTAGCATGGCAGTATGGTATTGTTTTGTCTACAATTGCAATTCATTACCCATGTATCAATTATTATTGGCAGCTTGGTTGCAACCCACTACATCAAATGTTGATCTCATTATCGGAATTCTACTATTTTCTCCACAAGATGTATCTTGTAGGCTATATTTATGCTACTTGGGGGCATTTTGAATTAATTTTGTACTCCTTTCATGGCCTATGCTCTTCATGGGTATATTTGTAACTGATTTTGTACTTTAATCTGTATGTAACATGGGTTGGGCTGTAGTTTCAGATAAATGATATGGGTTTGCTAGTTTTATAGGCTCTATTCTCTTTCTTCTCTATTGTATTCGAGTAGGGATAAAGGGTTTTCTTTTTGGTTCTTTCCCTCTTGAGCCAGTTATAATAAATAATATATTACAGTGGCTCTGCAACTTTTACCAAAAAAATAAAATATTTTCTTCTACTTATCAATTATTATATTATTTAAATAATATATGGACCAAATAATTAATATTATTTATTAAATATTAATAATCTATTATGTAAATAAATATCAAATTTAAATTAAGAAAGTTTTGTTCGCATGCTATTATACTCCATGCTTTGTTAAAACATGGTTTGATAAATATTATTTTCATATTTTATGTATAATAGTTTCAATTTGATATTAAAATCTTAAAAGAAAATTTAAATTCTTAATACATTAAATAAATTTAAACATTTTGAATGATATGACCCCCTCCCCCTCTCTCTCTATTGAATTTGTAGAATTATTTTGTGTTTTCTATTCTATAAAAAAATATTGATTTTATCTTTTAATCTACAAAAATTTTTTTAGAATATTTTTTTTCCTAAAATACTTTTTTAAAAGATTGTTAAAAGCTTAAATCAATACTTCAAAAAGATTTTTAAAATATCTAGCCAACTCCACATAGAATGTAAAAAAAAAATCACAAGATTTTCTTTTTGCTTGCTTTCAATTTGATTGGTCAGGAGCTTTTTTTTTAATTGAAAAAATTATAAATAGAAAAAAACTCCACCAAAAAATACATGAATAAATCACAAAAGAAGAAGATAATCAGCCCTTTCCTTTTAAGGTGGGCCTTGGTGTGTAGGCAGGAGACCAAAAGGGAATATTATGTGGCATCTAGAAACCCCGTTAATACATGCGCTTCATTCAAACTTTTGATGAAAACAATTCCGTTGAAAGGGTGACCAATTAGCCCATACGCAGCCGGACATTTGTCGCAACCAAGCTTAATGCACGTGGTAACCTTTTAAAAACTTTCCACGTGTCACCTATGCTGAGCTGGCGCGTCATAATTAAGTTCATTTGATTCCCTCGCCGGCGGATTAGATGGATTAACGAGCGCGCAAGTATCTGAGCACGGATCCAATAAGATCTAATCTTCCCTAAACTTGCGCGGTAATTAACCTCCTCAAGTGCGTCAAAATTCGCCGGCCGGAAAATACGCGTTAAATATACCGGCAATAGCGCGTTTGAAGGTCATGTGCAAATGAATTCAGTTTAACGAATTCATTAAAAACAATTAATTTTTTTTATAGTATTGAATTATTTCTGTCACGAGACGTGCTCGAGGTGTCCGTCCTAATTGGAATGAGCTGTCACGGTCTTTGAAAAGGGAAGGCAATCCAATTGAGGAGCTTGAATGGTCGGAGGATCGATTCCCTGCGGCTACAGAAAGAGTAGACTTTTTTTGGCGTCGCCAGAGATTTTCAGCTCCTTTGCCCCTCGATTGCTGTCACTTGACGGGAATGGAGAAGTTTATATTGGTCGCCTAGGTTGTTTTCGGACGCACAGAGCAGCGACAGTGAGTTCATCAAGAACCATGTCTTGATTTCTTCGAATCCGATCGGTTTAGGGCGTCAAAAATTGCTGATTTTGGGCACCCATTTGACGGTTTGCATTCCAGCGTTGAGCTGCATGAGTCTATGCGCTTTAATCGGTCGAAACCGAAGTGCCGTACTGTGGTCTGCTTGAAGATATCAGAAACGAAATTGTGATTTCGTTGAGTTGATTGGGTTTATAGTGGTTATTTGGGGTGTCAAATTTAGTTCGTTTTCCTGGCCTCCACTGCAGGGCGTCAAAAGCTCTCTATTCAAGACAGTCTGCATTGCACCGGTCAGGTACAGCTCCCTCTTTTTCTTTTCAGACAATTTGTTAAGATCCAGATGGTATATCTCAAGGTATGGAGCTAATCTAAGGAGAGCCGAGTCTCTTTTCGTTGCCCTGATCTTTGACGGTGCTTTTGTTCTTGTTTTCTGAATTTGACGCCCTGTAAACCCCCCAAAATGGGTCACCCTGAACCCCAGCCTCCTGCGAATGGAGTGTCTGTTCAGATCAACGGTAATCCATCCCGCAGGCTGCCCGATTTCCTTCAGAGCGTCAACCTTAAGTATGTTAAGTTGGGTTACCATTATCTCATAACACATCTCTTAACCCTTTTGCTGATACCTCTAATGGTAGGGATCCTTGTTGAAGTAGGTAGGATGAATCCGCAGGATATTTGGCAGCTCTGGATCCATTTACAGTTCAATCTTGTTAGTGTCCTGGTGTGTTCTGCCGTTTTAGTATTTGGATGTACCGTGTATGTGATGTCAAGGCCTCGGCCAATCTATCTTGTTGATTATTCATGTTTTAAGCCCCCTGAAGCCCTAAAAGTGGATTACAAATGCTTCATGGAACATTCCCAGCTTTCAGGGAATTTTTCTGAGCCTGCTCTCGAGTTCCAGAAAAAGATATTGGAGAGATCTGGTTTGGGAGAAAAGACTTATGTCCCATCTGCAATGCATTACTTACCTCCCCGGCCATCTATGGCAGCGGCTAGGGAAGAGGCAGAGCAGGTCATGTTTGGTGCCCTGGATAATCTATTTCAGAAAACAGGATTGAAACCTAAGGATATTGGAATCCTTGTGGTGAATTGCAGTCTTTTCAATCCAACACCTTCTCTTTCGGCAATGATTGTGAACAAGTATAAGCTCAGGGGGAACATTAGGACCTATAATTTGGGTGGGATGGGTTGTAGCGCTGGGGTTATTGCCATTGATCTTGCCAAGGATATGTTGCAAGTTCATAGAGGCACCTATGCAGTTGTTGTCAGCACAGAGAATATTACACAGAATTGGTATTTTGGTAACAAGAAGTCAATGTTGATACCAAATTGCTTGTTTCGTGTTGGGGGATCTGCAGTCCTGCTTTCAAATAAGAACTCTGATCGGCGACGTGCTAAATACAAGCTCGTCCATGTTGTGAGGACTCATAAAGGAGCAGATGACAAGGCATTCTATTGTGTGTATCAAGAGCAAGATGAAGCTGGGAAGCTTGGTGTTTCATTGTCCAAGGAACTTATGGCTATAGCAGGAGGAGCTTTGAAGACTAATATCACGACTTTAGGACCTCTTGTTCTGCCTGTCAGTGAACAATTGCTCTTCTTTGCAACCCTGGTGGCAAGAAAGCTTTTCAATATGAAAATCAAGCCATACATACCAGATTTCAAGCTTGCATTTGAGCATTTTTGTATTCATGCAGGAGGAAGAGCTGTGATTGATGAACTTGAAAAAAATCTGCAACTCTTGCCAATACATGTAGAGGCTTCTAGGATGACTTTGCATCGGTTTGGTAACACTTCTTCTAGCTCAATCTGGTACGAGCTCAGTTACATCGAAGCAAAAGGGCGGATGCGTAAGGGAAATCGAGTCTGGCAGATTGCTTTTGGAAGTGGGTTCAAGTGCAACAGTGCTGTTTGGCAAGCACTGCGTACCATAAAATCATCAACTGAGAGCCCTTGGGCTGACTGCATTGATCAGTATCCAGTGACAAGCATCTGAATTTGAATCTTTACTACTGCAAGATCAGCATCATGTGTGCACGTAACTTCTCCACTCACATGCATTTTTTTGTGTTACCATCTCTTACTCTTCTTTGGTCCCTGTGTCCAGGCTTCCAACATGTTCAAGCTTTGCATGCTCATTTTTTTGCACATTCAAATGTTGCATCTTTAAGCTCTGGATCAGGATTTGGGATTACAAATGGTGCCATCTTCTGAGCTTTTGAGCACTTTGCATTTTCAAATATTGCTCATTGAGAATTTGTAGGTTAGAGAGGCAGCAGCAGAAACCAGTTCTAATATTATCTGTATAAATATGCTTCTCAGATTGGTTCTTCTGACAATTCTTCAGTCATTGCTGCACATTTATCTTTAGAACATCATTCTTGGCAGCTTTATTGATATCCATAGCTGTAAAATTGACATCATCAAGGAGTTCGTTATGGATACATTCTGTTTTGAACTGGGTTTAATTCTTTTCTTCTAATTGTGTGGTTGCCATTCTACAATTTTATTAAATTCCATTCTAGCATGCAATCTTGTTATAAAATATCTCTGTCAGCAAACTGAATTAGAAAGTTTTTAGTTTTTCTTTTTAAGGATCTTTTCTATTTTCAAGAACAAGCTCCTGTAATACTGTCAAGGAAAAATCTTCTGCGCAGTGTTTTTGACATTTTTATTTTAATCATTTAAATTGTAAATCAATTTTAACTCTACCAAATCAAGTTACGATCATTTGACATTTTTAGGGGTTCCCTGTAATCCTCTCTTGGAAGACTAATTATTTATGGTTACTCTGCTTTTGACAAGAGTTTAGGCTAAAGCTATGTCAGGTGTTGCATGATTTACCAGAAGTATGTGTTTGAGCTTTGAATAATCAGTTGACATTTAATGTTAGATAATGTTTTGAGATATTTGCGAGGAATGCATATGCTTTATAAAACGCCAAATGAGCATCTGTTTAATACCTAACATATGGACTACCCCATACTGTTCAATTCAGTCAGATAATTGGACACATAACTTTAGTGATAGTTCTGATTCTATCTTTTAGCTGTTCTGCATTCCACAATATTAGAAGCAGCAGAAGTTTTAAAGGTGTATTCCATTTCAAATAATTGCTTCCGAGTTTCAGAAACACAGTGCTGGCAACATGAAGAGTTATTTGATGCTTATTTAAACAAAATCTGATTCAGCTGAAAAGAAAATCGGGATTTCTCACAATTTAAATTTAACATGATGGGGATACTTCTACAAAATGAAAGGAAAAAGAAGCACTAATTATATTACAATCTTGAGCTGATAAAAGCACATGTCCAGATGACTACCAATCATATAACAACTGGCTGGATGCAACTCAACTAGGATTAATGATATCAGGTTTCCACAATCCATAATTTATCAATCTAATCCAGAAATTCAGCATTGATCAACTAGGATTGTGAATGTATAGTCAAATCCAATTTTTCAGAGTTTTATGGACTTGCTTCAATAAATCAACTCAAACTAAGATCTTTTGGTAACTTGAGTATGTTAATGAAACTCTCAGCTCCAACAGATGCCAATCTAGCTGACTACACTGTGTTTAATCATGTACAGAAATGGACTGTTCAGTTTTTGTCATCAGGGCAGATTGGAGATAGCTAACTTTCTCTTTGTTGTACCTCCAACTTAGTGATGTAAGTTGCATAATATTTTAATGCAGAAGTCTTTGTTGGGATATTATTTGCAGAAATTATGATCTGTAGACTCTAGTCTCTATATAATGCCAAACCTTTCAAGGAAAATATGTAGACAACTTGACATGATGGGAGATCAATGCACAAACAAAATTATTAAGTTCTTTCTGATGATGTGTTTTTCATGTGACTTTCATATGCAGCACACATGACATTTAGTTGCTCTTGGGATGGAATGACAGGAAATGCTTCAAGTTGATAGCCTATAATATTCTGTATATTTTGCAACTTGAAAAGGTATGTAGTGGGAAGATTGGCAATGAGCATGACAAGAGAATAAGAGAAAACACAATATCCAATTTTGAAAGGTCTGTTATTATAAAAGAAATGATTCAAGTTTCCCAGAGATCAATTGAATGACAGGAACTTTTGTGAGGATCTGTTTGAGTACCCTTTTTAGGACTGGACTTTACGTCTTTGAATTTTATTCCCTACTGCTAATGTTTTTATTGATAATCTTTTTTCACTTTTTGACAATGGAGCTTAGGCTTCCAAAGCCTGTTTTTGCAGCTGACAATTGTAAAACATCAACAATCTTCACGTCAACTAATAGATGTTGAATGTCATTCTTAGAAGCAAAAATATGTGTGCTTTTGCCTACTGCTCAAATTGGATCTGTGTGATGAAGAAGCTAATACTGTTTGAGATAGTGATTGTTCTAATGTGTATGTTTCTCATTCACTGCCTTGATGATTGATCATGGCCGCTTGCTTACACAATCCTCCGAACCAGTGGAGCCCCTTTGCCATCTTTGAAAGGAAATTGATGGGAATGCTTCTAGTTTGCCACCCTTCAATCCAATGGGAGCCTTTTCCATCATTGAAGGGATACTAATGGTCATACGCCACATTCACTGTTTTCTTTTAAAAAATGAAGAAAACTAACTGAAGCAATTCTCCAACTACTTGATGGCAGCGAAGTCCTGTCATTTTCATCAATCCATGCATAAAATGTATCATTATAATCTGAAATCAGGTTGTTATCTCTCTCGATCAGGGTGGGGAGTAGGCTTCTAAACCCTGCTTTCACAGCTGATAATTGTAAACATCGAATTTTGGTTCACATCAACAAAGAGATGCTTATTGGCATTCCTAGAAGAAAATATATGCATACTTGTTAATGTGCAAAATTGAATATGCTGCCCAAGACAAGCTGGCTGAACTTTGCCGCTTTTTGACGCAATCGTATCTTTAATGGACCCCTTGCTATCATTGAAGGACATCGATGGAGATACTCCTCTGTTACCATCACCAGGGAAAGCTTGAAAGAACGTAAATATTTAATAAACATAGAACATGATGTAAATGTTTGTAGCTCAAAATGTGCAAAATATAGTGATAGGTGAATTGTCAGGAAAATCATGGAATTTACTACTAACATATGTATGTTTTGGTGAATATGACGAATGACTAGTTCATGTATATATTATAGGGAAATTTAATGAAATAGTATATTAAGATTTTGCTAATTGGTTAATACAACTTCTTGAAAATTTGCGAGGATTAATCCAATTGCCAAAAAAACAGTGCATAAAAATATCCTGACTGCTGCCCCCATTCAACAAATAGCGAACACTCATTGAAGCGATTTTTCAATTATTTAATGTCAGCTTTGTGAATTTTTAATATATAGTGCCTGAGCTTAGGTTGTCATGTCCCTTGAATGTGTGGCTCAGTTCTTAATTTACTCTGGTTATTCTGGTATCTCTCCACAGAAATGCTAATTCTGTGTCTGATGGCATTTATTGCAGTTTAATGTGTTTTTTAACATAGGACAAAAAGTTAAAAAGCAAAAAGATATTCAAGGAATATTAGGAGTATATTTTTATTCGTAAAGTATGATACTTCCTAAGAAAAGCACAAAACCGTCTTTTTGTCTGTTCTAATGGATTGTGTGAAGCACGTTTTGTCCCTCGGAAAAAATTTCAGTGTTTTTCTTTATTTGTAGCTCGAATAGATCACGAGTGTGTGAAGCATGTTTTGTCCTTGTGTATTTGTCTTTTTTGTAGGAGAATAGGTTTTATTTTTTGAAGCATATTTTGTCCATATGCCCAAAGAATTGAAAAGATGGATATTTGTCTTATTTGTTAAGAGAAACTTTCTAACAGTTGTATGGAGATTCATAAGCTTAGCAGTGCACCTGAAAATGAAAGATTCATGTCCAATAAGGCTGCCAAGCCAATAAAGAGAATGTGTGGTCTATTAAGGAAATAACAGATGGTCAATTGGGTAGAATTTTTTTGCATCAACATTTCGTATCGTACAATATGATCTATTATTAGGATAAGAGAGTCGTAATAGCGGGATTCCCTTGGCTGTACCAGATTATGCAAGGAGATTGGAGATACACCCTCCTTTTGATTTAAAACTAATAATAATTAACTTTCTTTTAGGGAAATAAAAGAAATTTTTCAAAATCCGCTAAAAAAAGTTACAATTTTCAGATTATTTATATTTAAAATTTGGATCATACAGTATGATGATGGATTCTGATGATGGATCATGCAGTATGATCCGAAACGTTGATGGTTAAAAAATGCTACACAATTGAATCCAGAAAGTAACACTTCCAGATTATTTATATTTAAAATTTGAAACATTGATTTTTAAATTTGATAATTTTAATGTATCAAAAGAACAATTTGAATTATTACATATTGATGTTCAGTTATAAGTACAGTATAATTAAATAACCAAGTACAGAATAATAGATTGCCAGCATGATATATTCAATGCTTCTATTTCTTTTAATGAAGTCAGGAATTGTTGGAACGATTAACTGTACATTCTTTTTATCGCCTTAACTAGTCGCTATAAATGCCTAAAGAGATCAATCTTCACTATGTCAGTATAACCCATTACCATGTCCATCACTCATAATTCCATCTGACTAACTAGTACATTGGTTTAGTTGGCAATGATCTCTTAGCCTGCAGATATTCTGTCTGAATTTGTTTGAACTGGCAACATCAACCTCTGACACAAGCATGTGGGACGTTCTTAAGAATTTCGAGCTTTTATACTTTTTAGATTCACAAATCTCGAGAGGATAGACGAGTGAAAAAGCATTTAAAAAGACCCTGCTTTATTTTTTTGTCACAGATTTTGATAAAAAAAATTTAATAATTTTTTTTAAATAATTTTTTTATTGAAGAAAAGCATAATACATAAGGTAGAATACAATGGGAAAACTGCTGTAGCAGCAGCTACAGAAAACACATACAAAGTCCACAAGCATGGACAGCTTTCAGCCCAAGTCAAATAACCCTTACAAACCACATATACAAGATTAAAGACACTAATGACCATCATTGCAAATCAGAATATACAACTGATAAAATGGAAGTATTTACATCTCTCATCCAATTCATAAAGCTTCTGTGGAAATCTCCAAGCATAATGGACCAAAGTCAGATAGATCCCGAAGCATCGTGAGTATTAAGATTTTTGTGGAAATTATATTGAAGATATTTTTCCATGTGTATTCATTGCTAGATTTTATATCACTAATAGGAGATATAAGAAGATTAGTTATCAATTAGAAATTTAAATTAGTGTATTTTCATTTGATTTTACATCAACTATATTGTCAATTTCCAAGTCCTTGTGTAAATCATTCTAAAGGTCAAGTTCTTATGTAGACAATAGAATTGGGGGTAAATAATTAAGGCCATCTAGATCAACTACTTCATCCTCCAAGGTTGTAACTGTTCCATCAAGTGCAATTCAGTCCTATTTTGTTTAAGGACCTTCCTTGTACCAAGGATGTACATGAGAGATAAGGCAAAGCAAGCAGTGGATGCAAATTAGGTTCTCTACTTTCATTAAAACTAATCGGTTCTCCTCCAATGAATGAATGAAAACATAAGTACTTCAATTTCTCCCAAAAGATGAATAGTTAACTATTTGTGAGAGCAATTTTTTTGCGAACGATTGTAATTTAGGTTTTACTCTTCCATATTTCTAACAACACTCTATAGGATATTTTTTTGCATGCATGTCATTTAAGGCTTTTACAAAAGAAAATCACCTTGCCACATGAAAGCTTATTCCATGGAGTCCGAATTGAAACATCCTCACCTAGATCATAAATCTTCTTTACTACCGTTCATTTATGAGTGTCCTAGGGCCGAATGTATTGAAAATCTCAAAGAATATACATTGATGGATTCTCCCAGATGATGACTAGGTGAAGGTGAAGGTGAACTTTGATGGGGCCTCTCGAAGGAACTGAAAACCCTTGGGTGAGGTGTGCCATTCCAAAACAAGAAGGATTATGGTAGTCAAAGCGAAGAAGTTCCCAAATGATACCAATAATGAGGCCAAGTTCAAAACAACCTAGATAGGGGTTTAGATGTGCAAGCATATGATCATTAAGCAAGTACATTTAGAAGGAGATTCATTGACCACCAACAATGCCATTTTCTGCAAAGTAACTCCTAATTGGAAACAATGAAAATTCATCCCACAAATATGGGAAGGTTTGGCTAAGCAGAAGGATTTCAAAATTTCTCACATATATTTAGAGGGGAACCTTGTGACCCTCAAATTGGCTAAGCATGTTGTAGAAATGATGGCAAATCACTTTGGAGTTGAGTTAGCGAATTGTTGGAAACTCTTAGGTGAGGTTAAAAAGGACAAAAGGATGATTAATGACATTGACTATTAATAGTTGGCAGGGTGGTGCATGTGAGAAGTAAATTAAAGAGGTAAGACAACAAACATAGGGGATGGAGGGCTATATCTCCCCCTTTACTCTTGGCTAAGATTGTAATTTTTCATTAACATGCCCGTTTGTCTAAATGTTGAAGATCACCAAATGGCTTTTAGAGGATGAGTGACAGACAATAGGCTATACAAATTCTATAGAGGTGCTAGAAATAGAAACACAAAGATTGATGCAGGAGCATCCTGGGTGTAAGAGCAATCTTGCATCACCCAAAAATATTTCTATTTTTATATTCAATAAGGGCTATTTTGTGCAGAGCTGCTATTTATGGAAAGTTACTATTTTTGGTAATTTTCGTATGTGCTCAGAATGATCTGATTTCTTTCTTGGAGGTTCACTTTGGTCATATAAGTCTGCCAGTAAAGTTTCATTTCCAGATCAAGTGTATATTGGAAGATATTGAAGATTTTCGGTATTGGCAGCAGGGTACAGAAACTTTGAACTCAGTTTTGAAGGCTTTAGAGGCCCCGGATGAGGTCGAAAATTTGGGTGACGGTTGCTTGCGTTGGTCAAGCCCGTAGAGCGCTTCGTGGCGTTTCCGAAATGGGGTTATAGTGGCCGAGCGGGTCAACTGGTGATGACTTATGGTCTTCGGAAGTTGGGCCACCTGAAATGGCGAAAAATAATTTTCTTCAAAATTTCTGTTTGGGTTTCAAAGGTTATCTTGAGCCGACTATGATGTAATAAAATGTAAAATAAAATAATTCTAAGTTGGTCGGCCTTATTGGCTAAAATTCTGGAACCTTCCCAAGCGGTGGAAAATTGCCTATATAGGGAAGGCTGTATTATTGTCTTAGGCAGTTCAGAATAGTTCTGGGTAGTAGATCTGGGTAATAGTTCGAGGCTTTGTCCTACAGAATATTGTAAGGGAATGCCCATGTGGCTTTGCATATTGTAATTCTGAAAGTTTGTAATTCCACATTTGTGGAGATAATAAGAAGCCAATTTTCTGTTCTTGCATATTGTTGTTGTTTCTCTATTTCTGTTATGTGTTTGTGGTATTAAGGGGAGCATCCTTCATCAAAGATGCAACTAACTTGAGATTTCTATTTGATTTAGTTTAAGGGGAAAGAGGTCATCCGGGGCATCCTCTTTCAGGAAGAAGTCACTTGGGGTGTCTTGTTCTCGATTTTTTTTCCTTAATTTTTTTGCCACTTGTACCTAGAAACAAAAAAATGAGGAAAATGTTGGATAGAAAGGGGTTTGCCTTGGTCAAACCCCAGTTGAGGAATCAACCTTGAAATATGAATGAAATTGCATAAAAGGAAAGCTTGTAAATGTAAAACAAAGATTAGATCTACTTTGTAAATGCATATACCTTCAGAAATGGATATTGAGATCGCCATGTTTATGAAGATGCTTGTATATTTCTTGAATATAGTTGCATGTAGTCTTTGAACCTTGAAATGTAGAAATAAATCAAGGATGCCCTTCAAAAATGTATAAATTTGTGAATACACCTCAAAGATCTTCAATATTATTATGCTTGATTGATTCTTGCCTTGAAGAATGGATGAATGAATGAATATGGATAGAAAAAAATATCTTCTTTCTTGATTGAGGTCTTCTCTACTTGTCCATAATAGGAGAGATGTTTCCTACAATGGAGGATATTTACCTTCTAAGATGTTTAATAAATTTCTTGAGAATGCTTAGATGTGAAATTGTAGGAGAGAACTTGAAATCTTGATTGCTTGATTTCCTTCTATATCCAAACAAGGAGAGATAGGTTTCTTTTATACCTCACAAAATTTTGGAGCTCAAAACTTAAATGAGGCCAATGAGAATTCATAAATATTTTTAAATCAATGAGATAGGCCCCCGATTCAAATATCAAGGAAAAAATAAGGGAAGAGGTCTGTCTTGGTGTCCTCTTCCTAAGAAGAGGTCAACCTAGACATCCTCTTCCTAAAAAAAGAGGATGCAATTTAATTTGGGAGTCAAGAAGGTGGAGAGAAAGCTAAAAATATAGCTGATGCGGGACTGGATCAAGCATAATGAACATGAAATCTCAAGAACACTAAAATGGGGCCTATTTGAACATCTAATTATAGGTGCTTATAGTTTAGGATGGTACACTTTCTAATAGAATTTAGAGCATTAAAAATTATTTTTACAATAACAAAAAAATTATTTGTCTTCTTATTCTCACAAATCTTCAATTTGGCTAGCAAAGGTCTCATTTTTTGTATCTTTATCAATTGTACAAAATGTTGGCATTGCTCAGTCAATGTCTTATTGTTGAAATATTCATTCAAAATATTTTAATCCCACAACCGAATGCCTCTTGCTGATCTCTCACCTTCAAAATTGTCTATAATATTCTTGTCAATTTCAAGTAGCCATTTTGGGGTTTTGAAGGTCTTGAATTTGGAATTTGTATTTCTTCCACAGAAGGGACTTCATTTATCATGTAATTTGGCATTTTATAACATTTACTTGGTTCAACAACTTCATTTTCTTTGCAATTTCAAGATTTACAACTTCAATTTTGATTCCCACATTTTAATTTACAAATTTAATATCATGTTCAACATTTTGAATATCAATTTCAACATTTTGAATATCAATTTCTACATTTTCATTCTCATTTTCAAAATATTTCTTAATATTTACATATTCATTCTCCTCTTCACTTGAAATAACATTCACATGTGAACTAGAGGCCTCACCTTCACTAATATTTGGCAAACCTTGTCTACTCTTCTTGTGACCTTCTATGTCTCTTTGTCTATGGTTCAATTTGGTCTTTTGTAAGCTTCCTCTTTCATTTTTTCTTTCAAAAACTACTACTCCCCATTATACCTCCAAAAGTATGATCCAAAATGATTGTCAATGATAAATTTGTGAAAAAGATGCTCAAGAAAGTCTAAATTTGTCTCTTTCTATCTAAAACTTTATGTTTGTCACCTGCAAAAAGAATGTAGGGACCGTTGGAATGCTCAAAGTGGCTCATTGCCCTCTTTTGTGTATCTCATGTATTGAATAGAGGATTCATATCAAATATCCAATGTGAATCCAATATTCAATATTTTTAACATGGGTGCCAAGAATTTATCATTGGCACCTTATAAAAAAGGTATCACATATTGGATTTTATCCAATATCTGATACCTTGTAAAATATTTATATGCACGTCTAATACATTATATACAATATATATAATATTTAATACATAATATATATAAGGGGATAGGGAGGGAGAGAGAGAGAGAGAGAGAGAGAGAGAGAAGGGATAGGGTGAGAAGGGGGTCGGGAGAGGAAGATATAGGGAATAGGGGATAGGGATAGAGGGGAATGGGGAGAGGAAGATAGGGAGAAAAGGGGATGGAGAGGAGAGAGAGAGAGTGGGGCATAGTGAGAGAAGAGGATATGGAGAGGGGGAGAGAGGCAAAGAAAGTAATTTACAATATTTATATATTAAATAAAATATATAACATAATATTTTAAATATAATACCTATTACGAGCTTTTCACATCATCACTCCATTACAAATAGGGACCCCCTCTTTTCACTTTTAGTTTTATGGTTTTGGTAGTAGAAGTGTCATCTCAAGGATTTAAAGATTAAGGAGTGTTTAAGTGATCAAGGCATCAAAGTTGCAAATGTGGACAAGTTATAAGAGTTTGGTGGTCACTAGGTTCTGGTTACAATGTTGGCTAATATTTGATGGAAAATCATCAAGTATTGAGATATTTTGGCTAGTCAAATATTTTGAAAGATGTTATAATGGCATATTTAACTTGTTAACTTGGACTAAAATGACAAAATCATGCAAAGGAAATTAAAAGGCCCTATGAAAATTGGGTTTCCAATCTTAAATTGTGCAAAATCCTTATGAGAATCATTTTTTCACTTAATAAATGTATAAAGTCCCTATGAGTAAAGAATTTCCACTCCAAAAAATGGACAAAATTCGGATGGAAGGCGAATTTCACCTTAAAAAATGCATATAGTCCCTATAGGAGTTGAATTTCCACTCTTGGGTATAAAAACCAAGTGAAAAGGCCAAAAGTCCCTATGCAAGTCATTTTCCCATTGGCTCTATACTTCGAAAATTTTGAGAAAAGATTAGAGGGAAAAAATTATTATGGACAAGAATTTCCCCTTTGTCCCTATGTTGGTCGTTTCTCCACCAGTCTAGTACTTAGAATAATATTTTTAGCTAAAGTGAGGAAAGTCCTCATGGATAGAAAATTTCCACCTATCCTTCTTCTAGGGATATTTTTTCCCCTTGAATACTATAGTGAGTAAATAAGAGAGTTTAAATGTTGGGATCATATTTGTCCCTATAGGGATCAATTTTCCCCTTGTTGGGAAAGTGGACAAGTAAAGTAGGTGTCGTTGAGAGGATCAATTTTCCCCTTTGAGGGATAAATGTAGAGAACAAAGAAAGTTTGAAGGACCTCAATAGTCTCTATAAGGAACAAATTTTCCCTTTTGAGAAATAAGTAAGTACGTGAAAGGAAATTTGAAAGAACTTGTTATTCCCTTTTATGATTGAATTTCCACTAGGGAATAAGTAAAATAATAAAAATAATCAGTCCCTATGTCAATAAATTTTTCCTTTGAGGACATAATACATACTCCAAGATAAATTCAAATGAAAGTAAGAGGGGGTCCTTATACATGTCATTTTTTCACCAAGGTTGGACATGACAAGAAAATAATTTTAAACAACATGAATTTTTCCTTTGTTCACTTTGAATTCCTACTAAATAGACTTGGACAATTTATATGATGGATTTAATGATGGTTGATGTTTTCCTTAGAGGCATCAAGCTTCCCTTTGAGGTTGTAAAATGAAATTAAATAAAATTCAAAAGGAGATGAAATAAAATTCAGTTTTCATGAGTCCCAAAATATTAAGAGGCAAAAATATTTTATCCCACACTAACCGTGGAAGTGAAAACCAAAGCTAAAACTCCATTTAATGGCCATTAAACAAGAGCAAGAAAGCACAATGTTAAGCATGGACTAAAGTTTATAGACGATTGAGAAAACAAGCAGAAGATATCTACAAGGAGTTCAAACTAGGAAAAAGAATGAAAGGGCTTCAATCTTGGCAAGGAAAATTTAGAAAATAAGGAAATCATAACTCTTTGAAGACAAACAAATTGAGATCAAGAGTTGGGAAGTAAGTCTACAAGTTGCATATTTAAAAGGAAAAATATGAGGAGCAATCAAAGCCCCATGAAATTGCAAGTATTTGGCTTCTAATCAAAACATTTGAAACTTTCCCAAAATAGGCGATTTTAAGAAAAATCAGAACTCTAAAAATATAGGTGACAAGGTTACTCAAAGTGCAACATCTGATCTAAACTTGAATCAGAGCTAGG
Source organism: Chamaecyparis obtusa (assembly GCA_027943335.1). Classification (NCBI taxonomy): domain Eukaryota; kingdom Viridiplantae; phylum Streptophyta; class Pinopsida; order Cupressales; family Cupressaceae; genus Chamaecyparis; species Chamaecyparis obtusa. Next base: position 625,870 of record BSBK01005014.1, read on the forward strand.
ATTTAAGAGTTAAGAGGGTTGCAAGTTCATGAAATATTAGAAACAAGTATAAATCATAAAAAAATCCTAGAGGCCTACTTTCGTTCGAATTCACTCCAGGACACAAGCAAAATATTTTTTGTAAGGGAAACCCATCAATTTAGGCAGAAATATTTCCCAAGTAAGTTGATTGCGGACTTGTTCTCATAAAATCATAATTTTGTTCATGAAGGGAAGGTTTGGTTTTTTTTCCTTTAAATATCCAATTTTTAATACGAAGTCATGTTTTGCAAGGTTTATCAATCTAATCAGACCTAGTTTGCTGAATTTTCCTTCATACTAGCATCCTCATATTTTTTTTTCCTAAATTTCATGATTTCAATCTTCTAATTTCTAAGTTTATAAAAAAGAGATATTGGTAGCTCTTTCAGATTCAAGCGTCTTTAGAAAAGTCTACAGACTTGATTTTCAGATTGTCTTTAGAATTTTAATTTTTTTCCTTTGTTATAAACTTTGTTTGCAACCTTCATTGCTTGATTTTTCTAAGTTATAAGCTTCAAATTTGTAAAAAAATCAAGAGTACTAAGGTATGAAGTTAGTTTCTCAATCATATTTCTTAATAAGGCACTAACTTCTAGCTTTGTACAGATCAAAAGGTAAAGAAGGATAGTTCAAGGAGATCAAGTTAAAAGTACGATAACACTTCAAACCTGGGAAAAATGAAAGAAAATTCAAGGATCGAGCTTGGAGGAATTATTTCAAGATCAATCCTTCATCAAGTAGGGACATGGGACAAATCTTGGTTTAAAAAATGAGATAGAATTCCTGGACAAGTTCAAGGACAAAGGGAATTCAAAGACCATGAAGAGGAAAAGTTCCATCAAAAAATGAATTAACAGAAGGAATGAAGGAGGATGCATGAGGTAAATAATAAGTTGATGTGATATCAAAGATACATGGGTAAAGAAACTCAAATGGAATATGGAATCAAAGATGCAAAGTGTAATGGGTCCAAAACTTCTGCAATATCGGTACAACATGATAATGATCAAACAAGTAAACCATGGGAGGTTCAAGGTTAATTCATTCCATATGAAAGAATGATTCCAACACAAAGGTTGGAATAGTAACATGAACAAAGACATAGGGACAAGTATGAAGTCGAGAACAATGAATAATTTAAGGATAATATTCCCATCAAAAGAGTGATTTTGATAATGATTGAGTCATGCAAGGAAATAGATTAAATATACCAGGGAAGATGTTAATATGTTCAATTGATTGGACCACAAATAAAGTCCAAAGATGAAGAAGATAAGGAATTCCAAACAATGAACGTGGAAATACAAAGGGTTCGAGTATTACAAGGACTAGACATCCAATAGAAAGGATCCCACAAACAAGGAAGAATTCCTTAAAAAAAAGAAGTGGAATTGATATTTCAAGTTGACATACAGAGTGCATTTAATGCATTTCCAAAATGTAATTTTTTCATTGGTTCTCATATCAATAAATTTTCTCATTGGCCCACAAGGTGGTGCCTCATTGTAATTAGATGAGCATTAAATATTTGCAACACCCCTAATTAGGGTTTTTTTATGAATTAATATGGGCCATCAATTTTAAATTGATCTTAGTCATTCATTATATTTGAGGCTCCTATATAAACCCCACTCCTCTCATTTGTAAAAGGAGACTTGTTGAAATTGTTGCTATGATACTACCAAATTATTCTTAATTCATTGTTGGTCTTTACATTGAATTGCTTGTATAATTTTGGAGCAATATATGATTTCCATGTTTCCTCACTTAGAGTAGGATTTACTTATGTTGATATGAACTATTATTTAGTTAAATGGAAGATATTTTGGATGCATCTTTGTGGAAATTGGCTAATCCATACCACTAGCACTTTATTGATTGTAAGTTTTCCTTGTGTTGTGATGCAGTCAAGGATGGCGGATCCAATGAAGGACAGTCCAACCTTGCAGCCAATTACGAACACAACAGAATAACACAATACAAGAAAATATTTCATTCAATTTCCATTAACATGCCTGTGTAGGATTTGAGAGATACAAATCCACAGAACGCCAAGAATACTTGCATGCAAATAACCTGTTACAGGAGAGAAGCAGAAAGAAGCAAAAGGCAGAACTCATAAGTTACTCAAAAAAATGAGAGCAAAATTGTGATCCAAGTTAATGAAAAAAAGATTTACAAGGTTCAACCTATAAAGGTGAACAAAACCCTAAAGCCTAAAAAAGCTAGGTTGCACATTATAATTAATAAAGATATTAATTATAATGCACCTAAGAGATAGCTTAAGAAAATAGAGTAATAAATAACTTAATTAATTAAACCGAAGTGATTTAATTAATAAGTGTAAAATATAATTACTCTAACAGCCTGGCTGTAAGGCCTTCCAGGTTAGGGCCAATTACAAACAATAGTAATTCTACAAGATCAACAAGATCCAAACCAACACCAGCTAGTCCAGTTCTGAGACAAATCAGTAACTGATGGAAACCCTAAGACAAATCTAAACTTGTGCTCGCAAGCCACCAAGAGATCTCCTTGTCTCCAAGAAAACCACTAGCTCTGCTATTACAAACTATCAGAAATCAATTTGATCTACCATATCTCGTAGGATCCAATATCTTTTCCACAACTTCACTTTTGTTTGTCACTCCTGACTCCTCACCCCTAAACAACTACCCAAACACTTCTTAAATACTAATCTTCAGCCACAAGTCCGCTGGAAGAAACAATTAACTCCTAAGCCAAGTCAAAATCTACTACAAACAAATATTAAATACAATACAAGTCGGCTCTCAAATAACCTTACAATTATTTAATTCTCCATGTCGGCCTTAGATCTACATAGGAGAATGCAACAAAAGCTACCAACAATAAATGCACCAAGTCGGCGAACCAAATCACCAAGAACTCTAGTCGGGAAACAACCGAGCCAGCTAGGCATGACCGAGCAAGCACGTGGACCGAGCACCATGAGCATCACTGAGTACAAGTTCTACCGAGTGCTAGAGGTTTCACCAAGTTCCTTCAGCGATCGAGCTTCCTTTAATAACTGAGACCGTCGGTTAAAGCTACAATTGAGTACCATAGAACCAAAATAACACACGACCATGCAGATTCACTGAGTACCCTAGAATGCCCCTGCATCAGACACCCCAGGTTCCAAAAGATGTTCATATGTGAGAAGAGAATCTTCTGAGATTTAGCACGTAAACCCCGAACTGGTTCTTCACATACAAGTCCTCCAACTTTTTTCTTTGCATACTCTTCCACTTTAGTTTCCTCTGTCTTTTCAAGTCTTTCCTTGATAACACACAGGTCTGTTCTCCAAACTGATCATCCATACCTTCAGGATTTGCCAACCCAACTCGGCTACCAATACTTATAATCCTTCTACCGAGTGTTGTATCTGGAAAAGGCATCAGGGAAAACTTCCTGTCATCCTTCTCAATAGTAAAAACATTCTTGACACAATCATACATAGCTCTGCAATCATATTGCCAAGGTCTACTGAGCAATATATGACAACTATTCATCTCCACAATATCACATAACACAAGATCCTTATACTGGACAATCTGAACATTAACAAAGCATTGTTATCTTACTTCTAGAGCATGAACATTTTGCAACCAGCCAATCCTATAAGGACAAGGATGCTTCATTCTTTCCAAACCAAGTTTCTGAACCATGTCCTTAGCAACAAGGTTATCAGTACTACCACTATCAACAATAACATCGCAAAGTTTACCTTCAGACTTGCACCGAGTCCTGAACAAGTTACTCCTCTAACAAGGTTCCTCCTTTGTAAAGAGCAATGTTCGCCGAATCAACAAGTTCTCAGATTCAGGTTCATTCTGAATGTTCTCATTCACCATAGCAGTTCATTGGTCACCAAGCTTCTTCTATGTACACTCAAAAGAACGGTGTCCTTCTTCACCACAGTTATAAAAATTACCCTTAAAGATAACTCTACCTATCTTCTTCTTTAGTTCTATAGGTTTCTGTTCATCTTCTGAAGTCGGTTTATCCTTCACCGAGTGATCAATATTTTCCTTCGCTCGGGGATTACCATGTTGTTTCCTTTTCAACTTATCTTTGCCTTCAGAGCATATTGATAAGCAACTTCAACAGAATCAATCTTCAACATACCAAGCTCATCCTGAATATTGAATCTCAAACCATTCACATACCGAGCTACTTTTTTCTTACCAAGTTCTCTGTGTCCAGACTGAATAGTATGCTTGTAGAAATCCTCGGTATAATCTTCAATAGTCAAATCCTTCTGTTTCAGATTTTGCAACTTCTTAAACAAGTCAAGCTAATAATCAGCAGGTATGAACTTAGCTTTCAATTTAGTCACCATCAACCTCCACCGATTGATCTTCATTTCACTTTCATCTTCTCTATCTCTTTGTAATTCTTTCCACCAAAGAATAGAATGTCCTTTTAATTTTGTCTATGCCAACCTCACCTAAAGAGGATCTTCATTTTCTTCAAGCTCAAAGAAATCTTCCAATTCACCAATCCCATCGATCAAGTTCTCAGGTTTCAAAGTACCAGAGAAAGTAGAAACTTCCATTCAGTAACTATTACTCAATTGAGTTCCAGATCTATGCAACTGAGTTGGTCTATCTTCACCAGATCTATCCCTTGGGTCATCACCACTAGATCCAACAGCTTCAAAGTCTTCTATAGCTTCCTCATAACCATCCTTAGTGCCACCATTCTGAGGTACACCAGTCATAGCTCTCATGATCTCATCGATAATGTCATTTTTCATTAACTCCATCTTAGATCTGAAATTAGATTTCACCTTCTCTGTAATCCTAGATTCCATAGTATCACAGAGATCCATAATCACCCTAGGGTCCAATCTTCTCGGAGGCATCCTTAAAGATAAGAAAACCCTTTGCAACAAAACCCTACACTGACCACCTTGTGACAACCTCAAATTTGTATGCAAGTCAGATCAACCTGCCACCTTGCATGAACAACTAGGTCAAGATTCCACAAGTTCAATGCCACAGATCTGCAACTCAAATCATACAATCTCTTCACCAATAAGATCAGCTCATCTCTGATACCACCTGACATAGTCAAGGATGGTGGATCCAATGAAGGACAACCCAACCTTGCAGCCAATTACCAACACAACAAAATAACACAATACAAGAAAATGTTTCACCCATTTTCCATTAATATGCTCGATTGTAAGGCCTTCTGGGTTAGGGCCAATTACAAATAATAGTAATTATGCAAGATCAACAGGATCCAAACCAACACCAACTAGTCTAGTTTTGAGGAAAATAAACAACTGATGGAAACCCTAAGGTAGATCTGAACTTGTGCTCACAAGCCACCAAGCAATCTCCTTGTCTCCAAGCATGCAAACCACTAGCTCTGCTATTACAAACTATCAGAAATCAATCTGATCTACAAGATCTCGCAGGATCCAAGATCTTTTCCACAACTTCACTTTCATGTGTCACTTCTAACTCCTCACCCCTAAAAAACTACCCAAACACTCCTTAAATACTAATCTTTAGCCACAAGTCAGCTGGAAGAAATAATTAACTCCTAAGCCAAGTCAGCTTCTACTACAAACAAATATTAAATACAATACAAGTCGGCTCTCAAATAACCTTACAATTATTTAATTCTCCATGTCGGCCTCAGATCTACATAGGAGAATGCAACAAAAGCTACCAACAATAAATGTACCAAGTCGACCAACCAAATCACCAAGAACTCCAATTGGTAAACCAGAACTACCGAGCGCCAGAGAAACAACTGAGCCAACTAGGCATGACCAAGCAAGCACGTCGACCGAGCACCATGAGCATCACCAAGTACAAGTTCTACCGAGCACTAGAGGTTTCATCGAGTTCCTTCAGCGACCAAGCTTCCTTCAATAACCTAGACCATCGATTAAAGCTGCAACTGAGTACCATAGAACCAAAATAGCACACTACCATGCAGATTCACCGAGTACCCTAGAATGCCCCTGCATCATGTTGTCAACTAGAAGTTTAATGAGATTCATTTCAATTATTATTTGCACATTGATATGTATTCATTGGTGGTTTTAATGTAATGGTAATAGTTTGAACACCTTATATTTCCCTTAGAATATTGCACTATTTTGGTGGAGTTTATGACAAGACCAAGTCTAGTAGAGTCACAAAGGCCTTGACCATCTCTTACATTCTAGGAGTAGAATAACTTTCTTAACCCTTTTCCCTTTGTAGTTTGTTTGATGAGAAGAACTTGAAGTAGTTTAAGTCCATTAAATGAAAAATGTAAGTCCATTTGTGATACCTAGCATATCACATTATTATAATTGATTTAAGTCCACAATAAGAAGGAACATTGGGGTGGTCTGAATTGATCATACAATCCATATACATTGTTTAGCATATAAGCTTCCTTATTAAAGAGAGAGTTGTGTACTCACCTAAAAAGGGTATAGTAAACCCAAAGCTCCTAATTTAGATAAATTGCCTAAAAATCCTAAATCAAAGGCATATATTAACTAGACCTAATTATAAAATTATTTCATCAAACTTGCTTGCATAATTAAGTCAATTCCCTAGTCAAATCGCCAAATAAATATTGAATCAAGGCATAAAGGTCATTAAATTACTAAATCTATATATTTAGTTAAAATTATTAAACACTTTTATTTAAAAGAACCCATTTTCCCATCCCCACACATGTATGAGCACATAAAATCCAAATAAAAGTAATGAAAATGGGATATTTACCAAATTTGTCACATTCTCCCCTAAACAAATACAAATTTGACCAATTGTGTTCCTTTCACATGGATTGAATCACATGGATTAAGGGAGGACCAATCTTGTCCTCTCCTCACCATCGAATCTTGACCATTCGTTTTGGTGAAACTTCTATAAAAAGGAAGTTCTTCCTAGCTCAAATCATCCTATGTTTTAATAGTAAAGGAACTTTTCCATTTTAGTTGCTCATGTATCTTAGTATGCATTGTTCTTAGCTTAGATTCATTAATTTAGTTTTCTTTCAATCAATGTTTACTTTTATAGCTTAAATCTTGCATTGTACTTATATTTAAGCATAGAATCATCAATCTTTTATCATAGCTTTGCATTTACCATTTTGAAAGATCTTTTGAGAGAAGAATGCAAGTATTGCAATATATCATACTCATGCAAAAATATTCCATATTAGGGAAGTCAAGTCACTATTCTCATGCTTAATCTGATGAGCACCATTCATGGACTACAATCACCCTAATTAGAAAGCAATAGATCAATTTTAATGGGTTTTATGTTAGTTTCTTTGGATTTTGAGTATCTTATTAATAACCCCACTAATGTAATGATTAATTGAAGTGTCAGTGTTTTTTGGTCAAGACCAAAAAATACACACCCATTTTTTGGCACTCAATGTGGGGCTAGATCTGAATTTGGCCTCATTTCCCATGTATTTTTCATAATTTGTGAAACCTCTCTATTTCTCATACGGTTGGGTAAGAAAATCATAGGAGAGAACTTTTAGACGGCTTATCATTCTATGATTAGAGAAATTTCATATGATTATATGGTTAGGTTGACTTTATTGTATTGGTAGGTGAGAAATCTCGTACAATTATATGGTTAGATGAACTTTTACGTATTTCTCTATGAAAGTTATTGTACTATTTAATGTTGTTTTAGAGCTGGATGTGGTTCATCATATAAAAAAAAGAGTGAATTTTGCAGGATGTTTTGAATGATTTGGATTTATAACCAACTAATGGTGTTTTTTTCTCTCTACCTAATCATTTCAATAGCCTAACCATTCCTTGGAGATCATTTGTGAGAATAATCTATTTTCAAAGGAATTATTAACCTATTTGAGAGAAACTACTAAGGTATTTGTAGTTGTAGAACAAGTGTTGAAGATGAATAATTCTAAATTACTAATCATTGTTTTTAAGGTTACCTAATCATTCCAACTAGACTTTGTGTTTGATTAATCATTTTATTAGGCACCTACATAATTAGAGGATTATTTTAATTTTATTTGTAAAGCACTAGGGGAGTATGCTCTTTTCCCTTTTGGGAGAATAAAAAACCTAGATGTGTGGAACTTTTTATTTGCAAGTGATCTTGTGGGGAATGAAGATATATCTTGCATTCTTGGAAGAAGCAAGGAATATTAGGAGATTATGCTCTTTTCCCCTTGAGGGAAAATAAAAAATCTAGACCTATACTTTTCCATCCATTTCTTTCATGTTAATCCTTTAGAGGGCCTACTGGTTGAGAAAAAAATATCACTGGAATGACCCAAGTGGGAATAAGAATAACACCAACCCTTCCTACCCACTATAATCAAATACCTCTTTTATATTAAAATCTCAGAGGATGGGTGCATCTTTTCATAGGGCTATAGGCCTCAATCATGCTTGTGTGACTATGAAGGAGGTATTTGAATAGATACCCTTACTAGACACCTTAGAATAGAAGCTACCAAGTTCACCCCTAAAAGTGTGATCATCTAAGTGCAAGGAGGATAGTAACCTCCCCAAGACAATCTCCATATTGTTCCTTCCTTGGAACTTGGAGTTGGATAACATGACATTGTTAGCCTATTGCATGGTTAGTAGTGGTCATATTCTGATTAGATTTGGAATGTGTACCTAAGTTTGCGATCGAGGGCTTTCACACCTAGCCAACTTCTTCTAGGGATAAAATGTGTTTGATACCCCTTCACTTATGTTCTTAATGTGCATATTTTACACCACCAACGCTCACAAAAATTGCATAAACACAATCAGATGCAATAAAAATCCAAACATGATCAGTCTGACTTGTCCAAAAATTCCAAAATTTTAAGTGGAAAAATGTCTACACCATGGTTTCATCATTTTGAAAAGGTATTTTATTGTACAATAAGGGTGCTTCATCATATGAATCCATTCTTCTATCGCATTTTCCAGTCAAGATTATCATACGATCCATTGTCAAACTTGTTAACATTGAAACATAGAATTTTATCATATTGGTCCCTGAGTTTCCTCATATCACCTTGACATTTTTTAATCATCTGATGAGAATTAATGTATGACCCCAGTCTTCTATTGTACCAGGTTTTATCGTCTGGCTTCCAAAGAGATAAGTTTGAATAGTTACTTCAACATTCTTACCTTCAGTCCAGTTGTCCAAGTGAACTACCTATTTGTCCTGATCTAACATATCGATGTGTATCATTTACGATAGTAAATCTTCATCTTTTGGTCTTTATCTTGGTTATTGAACACTTGAATATTCTTGATCTCTTTTCATCAATCAACACAATCAAATTGGTCACAAGTTTCCTTTACCTAATCATTCAAGTCTTAACTTTGATGCCTTATACATTATTCAAACTCAAACAAATCCTCAAACACATATTTTCATCCATCACCTAGGACAGGTCATCACTTTGCCAACCAGATATAGACCTAATTCTTTTGGGTTCTTCTAGCTCTCGGTCACATTGATATTTCATGCAACTAAAAACTATAAGTTAAAAACAAAGGGCTGATTTGAAATGAAAGACTATAGAGACTTCTATTACTGAGCCATCAGTATATCACAAACTGAAATCAAACTCTAAATCCAATTCAAAACCTAAATCAAAGTCAATAACTCACCATCACTCTTCAAGAATGAAATATATTGAGCCAAATATGTTGGGGATCCATTCAAGGCCACTAGAGACATCATAGTGATGGTTCTTCCTCAAATGAAGAACCCACATAAGAAGAAATTCATAAATATGAACAAGATAAACACCTCCAGAAGATGATTCAAACCATCATGCACCTAGACAAAGACAAATAATTCATGCATTTAGCTTCCCTGGGTGTTAACATTCCTCCTAAATTTTATATTGAAAATTAATACTAAAGGGAAAATAATCTCCTATCACAATCCTGAATAAAAAAATACAAGACCTAAGATGCAAACTCATGTAAATCCAAAAGGAGAAAGAACAAACGTCAAACACATATTTATTGGAATCTATATGTCCTTTTCCATCTGATTTCCTCCCAAGGTAGAAGTGCCTAAGTATGAAAATAATGATGGAAATGGTGACCCATAAGACCATGTAAGGGATTTTTCTACTCTTGGGATGGATTTCATGCATGAAAAGACCTATCTCATGAGACTGTTCCCTAGGAGTCTCGGTGGAAAATCTATGAGTTGGTTCACAAAACTTTCACCAGGAATCCAAACATTTGATGAACTTTTCAAGAGATTCATCCAACAATAATATTACAACATCCAACACACAATCACCATTCTCGACATGTGCAACATAAAAAAATATAGTGGTTAGCCTTTCGTCACATTCCTCCAAAGATGGGGAAGAATCTTTGCATGATACCCAAGACAAATTCCAAAAATGAAGAGATTGACAATTTTATCAACAACCTCATGTTAGAGATGAAATTTTCACTACAAATGTAGACCCACCCCACTTTTGACAAGTTGGTGGAGTGTTCTATCCAAATTGAGGGTGTCCTTGTCAAGAAAGGAGAAACCACTTTGCATAAAGACAATAAATCAAACAATTTTAGTAACAACCATAACAAGGATACGAACAAGTACTGGAACAAAACCAAAACATGTGGTCAATTATGGGGTAGTTGGTGAAACCAATTCCAAACCAAAAGAACTGTTCTTTAATATTTCTAGTAGGATTTAGGCTATTAAGACTAGAACTAATACTCAATCAAACCAAATAGTCACTTAAGAATCCAACAAAGACAAAGCATCATGGGTACCTATAACTAAGCCCGACTTCACTCCTCTCAGAGAACCTCTCAACACCACTTTAAAAATATTGTTGGCTAACAAAATCATTCCCTGTTTAGATAACTCAAAACCTTGGGAACCAAAAGTCAAACCCAAGTGGTGGAACAACAACCACTACTGTGACTACCATCTCAACAAAGGACATTTGAATAACAAGTGCATGAAGTTGAAACATGTCATTCAAGATTTAATCAATAACAAGACCATTACCATGGATGATCATCATTCCAATAACAATCATAAACCATTCAAAAAACCTATTCCCTCCTACAAAAAAAGAGAATTGTAAAAACTAGGGAAAGAAGCCAAAGTAAACTATACCTATACCAACAGTGACAATGTGATAAACATGCTCAAAACATCCAATCTCTTTGTTAATATGATCATGATAAAAGAAAAAAAAGAAGAATCATCCAATGCAGTGACCCGAGGCCAAGCCAAAGTCACTCTCAAAGGGGTAGGTCCATCCTCCTCTTCCAAACAACATGCTACCTTAACATGCACTGTTGACTGCTAATGTGCCAAAGGATCTTGATGTCTATCAATTCAAATCTATGCTCAGTCATATAAGCTTGCAACATTACCCATCTTTCTCTAAGGAAGATTAAAAATATTTGAACCATCAACATAATCAACCCTTGCACATCGAGGTACTCATTCATAAACATCGTATCAAACATGTCTTGATAGATGGAGGTTCTAGTTTGAACATTTATGCTCTCAGCATAGCTAAGGTGTTGGGATTCTCAGAGAATTTTATTGATCCTCAAAGGAAAATAACTATCAAAGTTGTAAGTGTCAGAATAACTGAGAGGGGGGTGAATCAGTTATCCAGTGTCCCAATACAAAATATATAATCCAAAACAATTTTACTACTTCTGCTAGTTGGTAAACATAAAATACTTCAATTGTCTATGTATTTACTGATTGTCAGTCTAAACTTTGTAATAATTACTGATTAAATCTAACATGTAATATGCAAAGTATGATAACAAAAAAATATCACAATCAACACATAACACAAGAGATTTAATGCGGAAACCCTGTAAAGGGAAAAACCACCTGGGACTGGCAACCCAAAATTGTTCACTCTTCTGAAGTGAGGTCAGTGAAGACCCAACCCTGTTAAAGGTTTACAAACACATTGTTAGGTGTGACGTTGTTAGAGGATTTTAGACCAGAAGTTATCATCCAACCATCAGTCACTCTGGGGTTGACAGGATAACAATGTTCACTCTATGAATGAAACATCAAAAGACTTTCATAGTCCACTCGGTTAAGAGATTTGACTGTGTACAATGGTTAAATATGTAACAGTAGATGATCTGCCTAAATACAACTTCAGTTTGCAGTTTATAGATCAATGTTCAGCACATTCAAATAATTCTGACCAATATAACACTTCAGATTCAATACTGTATCAACTTACTATCTATCAGTAATAACTCTCTATAGCTCAGTAATTGTTCTGCAACTCGGTTCTTATTAACCAGTATGATCAGAATGCATGAAAACTTCTCCACGCGATAATTCTATAGTATCTTCTTCTTCCGGCATCTTTTTCATAATGAAACCAATGTCTCTTATATAGACGAGTAAATCATTTTCTTTTCCTCCATTAGATTTTGCCGCTTAATCATATTCATAGATTTTTTCTCTTTAAGCTCCCTCAACTGATGTGTCAATAACATGTTTTAATCTGCTCCATTAGATCCCTTTTGATTTATGTTAGTTGTCGATCTTTATAACAAACTTTATCTGTTACCTTGATTTCATACACTTTATAGCTCATCACTTTATCAGCTAAACTGATCATTTAATTCCTTTCTATTTTGTTCGGTTAACAAAGAAATGCATTGATGAACACAAGCTTGGTTAATACTGCACTCGGTATACACTACACTTCATCGGTGTATACTGAAATTCTTTATTTACCAACAACACTACTTTGCATCTTTTAGCTCTATTCTTCATCATAGATTAATGCAACATAATAAAGTTAATTTCATCAAGTCATAGACTCATCAACAAGTTACTCAGTGTATTCCTTATCCTCATCTATCATATACATCTTCCTTATGTAGATATTTCTATTCTTCATCTCTTTCACCTTCCTTCAGATGTGTCGGTATAGTAACTTACAAGATAAGTACTGTCAAGCTAGTTGACATCAATGACAACATAATACTGATTTAATCACCTTGCATATCTAATCATCAACTTCTCAGTAATCTTGAATTACAGATTCTTCATTTTGGTTCTAAATCAGTTGTAGTTCATCAATCTCTCACTCTAGAGATTTCATGCAAGATGAGTCTCCAAACGTGGAAGAATATGTGGATGAGTCTAAAAACATGGAAGAATATGTGGATGATACATTAGTCAAATTTTTTGTGAGGACAACACACCGAGTTGATCTAGACAAGATTTTGAATAGAATCGAGAAATTCAAGCTAAGACTGAATCTAAAGAAGTGTACATTTGGAGTAACATCTGGTAAACTTTTAGGATATAGTGTATCAGTGAAGGGCATTGAGGTAGACCCAACAAATGGAAAATCCATAATAGAGATGCCACCACCAAAGAATCTAATCTATCTAGAGACTCATCTTACGTTAAATCTCTTGTGTTATGTGTTGATTGTGATATTTGTTTGTTATCATACTTTGCATATTACATGTTATCAAGATGAGTTTAAAAACATGGAAGAATATTTGTTTGTTATCAAGATGAGTCTAAAAATGTGGAAGAATATGTGGATGATACATTAGTCAAATCTGTTGCGAGAACAACACACCTAGCTGATCTAGACAAGATTTTGAATAGAATGGAGAAATTCAAGCTAAGACTGAATGTAAAGAAGTGTACATTTGGAGTAACATCTAGTAAACTTTTAGGATATAGTGTATCAGCGAAGGGCATTGAGGTGGACCCAACAAATGGAAAATCCATAATAGATATGTCACCACCAAAGAATCTAATCTATCTTGAGACTCATCTTGTGTTATGTGTTGATTGTGATATTTGTTTGTTATCATACTTTGCATATTCAATGTTAGATTTAATCGGTAATTATTACAAAGTTTAGATTGACAATCGGTAAATACACAGACAATGGAAGTATTTTATGTTTATCGACTAGCAGAAGTAGTAAAATTGTTTTGGATTATACATTTTGTATTGGGACACTGGATAATTGATTCACCCCCCTCTCAGTTATTCTAACAGTAAGAATTTGCCTAAGGAAAAGAATAAAATTCTAAGATCTAGAAGCTCAAGAGATAGCACAAGAGAGACAAATATGATATGATCAATGATCAAATAATTAAATAGAATGAATTGATTGATTACATACAATGTAGGAATTCTTGAATATATAGGCAGTGCGATAAGACTACATGATAAGGAGATGATAAGCTATGAACCATACTAGGTGGAAACACATGTCCACCAAAGGTGGATCATCCTCCATTGTACATCAAAGTATGTGCAACATGTGCAACAATGAGATGATGATAATGTGATAAGATCACTAAAGGTAGATCCCACACACAAAGATGTATGAGATGAAAACTATCACCATGTAAAGTGGAATTTCTCCTAACCATGTGCTAAAATGAAATGTAAACTCCTAGGTGTCTCAATGAAAACTAATATGAAAATGCATTATCCTAAGTAAACTTAACTAAAGTGTAATTAGTGAATACTTAATTACACCAACACCCCCCCTTAAGTGTAACTTAGGGGAATGCACTTAAGCTCACAAAGCTAGATGACAATGCATGATGGGTCCCAACTACTAGACCATGTTAGGTACCCATGTACAATATGCAAGAGAAATGTAATCTCTCATCAAGTGGAGAATGAGGGAAAAACCTCCCCCAAAAAGAGAGTTGAATACAATAATAGAATATGAGAGAGAAGACCTCATTTGAGGAAAATATCCCCCCATAAGAGAGAAGAAGTGGAAGAGAGACCAAGTAGCCCCCCCTCATTGTAGAATGAACACCAATGGTAGATGCTCTAGGCTCGATGTAGAAACTAATCCATGAGTGTAGAAAAACATTCCTACCCTTTGGAAGAAACAAGACCAAATATCCCCCCATAAGAGAGAAGAAGTGGAAGAGAGACCAAGTAGCCCCCCCTCATTGTAGAATGAATACCAATGGTAGATGCTCTAGGCTCAATGTAGAAACTAATCCATGAGTGTAGAACAACATTCCTCCCTTTTGGAAGAAACAAGACCAAATGTGTATATGTGAAGCCTCTTCCCCAATCTATAGGAAGAAACCTCAAAATGTATGAAATCTCTAAAACCCACTCAAGAGTCCCCATGTCAATGCTAAAAGGTGCCTCCTCCAAATCATGTGTACTAAGCCACTCTACTGAAAAAGAAAAATCAGGATCAATTGAGGATGAATATATAACATGTTCCAAAGACCCAAGTGTCTCCTTTGAAGATAAGGTGACCTCCTCCAACTGTTGTATCAAATTATCCACAATCATGTCACCCTCAAAATAATGATCAAGTAGAGAATGAAGATGAGGGCCAACATGCTCCTTCACAACAACTGAAGAAGGATCATCCTCACCAAAGAGAAAATTAATATCATAAATGAAGTCTCCCAAATCTGAAATGTAGGACTCTACAAACAAACCTGCAATGTCTGTCAACTAGTCATCCCATGGAACCAAGTTTGGAAGACAATGAATATCCTACTTAGTGAATCACCTGAACCCATGGTTGTATGAATGGAAGCATCATTGGGAGAAAGAGTAGAAGTAGTCTAAATAGGAGGAGATGAAATAGAAGGCTCAAGAACTTGATCATGAGCGAGAATACCCAAGTTCAAGTAGCCAAAACTCTCCTCAAGATCTAAATTGTCACTATAAGTGTGATCATATGCTAAAGAATCACTTTCATCAAGAGGAACAAAATTTGTAAAGGAGTACAACCAAGAAGAGTGATCCACCATCCCAATAGCAATAACTACTCCACTCTCCAAGTCCTTGATGGAAATTGAATCAGGTGTAAATTCCACAATGGTCTTTGTAGCACCATTTGTGATTTTATAGATGAAATGAAGGTTATTGGTCAAGTGTGGAACACACAACACATCATTTAAGTGTCCCTCCCTAACATCAATAATTCCTTTCCCCATCACATTCATGTAAGTGTGATTTCCTATCAAAATAGGTGGACCTTTGCAAGGCTCAAATGATGAAAACATGGATTGTGAAGAAGCCATATGATGAGAAGCCCCTGAATCTAGAAGCCATCTACCTAATTTAGGACTTGAAGAAGCATATAAACCTTGTCCTCTTTCAGTGACAAATGCGTGACCCTTTCCTTTATATTTTTATAAATTTTGTGAAGAAGAAGTTGAGGTAGACATCCTTGAAGGAAAATTGATCTTTTTCTTTACAAGAATATTCTTCAATTCATCAATGTCCTTATTATAAAAAAAGTGTTCTTCATGTCCATCCTTTTTGCAATATGCACAAAATGGCTTCTCCTTCTTTGAAAATTTACCCTTTTGAGGTGATGTAGAAGTGCCATGTTGTGTGGAAGTTAATTTTTCACTTTCATGTTGAGATTTAGACTTTCAATTCTTCTTCTTCTTTTGACTTTGATTGCCTTGACTCTCATGATTGGCCACTAGTGCCTTGGAAGTTGAAGACTTAAGAATCCCCATACTCATTAATTTGGTTTCCTCCAACATCAACTTTTCTCCAAATGCCTCAAATGAGGGTGTAGTAAAGGCACTTTCCATGGTCATCTTGTGAGTATTGTAGCTTGACACAAAGGCTACATATTATGAAGGAATATTTCCCATCATATGATGAATCAATTGTGAATCCTTGATGGTGATTCCACAATCCTTAAGTTGTTCTCTCAACTCATTGGCTTTGTTGATTAAATCTTGAATTGTGTCAAAGTTCTTAGGATCCAATTTGAGAAGTTGTGCTTGAATTGTGAATCCCTTATCCTCATCCACTTTACCATACAAATCTTAAAGTTTATCCCAAGCATCCTTGGCATTGCCTAAGGAGGAAATGTGAAATAAGAGATCTTGAGTAACACATGTTCTTATAATTCTGAAAGCTTAAGAATATTTAACTCTCCAATCAATTAATTCCTTATCATCTGCATTAAGTGTTTTAATTATTCCATCCACCTAATGATTTAGTCATTTTACCATTAGCTTTCTCCATACACTTTCTTTCCATGTAGCATAGTTATGTGGAGTTAATGATGGAAATCCATAAGCACCCATAATGAAAAATTGAAAGAGAACTAGAGATAAAGAGAAACAACCACACAAGGCACCCCCCAAACCACTCAATCAAAGAATCCCCTAGAATAGATGATTTGGGTACTTTATGTATAGTGCATGTACAATTTCCACTTGTCAAAATGGACCAAAGTGGACTTCTGATTTTGATTATTACAATAGAAAATATGAAGCTATAACAGACTCAAGAGGATAAGACACAAGATCACTCAAAGATCTAATCAATTACAAGTGCCAAAATAGGCCAAAATACACCATATTCTGAAAGTACTATGTCCACTCAAAATTTCTCCAAACTGATACCAAATTTGGAAAGTATACAAAAAAACATGCACTTTCAAAAACAATTGCACTTGAAATGGCCAAGCTGAGGCAACCAATAAAACCATTCTGAAAATTCTCAAGAAGGTTGTCAATGATTCTGGTCATGACTGGCACCTCCAAATAAATCCCACCCTCTGGGCCTATCATACTTCTTATCTCACTCCCATAGGAACCACCCCATATTCCCTTGTAAATGGTGTTGAAGCCGTTCTACCCATCAAGGTTGAGCTCCCATCATTACGTGTCTCCATGAAGAGCTATACCACCGAATATGAAGACAATCGCATGACACGTCTCACACAACTAGATCTCCTAGATGAAAAGAGACAAAAAGCATATGATCACCTGGTTGCATACCACAATTGACTCAAAAAGAGTTATAACAAGAAGGTCTATCCTAGAAAGTTCCAGGTCAGTGACATGGTCCTAAAGGAAAATTAGAAAGTGTAAGCACACCGAGAGAAGAAAGGAAAGTTCGAGCCTCCTTGGTTGGCCCCATACATTTTCACAACATGCTTCAGCTTTGGAGCCTATCATCTATCTACATCAGAAGGTGAGCCTTTGACTTGTGTGGAAGAGTTGATCTCAGTGTCGGGTCTGCAGGGTGAGTGTTGTCTAGCTCGGGTCTGGTGCAGGTCGGCTAGCTTGGGCTTTGGCATGATCTGCCTTGGATCATTCTTGGGTGATGTGTGCCCAAAAGTTTTGAAATCCACCTACGTATTAATCCCACATTGGTGAGGTGGGTAGTAACAAAATAATTTAAAAGAAAAGGCCTGCAGTATGTAAGCAAAGAGCTCCGAGGGATGGTGCTAGAGGACTACTCAGATGTTGTCGGCCTATGTACTGGCTATCTTCTACATTGTTGTACAGATCTGATAGGCCTGTCACACCTACAAGTCTGAACTAAGCGACAAATAGGAGTAGAGAACCTGAACCAACCCTAATATTTTTGCAAAAAAATGTAGAATAAAACCCAAATCTGAAAAATAACTCAAAACATAAAAAAAATTCCAAAAATCTATACCATATTGCAGATTGGACTGCCAAGTTCGATTTGCAAAAAAAAATTACCTCAGATTTGACTTTTTCCTAATATAGGAAAATTTATAGTCAAAATTTATGGAAATGGCCACCTAGGTGCAATGGTAAGGTCAGATCTTTCTCTAGAAACTTCCATAAGTTGTTGATATCTTAGATCTAAATCATGGCCCTCCAAAAGTTGAAGCAACAATGGCTCTTAAATGACTATGCAATGAGATCTTCTAGGGCTCTTATACCAGGTAAAAACTTTCCTAAAGAAAAGAATAAAATTCCAAGATCTAGAAGCTCAAGAGATAGCACAAGAGAGACAAATATGATATGATCAATGATCAAATAATCAAATAGAATGAATTGATTGATTACATACAATATAGGAATGCTTGAATATATAGGTAGTGTGATAAGACTACATGATAAGGACATGATAAGCTATCGACCATACTAGGTGGAATCACATGTCCACCAAAGGTGGATCATCCTCCATTGCACATCAAGTATGTGCAACATATGCAGCAATGAGAGGATGATAATGTGATAAGAGCACTAAAGGTGGATCTCACACACAAAGAGGTATGAGATGACAACTATCACCATGTGAAGTGGAATTTCTCCTAACCATGTGCTAAAATGAAATGTAAACTCCTAGGTGTCTCAATGAAAACTAATATGCAAATGCATTATCCTAAGTAATCTTAAGTAAAGTGTAATTAGTGAATACTTAATTACACCAAAAAAATCATACGATGAAGAGTAAAGGTCATCAAATAGAATTTTTGTGTTACCCATTAGAGTAGGGCCAATAGAAAGAGACATGATTTGTCAAGTGTTGGATCTTCCTCTAGCCTATAAAATCTTACTGGGAAATCCTTGGATCCATGATATGCAAGTTATTCCATTGACATATCACTAGTGTCTAAAGTTCCCACATAATGAAGTAGAAATAACCATACCAATAGATACGGGCTAACCTTGCAAAAAATTAAAATAAATAGAGAGTATGGTCCCTCACAATAAGGAAGCATCCTTGAATATAGAATAAGATGACAATAACATAGAGTCTCTCATGAAAATATTTGAAGATAATATGAAAATCAAAGTTTCAGGGATGGAAGAATATAGACTAGACTCACTTCCTTCTTTGATGAATCTCCCTACATCACCAAGGTCCTATAGGAAACCATCAACGTAATTTCAACTTTCCAATAGTAAAGCCTTAACTATTCATGAGGGAACCAAATTTGTAAAGGGTAGTGTATCTCTTGAGGAAGAAAATGTAGAAAACATTTTCCTCACATGGCTATGTAGAGGAGAATAAAATGATCAAGAGGTAAAACATGTAGAGATATCCCCAAAAAAATATGGGAAAGATTATGAGTTCAAGAAACAAATGGGATATAAAGGAAAAGGATCCATTGACAAAAATGAAAAGGGACTTATAGATCCAATACATACATAGTTTTGGAACTCAAAAGACAAAATGGGGTTGGGGTACCATGACAAAAGGTTTAACCCATCATCTAGAAAAGGTCCCATATTTGATCGAGATGAAGATTTTGATGATGAATTTGGGGAAGAAGCAGATATAGTACCCATGACCTTTGAAATGTTTCTACATATATAGAAAAAGAATCCCAATTATTAAGGGGAACCATACATCCCAAATCCTCTTAGAGATCCCTTTGAACCAAATCAACAAGTTTAAGAAGCACTGATAACTCAACAAGAGATAAATCACCAACTAACAGAGAATGAACTAGGATTAGATCTAAAAATTGAATAGGAGGAGAGACATCCTAATTGGGGGTAGCTAGTTATAGTTACCCATGTTCTTGATAGACCCCGCTATGCTAGTTATGATAAGAATTCTATATCTCAACAAAAAAATCCACAAGAAATAGAAAATCAATAAGAAGAGATCCTTACCATGGAAGAAAAAGAGGAACCTAAGACCATAGTACATTTCTTGAGTAGATATGAGGATATTCGAACTAATTCACATGAGTATGAATGTGATTCCCTCTCTAAAGCTACAATTGATATATAAGTGGATGTGATACAAAATTATGAACCTCATTATGAATAAGAAGAAATATAAAACACAAGTTCTACAACAACAACCCTTTCACCGAACATCAATTGGAACTTTGGGGAGGATGACAGATATCTTAATGTCATGACTAGACCAGCACAAAAATCTATTGATATTGTTCTTCTCAAATTTGTATTTGATCCAGATAGGGGAATCACACTAGAGGAGGGTCAAGGTTCTAACATTAGATCACACAGGTTAGATTCACATAATACTAAAAATGAATCTAATAGCGATGTTAGGATGCTTCATGATCTAGATATCTCTTTGGAGAGTAACATATTAGACCTTCTCTTGGTAGATGAAAATTTTGTTCATGATAATGTGGTGATGTCTCTAGAACCCTCTTATTCTCTATCCTTGAAACATCTTGAGCTAAATGAATGGAACTCACATGAGCCTATGAACTTGCTATCCTTTTCCAATGACTATAACTTGGATTTCTATCTAAACATTTTTTAACCTAATCATTTCTTCCAATAGTGCAATGAGTGTAAACATGGCAGAGGAGGACATTGAGTTTCTCAGTTGAAAAATAAAAAATAAAAAAGAAAAAGAGGTATAATGATGAAAACCACGTAGTGGGAATATCAGACCCAAAAATAGTAAAAATAAATGATGAATCCAATGGTGAAAACCTCTCTAAGGTGTTAAAGGATGGAAAAATTGATGTCTTACCAAAACATTTCCAAGAAAGGTCTTTTGTACTGATCGAACCCATGCAACATGTCAACTTAGGAATGACAGACTCTCCCCAACTTATACAACTAGAATAATCATTGTTAGTAGAGGAAAAAGAGAAATTCATCTATTTCTTCATAGATAGAAAGATCAAATTCACTTGGTCATATTCAGACATGCCGGGATTGGACATAGATCTCATTATGCATCATCTATCTATAGCTCCAGGAGTGAAACCATTAAAGCAAAAATAAAGAAAAATGCATCCGTATGTCTCCTTATTGTTCAAGGTTGAGTCATAAAAGTTGTTAAAGGCCAGTTTCATAAGGTCCATCAATTATGTTGAATGGATTTCAAACATCATACCTATTTCCAAACTAGATAAATCAATCCAGGTGTGTAAAAATTTTAGAGATCTAAATTGGGCTTTTTCAAAAGATGACTCTCCTCTCCTGAACATAGATATAATTGTTGACCTTACAGCTACATACAAGATGTACTCCCTAATGGATGGATTTTTAGGGTACAACCATATCAAAATTACACCATTAGATCAAGAAAAAATAGATTTCGCATGTTCATGGGGTGCCTTTTTTTGGAATGTTATGCCCTTCAAACTCAAAAATGTCAGTGCTACATATCAAAGGGCCATGACCACCATTTTTTATGATATGATGCATAAAAACATGGAAGAATATGTGGATGATACATTAGTCAAATCTATTGCGAGAACAACAAACCTAGCTGATCTAGACAAGATTTTGAATAGAATCGAGAAATTCAAGTTGAGACTGAATCTAAAGAAGTGTACATTTGGAGTAACATCGAGTAAACTTTTAGGATATAGTGTATCAGGGAAGGGCATTGAGGTAGACCCAACAAATGGAAAATCCATAATAGAGATGCCACCAACAAAGAATCTAATCTATCTGGAGACTCATCTTGCAACTGGTAGATAAAACTCATTCATTCACAAAAACATTGCATAAAGGAGTGGTGTTTAAATGGGATGAAACATGTGAGAAAAATTTCTAGAAAATCAAGGAATATCTAGAAAATATACCCATTCTTATGGAACCTACTCAAGGAAAACCATTTCTATTATACATCCCATCTACAACTACATCCCTTGGAGCTCTTTTAGCACATCATGATGAAATTGGGAAGGAAAGAGAAATATATTACATCAATAGAACATTGGTTTCCTATGAACTCAACTACATAATCATCAAGAAGTCTTGCCTAGTGTATCATCTTAAAATGGAAGCACTTCCATCTTGATAGGTTTAGCATCCTCTTTTAGTACATTTATCATGATAGACTTGCATTTAGGATGCATTTTGCACTTATCTTCTTCATTCTAGGTGAAATTAGGGTTAGGATACTGAAGATTCTCCTAAATTTCCCTCTTTCATGGCTCTATTTTCTAGGAAAGACTTAGAAATAGGTCCTCCTAGCCTTCATCATAGTCATCATAGGATTTTATGCTTATCCTTGGCATTCTGTCCTGTTCTGATATCATTTCTAGGTCTCTGGGCATCCCCGAGACCTCCTGTCTTGATTCTGATTAGATCTGGGCCCAAGGTCAAATTCGAGGTTGATCCTGACTAGGTCAGGATCAAGCTCAAACTTGACTAGGTCAGGATTGAGGTCAAACTTGACTAGGTCAGGTCCAACCTCGATTTCACCCCCCTCATTCAAATTTCTAGAATCCTTGATTTCCCGGCATCGGGCTTTTGGGATATTTATTTTCCCACCTCCAGGTTGGCCATTTCAAGTTTCGAGATGGTAAATCCTCTAATTTCATTTAATCTAGGTATATTTTCTAAAGGTTAGGACCTAATTGGGATTTAATTCTCCAAGGTGGCCCCTCTAGAGGATTGTGTCCTAGTTCACTATAAAAGGAGGCATTCCTCTCTCATTTTCACATCAAGTTTTCATGCTCAAGCACTCTCAAGAAAGGTGATTGATCGACCAACATCCATTATTCACATCTCTCTATCAAGTTTTGTGAGCAAGAAGATTTCAAGCAAGCAAGGAATGGTGAAGATGCAAGATAGCAAGAGGATGATATAGAAGATCAGGCCATTGTTGACATCAAGCATCTCTGTGAACACATATTTGGAGCAAGAGAGATCCTTTCTTCCTTGATCCACCATCATCAACTTTCAAGCATTCAAAGATTCAATCATGGAGTAACAATTACAGATTGTGAGTTTGGTAGAAGTACTTCAGCCTTGGGGGCTTGGTATGCTTTTCTATCTCATTCAAATCTATGCATTGTTATTTCATACACATTCATGCTAGGGTTTTGATCTAGATGATTAGATCTTGGCATTACACTTTCAATACATACACACACATATTCTATTTCAATCAGCTATTCATGGAGGTGGAGACCACCAAAACAAGGGTTTGACTAAGAAAAAACCCTATATAGCCACCCCAAAACCCCCTTTTTCAGATATCTGCAGTCGCTGTTTTGAGAATCAGAGGATAGATTTGAGTACCCTTTTTGCCAAAATTTTGGGATCTATGAACAAAATCAGAATTGGGTTTCAGAATAAAAATGTGGTATTTGACCTTTTATGAGGGTCAAACTCGACCTGCTACCGGAAAGATGAAACTTTTCTGGGTTTTCTCCGTCTCAGCTTTTTGATCATAGATCTGGTTGCAGAATCTTATGAAACCTCATACAGACTTCAGAAAATAGGTATTTCCAAATCAATTTCATAATGAGGTATGTATCTTGACCTAATTAATTTTCAAGTATTTACTCATGCTATGCCAATTCCAATTTCAATTCAAATGAATAGGTGTTGAATGTTAGGTACATTGCTAAGCTTCCATTTTTCCACTATTCATTTTGGTGAACCCATTTATGACAACTCTTTCTTTTATGGTGTTAAATTTAAATCTTGTATGCTTATAATATTAGATTTCTTTCTTGCATTTATATTTCAAAAATACAAAAAAATTGCAAAATTCCTTTAAAAATATTTACATTTTCATGCTTTTAGTGCTTTCTTTGTATTCAACATGTATGATTCTTGTTTTGAGTACTTTGATGAGGCTTTTATTGCACAAGAGGATAGATTCCCTAATGAGGTACATGGTAGTGAGGCTGAAAATGGTTCAAATACGGTCTCCATGAATCCTATTCTTATTTCACTCTCCTCCACAACCTCTCCAATTATCCTTTACCATAGGGTGTGTGCATGGTTACCTTCATGTCCCACTATTTGCAACATTGATAAACCTAAAATGATATATCCTACACCTTTGATGATGGTAAAAGGATGTCCTCGTATAACAATTAAGGGTAAACATAGAGATCCTTTGGATTTCTTTGATAACACTGATTCCATTTCACATGCTTATCACACACGGAATAACCCTCAGCCTACTATTCTAGTTTCTTTACCTCCTTCTCAACCTATGCTTCCTCAAGCACCTAGGTATCCATCTACCTTTAAGGAGTAGAACTTAGTTGACCAATTACGTGCTATTCCTACTAAGATATCTTTATGGGAATTAATTTAAACCTCCCTGACATATCATGAGGCATTGCAAAAAGCTTTATCTACTCTTCCTTCTTCACCTCCTAATCAAGAGAACATTCATTCTATTTTGGATTGTATGCATACTATGCCTTCTGTACCTCCTATTGTGTTTTATGATAATGACTTACCTTCCCTAGAGGTGCAGAATCAATATGATTCTTTTATGGTGGATGTCTCTATTAATTAGAGTATCATTCGAAGAACTTTAATTGATAATGGATCTGGACTTAATGTTTGTAGCATGGATATGCTCAAGGAAATTAAGGCTGATCTTTCTACTATTCAACTTGATAATGCTCCTATATGTGGATTTGACAATATTGCGAAAATAACTTTGGGCATTATTACCTTACCTATTAAAGTTGGTCCAATTATTCTAAATACTCCTATTCATGTTATGCCTGGACCTCTCAATTATAATCTTCTTTTAGGAAGACCATGGTCACATACTATGCATGCAGTTCCTTCTACTCTTCATCGCAAGGTTAGGTTCATCTATAATAACTTAATGTATACATTACATGTGGATGATGCCCCAAATCCTTGCTTAAATGTTGAATATGCCAAAAACTCTAAACCTATTCAACCTAGTAAAGAGATTGAAAAACAATTGGAGATACAACAATCTGAGATAAGACAACCTGAGATTCAACAAAAAGAAGCCCCATCTTCTTCTTTCTTGATTGAGGATGATTGGGGGACATTGGATTTTAATCCTATGTTTATTGGAGAATACAAGGTCTTTGATTTTGAATTCATGAAGTAGTAGAATGAATTTGAGAATTTTTTTTAATTTCTTCTCCGATGTCTGAAGAATTAAAAAGTAATTTTGTTACCGCTTTGATTAATGAAATGCTTGACACTATAAAGCCTGATTGTTATGACATTGTGACATATGCCACTCCTTGGACTCCCTCTGACATGACTGATCGATATGGTCCTAGTTATCATTTGCTTAAGAAATTAGGATTTAATGGAAAAGGATGTGGTAAATATGAACAAGGTATACAAATACCTTTGGATAATGAAGTTTATGATCATACATATGGATTAGGATTCAATCCTTATAGACAACCATCAACTTTTCCTCTTAATGTTAATCATATTTGTAGTGGACAGTTGAAGTTGGTTAACCCATTACTTATTGACCTTAATCAACAATCCTCTTTGGATATTTTTCCTAAAGATGAAGCCTTAATGGAATTTTTAGGGGTTTATGAGGATTTACCTAAGTTTCATAAAAAATGAGGAAAGCCTTATTGTTTGAAAACTGATGCTTATTTTGGCAAACATGCAGAACATGATATTCTCCCTTTACCAATGGATCTTCCGGTAAGAAGTGATTTGTTAATTACTGAAACTATTGATATTCAAATGGATGAAACTGATCCTGAAAGGATGATAAAAATTGGAAAATGTTTGAATTAGGATGAACATGATCAATTGGTTTCCCTTTTTCTTGAATTTAAGGATATCTTCGCTTGGACATTTTCCTATATGCCAGGTATAGATTCTAAGATTGTTACTCATAACATTGTTTTAAAGACAAATATGAAGCCGGTGAAATAAAAAATTTGAAAGATGGATCCATGAATTGCTTTGTTAGTCAAAGGTGAAATTGAAAAACTATTGGATTCTAGATTTATCCATTCTATTGATTACTTAGATTGGATTTCAAATATTGTGCCTGTGTCAAAAGGAGAAAATAAGATAAGGATGTGCATTGATTTTAGAGATTTAAATAAGGCATCCTTGAAGGATGATTTCCCGCTACCTAATATTGATATGATTGTGGATTCAATAATGGGCCATGCCTTGTTATCTTTTATGGATGGTTTTTTGGGATATAACCAAATCTTTATTCCCCCTAAAGATCAATTTAAGACTGCATTTATAACACCTTGGGGAACCTTTTGTTGGGTCATGATGCCCTTTGGATTGAAAAATGTAGGAGCAACTTATCAACGGGCTATGAATTTGATTTTTAATGATTACATTCATAAGATCCTTGAAGATTATGTGGATGACATCTTGGCAAAATCTATACAAAGAGAAGATCATGTTACTATTTTATGACAGATATTTGAAAGGATTATAAGTTATAATATGAGATTGAATCCTAAGAAATGTGTCTTTGGAGTTGATTCCGGTAAATTATTAGGATTTATAATCTCTAAGTGAGGCATCGAAGTAGATACTGAAAAGATTGAAGCTATCGTTAATATGCCTCCTCCTAAGAATATTTCCTAGTTACGCAACTTACAAGGAAAAATACAAGCAATTCATTGCTTTATTTCTAATGTAGCGGACCCGAACTATTCCTTTTAATTCCTTGCTTAGAAAGGATACCACTTTCTCTTGGAATGAGGAGTGTAAACAAACTTTTGAGAAATTTAAGGAGTATCTTGCAAATCCTCCTATTTTGCAGCCTGTAAATTTTGATAAACCATTTCAATTATACACTTCAGTGACTCCACGGGCCGTGAGTGCGTTGTTAGCTCAAATTGATGATAATGATAAAGAAAGACCTGTGTATTACATTAATCAGACTTTACTTGATTATGAAACATGATATATAGATTTAGAAAGACAACATCTAGCTGTAGTTTATGCATGTCAAAAACTCAGGCATTATTTGATAAATGCTGAAGTTAATGTGATTGTCAAGTTTGATCCTTTGAAACATATTTTCTCACAAACTGATCTCTTAGGCCAATTGGCAAAATGGGTGGTGTTTCTTATAGAATTTGATCTTAATTTTATTTCTCAAAAATCTATTAAGGGACAAGCATTAACAGATTATCTAGCCGAAGCTCCTTGTCCTTACCTAGATGAAAGTTCTACTTCTATAGAATTTCTTGATGATAATTTCCTAACTCTTCAACAGGAGGATATTTGGGAATTATATTTTGATGGATCTAAATGTAAGACAGGTTCTAGTGTGGGTATCATGTTGATTCCCCCTACAAAAAAACCCATCCCTTTATCATATAAACTAACCTTTCCTTGCACTAATAACATTGCGGAGTATGAAGCTCTTATTATGGGACTACGAGTAGCTTCATCCCTCAATATCAAACATTTACATATATATGGAGATTCACAACTAATAGTTGAACAGATTAAAGGAGGATATCAGACTAAAAATGCAAAAATGACACAATATAGAGATTTAGCTCTTGATGTGCTTTCACAATTCTCCTCTTATACAATTCATACTTTACCTAGAAAGGACAATTGACATGCAAATGCCATGGCTAGTGCAACTTCCTTGGTTTGTCTTGAGAACAATGTGAAAAAATTTCAATTTACTATACAAACTCTTAAATGCCTTGCAATTTCTGATAAGATTACCTTTGACTTTTTTAACTTGCATTCGGATGAATGGTATTCACATATTTTTCATTTTTTGAAGGATGGTACTTTTCTTGAATCAGGAACAAGGAACATGTGTAATCATATTAGGAAACTTGCAGAATGGTACATCATTTTAGGAGATATGCTTTACAAATTCTCTTATGAGGGATTATTATTACGATGTCTTAATAGAACTAAAATTCCTGTAGCTTTAGCAAAGGCTCATTTCGGTTCTTGTGGGGGACATTTTGGTTGAAAATCCTTGGTTAATAAATTACTTTGAATGGGATATTATTGGCAAACAATGGAACAAGATTCTTTCATGTTTGTTAAGAAATGTCCTCAATGTCGACAACATAGTAATTTGATTCATGCTCCTACTTGTGAGCTTCGTAATCAAGTTTCTCCATGGCCTTTTAGTGTTTGGGGTTTTGACCTTATTGGAAAAATATCACCGAATTCTTCTCAAGGACATACTTACATTCTCATCGCTACGGATTACTTTACGAAGTGGGTTGAAGCTGTCCCTCTTCGTTTAACAACGATGCATATTATTTGTGATTTCATCCTTAATAATATCATAACAAGATTTGGTATTCCTCCAACGATAATTTTGGATAATGGAACATCTTTTAAAAACAAAGAAGTTGCAAAATTCTTGGATAAATATAGGATTCAACATTGATTTTCAACTCCTTACTATCCTCAATCTAATGGACAAGTTGAAGCATTGAATGAAATTATTGAACAAATTTTGAGAAAAATAGTTAGTAAGCATGCAAAAGATTGACATACTCAATTGACTTATGCTTTATGGGCCTATAGGACTAGTGTTCATACTGCCACAGGTACTTCTCCTTATAACCTTGTCTATGGTTCTGATTCTATTATGCCTTTGGAACTAGAAATACCTTCTTTACGAATTTTGTTTCATGGGATAATTGATAAAGATACTTTTCATGAACAACTCTTACAAGAATTTGAAATGTTGGATGAACAACGAATACATGCATTAGAACATATAAAGCTTATCATAAATCTCTTTAGAAACAATACAATCATAAGGTAATTGAATGAACATTTGCGGTTGGTGATTTAGTCCTTTATGAGAATCAACGGAATGTGAATGCTTTACTAGGCGAAAAAGGAAAATTTAGCCCTAATTGGCTTGGACCTTTTATTGTTATTGAAGACTTTGGTTTGGGTGCTTACAAACTTGTTGATATGGATGGTGTTTCTTTAAAGGAACCCATTAATATTATGCATCTTAAACATTATTACCCTTAATCTCATTTGTTCCATGTGCATTTATGTGTTCCTTATAAAGATTTATTTTATAGGTTATGTAGTTTTAGTAAAAATTATATATTGAATATGTTTATGCACTTTCTTTCTTTTTTTATTTCTTTCTTTCTATTAAGTTTTATATTGGTGAAAGCATAGTAATCAAACATTGAACTAATTAGTAGAGAAAGTTTTTCATTCATCAAAAATAGTTTTCAAAGTTTTTGATACATAAGTGGCCAATGGCCCTATCTATCACTACGTCTATCACTATGTTTCTCTAATGGCCAATGACTCCCAGATCTCTCTGCTTTGTGGTGGGAAGATGAATATTTGTGTGTCCATGTAGGGCTCTTGGATATGCTCATACCCTGTACACATCCGTGGAGACTCTGTACCTTTGCCATCAACTTCTCCTCTCTTTCTCTGCACATTCTTAGCTATCATTGGATACATACAAAGATGTCAGCATGTTTTCCAGGATCTTTGTGACCAATGGAAGACTCTCGCTCATTGGCTGGTAGTCGATAGGATATAATGGTATCCTTGAGAATCTCAGATACAAATCTCCTCCACTCTACTATGCTAGCTATAGAAAAATAAAAATAAAAATAAAAATTTCTATCAGTCTACTATCCTATCTATTTAAATCACATATTCAACCAAATTTCAATCAAGTTCATACCTGGGTCTCCCTCCTGGACGTCACTAAAGTGCCTAGATTGTGGGGGCATGGAGTGACTACTCTCTCCACACTTGCTATATCTTGGTCTTGGTGGTGGTGTCTCTATGTGGGGCCATGGGGGCTGTCATGATCTTAGTAGTGATGCATGAGTAATAGGTATATCTGTACCAGTATCACCACCTAGGGGCATGTCCTCAGCCCTCTCCTCTACTCTCTCGTCATCCTCCATGGGATCTTCCTTGAAGATGTGCTCCTCCTCATCTCTGATATCCTAGTCCTCCTTAGTGGAACCACTATCCCGGTGTGTCCCCTCTATATAGCTTGGATCACCTATAGGATAATCCTCAGGAAAGATAGGACGTGTCCCCTCCAAACTCTAGTATCTGATGTAATCTCAGCTCACACTAGAATAGGCTACATCTGATGGTACCTCTATATCCTATGTCTCCTCTACATTGCTATCCTCTATGTCTGCTATCGATGGTCGATGTATGCTGCCAAGTCTCTGATAGTATCTCATGGGATGAACATAGCAAGGTACTACCTTAGGGACTCCCTATAATAGGCTGAACTACCTCATCACCTGACCATAATAGTAGGGAATCACTATATGACTCCGATGACCCTCTAGTAGCTTACGCTACTATGAATGTCTCATCTAGAATTGTGTATCAGGCCACTCTATCATTCGACAGTAGGGTCTCCATATCACATCGGTGCTGGCAATATAGTCTAGATGTACTCTCCAGTAGGGCATATCCCCAAACTGCCAAACATCTCTCAAAGGATATGTGAAGGCTCTCACTATGCTCACATCTACCATTACTGGCACTCCCTATGGACATGTACATGTGAAATGCTTAAAAATCCATATCTGCAAAACTATGTATGTCGACAGACTCTCCCGCTGATACCTCACTAGCTAACCCAACTCATGGTATAGCTGAGCTAGCATGCTACAACCCCATGAGAACATGGTCCTCTCTCTCTCCATCCTTTGTATGAGATGTGTCAAAGGTGAACAAAATATGGTACCCTTTGAGTTGGGTAACACAACCAAGGCTACTATACATAACATCACCTTCTGTACTAAAGGTGTAGGGCCTGATAGTATGGAAGATAGTAGGATTTGATTTGATCGGGTCTGCAACAGTGGGTGTACTCCTATACAATACTCTATATTTGCATGGATCTCCTCAAAACCATGCTATGCTCTAGGTCTAATGGTCTCCCCTCAGACTGGAAGCCATAGGATCCTGTAGACATCCTCTAAGGTCACTGTGATCTCACCAGAGGGAAGATGGAAGGAGCATGTATCCTCATCCCACCTCTCTATCAGAGCCGATAGCATGGCTCAGTGTAGTCTGAGCTATGGAAGGACTGATACCTAGTATAGTCCCACATCCCTTAGTAACTGCATCCCCTCATCATCAAGCTCATACAGTCTCTCTTTGACTTTCACTAGCAATTCCCCAAAAGGATGCTCTCGGAAGTAGACTAGGTCCTGTAAGCATAAACAAAGATCATATCAGTCATCTACATCATCAAATATACAAAAACTAACTAAAATAGGTCAAAGCTGAGCTTAGTTAGGTCAATGCTAACCTTACGGGGTTAATGTCGACTTTACTGGGTCAGGGTCGACCTTTTTGGTTCAAGGTCGACCTCATCTAAAAAATTGACAAAAACCCTTTGGTCAATGTTGACTTTCATGGGTCAAAGTCAACCTATATGGGTCAATGTCAACCTAAATGGGTCAGGGTCAACCTAAAAGGGGAAAAATTGACCTTGCTTATAAAAAATAGGAATTTGGAAAGTACAAAGGAGGATAACAGTAAACTCACCTTAGGTAGTGACCGCCGGTAGCCAAGCTGTGTCTCAAAGTCTCCAGGCGTGTCACTCAAAGTTCCTCTCTTCTCGACATCTTGCTTCCTTGTTTCAAATCTAAGAATGGTAAGAATGAGTAAGTATTTCTCTCTTTTACTTATTTATAAGTTCAAATTAGGGTTTTATTAGGGTTTCCTTAGGGTAAACTTGAATTTTCTCTTCTTATGCATTTAGACAGACATCCACTCTTTTCATCATAACTTGAGTTCGGTAACTCCATTTTTAATGCCATCAGTGGCATTGGAATCATGATTTAGATACCTAATTCATTGAACAAATTTAGGAAGGTTGGGAATCCATATAATTGGTTTAGGAAAGGACTTTTCAACACTCTGCATATCCAGTATATAGAGTTTTTCTTATCACCCTGTTTCACCCTTCCGAAGTAGAAAGCCAAAACAGGGGGGCATAAGGGGCTCTATACACTTCTCAAATTATCATATAGTAAGCTTTAGGTGATTTATAGATTTTTAGTAAGCTTGGTGTTGCAGGTTCTATCATTTTTCTATAGGATCTTTACATCAAAGACTTATCTATATCCTTTTTATTCACTATGATGTTTTCTTACTTTAGCTTGCATATTCACGTAGTGTCATATCTAAGCTAAAGTGGGGGCTAAATGTATCATCTTAAAATGGAAGCACTTCCATATTGATAGGTTTAGCACCCTCTTTTAGGACATTTATCATGATAGACTTGCATTTAGGATGCATTTTTCACTTATCTTCTTCATTCTAGGTGAAATTAGGGTTAGGATCCTGAGGATTCTCCTAAATTTCCCTCTTTCATGGCTCTATTTTCTAGGTAGGACTTAGAAATAGGTACTCCTAGCCTTCATCATAGTCATCATAGGATTTTATGCTTATCCATGGCATTCTATCCTATTCTGATATAATTTCTAGGTCTCTGGGCATCCCCAGGACCTCCTGTCTTGATTCTGATTGGATTTGGGCCCAATGTCAAATTCAAGGTTGATCCTGACTAGGTCAGGATTGAGCTCAAACTTGACTCAGTCAGGATCAAGCTTGAACTTGACTAGGTCAGGTCTAACCTTGAATTTTGCCCCCTCATTCAAATTTCCAGAATCCTTGATTTTTGGGCATTGGGCTTTTGGGATATTTATTTTCCCACCTCCAAGTTGGCCATTTCGGGTTTCAGGATGGTATATCCTCTAATTTCATTTAATCTAGGTATATTTTCTTAAGGTTAGGACCTAATTGGGATTTAATTCTCCAAGGTGGGCCCTCTAGAGGATTGTGTCCTAGTTCACTATAAAAGGAGGCCTTCCTGTAAGAATTTTCCTAAGGCAAAGAATAAAAGCCAAGATCTAGAAGCTCAAGAGATAGCACAAGAGAGATAGGAAAAATAATCAAATAATTGATTATAGCTAATTGAATTTATTACAAAGTAGGAGTGCCTGAATATATAGGTAATGCAATAAGACTACATGATAAGGAAATGATAAGATATCACCCACACAAGGTAGAATCACATGTCCACCAAAGGTGGATCATCCTCCATTGTACATCAAAGTATGTGCAACAGTGAGAGGATGATAATGTGATAAGAGCACTAAAGGTGGATCTCACACAAAAAGAGGTATGTGATGACAACTATCACACCTAAAGTGGAAATTCTCCTAACCATGTGCTAAAATGAAATACAAACTCCTAAGTGTCACAATGACAACTAATATGCAAATGCATTATCCTAAGTAAACTTAAGTAAAGTGTAACTAGTAATATTTAATTACAACAACACCCCCCCTTAAGTGCAACTTAGGGGAATGCACTTAAGCCCACAATGCAAGATGGGTCCTAGCTACTAGGCCATGTTAGGTACCCATGTACAAAATGCAATAACAATGCAATCTCTCATAAAGTGGAGAAAGAGGGAAAACCTCATGGGAAAAACCCTCCCCCAAAAAGAGAGATGAATACAAGATGCATGCATGGATGGAGTCATCAAGACCCCCCCAATTATGACATACATGATGCATATACAATAAAAAATCCCCCAAAGGAAGGAAACAAGGAGACATGATATCCCCCCATAATGAGTAATCTCCTCCAAGGATGGTAAGTGCTTAAAGACAAAACATAGTCCAATGCCTACAAATAAAATTTCTCCTCTTAGGAAGAAGATACACCAAGTATAGATGTAAGAAGACTTCCCATTGTGGATAGGAAGTAGGAAGGGGAATCCAAATGAAGTATGATGTCTCTGAAGTATGCCCAAGTGTCGCCATGTCCTTGGTTGATGAAGATGCCACGAACCAATCAGGAGAAAGCCCAATAGAAGAAGGTGACAAACAAGGAACCAATGATAACTGATCAATGTAAGAATTTGGATCAAACTCTGAAGACAAAGATGCCTCCTCAAATGAAGTAGGAAGAGAAGCAAGAAAGTCGCCCCTCAATGTAGAATGTACACCCATGATAGGTGTGCCTGGATCAATATAGAAACTATACCAAGAAAATTGAATGATGTTCATCCCCTTAGGAAGAAACAAGTCCATAGGTGGATCAATGAATCCTCCCTAATCTAAAGGAAGAATCCTCAAAATGTATGATGTCTCAGGAAATTGAATAGGAATCTCCAACACATGAGTATGATCAACCTGAACCATGAAAAGTGACATCTCAAATGAAGTTCGAGACTCATGAAAACCAATCTCCAAAGAATCAAATGTCTTCTTTGAAGTTAAAGAGACCTCCTCCAAATGTTGTATCAAAGTATCCACAATCATGTCACCCTTTAAAGAATGATCAAGTGGAGAGTGAAGATGAGGGTCAACATGATCCCTCACAACAAAGAAGGATCATCTTCAACAAAGAGAAGAAGAATGTCATCAATGAAGTCTCCCAAATTTGAAATTTAGGACTCCACAAACAAACCTGCAATGTCTGTCAAGTAGTCATCCCATGGAACCAAGTCTGGAAGACAAGGAATATCTTGCTACACTGAATCACAAGAGCCAATGGCTATAGGAAGACATGCATCATCAAGAGATGTGATCTTAGTAGGAGGAGAAGGAGCTGCAACTGGAGGTTCTGGACCTTTTGGAAGTGGAGGAATATGTGGATCTCCATACATTTCCCAAATAATAGTCCAAAGATTAAGAATATTTTCTATCTCATCATCATAGTCATCAAGGGAATCCATAACATCCATATCCATATTCAAATAGATAACCTTAACAACTTCTAAGTAAGAGTCACAATTGTAAGGAGGACTTTTAGGTCTATACTCATACAAATAGGACAATAGGTTATGCTCACTAAGATGAGCAAGAACCAATTCACTCCATTTCTTATAGTTCCCTCTTGTCAACTTAATTAAACCATCCATGATGTGCTTCTCACATGAAACAATGATACCAAAAAAACAATGCACCCCCCAAAATGCAATGAACCAAAGAACCCCCCCAAAATAGATGATTTTGGCACTTTATATATAGTGCATCTACAATTGCCACTTGTCAAAATGAATCAAAGTGAACTTCTGATTTTGATGATTATAATAGAAAATATGAAGCTATAGTAGACTCAAACAAATAAGACACAAGATTTGTCAAGGATCTAACAAATTACAAGTGCCAAAAATAGGCCAAAATAGACCAAATTCTGAAAGTACTATGTCTACTCATAATTTTTCCAAACTGATACCAGATCTAGAAAGTAGACAAAAAATCATGAACTTTAAAAAAAAATAGCACCTAAAAATGTGTCCATATGAGCTCAAATGAAGCCTCTAAAGTTGTAAAAATTAGGATTTGCAATTTTCAAAAAATATAAAAAATAGAGATCAAAAATCACCTGCACCATTGTGTAGATCATGAAATTCTACCCCAAAACAAAAAAAAATTCTCAAAAAAAGGACTTCGGATGACTGAGATATCGCTGTTTGAAAATCTCATCTGAAATTATTTTTTCTGAATTGCCACCGCCGAACCTTGAAAATTCAAATGGCTCTAGATTTGGCTTCAGATGTTTGATTTGGATGAAACAAAATTCAATTTAGGGGTATTTGGCCCTCTTCAATGTGATGCTAACCTCTGATTTGCACCAGCAAGCTCCAATTTTGACCTGCAATAAAAATCTCTCCAAATAGGCTATACAATGAAACTCCTATGGCTCTGATACTATGTAAGAATAAAAGCCAAGATCTAGAAGCTCAAGAGATAGAAAAAGAGAGATAGGAAAAATAATCAAATAATTGATTATAGCTAATTGAATTGATTACAAAGTAGGAGTGCCTAAATATATAGGCAATGCAATAAGACTACATGATAAGGAAATGATAAGATATCACCCACACAAGGTGGAATCACATGTCCACCAAAGGTGGATCATCCTCCATTGTACATCAAAGTATGTGCAACAATGAGAGGATGATAATGTGATAAGAGCACTAAAGGTGGATCTCACACACAAAGAGGTATGTGATGACAACTATCATACCTAAAGTGGAAATTCTCCTAACCATGTGCTAAAATGAAATGCAAACTCCTAAGTGTCACAATGACAACTAATATGCAAATGCATTATCCTAAGTAAACTTAAGTAAAGTGTAATTAGTAATATTTAATTACACCAACACTTCCTCTCTCATTTTCACATCAAGTTTTCATGCTCAAGCACTCTCAAGCAAGGTGATTGATCCAACATCCATTATTCACATCTCTCCATCAAGTTTTGTGAGCAAGAAGATTTCAAGCAAGCAAGGAATGGTGAAGATGCAAGATAGAAAGAGGATGATATAGAAGATCAAGCCATTGTTGACATCAAGCATCTTTGTGAACACATATTTGGAGCAAGATAGATCCTTTCTTCCTTGATCCACCATCATCAACTTTCAAACATTCAAACATTCAATCATGGAGTAACAATTACAGATTGTGAGTTTGGTAGAAGTACTTTAGCCTTGGGGGCCTGGTATTCTTTTCTATCTCATTCAAATCTAGGCATTGTTATTTCATACACATTCATGCTAGGGTTTTGATCTAGAGGATTAGATCTTGGCATTACACTTTCAATACACACACACACACACATTCTATTTCAATCAGCTATTCATGGAGGTGGAGACCACCAAAATGGGGGTTTGACTAAGGCAAAACCCTATATAGCCACCCCAAAACCCCCCTTTTTTAGATATCTGCAGTCGCTATTTTAGGAATCAAAGGAAATATTTGAGTACCCTTTTCAATGAACTTCCAAGATCTGTAAACAAAATCAGAATTGGGCTTCAAAATAAAAATGTGGTATTTGACCTTTTATGAGGGTCAAACTTGACCTGCTACTAGAAAGATGTAACTTTTTTGGGTTTTCTCCATCTCGGCTTTTTGATCACAGATCTAGTTGCAGAATCTTTTGAAACCTCATATAGACTTCAGAAAGTAGGTATTTCCAAATCAATTTCATAATGAGGTATGTATCTTGACCTAATTAATTTTCAAGTATTTCTAGATTTACTTGTTACCCAAATTTTTGTATGCATTCAAATTTGGCTGAAAGTCATGCCCAGGCCTCTGTTTTCATCTTGTCTACCATCCCAAAAATTTTCATGAATTTATCCCTTGTTCTCTGGCCTCTACAAATTTGTTATTTCCCTGGTCTACAGTTGAAAAGTTTGAAAAAGTAGCCTTTATATCCAAAAAATTCCAAAAAAGGCCCTAAAACCCTTTGGCCTTGTTATAATTTGTAGTTACTTTTTTCCGGTCACTTTAGTCATCCAATTTGCACGTGCCTTTATAAATCCTTCAGTCACCAAGTCTCTGATTCTCAGTGGTTAACTCCTTAACACTCAGCGATTCCACGAGCGGTTACTATTTAAGTTGGCGGTCTTAGTTCAAGCGGCTAGGACAAGATTCTTGATCTGACGGTGGTCACATGATCTTATGGCCCCGAAAGATTCCATCAGATCTTGCGACGATTATCAATTTCTTCTACCTACAAAGTCCAATGTGTCAGTGGGACCAGTGCCACCTCATCTAATTTGGCAGCTCCTGATTCATCGGCGGTGTCTGATTCGGCAGGATGTCAGTGGGGCTATCTTCCTTAGTGGGTTAAGTTCTGATCAGATCATGTGGCTGTCGTTATATTGAGGGCTCAAAATGCACATTTTTTATCATGGCGGTATAGTGATAGCCGTAGATCTTACTTTATCTCCTAGCTTCTATCAGTGGGTCCTGTGTCAGAGATAAATGCAATGTGGATCCATTTTGGCATCCTATGATTGGCTGAAGTTGAATACAAGTGGAAGGTTGTCAGTGGGGCCGGGCCCTTTCAGTGGTTAGGAGGCTTTGACATTTGCAGAGGATCGATGACTGGCATGTGTTCTCAAGGGTTTGTGTCAGGGCTCGCAATCTTACAACAACCATTGATCTTGGTTTGTGTCAGAGCTTCCTTCGGTAGGTCCTTGTATGCTGACATGCTTGGATTGGATTGGTCCACCTGGTGATGACTAGATTTGTCATGGGTCCATTTGTCAAAAGGGTCCCAGTTTATAAGGATCTACGGCTAGCGTAAAAGTGGAAAGAATATTCTGTAGCCATGAGATCTTGTGCCAGCCGTTAGATCAAAATCTTGTTTGAGTGGGGTCCGTGTCAAAGGGACTTGTCGAGGTGTGTGCCTATGAAGGGGCCAGAGCAAATGAAATATTGCCAAGTGGAAAGTCTAGGCCTAGGTTTGATAGAGTATTTGGCGGTCCCAATGAGTTTCACATGTTCACTCATTTGTGAAATGATTTGGTGCTGCTCCAAACAACTTAGTGATTCAGTGAATGCTTTGTTCGTTAAATCTCTAAATAAGTTGGTGGAGGTGGAAATGATTCTATGACTTAGAGGAAGTCTTCAGTTGCGTAGTCGCTGAATGACTTAAAAAAGAGAAAGGCTAGAGGTGGGTCCAAATATGTTGACATGTAGAAAAGCTCAATTCTCAATGGTCCAAACATGCTGAGATGGATTTTTGACCATTCAAAGGGTTTTATAAACTGTTGTTGGGTTAATCTAAGCCATTCATCTGTTGGGAAGATTTTGCATTGACGACTACATTTTAAAATGACTGGGCTAGCCGTTGATATTCAAATTTAAATATTTCTCTGCGAAGGCTTTGCTAGGGTTTGCATTTTGTGGCCATGCACGACAAATGGGTAGTTGGAATTGAATTCCTCAGGACAGGGATGGTTGAGAAGATGATGAGTAGAAAATTTGATCGTTGGTGCCACAAATTTCACAGGGTACCACGTCTTGTTGAAGCTTTAATGAGCTTGGCACCACCTTTTGCATGGTGAATCATTTTAAACCCAAGTATCATACTAGGATCGGATTTGAAGCCTTCATGGCTTAGTGGAGTTGCAGGTGGGTAGATGGATCAAGGTTTTTGTGTCTGCAAGAGGGCTCAGTACAAAATCAACATGCAAAGATGAATATATGATCGGTTGAGATATTTGCAGAGTTACATTGATGATCAGAAGGACACCTAGGGTTTGATATTTTATTGTAAACCTCTGTAACCCTAGTTAGGTTAGTTTTGACTCCTGCCTGCGGGTAGTTGAGATGTATATATTATATTTTTGGAGCTTTTGAGCAAAAGAATTGACTTTTTTTTGTAAAAAGAGAGGTTCACAATTGTAGAAGAAAATCATCTTTTCTTAAGGGTCATCCATGGTATCAACTCTACCCTCTGGCTTATACAATTGTAAAATTCCCATTGATAATACAAATATTGCAGAGGTATTTTGTGATAATCCTTCATGTCCCTATGCATCCTTGTTTGGATTATCTCTTATTGGATCAAAGTATGTGCATGATTTCAATGATATTTTAGGGTTCCTGATCCCTCTTGCTTTCTACAATCTTGTGTGTTACTGTGTTTGATCTGATTTGGATGTTCTTGTGACTATACCTCAGCCCCCTTAACAGTCTTGTCTCAATCCTACACCGAGTTGTAGAAGTGAATGTCTATTTGTAGGTCATAAGTTGTGTCTTATTCTCAGGCCCTCTTATGAAATATTTATGCAAGCCTATTTAGTAAGTTGTGACCTACTAGACCTGAACTTTTCATTGATTTCATTCCTACATACTGAGATCCAAACCCTAGTTTCGGTGCATCACCTAGTCGGTAGTTTGCTTTCAAGTCATTTCCCTTACAAGCATTCCTTCTATCCCTTTCCCTCCAAAAGTTTTACTTTCACTTCAAGAAGAAAATTAAGGTGATTATCCAAGAGGAACCAGCCTAGAACCTAGAGGTCTCATCTCAGTTAGCATAGGTCCCACAACCTGGAGATGATTCCCATGTTATACTAGGTTATCAAGACTACGAGAGCTTGAGACAAGGGTGAAAACTTAGTGTATAACATTAATCATGCTATGCCAATTTCAATTTCAATTCAAATGAATAGGTGTTGAATGTTAGGTACATTTCTAAGCTTCCATTTTTCCACTATTCACCTAGAAGTTGTATTCACTTCACAAAATCTCAAACATTACATGTTGGCTCATTTTGTCAAGTTAATTGAAAAATTTATCCTTTGAAGTATCTATTAAAAAAAGAAACCTTAACTAAAAGGCTAGCAAAATGGGAAATTATACTAAGTGAGTTTTACATCGAGTTTGTGGATAGAAAGGCCTTTAAGGGATAATCTATTTTTTATCACCTGGAGGATGCTCCTCTTCAAGATATCAAACCACTGACCATCAAGTTTCATGATGAAGAAATTCTATATTTGAAAAGATGTTCTTTTATGGATCATTCACACAATAAGGGTCTTGAACTGGTGTTCTTTTTATAACTCCCCAATGATACAAGATCCCTAAAGCATACACTATGACTTTTCCTTACACTAACACTATTGTTGACTATGAAGCTTTAGCGAATGGATTGCAGTTATCCATTGAATGTAAAATTATGTAATTACAATTTTATGGAGACTCACAGATGGAAATTAACCAACTCAATGATAAGTACCAAACCAAGGATGAAAATATCATGCCCTACAAAAGGATGGTTGATGAATTAAAGAAGTATTTTGTTTTTGTAACCTTCCAATAGATTCCAAGAGCATAAAATAAGGCAACTAACACTATGGCTACACTTGTCTCGATGTTACAGTTGGAAGAAAATTAATTCTTATATGAATTCATAGTGGAAGAACTCCCTTTTATAGCCTATGATTCCCCAGACTCCCGAGTAGTATGTTCAATTGTAGGCCATGAATCCTAAAGATATAGCCAAATATATTCATACTTGAAAGACCAAATAATCCCTAACAGATTATCTAGAAATGAAAAAAGAAACCATATAATAAATGCATTGAATTACTTGATCATTGCTAATGACCTATATAGGTGAGGGCTAGATGGTACTCTCCTTAGTTGTCTAGAATGTGAAGAGTCTAAGTGTGCACTAAAAGAATTCCATGAAGGTATTTGTGGATCTGATTTGAACAGTCTCTCTTTGGCCAAGAAAATCCTAAGGGTTGGATAATATTGGCCCAATATGGAAAAATATGTTGTCCAATTTGTTAAATCTTGCAAATAGGTTAGATACATAGTAACTTGATTCACACTCCTACTAGAGAGTTATTTCCCTTTATCACTAATTGACCCTTTCAGTAGTGGGCTTTTGATCATGTGGGTTAGATTTATCCTAACTCATCTAATGGACATAATCATATTATCACGATCATGGAGTATTTCATGAAGTGAGTCAAATAAATTTTTCTCATCAAGGCAACTAGAAAACAAGTTCCCATGTTCATTTTGAACTACATCATCTGTAGGTATGGGATACCCTCCTCAATTGTGATCGAAAATAGAGGGAAATTCAAGAAAAATGATATTAATGAGCTATGTGAGAAATTAAATATAACCTAGTACTATTCTTCTATCTACTACCCCTAGGGTAATGTGAAGGCTAAAGCATAAAAAAAAACAATCCTTAAGATGTTGCACATAATAGTGAGAAAATTAGGTAAGGATTGGCATCTCTATTTAAATTAAATATTGTTGGCTTATCACAATAGTATCATAATGAATCCAAGGGAAACACCTTTTACATTAGTGTATGGTGTAGAAGTAGTACTACCTATTGAGGTAGAAGTACTATCTCTCAGAGTCTCTTTGCAAGGACTCATAACTAATAAAGACTACCAGATTTTTAGAATCCAAGAATTAGAATTGCTTGATGAATGGATAAAAGAATGATTGACCATATGAGAGATTATCAAAAGAGAATGTCTAGAGGCTACAACAAGAAAGTGAGACACAAATAATTTTAGGTTGGTGATCTCATACTTAGAGAAAATCAAAAGAATCAACAAAATCATGAGTAGAAGGAAAAATTTGAACCCAACTAGTTGGGCCCCTTCATAGTCACTACATCATTTGGCTTTGGAGCATATCAACTATCGAATCCTAAAGGAGAAACACTCCTCGATCCAATCAAAACCATCCACCTAAAGAGATTCTATAGCTAGACAGTCTCATAACAAGAAGCTGTTGTACATAGAAAATATTCTTAAAAAATTTCAAAAACACTAAAAAGTAGAAAAATCCAAAAACAATAGATAAATTCCTAAAAATATCGTTATCTTGGTGAAAACCTAGAAATAGGTTCCTTGATAATAAAATAAAAATAAAAATACAAAAAATACAAAAAAAAAGAAGAAATAATGTCAAGTGGTGAAAACTTGGTAAACATGCATCACTTATAATCAACACTCCATCTATCTATGTGTAGCATGGTTATCATATCTTCACAGGCTACCATAGTCACTCTCATGACCTTACCCATCTTAGTTTCTCTGTGCACCACTATCATGGATTGGAGTCAGTCTCTATCTTGGTCCTAGGGACTAGCACCTCATTGGGGGCAACCCCAACATCACAGTTATTCAACTAGGTCTCCTTGTCTGAGTTAGTTGTTTGAACAGTGTTCCACTACCACACCGGTGTTTCTCAACACCTAAATCAACATTGTTTCTCAACAATACCTATATTTGGACATATATGTGTTTCTTAAAACACATCAAAACCTTAAATAGAAACTTGGATGATAACAATAAAAAAAACACAATGTTGTTTCTTAACACTATACACTCACAAGCACAAATGGTGTTTCTTAACATCCCTCAATAGACAAAATATTTGAAACAAAAGTAAAAAAAATTAAAATATGAAGAATTTTTTTCATTGAATGGTATTTGTTATCATTAATTTCCACTTATTGTGTCTTCCTCGTCACTCAAGGATATCTCAAACAACTAGATAAATAATGACTATGGGCATTAATAAATTTTCTTTGATTTCTTCTTGTTGATGTGGTTCCAATAATCTGAAAAATGTCAAATAAACTGGGTGTTTGTGGTAAGAGCTTCCATTTCATGTGGTACACCACACATACCTTGACTCATTTTATTTGAACTTTAAGGTGGGGTTGGAATTATCTCCTTGTTTGTTATTAAATTATTTGTTCACATAAGAATGCACTAATAGTTATCTCATCTCTGAATGCCTTGATACTAGTGTCACCTTGCAATATTAACTATAAAAAATGCTCAAGTCATCTTGGATCTTGTGCCTTGATGCTTGCATTCATTTTCTATGTTTTATTTGATGAACTTCATATTAATA
Source organism: Chamaecyparis obtusa (assembly GCA_027943335.1). Lineage (NCBI taxonomy): Eukaryota > Viridiplantae > Streptophyta > Pinopsida > Cupressales > Cupressaceae > Chamaecyparis > Chamaecyparis obtusa. Next base: position 669,559 of record BSBK01005014.1, read on the forward strand.
TTCTAATGGTTGTAGTGACACCAGTGAGGGGTATATTCACTATGATGTCCCAAAATGCTCAATTATGATAAAATAACAAGAAAAATGGACTAGTGACTTGCATCATAGATTACATCTTATCATAGGCTTGTGTTATTAGTCTTAGATTTGCATATATTATTTGATCTAGGCAATCTTCCATCTAGAATGTGATCTGATATGAATTATCTCATTGGAGGTCATTGCAAAATCATCATCTTTGACCTAATCCAACATCTATGAAATGAGTTAAAACCATCACTTGCAAAGGAATTTAGTGGCATATATCATCATATCATATAGAAGCCAAGGGTATATAATGCTAATATTTTATTTTATCAAGTATGAGCTTAGAACATGAATATCTAAACATCATTGAGATATATCAATCAAATGGTCATATCAAAAGATAAGTACAAAGAAAGATCAACAAATTCATACATGGTATCATATTGCTAAGGAAGTTACAATCATAAAATACATCCACAAAAATAAACAAGAACAACAATGAGAATAGATATGAGTACAATGTAAATAAAATACAACTATCCATAAACAAGACAAGATGCTAGGCATAAATAAGACATGAGATAATAAACAAATGGAACCATTGAAGAGTATATATCATATATATAAAAATGTATCAATGCCTAAGTACAATATATGATCAAAATATATCAATATCTGATACATCATAAGAATGTCAACAAAAAGAGAAAGAAATAGAAATGGACATCATGATTCGATCCCACCCTCAGCTCCATCACAAAGAGGGGGAGGAGGTGGAACATCATCTCTGGTGGGTGGTGGAGAAGCACCCCCCTATGACTATGCTGCAAATTGAGAATATGAATGTTCCTTGCGCTCTGAAGGAACATAATACATATAAAGCACATAATAATATGTAGCTATAGAAGTATGATATACTATAGTATATTTTGTTTGGTCTCGCTCCTATATCTTCTGATACCTCTCAAGAAATCAAGTTATCTATGTGTTGATCCCTCTTTTCAATAGTCCTATCTTGATCTATGACCTGTACTGACAACTAAAAATTCTAGCATCACAATGCAACAATATACTACCATGTGCAGTATCCCCTGACTGGTGGATCATCCTCCTCATCATCCAATTGAGGTGCATGCTTATTTGGATCCATAAATCATTGCCAGGGGTGTGCTATAATATTTTGTGTAAAGGTGGTCATGATGCCAAAATATATGACCTTAGAGAGGTACTCCCACCTAACTACCTATAATCCCCTCACCTCCTCAATAAGAAAATAAAAACTCAAGCAAGGACCCTATCCATGGATCTCCTCATCAAAAAAATGAGAGCATATGAAGTATACTCTATAAAAACCCCCTACTACTACCCAAATTAATGCCATACCCAAGTGATGGCTAATCTCTCAATAATAGGAGTTGATCGACCTATCATAATAAGTCTTCTACATAGAATATATGATAAGTGGTCTTGACCAATTTGGGTTGTGGACGTATCTTGTATACTGATAAATATAGGGCTTCCCAGCATCATGAGAAACCTCTCTCACTCATTGAGCTATGGGAAGGTGAGACCATGTACAAATATCTAAAATTAGGAATCTTGTATCCGTGGTCCTCCATCAGGGATAAACTACCTTGTGAAGCTCTCTATACATATGACAAAGTAGGTAGGCACCTCAAGAAAATTTCCTAGGCGTAGTAAGAATATCAAGAAAAATGTGGCCCCAACCACACAAGAACCCTTCCTAAATCTTGTCCAGCATCAATATACATCCAATCAAACTGGAAATGATGCAATGAAGTAGATAGTCTATAGAATAATGGATCATCATATGATCCCATGTAATGTTCTTGTCCAGGATGGTAGGATCTGCAAAAATCTATCTCAAGGCATCTATGCCCTAAGTGGGCCCCTGATCATAGTGTATGGTGAGAAAGTGTATTCACCAAAATGTAATGTAGTAATGTGCATGTGCTTTAAATGTGTGAGGAAATATATGGTCTACTTCTTAATCCAAATTCCCAAAGGAGAGTTCCAAATAGATTAATCACAAGGAAGTGATCAATGCACAAATGAATCAATCTATGGAGAATATAAAGAAAGGAGAAAACCTTATAATCCATTATAGAAAATGTGCATTTGAAAACTTAATTGAATTGAAGACAAATACTAACCTCAAAATAGGGTAAATTTGGAAAAGACTATTTTCTGATGTCTATGTTCAGTTTCGGGAGATTTTGCAACCTAATTTGGACTAGAAATGCAAAGATAGGGAAAACCCATAAACCTTCTATCTTTTAGATCAAGTTCATCCTTGAACTCATGATCGGGGTACAATCTTACCCCGGGGTACAATCTTGACCCCCACTAAAAGTCATCCTTGACCTAAAATAGCTCCGACAAAAAAATTATTCATGGATCTCAGAAGTTTGCTGAAAAGGGTATCCAGATCTGCACTGATATTCATCGTCCCACACCTACACCTGCAAGAAAAAGGGTTTTTAATGTTTGGATGAGGGGTTTGTCTTGGTCAAACCCCAGTTTGGAATCAACCTTGAAATGTAATTGAAATTATAATATATAAACAAAGTAAAGAGAACTAGTCACCTTGCTTATGTTGAAATCCTTGTGGAGGATTCGAATCCTTGAATCCACAAGTATGGATGCTCCAAATGAATGTAGAATTTCATATAGGATGTCTTGCATAAATGGCATTAGATCTTCAACACCAATCTTGAATGGATCTTGGAATAGGAAGAATCTTGAATGAATGTGGATGGAGAAATCTTCAACAAGAGGGCTCCAAAGAGATTGAATCCTTCAATGGCTAACAATGGATCTCCTTGATGAATGCTTGAATGCTTGAATTCTTGAATGCTTTGGGATGAATGAATGCTTGAATGATTTCTTTCTCCTTCTTTCTTTCTTGAGAGTACTTTTATGTGTGAACAAGAGATGGATTGGAATGAGAGAGGAAGACCTCCTTTTATAGTGATCTAGGGAAAAAACTTCTAGAGGGGCCAACATAGGGGAATTAAATTCCAATTAGGCCTTAACCCTTATAAATGGACCTAGATTAAATACAATTTAAGAGTTTAACGTTCTGAAATCCAAAACAGTCGACTCAGAAGCGGGAAATGAAACTTTCCGAAGCCCGACATTCTGAAACCTCCAAAATTTGAAATTTGGACCCAGGGTCAGGGTTAAGGTTGACTTTGACCTAGGTCAGAATCAAGGTCAACCTTGACCCTAAGGTCACAGATCTCAGTTTCTCAAGACTAGGTGCCAGAAAAAGGCTGGAAATAGGTGGAGAGAGGAGTAAAATAGGGAGAAAAATCTAGATCCATTCACAGACCCATTCAAGGTGCTTGACATGACCCCAAAACACTTGAAGGGATAAACCATTCCTAAATGGAAGTTCTTCCATTTTTTGATAATACATTTATCCCCCACTTTATCAAGAGTATGGACTTGACACAAACTCTTGGTAAAGGAGATCATAATGAAAAGATAATCTTATTGAAATCAAAAGGGACAAAGGAAATCCTCAAGCCCCTGAGGACTCAAGTCTTCGCCAACTCCAAGATTACAATAAGAGAGACATCTCTAGAAATAGTGAAAGAGAGAGAGAGTGTGATTACCTCACCCAATGAGAACTTATGTCCCATTGTGAACTACACAAGGAAACAATGCAACTAGAAAGATGGAATTGAATCACCTAGTGAATGTGGCTACTCACTAGTCAACCCATCAAGGATTCATCCTGAGGAATATTCTATACCACAAGAGTAAAACCAAAAACAAAAGAGATCTAGTCTTAAGGACACCTTCAACCTTAAGGGATCAAAATTTTGAAACTGGAGGGATCAAGAGATTCTAAATAAAAATCCATGCTTTAAGGATTAGTCACTAATCCATAAAGCGAGAGAAGTATCTTGAAAAATAGTATATATATATCAAAAGTGAGTGTGTGCAATAGGTGAGCAGAGCATATGCCCCCATGTTAAAGTCATTGATAACACTTTAACAGGAGCAATGGATTGAATAGAAACATAAACAACTCCACTGATTATGTTTCCACTAGGAGATGCCCCCAAACAAAGACAAATCAAGGGAAATACCACATAAATATACAAAGAACACATAAGGGATCTACCTACCATGGGGTTAGTATGATCATAAGATAATATATACATGATATTATTGAAAATGAATTGAAAACATTCCCTAAAGAAAGTAGAACTACAACCACAATGGAGGAAAGAACACATAAGAGATACAAAGAAGAGTCTTTTCGAACCACAACATGGAGACCAAAAAGATTCAGTGCTACCAAGTCACAAATCCAAGCAAACTATGCAAGAAAACATTTACAAACAATAGCACAAGTGCAACATAATATGAAACAACATATAGAAGAATAGAGATACATATAGAAGATTTGTACAATTGGTTTGATTCCTTTAGCACCTTGCACCAACAAAGCAACAAAGGTCATATAAAAGAATCTAACAACATTTAGGAAACACATTATGGGAGAAGCATAGTACAATAGGAAAACACACAACAAAGCTACCACAAAGGACAAGCCAATCAAGCATTCCTCCTACTCTCCCCATCTCGTTCTATATCATTTAGGGATGGTGGGTAACTCGGAAGAGGGACTATATCCAATATAGTAGGAATGATAGCTAGTTCCAAAAAAGGATCCTCTTGAGAATCATAATGTTCGATACTAGGTGTAAGTGTCAATTGTGATGAAAGCATATTAGGTAAATAAATGTGAATGTCAATAGTCTCATATTCATCATTAACATCATTAGTATCATCAAGAGTATCTTCTTCATCCAGATTAATCAAAATAGGATCTAAGATACGAATAGAATCATCATAATCTTTCATTTTAACATCATTATTAGTAGTAACTTATTCTAACACATCATGCATATGCTTATCAAAAGAAGGTAAAGAACTTTGAAGAATAGAAGTACAAGCCTTTGCCTAAGCATGACGCTTCTTACGACATTCATTAGCAGATCGATTACATTTTTTTTTACTTGAAATATGTTGAGAACTAGGAGGAACAACTACTGGATCCATCACAGGTTCTATAGGAGGATTAGTAGGATTCTCAGTAGACTGACAAGAAACACTAGGAGCTTTATTAACAAAACTAAAAACCATGGATAAAGGAGGTATGGAAGGTGTAGGCAAAAGACCCCGATTAAGATCCATCGGTGGTATGCTTAACTTGAGAATCTTACGATGCTTATAGGCTTGATATGAGCAAAAAGATTATCAGGTCGAGAAGGACATGAATTAGGTAATGAAGACCAAAAGAAACTAAGGGTAGCACAATCCCTGGGCCTAGAAGGTTGATATAAACTATGATTAATTGTCTTCACTTCTTCATCATGAATGAATTTAAGGCACTTATGGATAGGCAAAGCAACAACATGCATGGAATTTAACCAAGGAAAACCAAGATTGACTTGAAATTGATCAAAAATAGGAACAACAACAAAGGTAGTGTTCATAATTTTACCACAAAGTTCAACCAACAAGTTAATAGAACCAAATGATGGATAAAGAAAACCATTACAATTTTGAATCCACACATCAGATATATCGTAAGAATCACATTGCAAGTTTTTCATAAAAATATTTTCTTCAGTAATAACATTGACTAAGGATGTAGGATCAATAAGACAACCATGCGTAGGTATCTGAGAAATCCTAGCATAAATGTAATGGGGACCATCAAGAGCTTTAATAGTATCAGAATCATTAAAGGTAATCAAGATTTCCCGAAGTCTTTTATTCTTAGGTTATTTTAGAGGTTTTGGTTGAGATTTCAATTTAGGCTTGTTAGCACCTAGAAAAATTTTCATGGCTCTAGCATTTTTCTGTTGGTTTCTGTAGTTGTTTTTAGGTCTCTGGCTCAAACCCTAGTTCAAAATTCATATTTACTAGCTGTTACATGAGAAAAAACCTAAAATGCCCTGGCCTTATTCTATTTTCATGTTACTTTTCCAAGCCACTTAAAATCCTAATCTACACGTGCTAATTAAAGTCCTTTAAGTTGTTCGGCGGTTAGGTTTTCATGTCTGGTGGGGTCCCTTTTAATTTTTCCTAAGTTTCTACCCTGACGGCCTTTAAATTTTACCTAAGCCCATGCACTAATATTTTCTAATGTTTTGGCTTATGTGTTTCCTGGGCCTAGCTCTAACAACATCTACATCTAATGGTTGTTGTTAAAGCACAAGCGATGTGTCAGAGGCTTGCGAAGTTGCAACAACCATTCATTCTCTCTGTGACGTAGCTTTTCATATCGGTGGGTCCACTACCATGTAAGCATACATGGAAGTTCTTCATTGGTCCATGGGAGTATGAAGTGGAGTGCTGTTAGTGGGACCAGTTTTCTTGGCATTCAGGTAGGTTAAAGTTCAGTTTGATCTTGTGGCTATCGTTATTCTGCCAGGATGACATGCTTGACCTTTAATGTAGTGATATAATGATAGCCATTGATTCTCTTAAAGTCAAAAGTAGATGGGTCCATCACTAGGTAGGTACAGTTGGTGATATTTGATTGGTCCATGATGTAGTGACTGGACAAGTTGTCGGTGGGTCCTGGTATCCGACGTGTCAGAGGGTCTTGATATTGTCAGTGAATCAATGAATGGTGTAAGTTCTTATCAGATGTGTCAGAAGCTTGAGATTATGTGACAACTATTGATCTCATCCAGTGTTAGAGGGTTGTCAGAGTAGGGAGAGATTCTCCATCTGATGGTTGTCTTATAATCTGATGGAATCTTGGAGGTCTATGCGAACTTCAGAGAATTGTCAATCTTCTTGATGCGGGCCCAGTATTTTTCTCAGTCTTTTGGTGGTTCTGAAAAATGCTTGCTTGGTTCGCTAGTTCATGTGATGTTTTAGCAAAGGCTCTAAAGATTTAGTGATTTGGAAAACAATGTTCACGTAGTAGCCAAATGATTTAGCGGTGCTCTCAAAGTTCTCGTGAATGGGTGAGGGTTTCTTTAGTTGCGTGTTCACCAAATGGATAGAACATTAAGGGTTAGCTGAGGACAGTGGGACCGCTTGATGATTCATTGCCGAGGTGTCAATCTCTAATTGATTGAGTTGGAGGTTGACAAGGAATATTGCAGGGTGGGGCCATTGTCAGAAAGGTCAGTGATAGGGACAAAATCTATGGTTGGCATAAGTTCTCATGGGTTGTGTCAGAGCCATGAGATCTTACACTCACCATCCATTTTCAAAGGCTTAGGTGGGTGGGTCCTATGTTAGAGATGATCGAGCATGAGAAATGAATGAGGTAGTGACAAGTGGCATAGAGCGGGCCTTGGCGGGGGTCTAAGGTCTAGCGGACCTGATAAATGAGGTTGGCGGCCCGACAAATTCTAAGTGGGTTCGCTTGTTCGCAAGGTAAGATGGCAGTATTCTAAATTGACTGGTGATTCAGCGAGTGTGTATTCACGTAATCACTAAAATATCTGGTAGTAGTATAAAGTATTCAATGAATGGCTGATTCCCTTCAGTCACCAGTTCACCAGATGTTGCTGAGATAGGTCAGGTTTCCTTTGTTCGCTAAGTCACAGAGTTAAGTGGTGAGTTAATGTTTCACTTCGTGAATAAGAAATGCCTTGTCGCATGTTTGCTGGAGGTAAACCTGAGGTATCTAGGTGAGTTAAGGTCATAAAGCTCATGAAACATGGTGATCGAATAGTCATGATATAAAGTTGATTCAAGTTTGAATGACGACTGCCGATTTGTTGCTGGCACCATAATGTGACCGTTGCAGTTCAAATTCAAATTCTTGAGGGTTTCTTAGCGACAGAAAGGACTAAAATTCAATGCAAAAGTGGCTGGAGCTGGTAAGAAATGATTTGTTTACTATTGTAGTGTGGTCCAAGGTGTGATGATCGATTATAGATATTTTTACCATGCAAGGAATGAACAAAGAGTAGCTCGAGGTGTGTTGCAGGGTGATTGAATAGACTGATTTTCATGGTGGATTTATGATCTTCTGTACACTGTTATGAGAATTATCATAAATGAAGATTGATTTTAGGTCTGATCGCTCAGGGTTGCTTGGTTTTCCATCCAATGTATTGAATTTTGATCTTTTGAATTGTTTTGGTGGGTGGAAACCCTAACCCTTACCATGGTTATCCCTAGCTTGTTGCATCCTAACTTGTGTAGGATTCCAAGATAACCAGGGGTATAAATGGTTGTATTTTTGACTGTGTAAGGGTTCTGAAATCCTGGTTCCCAAGGGTTCCTTTTTGGTTCCATGAAGGGTCTTTTTCCTATAGATTTTCTCTACTTCTCTACATATAGGGTGTTCTTTTCTCCTTTGTTGGCTCAGAGAATATGATATATATTGTAATTAATTTGTCTTATGTGTGAGATTCAATATGTTTCTACTATTATCAAATTGTCTCCATCTTGGGTTTTAGATTTATTGATTATGGCATCAAGGTGATGGAATATGGATGAAGTGACTGAGAGGGGGGGGGGTGACTCAGTCAACCATAAAACACTTCCTGATTAATTCTTTCCAGATCCCTTAGGATATCTTAACAATGTTATCTGTTTTAGCACTCGGTAAATAGATTGCAGTAATTTTGAAGATGCAGAAAGTATTAGCAAAATTATCTTTTAGATATTCATTAGCACTGGTGTATGATTAAGATAGCAATTAAGAACACAAGAGACACAAGATTTAACGTGGAAACCCAATATGGGAAAAACCACCAATGTATCTAGATACTGATTTTCACTTTTCTGAAGTGATGCCCGGTTAGAAGCCAACCCGGTAAAAGGTTACAAAACACACTGTTAGGTGTGACCTTGTTAGAGGATTTAAAAACACCCTGCTAGGAGTGGCCTGGTAAGAGGTCTTGAAAACAATTCAATGGAACTGTCACCTTGTTAGAGGATTTACAATATGGTTGTTAAACCAACTCGGTTAAGAGATTTAGAATTCACTGTTACAATGATACGAAGGTAACAATGAAAAAATGACCTGTATAATAATGCAACTATCTTGCTGATTATAGATCTCTGTTCTGCATATGTGTGATCCTTCCTGATCGAATAAATCTATGCTGCACCTCAAGGATATCTGAACATCCTTCAAAAATTCGCACACACCTTTCCTGTCTTTCTTCTGTAAATCTTCTGCTATATTTCTTTTTTATTTTTCACATATGACCTTTTATTTATATGATTTTAGATTTGTCAAATTGACATTATTTAGTATAACAGTCGGCTGAATTAAGCAAACTCTATTTGCAAAAAACCTTCAAGGGCCGACAGTGCTCGGTGACCATAACTTTCTATAATCTTTCGGAGACTGAGGGAACTCGGTAAACACTGACAATCCTTTACCTTCGATAACCAACTAAACTTGGTAAACACTAACTTTTCTTCGACAACCGACTGAACTCGGTAAACACTAACTTTTCTTTGACAACCGACTGAACTCAGTAAACACTAACTTTTCTTCGACAACCGACTGAACTCAATAAATACTAACTTTTCTTTGACAACCGACTGAACTCGGTAAATGCTGAATTTCCTTTGGTAACCGAGTGAACTCGGTAGACACTGATTTTCTTTGATAACTGAGTGGACTCGGTAAGCACTAATATTCCTGTCTGGCAAACCGACTAAGCTCGGTAGTAACTGATTGCTGCGGACTATGACATTGTGTGACATCAAAGACAATACATAATTGAGTAGCAATTTCCTTCAGACAATTGTTTCTAACACAAGGGTGTTGTGATCTTTCTATATGCATTTCCTATGTGTTTGCAATAGAGTTATTTTTGTAGAAACAACTAGGTCTAGGACTGGTTTTCAAGCATGTATGAACTGGGGTATCAAGGGTATCTCATGTTGGTTTTCCAATGGATGTTGGTCAATGTATTGCTTGTTTATAGGTCTCTTCTAAGGGGAGGGTTAAAATCCTTTGAATGGGTGATAACACATTTGGGTACACAAGTGGATTGTTAAAGTATGATCTGGTTGATGGTGTATGTTTGGTGTAAGGCATCAGCATATTAGAATGTATTGTTTTCTTATCTCATAGCTCCTTGTTGTAGTGATGTATTTGACTCTGCTGCCTATTGGATAAGGCACTGGTCTATGAGAGACTTAGGGTATCTCAGGGGTCTCTTCAACCCAACATCAAATCAAATACCTTTCCCTTTCATGTTGGTAGTAGTAGTAGGAGGTCCTTTCTAGTCTTCAAACTCATTCTATGCAAGTAGGGCTATTGCATGAGATCTTGGTTTCATTGAGGTACAAGATACCTGTAGGGGTTTGAAGACTATTCCATAATAATCTATTCGTAGGCCTATTGTTTTTCATGAGGTGTCTTGAGTGTGCAGATAAGGCAATACCCACCTGAGTGATGTGGAGCTCAAAGAAGAAGGAGGATTCCTTTCAATCCTCATCAATTGGACTATTTTCTTGTCAAACTTGAGTGCCTACCCTAAGAATCAAGCCCATCTATTGATTCAAGTTTGGTCCTGCAAGGAAAAGCTCCAACAAGGCTACGGTTGTGGTTTAGGTTGAGGTGGAACTTGAGACTGAGCTTGAAGTTGAAGTGGAGATACAGATTGATCAACATGCTCTACATGGTTAACAATGTGATTAAGATCATCCATCTTTGAATCATAAACATTGTCCATAGAAGATGGTTGAGAAATGGTATTAGTATCATGTGTAGGTAAAGGATTTGTATAGATTTGAAAGTTTTGATTAGAAGGAGAGATAGATTTGTTCCCGCTACCATCAATATTATAAATAGATAAGGCATTAGAATCAATTAAGTCTTAAACCTTATGTTTTAAAGAATAACACTTCTCATTATCATGACCATTCTGACGATGAAATTGACAAAAAGCTTTAGGATCAAAGGATTTGGATGCTACTGTAGTAGGTAAAAGAGATTGAATAGGAGGTAAAGTAATCATATTAGCAGTCAACAACCTATTCATAATAGAATGTAAAGATTCAAAGAGAGGAGTAAATGTACGATTTAGTCGAAAAGAAATGAATGTAGAAGTGGCATTGTGGGATGCAACAACAACTTGATCAGCAATTGCATTCACTTTTTTTTTATCTTGACATAGTTTTTGAATTTTTGAAATTTGTTTGGATTAGGAGAAACATCACTCTTATCAACTGGAACATGAGCCATTGGAGTGTTGCTCTCAAATTGACTCACTTGTAATTGATAATGATGAAGCACTACACAAAGTTGTTGAAAAGAGGTAAATTCAGTAAGCATAATCTTATCTCTAATATCCTTTTGCAAATTTGAAATAAACATACATTGAATATCCATATTAGGAACAAGATAGGAAATCTAACCATGCAAATGCTTCAATTTACCAATGAATTTAGTCAATTTTTCCTTAGTGTTTTTTTTACAATGCATCAAATTACTCAAAGACACTTGCGGACCAATGTTATTTTGAAATTGTTGAATAAAAGAATTAGCAAGTTTTGGAAAAAAGTCAATAGAATAAGGAGGCAAGGAACGGTACCATTGTAAGGCCTTGTCACAAAAAGTTCGAGCAAACAACTTGGCTAAAATCCTATGGTCATGAGCATAATCACGACAAAGGATTTAAAATGTTTTAACATGAGTAACAGGGTCTCCCTTACCATTGTAATTCTCAAGATGAGGCATATCGGCTTGCTGAGGAACATGAGCATGAATGATGTCTAGTGATAAAGGACTTCCCATGTCACATGTAGGAATGCTAAACTTGTTTTGAGTCAAGGATGCAAGTTGTTGTTGTAAAGATGACACAGTTTGAGCCAAACTGATGATTGTTGAATCATTAGAGGAAATAGGAGGGATAGCAATATTAGAAACACTAGGTAAAGTGTATGAAGCTATAGGAATGGAAGACACAACTGGAGTAACACTTCGAACTATAGTTGGAAGAGGATTGGAATAAGTAAAAGGAACATTATGATAAGAAGGTTGTGAAGTAGGAAGGGACATAGGAGGAACACTCATAGGAATAGAGGGAACCATCGTAGTCACCAAAGGAGGAGTATAGGTAGGAATACTAGGCAAAGGAATGGAAGAGGGTTCCACACTAGTGACAAGAGGAGTAAATCCTAAATCTTGAGCTTCTTGAACTAAAGGTTTAACATTTGAATGCACAAGATGAGTAATACCATGAAAGAGATTAACACCTTGATCACTATCATGAAGGACTTTCTTAAGATCCTCTATAGCTTGAATAGAATCTTGATTATGGTTTTCTTGGATAAGCCAATTACCCATTTTATCAAGTTCAGTTGAAAGTTTTTGGACTTGTTCAAGAGGAACTCTTAAAGCATCATCCTCATCATGAGATGAGTGAGATTATTTTTGCTCCATAGTAGGATTGGAATTGTGAATAATCAAATTTTCATTTGGGATCCTAAGGAAAGGAGAGGAGGATTCAGGATCAAAGGCACCCATAAGTCTATGACTTCATCTAACCGGAGTATTATAAGTAGGACTAGAGGTAGTAAAGCTCATATATCAATGCAATGCATATGAACTAAACTAAGAAAACATAAAGCATGAACAAATGAATGTTTTGTATTTTTATTTTATATGAGATGCAAACATATAAAAGAAATCTAATACATGCAAGATCTAACACCATAAAAGAAAGAGTTTAACCATAAATATGATAAGGCATCTAATTCCACAAAAGAGAGGCGGTAAGCTTGTCGGGTTCACCAAAAATGTATGGTGAAAAAGTTTATTCACAAAAATGTAATGTAGTAGTGTGCATGTGCTTTAAATGTGTGGGGAAATATAGGGTCTACTTCTTAATCCAAATTCCCAAAGGAGAGATCCAAATAGATTAATCACAAGGAAGTGATCAATGCACAAATGAATCAATCTATGGAGAATATAAAGAAAGGAGAAAACCTTATAATCTGTTATTGTAATACCCCAAAAATGGGCTATAAGTTCATTAATCTTCTATATCAACATATTGAATGAAATCAACATCAAAGTCCTAACCTAAGGCACATCTAAACATCATCGAATCCTAATTGATTATCTTAAATTCTGCATTGGAGAATATTCTTAGCAATATTCCTAATTATCTTGATTAAATTTAATTTAATGATTATTTGGCGATAAATCCTATTTATCCTAAAGTTTGATTAATTGAATATTCTCAATATTTAATTAATTAGATTTAATTTGGCCACTTAATTATTTAATTGAATATAATTCCATTATTCCTAATTATGATATTTAATTTTGACAATAAATCCAAAATCCTATGAATAATTGATTAAATATTTTATTTAATTAATTAAATTGTTTTGACAATTTTTAATATTGTAATTTTGAATAAAAGTTTGATTAAATGATTGATTAACCCATAAATCAATTGTTTTATTTCAAAAATCAGTTAAGTTGAGAATAATTCACTTTATTTATTTATTAATTCATAATTATCCATGTGCACAATCAAAGAGCAGTTAAACTCCAAATCAGAAAATCAATGCAAGTTATTGACTTTTTGGAACTCAACATCATTTTTGAGTTTAAAAGTTGATCTAAACGTCTAATTTGAGTTAAAAAGCTATTTTTGCATGATTTGCATGTTTTTGTGAATTAAATTATCTTTATTTAAAAATAACTCAAAAATCAAACTGAGTTATTTGAGTGATTTATGGCTTTCTTTAATGCATCCTCAAAGCCCTAGATTTCTATAAATTAAGGCTTCAGCTCATCACAAATCGTCTCTCAAATCCACAAGAATTGCATATTCATGCTGTCGAATTGGAGACTAAAGAATCATCTTTGCAAATCCAAGCTTTGTGAGATCAATATTGCATAGTTTTTCATATCATATTAGTTTTCATTTGTTAGATCATCATAGCATATCGGTTTTTTACATATCATAGATTCATATCAAGATTTCATATAGAATAGTTTCATATCATTTTTTTCATATCATTATTGCGTAGAAAATAAAAAAAATAGATTAATTACATACATCTCATATCTAGATCAATTGCATTCAAATCCTTCGTTTAGGTGTCATCAAGGTCACTGATCTCGATAACAATCTGAGAAGATCATACTCACACCTATTAGAAGGCAGTAAATTGCCTATTTAGTTTAGCTTTCAATTCATTGCACGATTTTGATTTTTTCTAACCTCTAATGTTTTATTGAAGTGTTGTGTCTACAGATCAGGTACAAAATTCACACACATTTTTGGCGCCCATCATGGGGCCCTGAAATGGGTTTCCCTTCATTTCTATCAATTTTCTATCTTTTGAGGTTAAGGGTTTTAAGGGTTCTAGTATACTCTGCAGGATGTTATTTTTTGTTTTTTTTTGCCTGCAAAAAAGAAATTTTTTTTTTGGCACTTTTTCTATCAAAACTGTCCATACACTGTGATTTTTAATTTCTGTCCATATAGTTGTCATACGAGTTTTGTCAGAAACTCATATCAGGAGATACCCACTGTCATATGATAGTTGATTTGATCGAGGCTCATATCATCAGAAAAACATTATCATTTGAAAGCCTAATTGTCGTATGATCTAATACCCAATGTCGTACGAGTTTTTGGACTGTCATCTGGGAGGTAACCTAGTGTCATACAAGTTTCTAGATTGTCATCTAGGAGGTAACCTAGTGTCGTACGAGTTTCTAGACTATCATTTGGGAGGTAACCCACTATCGTACGATAGTTTATTTGTTCAAGAATCATACCAATAGGATCAAAGTGTCCTTTGGAATCTTGACTATCGTACGATCTGGTACCCAGAGTCGTATGAGTTTCTAGACTGTTGTCTAGGAGCAAACCCACTGTCTTACGAGTTTCATATTGTTGTTTGGTAATAGACCCACTATCATACGAGTTTCGGCATCAGATTTCAACTGTTGTTTCATTTTTCAGGGTAGTTTGTCATATTTGGTTTTTAGATTTTGGCTAACGGCTAATCTTAACAATTGAAATTCTCTATTTTTGATTGACTCCTATTGGTTTTGATTGGAAAAAGTGCAAGAATTTCTAAAAGTAGGTAAACATCTACTAAGCACGTTGTGAGGATTCCAGGTACTCTCCTCAATCTGATAACATTTCAATTTGGATCCTAAAATGAATCTCTCATGTGTTTGGATTGAGTGTTTTCTTTGCATGCTTTTCTTCAAATTTGCATAATTGAATACTAGGTTGTAACACCTTAAGTATTGATAGGCAGTCTTAGGATATTTTTGATTGATCTTATTAGCAAAATTGGGATGTTGGACTTGCTTATTCTTACTCACCCCTCATTTCACCCCATGGTTGCAAGGTCAACGCCATATTTAGGGGAGGGGTCTACTTAGAAAGAGTGTTAATTGTTCCACCAGTTCTTTTCCATTTTGTGCTTTTTGGATCTCATTAGTATTCTAGGGTGTGGACTTGGTTTTAAATTTGTGTGAGGAGTTAAATGCACCACTTTGTGGAATCACCTCATGTTTATTTGGAGCATTAAGTGTACCACCTTTTGTGCTTTTGAATTATTTTGGATAGATTTGTTTTCTGATATATCTATGAAAACATAGTAATTAGGCCCTATGAACACTATTTGTGGTTCTTGAGAGATTGGATTCCCAGTGAAATCCTTATTGACAATGGAATCCTTGTAGGTAGGGAGGATACTTAGTGCGTCTCATGTTCTACTTGGTCCATGAATCTTCCCTTATTGATTGATACATTCTCTCTCCGGAGAGGTTGATAGATCACGTGGGGTTGATATCATAGACCTTGGTGAGATAATCTTCATCTTAGCGTGTTGGATTTATTTTCCTACTTTGTCTGGGTTAAAAGTGAAAAGGTGTCAAACCCTTGGATCTGGAGCCAAGTCCCCTTGTGGTATACTATTGTGAGTCACCTTTAGAGAGGGTTAACCATAGAAAAAAATCCCTTCACAGGGCAAACTACATTGATGAAACCTCGAGCGGTAATAGCCATTTTCATTGTGGTAGTGACAGCCACTATATAAATGTCCTTGTGGAAGAAATATTCATAGGTGTGGTTCATTGTTGGGTTGTCAGATCTCCCTAGCAGCTCCTGATTGATTAAATTCTTGGACTGTGTCAAAACCCTGGTGCGCCTGGATTGGAGTTGACCCCTTTGGATCATAAAAGTTGCAAAGTCAAACCATTACTAAAAACCCTAGCAAGGCCAAATTTTCATTTTCTATGGTATATGTGCATTATTGCAAAACATTTTTGGAACATACACAATTAGTGCTTCTGAGGATTAGAACAAATAAGTCACTTGATTATTCATGCACAAGGTTGCTTTTTCCCTTGTTCATTATTTTTAGACATGCTTGAAATCACTTGCTTGCTATTTTGCATGCTTGTTTATCTATTTGGTTACTAAAAATGGACAAATCTATTATAATCCTCAAATTTGGACATTAAAATTTGCAAACAATCTGAATCTGGAAACTCAAAATTTGCAAAATCTGAAGTAAAATTCTTTTTTGGAGTCAAAAGTCATCTCAGGAGGTCAGAAAGTCATACGAGTTTCTATCAAGTGTCATTTCATTACTACCCATCTGTCGTATGGTAAAGAGCCCAGTGTCGTATGAGCCTTTCTACCAGTCAAATTCAAAAAGTTAAATCCTGCTAGCAATTGTCATGTGAGTTTTACAACTGTTATACGAGCTTTTCAATTATCATTTCATAGCATACCCACTATTGTACAAGATTTTTCAACTGTCATTTCATAGCATACCCATTGCCGTATGAGTCTATAGAGTGTTGTTTGGGAAAATTTGGAAAAAGTGTCAGAAAGTTGTCAGAATTGCTAGATACCCAACTTTTTCAACCTAGTTCCAGAATCTGTCATACAAATCACTATGTCAAGAATAGAGTAGTAGCCATTGAGAATCAGTACACATGTCTCAAAGAATTGGTACACATGAGGAAGAAATTCTAATCATAGCTATGATGAAATAGATACACGCTATGCAAGCCAAACTTAACAAACTTGAGAAAGAAAAGGAACCTAAAGAGTTCTCCATGGAAGCTATATGCCCTTTTCCATTTGATAAAGACTTGTACATGTCACCATTCCCCCAGACAAAATGTGAGAAATGTGACAACCCTTATGACACCTCTTCCATGGAGAGTGAAACATCCATCTTCAGAGACTATGATGACTATGATGATGGACAATATAATGATACTTATGACACCTCTGTTCCTAAGAATCCTCCTCATCGTGTGTTCCTACTTACTACAAATGGGCCATCACATTGGATAGATCATGATGGTGATCCATATGATTTTGATTTTGAAAGAGACTTTGATGATTTCTGTGAACAATACCTAGATGACACGCCTATTTCACTTGAGGAAGTGAAAGTTTTTCACGCTGATTACAAAAGTAAATACTATAAGAATCTCTCCTCTAAGAACTCTCAGGCTGAAAATAAAGATTACACTCTCAAGCAAGATCATGTTAATGTTGGACCTTTTTCTTGCGATGGTTCACTTTCATCCCCTACTTCCTCCAATACCTGTACATTTCCTAAAGCTTCCGAGTCTTTCAAATCTTTCATAGAATATTCATCCAACATAAGCCTTGATACTTTTCATATGGTTCCTTATAGTTATCCTCAAGGGCTACCTCTTAAAGATACTCAAGCTAACCTTCACTTGGCTGAAAATACTTTCAATGATGCTAAACCTAAAGAGCCTAAGCCTTTATACACTATAATGCCCACTTTAGCTAGTCCTCCACCATCTCTTCCAAAGTCTTCCATATAATCCCAACATGCTTCCTTGTCCTTAAAAGTGGCTCCATGTCAAGAGAACTCCAAAAATGATAAAGAAAAGAACATAAAGAAAGATCAAGATCAAGAACCCTCCATGTCATCCAATCCTTTTCATGATGTCTCTTATCCGTTCCATCATTCTTTTGATCCTGCACACCCTTTTTCATGCATTCCACCATGTCTAAAGCCTTCTCCTAAGCAAGATCAAGCTACTACTTACACCATTGAGCTTATTGAAAATCAAAATGACCTTACTACACTTGTGCTTTCCAAAGATGATACTTCCATTAAGGTTGGTAAAAATGGTGTTGTTACTTCCAATGATAAGCCTATTGAAAATCAAGAAAAAAATTATGTGCTTATGCTATCCAAAGATCCTTGTCAAGATCAAAGTCTTCCAACTTCCTATTCTACCACTCCATGTTCATTTCCACTTTCTACTCTTCCTAAGTCTTTGCAAGCTTTGAACAATACAATCAAAGAAGGTGCTCATATTCAAGATGTCCATGATTCTATTGAAAATCCTAATACTCACTCTAAAGATGCTGATGTCCTTGGTTGTCACATAGATGATGATGAACTTATTGATTATCCTTTTGCATCTTCCACTTCCATCCTTGGACCTCTTCCACCACTACAAGGGGCTTCACGTCTACCTTCCATCTTGGGTCCTTATGTCCCTTCACTTTCCCCTCCTAACTCTCTTAATTTTCCATCCATCTTGGGTCCTTACATCCCTCCATCTCCCATCTTTCCTCAAGATCAACATAGATGCATACCCTTGAATCCTTTTCATCCATCCACCCATCTAAACCAGTCATATCCTCCCTCTTCCACAAGTCCCAAGTCTTTTGGAAGTAACTTGAATGTTCAATACAAGAAAAAGAAGCAATACAAGAATCCATCAAAAAAAGAAGATCGTCATGTCTCCTCTAACAGACATGGCAACATAAAGTCAAAAGAGATATCTAAGAAAAAAACTACAAGACAAGTATGGGTTCCAAAATCCATCATTGAAGATATTCTCTCTAGATCATCAAAAGGAAATAAAAAGCCTATGACTATATGGATTCCAAAGTCTCTCTTGAAAGAGTTTGGTGTTGAGAAAAAAGTGAAATTGACATTCAAGCTTCCAAAGGCTTCCACTTCATCTTCTTCCAAAAATATTCTTCCATTCCATGCACCTAAACCACAACCTCTACTATCCATTCACCATATTCCTTCACGTATTCCTTCATTCACATTTCCTCCATCCTCTAGCCAGCCTTCAAGGTGTGTGTTGATGTTGATCTTACCTTCCTTTCCATCCACCCTTTCACAATCCTTCCATTCATTATCCTTCTACCTTCTATCCTTTTTCCTCATTTGCCTATTCCTCCTATCTTCCAACCTCACTTGCTTTACATAAAACCTTATCCTCCATTTTTCTCTTCCATCTTCCTTTCCCTATCAACATCTTTGAGCATATCATCTTGAATCCTTGGCATATCATGATTTTATCCTTTCAAGGAGCATTATCTAAAAAGATTTCCTTCTTCCAAAAAGAGAAATGAAAAAAATAAAAAATAAAATTGAAAATGTGCCTTGGTGAAAACCTAGAAATAGGCACCTTGGTAGAAAAAGTAAAGAGAAATAAATTCATCCTATGGTGAAAACCACTCCCTTGTGGCACCTTGGATAAGTACCATGATGAAAACCTAGCAATTAGGCATCATGCGTAGTTCTTCTACATATTTCATGCATTCCATCTTCTCTCTTTCATCTTGACAATGTTGATCTATACACGAACATTTGGCTATTTTGTGAACTATCTTACGATGATCTTGCTTTCATTCCCTTCCTATTTAGCCTTCATATTTATTTTCCTCCATTCATTCTAGCTTTTCACTATCCTTTTCCCCTTTGATCTTGATATAAAATAAATAAATAAAGAAAGAGTAAAGAATGATGCTATGAAGCCTCTTGACATGTCTCCCCCTTTGGATTGCATCCTATCCTTCTTTGGCATTACACTTTTGTGACTTATCCTATGCTAGCTTTTCATTACTTGTCCTAATGTGCTTTACATGACAATTTTTCCCTAGCTTGGGTATTCTTGAGGAGTTTTCCCTTGAGGATTGCTTCCCTTCATTCTCCTTCATTGTCTTGTCTTCCATCTCTTCCACCAGCTTGCCAATCCGTCTTGTTCTCCACCTTGCTAGACATTGGGACTACATGATATGATCTTTCTTTGGAGTTTGCAATGGAAAAAGATGCTATCAAGTATACCAAGTATCATAAACAAGTATCAGAACAAGTATCAGAACCAAGTATCAAAACCAGTATTAGAACAAGTATTAGAACAAGTATCAGAACCAGTATTAGAACAAGTATCAGAACACCAACTGGGGCTACACCTTTCACTTTAGTTTATGGGTCTGAAGCAGTACTGCCTATTGAGATTGAAATCCCATCACTAAGAATCAGAATGCATGGTCTAGTAACTGATGATGACTACAGAGTGTCTAGGTTGCAAGAAATTGAACTACTAGATGAGCGTAGACAAGTAGCGTATGATCATCTCAGAGTATATCAGAAGAGAATGTCTAGATGCTACAACAAGAAAGTTAGACACAAAGAATTTCAGGTTGGTGATCTAGTCTTGAGAGAGAATCCTAAAAATCAATCACATCGAGAATGCAAGGGGAAGTTTGAACCCAACTGGCTGGGTCCCTTTGTAATCACTGCTACTTTTGGCTCTGGTACCTATCAACTCTCAATGACTCAAGGAGAACATCTCTGAGAACTAATCAACGTTCTCCATTTGAAGAAATTATATGTCTAAGGCATTCAGTCTATGGTAAAATGTCCTAAAAAAAATCTTAAAAATCTAGAAAAGTCTTGAAAAAATGAACATCTTGGTGAAAACCTAGCAATAGGCGCCTTGATGATTCACAAAAAAAGTAAAAAATATCCAAAATACAAAAAAATTGAAAAAATGAAAAAAGAAAAAAAAAAAAGAAAAAAAGAAAAAAGTGCCTTGGTGAAAACCTGGAAACACCTATGCCTTGGTAGCAAAAATAGAATCTCTACCAAGATGGTGAAAACCTGGCAAACGGGTGCCACTTGTTTCAAAATGCTCCATCTATCAGCGCAATTTTGGTCTTTCCCATTTTTGAGTCTTGCTTTAGTTTGTACATATCTCCCAGTTTGTTTCTACATTCCTATTTTCAATAAGTCGGTCTGTACACCAATCAGCTCCAGCGTCTGTATCCTATCAATTGTTCAAACTTGGGGGAAATTAAAGTCATATCCTATGGCCTCCAATGTATCTTAGATGTATCATATCTAGTCAGAGTCCTTTGAAGCTTCATTTGAGTCAGTCAGTCAGTCTTGTGTCCAAAAAGGATTTTGCATCTACAATAACACAATCAAACATCAAACTAAAAATAATATGTGCTTCATGCTTTTATCTCCTTGTATGCTTACTGATTCACATTGAGATTTTTTCATATTGTGTGCCTTCGAGCTCTTCGATGATGTCCTTTATAGGATTTAGAGAGTGATGACTGGGGGTATAATCTTTTCGTTGTTTTCTTCTTGTATGTAAAAATCTAACAACTTTGGAAATTTTGGATTGAAATGGTGTCTGATTGTCTTTTTGAGTGAGTTCTTTCTCCTATTGTGAAACATGATCTTACCTAAAGATGTGAATGATAAAGGGTCACTACAGGTAATTCACATTGGATTTAGAATGATCTCTTGACTACTTGATGTGTTTGTACCACAAGGCATATTCTGGTCATCATGACATTTATGTTTTGATGCTTATACAAATTGCTATATCAAAATGGATATGATATTTAGGTCATCATGGCACTTATGCTTTGATGCTTATATCTAATCCGACATTCTAAAAACAAAATCAATATTCATATATCCATGGTTTCCTAATCAATGGATGTTGTATTGATTCTTGCGCATACAAATCAATATTCATATGTCTATGGTTTCATAGCTAGTGGGCATTGTATTGATTTATCTGATTACCTAAAAGTTCAATGATGATAACAAATCAACATATGATCAGTGAGTAGGTCCTAGGTCTTAGGTTGCATTTCATTCTGCATTTCATTTTTCATCTTTGCATGATCTCACAATGATTAAACAAACTTCAATTCTTAAACGATTCTTCAAATATCTCTTCAAATCTAACAAGAGTTGAAACCTAACATGAAGGTTCCTCCAATGAAACAGTAAGTAGAATCCTTTTTTGGGATCAAAATCAAAATCTGAGATCATTCATATTGTCTACTGCTTGCATAATGGACCTTCAATCATCACAGAAATCTAGTATTCAACTTAACTAATTATCTTACATCAAACTATCGACATTTCAACTTGGTCAACCATGGTCAACTCATGGTCAAACCTAGTCAAACTTGGTCTCCAGGACCTCCAAATGATGTAGAATGCATTCTTGAATGTGTATAACCACTTCTCAAATCAATTAACATTTTTCTGAACTATTAACGTTGACTTCTCTTTTCAGATTTCAATTTTCATCCCGAAGGGGGCATGGTATTGCATATCATTCAAAGTCTATAATCATATCTTTATTGATATCATATCTTTCCTCAGTAATCAAGATAACAACCACGTCTAGTTACTGATTCATCAAAAGTCCTCATTACTTAGGGCAAATCAATCATCACTTGGGGCATATCAGATTCATCAAGATCCATATCAATTTGGTATTCTCCTAATCTTGTAAACTGTATCAATTTTTTGTAACCATTGGTTCATTAGTGTTATTTTCTTGGTTCTTCGGTAACTGAAGGGTTCAGATGTGATACCTACGTGATTCTTCTAAAGACAATCAAGTCTCAAATCGGTCACTCACTTCTTCGCCATCATAAGGTTCAGAATCAGGTGTTTTGACACTTTTGTTTCATTGGTTCATCGTTGCTATAGTGAACATTATCTTTGGTCATTCAAGACCTAATATCATCATATCTTTCATATCAGTTTCATATCTTTATCGTACACAGACTATCTTTGAACCACTGTGCTTCACACAGTAATTCAAAGAGGGGCAAAATGTAATACCCAAAAAATGGGCTATAAGTTCATTAATATTCTATATCAACATATTGAATGAAATCAACATCAAAGTCCTAACCTAAGGCACATCTAAACATCATCAAATCCTAATTGATTATCTTAAATTCTGCATTGGAGAATATTCCTAGCAATATTCCTAATTATCTTGATTAAATTAAATTTAATGATTATTTGGTGATAAATCCTATTTATCCTAAAGTTTGATTAATTGAATATTCTCAATATTTAATTAATTAGATTTAATTTGGCCACTTAATTATTTAATTGAATATAATTCCATTATTCCTAATTATGATATTTAATTTTGACAATAAATCCAAAATCCTATGAATAATTGATTAAATATTTTATTTAATTAATTAAATCATTTTGTCAATTTTTAATATTGTAATTTTGAATAAAAGTTTGATTAACCCATAAATCAATTGTTTTATTTCAAAAATCAATTAAGTTGAGAATAAATCACTTTATTTATTTATTAATTCATAATTATCCATGTGCACAATCAAAGAGGAGTTAAACTCCAAATCAGAAAATCAATGCAAGTTATTGACTTTTTGGAACTCAACATCATTTTTGAGTTTTAAAGTTGATCTAAACATCTAATTTGAGTTAAAAAGCTATTTTTGCATGATTTGCATATTTTTGTGAATTAAATTATCTTTATTTAAAAATAACTCAAAAATTAACTTGAGTTATTTGAGTGATTTATGGCTTTCTTTCATGCATCCTCAAAGCCCTGGATTTCTATAAATTAAGGCTTCAGCTCATCACAAATCATCTCTCAAATCCATAAGAATTGCATAATCACACTATCGAATTGGAGACTGAAGAATCATCTTTGCGAATCCAAGCTTTGTGAGATGAATATTGCATAGTTTTTCATATCATATTAGTTTTCATTTGTTAGATCATCATAGCATATCGGGTTTTTACATATCATAGATTCATATCAAGTTTTCATATAGAATAGTTTCATATCATTATTGCATAGAAAATAAAAAAAATAGATTAATTGCATACATCTCATATCTAGATCAATTGCATTCAAATCCTTCATTTAGGTGTCGTCAAGGTCACTGATCTTGATAACAATTTGAGAAGATCATAATCACACCTATTAGAAGGCAGTAAATCACCTGGTTAGTTTAGCTTTCAATTCAATGCACGATTTCAATTTTTGCTAACCTCTAATGTTTTACTGAAGTGTTGTGTCTACAGATCAGGTACAAAATTCACACACATAGTTATAGAGAATGTGAATTTGAAAACTTAATTGAATTGAAGACAAATACTAACCTCAAAATAGGGTAAGTCTAGAAAAGACTATTTTCTAATGTCTGTGTTTAGTTTCGGGAGATTCTACAACCTGATCCAACCTAGAAATGTAGAGACAGAGAAAACCCATAAACCTTCTATCTTTCAGAGCAAGGTCATCCTTGACCTCAGGATTGGGGTACAATCTTGACCCCCACTAAAAGTTGTCCTTGACCTAAAACAACTCTGACATAAATTTTGTTCACGAATCTCAAAAGTTCGCCAAAAAGGGTATCCAGATATGCACTGATATTCGTCATCCCATACCTACACTTGCAAGAAAATGGGTTTTTGTTATTTAAATGAGGGGTTTGCCTTGGTCAAACCCTGGTTTGGAATCAACCTTGAAATTTAATTGAAATTCAAATATATAAACAAAGTAAATAGAACTATTCACCTTGCTTATGTTGACATCCTTGTGGAGGATTTGAATCCTTGAATCCACAAGTATGGATGCTCCAAATGAATGTAGAATTGCATATAGGATGTCTCATATCAATAGAATTAGATATTCAACACCAATCATGAATGGATCTTGGAATAGGAAGAAGCTTGAATGAATGTCGATGGAGAAATATTCAACAAGAGGGCTCCAAAGAGATTGAATCATTCAATGACTAATAATGGATCTCCTTGATGAATGCTTGAATGCTTGAATAATTGAGGATGAATGAATTCTTGAATGCTTTCCTTCTCCTTTTTTCTTGCTTGAGAGTGCTTGTATGTGTGAACAAGAGATGGATTGAAATGAGAGAGGAAGGCCTCCTTTTATAGTGATCTAGGGCAAAAACTTCTAGAGGGTCCAACATAAGGGGATTAAATTTCAATTAGGCCTTAACCCTTAGAAATGGACCTAGATTAAATACAATTTAAGAGTTTACCATTCCAAAATCCAAAACAGCCGACCCAGAAGTGGGAAATAAAAATTTTTGAAGCCCGACATCCTGAAACCTCTAGAATTTGAAATTTGGACACAGTGTCAGGGTCAAGGTTGACTTTGACCTAGGTCAAAGTCAAGGTCAAATTTGACCTAGGTCAGAATCGAGGTTGAACTTGACCCTGAGGTCACAAATCTTAGTTTCTCAGAACTAGGTGCTAGAAATAGGCTTGAAATAGGTGGAGAGAGAAGTAGAACAAGGGAAAAAACCATATCCATTCACAAACCCATTCAAGGTGCTTGACATGACCCCAGACCACTTATTTGGAGGGCTAAACCAGTACTAAATGGAAGTGCTTCCATTTTTTGATGATACACATAGTACACAAGATTTGTAGTAATGGGGACACAGAGGATTTGATATACACCCTCTAGGGTCACAGTAATCTCACTTTTTAGTAGGTGGAAGGTGTTGTTCTCATAATAAAAACACTTAACTAAAGTTTTCAATAATCTATGGTTAACCCAAATGTCAGGTATACCAATAAGCCTACCAATCCCAAACTAATCAAGAAGGGCTCTCTCTTGGTCAAAAATATTTCAGACTAGGTGCATCATAGATAGATACACACACTAGAACTAGGGATCTGCCAACTGCACCTACAAAATGAAATAAAAGTTTATCAATATGAGACCAAAATGATAAATCTAAGTAAGAATCAAACAAGTAAAGCATCTACACATGTCGAAGATCAAGTTAACTATTGGTAATTTGGCTGAGTATATTGCATAGATGTTGTCGTTATGACAACATATGATCCACATGAAGATCACACAAGTTAGAGAGCAAGTATGACAGAGCGCATTGCATATTTGTCTAAGTGTGAGACAATATTTTTACCAGTATACCTAGACACAATTTTTGTTTGTGACATTAATTGGAGTGAGTTAAGTGCTTGCACACTTGAACATAGACTCTATGGTGACTAATGATGACCCATCTCAGAGTGCAAGTTAGTACAACATGTACGAAAGAAGTTATGATAGTTTTAATGAAGACAGTGTGAAGCCGATAGGATAGTATTTGAAGGCAGAATTGGTAAAGAGTTAAGGGATTGTTTTTTTTATCAAAATAATGTCTTAACAATATAAAGGGATGAAATATTAGATTTTTACTCTTGATTAAATCTATTGGTATATATGTAAATGTATTTGTAATTGTAAAGTTTAAGAATTGTAATAAGCAGCAAGCATTTGTAATAGTATGATGTGAAGTATATGAAGCATATGTAATAGCGATAGTGAAAGATCAACGAAGAGATATTTATGCAAGAAGAATAAGGTTATGTACCTTGAACTATTTTTTAATTATTTTATATTTTACATTACTTGTTTGGGCAGTGGGGTCAGCTAGTGATCACATTTTGTACTACCAACTCCTAACAGGGTTGAGGCTTCTAACAAGGCCTATAGTCCCTTAATCAGGACTGATACACTATATGTTTGTAATAGAATCCTAACAGGGTCAACATCCTTAATAGGATACTTTTGATTAGTGGATCTTTGTGGGTGCCATCCCCACTGGGGTTTTCCCTTGGCCAAGGTTTCCTCGAGAACAAATAATGTGTTATGAGTTCTTTAGTTTCATTGCTATGCATGTTGTTTAGCTTCTTATGTTATGCATGTATAAAGATAATCTGTTATATCCATAATTGGGAAAAAGATAAATTTTGTAGAATACTAATTCACCCCCCCTCTCAGTATTCGCTATTTCTAACAATTTGTATCAGAGCTTAGTTACTCAGAAAAGAATCATTCAAGGAAAGTCTAGCAACTTGAGTAAGATCTCTATGGATATGGGTCAACTACAGAAGAATCTTGAAGAAGCTCTTGAATAGATTGATATGCTTACTGATGAAAGAGATACTTTGAAAGGAAAATATGATGATGCAAAGAACCTCATTGAGAAATTGAAAAACAAATTAGAAGATCTGAGATCTGAAAAGAAATCCGAAGTTATTATTGAAGATTGTGATGACAATTTGGAAAAAGAAAATGAGATCCTTTAGCATGAATTGAAGATAGAAAATTTGAAGCTCAGTTTGAAAGATGGAAATGGAAAGATTGAAGCAAATTTGAAATCTGAGAATGAGAGTCTAAAAATTGAAAATGAAGGACTGAAATCTAAACTTGGAAATGTAACATTTGAACTTGAGAAAGTCAATGTGCAGTATACTAAACTTGAGAAATACAACAAGATTGTGAAAGGCGAACTGACTCAATCCAAGCAACAACTTGAAAGGCTATATTCAACTAGTGAGAAGATTGATACACAAGCATCTTTTTAGAAACCATTCTATGATAAGACTGGTCTTGGATTTAACACTCTTAAAGAAAATAATGAAAGCAAGGAACCATATCTGAAAGTATCTGAAAGCTTAGATGAGAAGAAGTCTGATGTGATCAAAAAATTTGAAGATGCACCTAAAGAAGAAGAATCACCAAAGCAAGATGAATCATCCAAAGGTACACAAAGAGAATTCAAAGGTAGATGTTTTTCTTGTAATACTATTGGTCATATGAAGAGAGATTGCACAGGTAAGAAATTTAAACCTCTTAATGGTTATTGTTATAACTATCATGGATTTGGACATAGAGCTATTGAATGTAGAAAACCTAAATTTGTTGAGAATAATAATAATAATTGAATGTCTAGGAATACTAAAAATGCAGATAAGAAACCTACTAAAGATATAAACAAAAGAAATGGAGTAATATGTTATAGATGCAACAAGGTTGGACACATTGTTAGAAATTATAGATCACAGATTAATCCACCTGGACCAAGATATGGAAGCAATGGAATTTTTTATTAGATATGCAACAAGATTGGACATACAAAAAGGTTTTGTAGAATAAACAATGGAGTTTTTATCCTAACCCTAACCCTAGAAATCATGAAATAAGAAATGAAGATGCAGGTAACAGATAGAAAGGTTGCTGTAGCACTAAAGATGAAGTGAAGTTTGTTAAAAGAATAGATCAAGGAGACATATTCAACATTGAAGACAATAAAAAAGGTGAAGTATCAAGTGGTAAGAATGAATCCTTACCTGACCTATCTCAAAGCACTTAATTTATGAAAATTACAGTAGATTAGGAACTTAGATTAGTGTAGAAGTAGATTTATGATGAATTAAGTCTTGGGCATTTAATAGAAGGTAGTTTATGATATTATAATGCTATGGTTACGAGCGCAAAGAAATATATTATGTTTTGCAAGATTGCAAAAAGTTTTAAGTTTTGCAGGATAGCAGAAACAACTTTTTGGAAAGAAGCGGCAAAATAATTGAATGCGATGTTAGAACTAAGTGAGATTGAAGTAATAAAAGGTTATGATCGGTGTTATTTGATCATCAAAGAGAACATAAGTGTTAAAGAGATCAAAAGGTAGTGATTGGAAGCTTTTTGCTATGATTTGGTGAAGGATTTGAGCGCCGAATCTATGCAAGCCCTAAAATCATGAATTTGAGGTATTTTACTTGACAGATCTGTGAATCAGTAAAATGAATTTGAAGTAATCATGGATGTATCTTTAATTCACAATATCAGAGATAAAAATAGACCTAGAATGAAGAAGGAACCAGTTGAACCTCTGGAAGAAGAACCTAAGTTAGCTTTATCATCCATACCAGATAGAGTTTTGCATTTAGAGAATGTAAGAAGTTATCTAGGACGCAAGTTAGAAACCATCAGTGATAGTGATTTCACTAGTGAGTATGAGAAGATTTACAACCAGGACATGTCATTGAAACAAGGTTATGAACATTTGAAAGACAATGAGATTGTTAAGTATGCATTGCAGTATGAGTTTGATAATGAAGAATGCACTGAGATAATCCTTAGTAGAATTCATAATGTTAAGTTTTGGCTAGAAGATAGAGTAATAGACATTATAGCTGATTTGATTCATGAAGCCACTGGACTATCTAAATCTGGAGCTATTCATTTAAATGAGAAGAATATGAGAAAGATAGTCATTGATAACACTAATTCATCCTATAACGGTAGAGGAATTGTAATTAGTAAGGTCAAACAACCTGATGTTAGATACCTATGCAAGATCCTAACAACCAAGTTTTGTGCAAATTCAAGAGAGGATGACATGGTAGATGGAATGGTACACATAGCTTATTTGATGTGTGTTGACAAAGTCCCAGTTGATATGTGTGAAATCCTAAGAATTCAACTGTTTGAGAACTTGGAGAAGATTAAGAAGACAAAGTATGCACAATTTAGATTTTCATCTTTGATCACTTACATGTTTTTTCATCTTTTGAGGAGATTTCCTTACACCATAGGAAATGATTGGAATGATGGACTAAATACTGTTGGGGCTTTTCCTTGCAGGACCAAACTTGAATCAATAGATGGGCTTGATTCTCAGGGTAGGCACTCAAGTTTGACAAGAAAATAGTTCAATTGATGAGGATCGAGAACATCCTCCTTCTTCTTTGAGCTCCACATCACTCACGTAGGTATTGCCTTATCTGCACACTCAAGACACCTCATGATAAATAATAGGTCTACAGATGGATTATTGTGCAATAGTCTTCAAACCCTTTAGGTATCCTGTACCCCAATGAAACCAATTCTTATGCAACTAGCCCTATTTGCATAGGATGAATCTGAAGACTAGAGACCTATCCTAACAACATGAAAGGGAAAGGGTGGAAATGAAAGTAAATGACTTAAAGATGGGTGAAAGGACCCTTGAGATGCCCTAAGTCCCTCATAGACTAGTGCCTTGTCCAATGGGCCACAGAGTCAAATACCCTATTGCAATAGACAACTATGAAACAAGAAGACAAAATACTCAATGTGTTGATGCCTAATCATCAATCACACACCATGACCAAACCTCACTTTAACAACCCACCTATGTATTCAAGTATGTTATTACCCATCCAAAGGATTTTAACCCTCCCCTTAGAAGAGACCTATAAATAGATAATACATTAACCAACATCCAATGGAAGACAAGCATGACAAATCTTTGACACCTCAGCTCATACATACATGAAAACTAATCCTAAACCAGTTATCTCTGTGAAGACAACTCCACTTGCAAACACATGGGAAATGAAAATAGAAAAATCAAACACCCTTGATGTATGATTAATGAATTCAAAATTCAAATGGAGATAGCTTGGTAACAATAAGAGTAAATTGAATCCTCATACATAAGACAAATCAACTACAATACATATCATATTCTCTGAATCAACAAAGGAAGAAAGAACACCCTATATGCAGAGAACTAGAGAAAATCTACAGGAAAAGGACCCTTCATGGAACTGAAAAGGAACCCTCAAGAACCAAGATTTTAGAACCCTTACAAAGTCAAAACTTCAACCATTTATACCACTAATTGCCTTGGAATCCCAAAAGAATTTAGGATGCAACAAGCTTTAGATAGCTAGGGTTAGGGTTTCAACAACTACACCAACCCTAATTACAACAAAAATTACTGTAGGGGCAGGAAACTAGGAAATCTTAGAGAAACAAATCCAGAAAGATCCACAATCATGAAAATCTATCAGATCAGGATAGAGAACCAAGAAATTAGCCATAAAAACCACTTTGTCCAGCCACCTGTAGCACAAAACCATCCCTCATAGTACAACAAAACATCCTACAACAATTGATCATGGAAACTTGGACCACACTACAACCATCAACAAAACCAAACAAATCAAATCCGACCACTAAAACATTTAATTTCAGTCCTTTTTATTGCTGGGAACCCTCAAAATTTTGAATTTGAATAACAACGGTCATTTCCAAGTGCCTGCAGTGAATCAGCGATCGATATTTAAATTTCAGCTATCTTTAAGTCATGACCGTCAGATTCTTGAATTTCATGGGCTTTAAGTCCTTAACTCAACTGCCATCCTTGGGTTACCCTCTAGTGAACATGCAACAAGGCATTACTTATTCATGAAGTGAAAAATTAACTCACTGCTTAACCCCACGAACTAGAAAACAAAGGAAACCTAACTCATCTCAGCTACATCTAGTGAATTAGCGACTGGAGGCTTTCGTCAGTTCACAAAGAACTTTATCTATCTGCCAAATAGTTTAGCAATTACATGAATACACACTTGCTGAATCGCCAACCTTTTAGAGTACCACCATCTCATTTCACGAATGAGCGAAAAGCATTCAAAATTATTGGAACCACCAAACATTTTATCAGGACCGCCAAAAGATTGAGGAAATTTTAATGGGCCCACACAAGAAGATCAACGGTTGTCTCATCTTCATATAGACCTCCAAGATTCTTTCAGATCATGAGACAACCATCGAATTAAGAATCTTACCTTGCCCTGACAACCTTCTGACATTGAAAGAGATCAACGACTATCTTAAGTTTGCATGTGTTAGAAAAAACCCATCAGATTACACACTGATTGTTGATGCTCTGTCACCATCAGAACTACTAAAATTTGGAAATCCTCGGCCCCACTAACGCAATCAAACTCATCACCATGCAGATGAATGAAAAATAGAAAACTCAACACACCGTGGCACATAAAAACCACCTAGCAAATCAGACCCACCTTTATACTACCTCCTAAGAAAAGGTAACATTGACGGCTGGCGTAAGATCTCAAAGCTCTGACACATCTCATGAGAACTTACACCAATTGTGTATCAACTACGGATGTCAGAACCCTCTGAGCCTCAAAAAATCAAGTCCCACTGACAACATATCTAGTCACTCACCCATGGACCAATCAAAGCTTACCATTTGTGCATACATGTCAACGGACCCACCTGCAAAGAAAGACTACATCACGGAAATGAATCAATAGCTATCACAAAAGTGCAAGCCTTTAACAAAACCCTTGTGCTTTCATGACAACTGTTGTGTTAGTCCATTTTCCTGTTCATGCAAAAATCTTGCGAAAATGGCCTTTTCCCTACAAATGTTTTGTCATGTTGTCCTGCCATGCCTGCAAGTCATAGTTTTAATGTGTGATCAAAATCCATAATGTTTCATGGTTTGTGCTCTTAGACCCATGCTCTTCAATGTATCACCTTGCTCCAGTCCAAATTGCACGTGCTGAATTGCAAAACCCAGAAAGATATTCAAATTCTAAGGTCTGCAGGAAAATATTTTTAGAATGTGCATAAGTGTCGAAAACCCACAATATTTTTGAAAATCCATGATGTTTTTGATCTATGTGAAAACCTTCATTATTTTCAACCTTATGCATTCTTGCTTTTGTGCACTTGTCTTCTTGCATTGAAAACCCTGGATGTTTTCGATCCTTCGCCATTGTGAAAACCCTGGATATTTTCGACCTCCATCTTAACTGTGCAAGTGCGATCGTTCGTGGGTCCCAGTTCTTCCCATTGCCCAGTATGGTTAAAGTTTAGACAAAATTGATGATTATCGCAAGTTCACATGGTGAAGATGCATGGTGTTTATCCTTCATGCTTTTGTGACAGCCATCAGATTTTCCTGTGTGGGCGTGCCGTGGGTCTGGGTGGGTCTGTGTGTCGGGTCTTATCGACGTGTCTTCTTCTCATTGGTTGGCTGCATCGGTG
Organism: Chamaecyparis obtusa; assembly: GCA_027943335.1. Lineage (NCBI taxonomy): Eukaryota > Viridiplantae > Streptophyta > Pinopsida > Cupressales > Cupressaceae > Chamaecyparis > Chamaecyparis obtusa. Next base: position 702,356 of record BSBK01005014.1, read on the forward strand.
ATGTGGTTTTTCTCAGTGGGGCCCAGTGTCAGAGATTTAAGATCTACAGTTGGTGTGTGATTGCATGGAATATTCTCACCCCATGTGATCATGCGCCCATTGTCCAATTGGATGCCAACAAGTTTGTTTGTAGTGGGCCTGCTGTTAGAGGCGGTGATGTGGCAGCCTAGGGTTGGTTGTCGCATGATCGCATGTCAGAGTTTTTTGACATGCGATCATGCAACTGATTGACATGTGTCCCTGGGGCCCAGTGGTAGGTGGTAATGTGGCATACGTGGTGGTGAGGTGGTGATTTTCTATTGGGTGCCACGTGGTGCTGCCGTGGTGGTCATGTCCGGAAGAAAGTGGGCGTGGGGCCAACACTCTTGGTGGCGTGGGCACTTTTCATTGGCCAACGGGTGACAATGTGGTGGTCTTATGGCCTTGTCACATTATCGCAAGGGCCATTTTCATAGCTTGCGACCATGTGACAAGTTCCTTCCTTGCTGGGGCCTGGTAATAGGTGGTGGAGTGGGCATTCCCGATTGGTCAGCATGGCGGTAGCGGTGGTGAAACTAATTTCCTCCACCACTCCAGTGTGCTCTAGGGTGTGAGATGATTGTAGAAGAGATGTTTCAACGTGGAGAAGTTAATGAAATGTACCAAAAGAAGTTGCAGGGTCACTTTCAGTTTGAATTTTGTAGATTTTTGATTGATCTTCGGTGCCTTTTTAGAGTTTCTCATGATTGAAGATCAGATGTTGATTAAGTGCATTTAGGACTTAGTGTTTTCCCTCTGAATTGTATCAGATTTTGATGAGCTTGAAATGCCTAATTGATGGAAAACCCTAATCCTAACCCTGGTTACCCGTAGCTTGTTGCATCCTACTAGTTTAGGATTCCAAGGTAACCAGTGGTATAAATGGTCAAAATTTTGACTTTGTAAAGGTTCCAGCTTAGAGTTCCTTTCTGGTTCCATGAAAGGTTCCGTCCTGCAGATTTCTCCTTCTCTCTGCATTTAGGGTGTTCTTCTTCCATTGCTAGTTCAGAGAATACAATACATATTGTAAGTGACTTGTCTTATGTATGAGAAGTTAATATACTCTTATTGTTGTCAAGCCATCTCCATTTGAATTTTGAACTCATTAGTCATGCATCAAGGATGTCTAGTTTTTCTACCTTACATTGCCTAAGAGCTTGTGGGTGGAGTTGTCTTCACAGAGATAACTAGTTTAGGGTTAGTATTCATGTATGTATGAGCTGAAATATCAAGGATAGGTCATGCTTGTCTTCTAGTGGATGCTGGTTAATGTATTGTCTATTCATAGGTCTCTTCTAAGGGGAGGGTCAAAATCCTTTGATGGGTAATAACATATTTGAATGCACAGGTAGGAACTAAGTTGAGGTTTGGTCATGGTGTGTGATTGATGTCAGGCATCGACACATTGAATATATGTTGTTTCTTATTTCATACTTGTCATCTGCAATAGGGTATTTGACTCTATGGCCCATTGGATAAGGCACTGGTCTATGAAAGACTTAGGGTATCTCATGGGTCCCTTCAAACTCATTTTAAAATCATTTCCCTTCAGCTCCACCCTTTCCCTTTCTTGTTGTTAGGATAGGTCTCTAGCTTTCAATCTCATTCCATGCAAGCAGGGCTATTGCATGAGATTTTCTATCATTAGGATGTTCTCTATCCTCATCAATTGGACTATTTCCTTCTCAAACTTGAGTGTCTAACTGAGATCTAAGCCCAACTATTTGATTCAAGTTTGGTCTTGCAAGGAAAAGATCCAACATGTTGGATCAAGATGGTGTCAGAGTCAGGCCCAGGAAAGAAATGAAGGTCAAAAATATAAGAAATATTAAACGCTGAGACTTAGGAAAAATATTAGCGCTGGGACTTAGGAAAATTAGAGGCCGCCGGGGTAAATAAAACCTTTGGTCGCAAGATCGTGTAACATGAAAAAGGTTCACGCGATCATGCGAAATAGGGGGCAATAATTTAGCACATGCATTAAAGGGATTTTTAAGTGGCCTAAATAAAGTAACGTGAAATTAGAACAAGGCCAGGGTTTTTCTTACCAACGGCTATATTTTCAAAAATTTGAACCAAGGGTTTATGCCAGAGACCTAAAAACAACTGTAGAGACTAGGGGGAAATGCTACAGCCATGAAATTTTTTTGCACATGCTAACAAATACAATGGAAACGATTAATGTAGTATATAGAAAGCATGTTATTGATAGTGTTAATGAGAGTGCAGTACTAGTTATTAAGACATTTCAAAATATTGTGTCTAGCAGATCAAGGATTCCATAGTCTCTTATGGAGAAATACAAGAATGAAATATGTTTTATGGTTGACACTGAATTTACATACATTGAAGCAGTTGAACCTAGAATTGAGTTCTATGGACAAGGCTTTTGTATTTGTTTTGAAAGACTCAAGCCAAACAAACATTAGATTTTAACCTAGCATGAAATCAATCCAAAACAAAGAAAACTCTAAACTAAGCCACCTCAGATTGAGCTAAAATAGATGCACCCATGCACTGTTTGATTTGCTCATTTAAAAAAATGTGGGTATGCTCTCAAAGCACCTGGAGCATCTTTCTTATGTAGATTTGGAAGATTTAAGCTTCATGAAAACCTCATAAATGACACAATATTGGGTAGAACACCCAAAATTGCCCCTAAAGCTTCAAGAAACTCAAGATTATGCAACTAAGAATGATTAAGTAGATTTTTAAGCTTAAAGTAGATGTGATATGATGCATAAACAATAAGTAAACTAAGTTAATCCATTAGTTCTATATTAAGATGAGCTAAAGTGCTTGAAAGTAAGCTAAATTAGGATGATTATGCTAAGTCTAGAGCTAAATGAGCATGATAACAATGCTTGAAATAAAAGGCGAATGGGTTTTTTGCTCTTAGAAATGAGAAGTATTTATAGGTGTTTGGGAAGGAGGAATGAGTGGCCAGGATCAAAATTTTTAAGAGAGGTCAAGGTTCACTCAAAGGGGAACACATGGATTGTGCTAGTTTAGGGCCACCTCCTTGTGACAAGTGTCACAAGGGCATTGGGTTGAAAGATGGGAGGGATGTGCACAATTTGAGAAATGTGCCTAAGGTCAAAGGGTGTAAGAAAGGGGTGAGGGGCTTCTTAAATGCATCATAAATGCATGTAAGAGGGATAAGGAGGCTTTAAATGCATTTAATGCATGCAAGAAAAGTTTCTAGAAGTTTGTTGACTTTGGGTTAAGCTTAGGAGTTGGCTAACCTTGGTTAGGGAATGTGACAAGGTTAGGGGGGTGATTAGGATTAGGATTAGGGGGACAAGGATAAAGACTTTCTAGAAGAGTCTAGAACTTAGGATAAACATGGATTTTAGGAAATAGATAAAGATTTATTTATTTCCAAGGTTTAGGTTTGAGAATATTTATTAAAATGAATTTAATAAATATGAGGATTAAATATTTAATCTTAATTAAATATTTTGAGTTGGGATTAGGTTTAGAAAATGATGGGATTAGCCTTTAATTGAAATTAAAGAAGGATTTAGGAGATTCTAGAAGAGGTTAGTGGTCTTTAGGAATTTGGCAAGGTTTTGGGAAAAAATAAACAAATAATTTATTTTTTGGATTTTGGGTCAATTTATTAATTAATAATTAATAAATAGGGAAAAGGTGTTTAAATAAGATTTAAACATTTTTGGGAGGGATGTCTTAATTAAATATTTTTAATTAAGATAAAAGGATTTAATGACATAAAAATAAATAAATAAATTAAATAAATAATTAATTAATAAATGATGATGTCATCAGGGGTTTTTCAAAAAATAAAAATACTTTATTTTTTAAAAGATTTTTAGGTGTCTACAAGTTCATAGACCCTCTTGGCTATGAAATATATGAAGCAAAGACAGAAGAATATGTGAACAGGCTACTTAAGTGTAGGATTGACACTCACAGTAATAGATTTGGAACTTTTGAAGAAAACTTCAACTCCGCAAAGGCTATACTTGAGGAGAAACAGTCTAAGAAAAGAATTGATAGCACTATTAAGAAAATATTGAAGGATACAAGATTGACAAAGAGATAATTCTTAGTGGCAAAGTAGATAGCAGTAGCAATCAGAGATATTGGATAGAAAGAGATTTTATCTGTACCTCCCTTATCATCTAGTGCAGCACTAGTCAAAGTGAAAGTAGAGGAACTTGAGAAGGAACAAGTAGCAAGAAAGCCTACTAGATCTACTTCCTCCACACCAAGCAAGAGAGTGAAAGAAATAGCTACTAGACCTGGTAAGAGGTAGAAAACTTTGGTGCCACTAGTACCTAGGAAAATAGCAAAAATTAAAGATGATGACACTACTATGAAGAAGAAAGCATGGAAACCTAGAGTTGAGAGAGTAAATGAAGAAATTATAAAAGATGAAGAATTCACAAAAATGAAAAAATACTACGACCTTTATAACTATTCTGATAAATTGAATCTTGAAAATGCAGTGGTCAAGCATTTGATTCTAGCTAATAAGATTTTTGACTCTATTCATGGAAAGATACCTAATGAATTATTGCAGAAACTTGCTAACAGGAAGATGAGAGCACAAGAAGAAGACAAATCTATCAGAGAGAATCTTGTGAAGAAACTACGTGATGTAAGAGATGATGAACATCTTAAAATTTTTTTGAAGCTCCCTAGCACCCATTTAAGGACAAAAATGAGAACCATTCAGATTATGGCAGGACAATATGAACAAGTGAATGTAGAGACTGAATAAGCAATAGTTAAAGTTATGGTAGAAATTGTTGGAGAGACATCAGTTGCAACAGAGCAAGTAGTAGAAGCAGAACAAGAGGATATTCCCTCTCCACTAGCTATTAACATTGAAGAAGAATCTATGAATGTTGAAGGTACAAGGATCACCTTGGATACTGATGATAATGTATTCAAGAATCTAGAGAACATTGTTGACAATTTGGCTCTTGATGAACCAGATAGAACTGCAGAAGTAGAGCTGACCCAATTTATTGTTGAAGAACCCAAAGTATCAGAAGTACAAGCATTTGTACCCTCTAAAGAAGAAATCAGTCTTACTCTTGAGACTGGAAAGAAGAAACAAACTGGATCTTTGTTTGAGGATTTTGGAAAAGAAGTGGATGATGATGATCAAATGGAATTGATCACATCTTTGAACAAAATCATTGGGAAGAATAAGAAAGTTAAAAGTATACAAGGATGTCTGAAGGACCTAACTGAAAAGCTACAAAGTATTGTGACCACATAGATTGTAGAAGCAGACCCTATGGACAAGGCAAAGAAAGTGATGAGAACTTTTGATGATGAGTTTGGTGGAATATGGATGAAGTGACTGGGAGGGGGGGGGGGGTGAATCAGTCAACCATAAAAACACTTCACAATTAATTCTTTGCAGATCCCTTAGGATATCTTAACAATGTTATCTGTTTTAGCACTCGGTAAATAGATTGCAGTAACTTTGAAGATGCAGAAAGTATTAGCAATATTATCTTTAGATATTCATCAGCACATGTATATGATTGAGAAAGCAATTAAGAACACAAGAGACACAAGATTTAACGTGGAAACCCAATATGGGAAAAACCACCAATGTATCTAGATACTGATTTTCACTTTTCTAAAGTGATGCCCGGTTAGAAGCCAACCCGGTAAAAGGTTACAAAACACACTGTTAGGTGTGACCTTGTTAGAGGATTTAAAACACCCTGCAAGGAGTGGCCTGGTAAGAGGTCTTGAAAACAATTCAATGGAATTGTCACCTTGTTAGAGGATTTACATTATGGTTGTTAAACCAACTCGGTTAAGAGATTTAGAATTCACTGTTACAATGATAAGAAGGTAATAATGAAAAAGTGACCTGTATAATAATGCAACTATCTTGCTGATTACAGATCTCTGTTCTGCATAAGTCTGATCCTTTCTGATCGAATAAATCTCTGCTGCTCCTCAAGGATATCTGAACATCCTTCACAAATTCACATATACCTTTCCTTCTTTTCTTCTGTAAATCTTCTGCTGTGTATATTTATTTTTCACATTTGACCTTTTATTTATATGATTTTGGATTTGTCAAATCGACATTATTTAGTATAACAGTCGGCTGAAATAAGCAAACTCTATTTGCAAAAGTCCTTCAAGGGCTGACAATGCTCGGTGATCATAACTTTCTATAATCTTTCGGTGACTGAGGGAACTCGGTAAACACCGACAATCCTTTATCTTTGATAACCGACTGAACTCGATAAACACTATCTTTTCTTCGATGATCGAGTGAACTCGGTAAACACTATCTTTTCTTCGATGACCGACTGAACTCGGTAAACACTATCTTTTCTTTGATGACCGACTAAACTCGGTAAACACTATCTTTTCTTTTATAATTGACTGAACTCGGTAAACACTATCTTTTCTTCGATAACCGAGTGGACTCGGTAAGCACTAATATTCCTGTCTGGCAGACCGACTGAGCTCGGTAGGAACTGATTGCTGCGGACTATGACATAGTGTGACATCAAAGACAATACATAGTTGAGTAGCAATTTCCTTCAGACAATTGTTTCCAACAATCTCCCTCTTTGGCATTGATGGCAACACAATATGTCATAGCATAAGAAATTTGAAAGAGTTAGCTCGATTCAGATTCAAATCTCCCTCTGTCAGCAAACTTCCTATATTATGAAAATTCTTCCTTCTGACTATTGAAAATTTCTTAAAAATAATAGCAAAGACATAGCAAACACTCCCTCTTTGACAACACATGCCAAAGACAATTCACATATTACCAGTGAAAATTAATGTACCTCAAGTACTGATTCATATGCAATGATTCCTTTAATATGCTGCATCAACAAGTTGATTTTCAATCATGTTCAGGTTGATGCATCACTAAAATTGTATTTAGTGAGCCTCGGATAGGGGAATGACCCCTAACTTACCTCTTAGGTACACAAATGCATCCTTAGGTAATGGTTTGGTAAAAATGTCTGCAATCTGTTCTTTTGTATGAATATATTCTAATCTGATTTCCTTGTCCTGCACCAATTCTCTGACAAAGTGATATTTAATAGCAATGTGCTTGGTTTTGGAATGCATCACTGGATTCTTAGAAATGTTTATTGCACTGGTATTGTCACAAAATATAACAACTGGTTCTTTGATTTCAACCTTCATACCTTCTAATAGCTATTTAAACCAAACAATATTTGAACAGTTTACTGCAGCAGCAACATATTCTGCTTCAGCTGTGGATTGAGATGTGCAATTCTACTTTTTACTAGTCTAGGATACCAGTCTTTTTCCAAGAAAAAATGCTCCACCACTTGTGCTTTTTCTGTCATCAATGTTTCCTACCCAATCAGCATCAGTAAACACTTTCAAGTCTAGATTGCCTCCAAATTTATACCACAAACCATATTCTTCAGTTCCTCTTAAGTATCTCAAGATTCTTTTGATTGCCATCATGTGATTTTCCTTAGGTTTTGCTGAGAAGCTAGCTACTATACTGACTGCTAAGGCAATATCAGGTCTTGTATGTACTACATACTACAATTTTCCAATCATAGATCGGTATAGGGTCTGATCAACTTCTTTTGAATCATCATTTTTGGTAAGTTTCAGTCCAGTACACATGGGTGTACCAACTGGTTTTGAATCTTCCATACCAAACTTCTTAAGTATCTCCTTAATGTATTTGGATTGAGTAATGTATATACCATTCTTGCTTTGCTAAATTTGAAGACCAACAAAGAATTTTATTAAACCAAACATAGACATTTCAAATTCTCTGTTCATTTGCTCTGAAAATTCTTTGCACTGATCCTCATTCCCTGTAAATATAGTATCATCCACAAATATTTCTGCCAATACAATTTTGTCATCCGGTCCTTCTTTAATATACAGATTGCTGTTATCATTAGCTCTTTTGAAATTAATCTGAATCAAATAGTTATGGAGTCTTTCATACCATGCTCTAGGAGCTTGTTTTAAACCATATAATGCTTTGTGTAACCTGCAGACCATGTCCCTTTTATCTGGATCAACAAAACCTTCAGGTTGTTCAATGTAGACTTCTTCATCAAGAATTCCATTGAGAAATGCAGATTTTATATCCATCTGATATGCCTTAAATCCTTTGTGTGCTGCATAAGCAAGTAGAGTTCTTACACCTTCTAATCTTGCAACAGGAGCAAAAGTTTCTCCATAATCTATACCTTCTTCTTGAGAGTAACCTTTACATACCAGTCTAGCTTTGTTTCTAGATACTTGACCATCTTCATTCAGCTTATTTCTGAATACCCATTTTGTTCCAATTACATTCTTATCTTTAGGTCTAGGTACAAGAGTCCAAGTTTTGTTCTTTTGTATTTGTTCTAATTCTTCATTCATTGCTTCAATCCAACTTTCATTTTCCAATGCATCTTTGATATTTCTAGGTTCAAAATCAGTAAGCAGACATGTACCTTTTAGCTTGCTTCTTGTCATAGTACCATCTGATTTGTTTCCAATGATTTGATCTAGTGTATGATGTCTTCTGACATATTTGGCTAGTATAGGTTCCTTGCCTTTTGAATGATTCATGCTGTTGTCTTCTAGGATCTCTTCTTCAGGTTGCTCGGGCTCAGTAGATATTTTCTTGGTAACTTCAGGCTGAGACTCGGTCTGAATTTCTTCCTGTGACTCGGTTTGAACTTCTTCCTGTGACTCGGTAACTGTGCTCGGCTCGGTAGATATAGTTTCCTTACTGATAGTTGTGTCTGCCAATATTTCAGGTTCAATGTAAACGAATCTTCTGTAGTTCTCAGGTTCCCTTTTGCTTTCTTCCTCAGTCTTTTCTGCAAACTCATCAAATTTTACATGTATACTTTCTATGACTTTGTGAGTAGATAAGTTCAGACATTTGTATGCCTTGCTTTTGCTAGAATATCCTAGGAATATTCCTTCATCACTTTTCACATCAAATTTATTTCTTCTGGATTCTTTTAAGATATAACACTTGCTACCAAATATTTTCATGTAACTTACATTGGGTTTATAGCCATACCATAATTCATAAGGAGTTTTGAATGTGTCTTTCTTCAGTTGTACTCGGTTCAAGGTATGAACTGCAGTGCTGATAGCTTCCTTCCAGTACTTTATAGCGATGTTCTTTTCTATCATTAGAGTCCTTGCACAATCCATAATAGATCTGTTTCTTCTTTCTGCTATTCCATTCTGCTCAGGAGTTCTAGGAGCTGATACCTGTCTTTTGATTCCTCTTTCAATGCAGAAGTTGTTAAAATCATGGGAGATGAATTCACCACCTCTGTCTGATCTTAAGCATTTCAATCTTTTCCCTGTTTCTTTTTCTACTCTTGCTAAGTACCATTTGAACTTTTCAAATGCTTCTGATTTTTCTCTTAAATACATAACAGTCATCATTCTATAATAATCATCAACGAAAAGAATAAAGAATTTATCTCTAGTATAGCTTTGTATTCCAATAGGTCCACATAAATCAATATGCACAATTTCCAAAATTTCTTTAGACTGATAGTTCTTACTCTTGAAACTAGTTTTACTCATTTTGCCAATCTGACAATTCTTACATAGACCAGTGTCAGGTTTCTTCAAAGTAGGAATGCCTCTAACCTTCTTGAATTTGCTTATTTTTATCATGTTATCAAAGTTCACATGACATAACCTTTTGTGCCATAGCCAACTTTCTTCTATTTGAGCAATAAAGCATGAATATTCACTAAGATCAAGATAAAATAAGTTACCTTTTGTTTGTTTGCCTGATCCAATGAGTTTTCCTTTTCCATCCAGCAGTCTTGCTTGACCATTCATGAATTCAACCTTGAAACCAGTGTTAATTAGCTGTGCTACACTTAAAAGATTATGTTTTAGTCCTTCAACCCAATAAGCATTATCACATATGAGTTCTTTGGTTAAAGAGATTCTTCCTTTTCCTTTTATACAACAAGGTTCATTGTTTCCAAATCTTACATTACCACTATCACAGTCTTCTAGATATTCAAATTTTGTCTTGTCACCAGTCATGTGGTGTGAACATCCGTTGTCTATTATCCATATATCATCTTTGCTTATATGAGAAATAAGTGCCATCTTATCTTCATCATCATCAGATTCATCTTTTATAGCAATAAAGACAATTTCTTCTTCACTATCATCAGAATCTTTAGCCATAAAACATGATTTCTTACCTTTATCCTTATATGATTTGAAATTCTTTTTGCCATAGTACTTGTGACTTCTCTTTTCTTCTTTGACTTGCTTGTTTGGGCACCTAGCTGCAATATGTCCAATTTCTTCACATGAAAAATAGATTAAAGGAGTTTTACCTTTATATTTACCTTTCCCTCTAGAGTACTTCTTTGCAAGTAATGCTTCTACAATTTCAAGATCACTATCAGAACTTTCTTCTGATTCTTCTTCACTGTCTGACTGAACTTCTTTAATTTTCTTGTTCTTCTTTAGTGAAACCTTGGCCTCAAATGCTGATTCAATATTTTTGGAACTAGGAACATAGTTATCATAGTTGTCTAATTCAAAAGCTATCAATCTTCCAACTAAAGCATCCAAAGTTATATTGTAGTTTGTTTCACATCTTCTTTCTTGAATAGCTGATACTCTTATTGCATAGATAGGGAGTAGTGTTCTAAGTACCTTATAACAGTCTCATCTGAGATTGTTCCTCTAGAAGCTCTAATTGCACTTACACTTGCTTTGATTCTTTCAACATATTTTGCAATGTTTTCATCTTCCTTCATATTCATCTTGTCAAACTGTCCTCTTAGGCTTTCTGCTTTGGCTCTTTTCACATTTGCATCACCACCATATATTTTCTTCAGTGCCACCCACATTTCATATGCAGTGGTGCAGTCTTTAATATCATCAAATTCTTCATAGCTGAGAGCAGATGCAATGTCTATCATCATGGTGTTGTGAGTCTTTTTATCTGCAATGTCTTCAACAGTTAATGCGCCATTAGGAATTGTGTATTCTTCATCAATGTATTTGCATCCTGAATCACCAATGGAAGCCAGATGAAGTCGCATGAGACCTTGCCATGCTGAAAATTTATCTCTGTTGAGCTTTGGAATTTCCCTCTTGTAAGACATCCTGATCTTTAGCTTAGGTCCTTGAAACCCTTCCTGCAAGCACCAAATGCTCTGATACCAATTGATGGAATATGGATGAAGTGAATAAGAGGGGGGGGGGGGGGGGGTGAATCAGTCAACATAAAAACACTTCACAATTAATTCTTTGCAGATCCCTTAGGATATCTTAACAATGTTATCTGTTTTAGCACTCGGTAAATAGATTGCAGTAACTTTGAAGATGCAGAAAGTATTAGCAATATTATCTTTAGATATTCATCAGCACATGTATATGATTGAGAAAGCAATTAAGAACACAAGAGACACAAGATTTAACATGGAAACCCAATATGGGAAAAACCACCAATGTATCTAGATACTGATTTTCACTTTTCTGAAGTGATGCCCGGTTAGAAGCCAACCCGGTAAAAGGTTACAAAACACACTGTTAGGTGTGACCTTGTTAGAGGATTTAAAACACCCTGCAAGGAGTGGCCTGGTAAGAGGTCTTGAAAACAATTCAATGGAATTGTCACCTTGTTAGAGGATTTACATTATGGTTGTTAAACCAACTCGGTTAAGAGATTTAGAATTCACTGTTACAATGATAAGAAGGTAACAATGAAAAAGTGACCTGTATAATAATGCAACTGTCTTGCTGATTACAGATCTCTGTTCTGCATAAGTCTGATCCTTTCTGATCAAATAAATCTCTGCTGCTCCTCAAGGATATCTGAACATCCTTCACAAATTTGCATATACCTTTCCTTCTTTTCTTCTGTAAATCTTCTGCTGTGTATATTTATTTTTCACATTTGACCTTTTATTTATATGATTTTGGATTTGTCAAATCGACATTATTTAGTATAACAGTCAGCTGAAATAAGCAAACTCTATTTGCAAAAGTCCTTCAAGGGCCGACAATGCTCGGTGATCATAACTTTCTATAATCTTTCGGTGACCGAGGGAACTCGGTAAACACCGACAATCCTTTACCTTTGATAACCGACTGAACTCGGTAAACACTATCTTTTCTTCGATGACCGAGTGAACTCGGTAAACACTATCTTTTCTTCGATGACCGACTGAACTCGGTAAACACTATCTTTTCTTCGATGACCGACTGAACTCGGTAAACACTATCTTTTCTTCGATAACCGACTGAACTCGGTAAACACTATCTTTTCTTCGATAACCGAGTGGACTCGGTAAGCACTAATATTCCTGTCTGGCAGACCGAGTGAGCTCGGTAGGAACTGATTGCTGTGGACTATGACATAGTTTGACATCAAAGACAATACATAATTGAGTAGCAATTTCCTTTAGACAATTGTTTCCAATAGAGTTCACTAACCTAGCTGATATTGCAAAAGTAAAAGAATAAGTAGACTATGAGGCTAAAATGTTGTTAAACATCAGTTAGTACATCATCAATGATATCAATACTCTTGATATCTGTATTAAAGATTTGAGGAAATATTTGGAGACATGAAAAGCTTTGTACATACAGTGTACAAAATTATAAACTTTGACAGCTGAGGAAGATCAGAAGATAAAATTGAAGGAATTTGAGATTTTGAATGAAACAAACCTTCTATCTAACCCTAATGTGAAGGTCAGTAATGTTGAAAAGAAAGTTAGGAAATTTTTTGATGAAATCAGAATTTTACAAGATGAGAAAGACAGGAAGTTGAGGAGATACACTCTTTTGAGAGAGCATGTTACTATGAAGTTGAGTGTTATTGAAGAGCAGTTAGAAGATTGTCTTATAGCTAAGACATCTTTTCAGAAATTCAACTTTGAAAACCTTCAAGCTTGTTAGATAACATCTTATGGACTGAGCGCACTACTCAATGTGGCTGATTCCATTAAGAAGTCATGGGAAAAGGAGATAGAAAACATGAAGATAGATTTTGCAGATTGTGTTGCAAGCCTACTGGCTTTGCAATAAATAAATTGAGGTATAACTCTTTTTTGATACAATTTTGTAGTCCTCCCTACCATTATTTTGTCATTGTTGTCAAAGGGGGAGAGATATTTAGCAGAAAATTGATAATATATGATAAGATTTGATACTCTTAGGGGGAGTATTGTATTATAGATAATATTTTTTGAGGAGTTATAAGGATAGTATATATATGTTATACTATGGCCACAATTTTGTAAATTTTGAGATTTTGGAGTTGCACACTTAGCCAATTTTATTATATGTTGCTACCAATGACAAAGGGGGAGATTGTTGGCAATTTGGCTGAGTTGATTGCATAGATGTTTTCATTATGGAAACATATGATCCACATGAAGATCACACAAGTCAAAGAGCAAGTATGACAAAGCGCATTGCATATTTGTCTAAGTGTGAGACAATATTTTTACTAGTATACCTAGACATAGTTTTCATTTGCAACATTGATTGGAGTGAGTTTAGTGCTTGCACACTTGAACATAGACTCTATGGTGACTAATGATGACCCATCTCAGAGTGAAAGTTAGTATGACATGTACGAAAGAAGTTATGATAGTTTTACCGAAGACAGTGTGAAGCCGACAGGACAGTATTTGAAGGCAGAATTGGTAAAGAGTTAAGGGATTATTTTGTTTATCAAAATAATGTCTTAACAATATAAAGGGAAGACATATTATATGTTTAATCTTGATTAAAGCTATTGGTATATATGTAAATGTATTTTTAATTTTAAAGTGTAAGAATTGTAATAAGTAGCAAGCATTTGTAATAGTATGATGCAAAGTATGTGAAGCATATGTAATAGCGATAGTGAAAAGTCAGCGAAGAAATATTGATGCAAGAAGAATAAGGTTATGTAACTTGACCTATTTTGTAATTAGTGTATATTGTACATTACTTTTTTTGGCAGTGGGCTTAACTGGTGATCACATTTTGTACTACCAACTCCTAATAGGGTTGACACTTCTAACAAGGCCTATAGTCCCTTAATCAGGACCGATACACTATATGTTTGTAATAGACTCCTAATAGGGTCAACATCCTTAACAAGATACTTTTGATTAGTGGATCTTTTTGGGTACCATCCCCACCGGGGTTTTCCCTTGGCTAGGGTTTCCTTGAGAACAAATCATATGTTATCAATTCTTTAGTTTTATTGCTATGCATGTTGTTTAGCTTCTTATGTTATGCATGTATAAAGATAATATGTTATATCCATAATTGGGCAAAAGATAAAGTTTGTAGAATACTGATTCACCCCCCCTCTCAGTATTCCCTATTTCTAACACAACTCAAAATGGTGAGCTAAGTGATCGAACAATTTTTCAAAGTACAACACTATTTTGAATACAATAGAAGGCAGAGACACCATATTATTGTATCATCATTCTTACATGATGGTACGATAAAAGAGTCCAATATGATGAAACACATAGATTCGTATGAAAAATAGTTAAAATTGGACATGCTCATACGAATTAAGGGTATTCCTAAAATGATAATCTCTATTGGCCAGTACGATAAAACAATTTTCACCATATTATCATACGATGTTTACCACTAGCTGGTACAATGAAATTTTTCATTGTACGATGAAGTGTAACAAACTACCAAAAACATGAATTTTTTTAAACAAAATTAAATAAAATTTACAAAAACAAGCTTTGGAATCACTGACTTATTGGTGATCCATAGTTATGTGGACAATTGTGACGTCTCTAGAGCTCAAATCAGTGGTTTTGAATAAGAACCACCAATTTTCTCTCACAGATGGCTCAAAGGTTCTTGAAGTAATGAACATGAAAATGAAATGAAAGTGACCCCTCAAGACCCTTTTATACCAACTTGCCCTAATTTTAAAATTCCACTGATTGACTTAAAATTGACCCCCTTACCTAATTTGGAGGTCCTGAATCTATTTTCAAGATTGAAATTAAAATCCAAGATTAAATTCCTAATCAAAAAGCTCAGCCAAACTTTTGGTCAAACACAAATGACCACTTGGGAAATAAAGCTCAACAACACAAATTGGTGAGGAATCAACACCAAATCAATTCGACAATCTCAATTCAACATAGTCAAACTATGGTCAAAGTGAGTCAAAATATAGTCAAACCTTAGTCAAACTTGTTCTAAATTATCTAAATCAAACCTAAAACTCATTTGAAGTCATCTAAAATCTCATCAAAAGAAAAATAAATCATTTTAAATCAAAATATAATACTTTTCATCAATCAAATTAGTCAAAATCTATGTGGTATCTTGGCCCTATTTAAATTTCAATCTCGAGGGGGAAGCATTATTATCATCAAGATGATAATAAAACTAAAAAAATCCAATCAAGCAAGATCTCATTTCTAAGGGTATCTCCATTTTATCAAAATCCATATTAAGTGGAGGTTCTTCAATCCTTCTGCATGAGTGATTTTATCACTCCACATCAAATTACTCAGGTAGGCATCTAATTGGGTTTCAACTCAATTAAAGCACTAGGGTTATATTAGATTCATCACACCATATCAATATGATAGTATTTCCCTTATCAGGTAATTGAATTTATTGGGAATCATATCAAGTCAATTTCTCCAATCATTCTCTTAATGGTAATCAGTTTCATCACACTTCATCAAGATGGTTATCCATTCATACCTAATGGTTTAAGAGTCTTTTTGACATTGATAAATTTCATCACCTCACATCAAATTGGTTGGTTTTCATCATCATCAAAAAGGAATTAAGTTTCATCGCTTCACATCAAGTTGAGCATCCTGGTCTTCATCTATCAATATTCATCCAATAAAGCTTGGATTAAATACCATTGGTCTTTGTTCAATATAGTCCACAACCAATATTCTTAAATTATCTATCGATATTTGTCCAATCAAGATTGGAGTTGATACTATCATTCTTCCCTCAATCAAGTCCAAAGCTAATGTCTTTGATCTTTAATCGGTTTCTATTCAATCAAGTTCAGAATCAGCTTCTAACTAGGTATAGTTTCCTCACTTCACATCAAGCTATTCCCTTATCCAATATCATTTGTTCTTTGAATCAACATGTTGCACACACATCAATTCAAAGAGGGGAAAATGTAATCACCTAAAAATGATCTAGTAAACCCAAAGCCCCTAATTTTGATTAATTTCCTAAAAATCTTAAATCAAAGGCATAGATTAACTAGACCTAATTATGTAAGTATTTCATTAAACTTTCTTGAATAATTAAATAGATTCCCTAGTCAAATCATCAAAGAAATCTTGAATCAAGGTATAAAGGTCATTAAATTGCTAAATATATATGTTTAATTAAAAGCATTAAACACTTATAATTAAAAGAACCCATTCATCCATCCTCACACATGTGAGCACATAAAATCCAAATAAAAGAAATTAAAAAGGGATAATTGCCAAATTTGCCTAATTCTCCCCCAAAAATACACAAATTTGACCAATTGTGCACTTCTCACATGGATTGACTCACATGGATTGAGGGAAGAATAATCTCGGCCTCTCCTCACCGTTGAATATTGACCGTTCATTTCGGTGAAACTTCTATAAAAGGGAAGCTCTTCCTAGCTCAAATCATCCTAGGTTTTCATAGTAAAGGAAATCTACCATTTTATTTTCTCATATAGCTTAGTATGTATTGCTCTTGTCTTAGCTTCCTTAATTTAGTTTTGTTTCAATCAATGTTTACTTTCATAGCTTAAATCTTGCATTGTACTTGTATTTTAGCATAGAATCATCAATCTTTTATCATAGCTTTGCATTTATCATTTTGAAATATCTTTTGAGAAAAGAATGCAAGTATTGCATCATGCTTATGTAAATATATTCCATCTTAGGGCAGTCAAGTCACCATTCCAATTCTTAATCTGATGAGCTTCATTCATGGACTACACTCACCCTAATTAGGAAGAAATAGATCAATTTTATTGGGTTTTATGTTAGTTTCTTTGGATTTTTAATATCTTGTTAATAACCTCACTAATGTTATAAAATCAAGATCCTAGAACCTCATGGAACATGTTGACTTAGGTCAAATTTTTCCCAGGTGGTTGGGGATTTTTTGGCTCAGACCTATTTTTAAAGTTCTAGTAATTCCTTCTCATTGTAGTCAGCTCCTGTGGGGTTAATTTCATAAACTCATTATAAAATGACACTCAAAGTCTTAGTTTTGAACAAGGACAACATAATGATGGATGAGGGAAGCAAGGTACAATCACATTTGGATGCCCCAATTTGACATAGAGAAATTGCAAGGTGGAAATTAAGGGTTAGATCTTGTTCTTTCATTGAAAAGTGAGGACTTCATCAACAATTCAAGCATTCAAGAAATTACATAACATCATGGAGATGCAAGGGGATCATGAAGATGGTTAGAGTAATTTAGCCTTTAGGTCTTGGTATTATTTATATGCTATGTTCAGATCTGATATTTTTCTTTTCATATCTTGCACATTCATACATACACATACATGCTAGGGTTTCACTTATAGAGTAGATTCTTAGCATTTCAAGCTCTTTTACATTCTAGATCTACAATCTAGGATTCACGAGAACTGCATACACACACAATATTTTCCTAAATGGCTATTTGTCGAGGTGGAAATTACCAAAATGGTGGGTTGACTAAGGAAAAACCCTTTATAGCCACCTAAAAACACATTTTGTCACAGATTTGAAGGTTATTGGCTAGATAATTATAGATCTAGAGGTTACAGACTAGGAGCTACCAGAATAACTCAAGTTGACTTTAGAAAAGTTCCTTTGGAAAATGGTGACTTGGTCGACCTATTCCAAAAAATGGTGGCATGGTCAACCTAGTCCCAGTAATTTGAGATTTTAAGCATTTTCTGGGTTTTCAGCTGTGATCGGGGATCCACGATCGGAAATTCAGTTATAGGTCGAAATCTTTTATTTTCAAAATAGAAAAGCACATTCCATAAAAAATTTCAAGGTAAGTACCCCATCATTTATTTTAATTTTTTAGAATATATTTGTTTTCACATCTTAATTGGGCTGATTACATTCACTTGGTTCCTAGACTCATCTTACACTTCTTTCTTAATCAATTGTTTCATTTTTTGTAATATTCATTGCATATCTATAATTGAATTACATTTCATGAAAGAGACCTTGCTAGTGTACTTCCTTCATATAAATTGGGTTTAGCATTTTCATCCCCTATCGCTTGCCGGTTCTTTATAATCTAAGCTAGGTCATATTAAGAGTTATGCTTGGAAGCCCCTCTTTCTCTTGTATTGAATGGCTTAGGGAGAAAATGCTAAACTTGACATACCTAGTTTGTATTGTTAGACTCATTGATGCCATTTTACCCTTGAACAAAAAGAGGGGCAAATGTAATCACCTAAAAATGGTCTAGTAAATCTAGAGCTCCTAATTTAGGTTAATGTCCATAAAATCTTAAATGAAAGGCATAGATTAACTAGACCTAATTATGTAAGTATTTCATCAAACATGCTTGCATAATTAAATCAATTCCCTAGTCAAATCATCAAATAAATATTGAATCAAGGGATAAATGTCATTTATTACTAAATATATATATTTAATTAAAAGTATTAAACACTTTTAGATAAAAGAACCCATTTACCCATCCTCACACGTGTGAGAAAATAAAATCCAAATAAAAGAAATTAAAAGGGGATAATTACCAAATGTTTCTCATTCTCCCCCAAACAAACACAAATTTGACCAATTGTGCACCTCTCACATGTATTGAATCACATTGATTAAGGGAGGAAGAATCTTGGCTTCTCCTCACCATCAAATCTTGACCATTCATTTTGGTGAAACTTCTATAAAAGAGAAGCTCTTCCTAGATCAAATCATCCTAGGGTTTTCATTTTAAAGGCACTCTACCATTTTATTTTCTCGTATAGCTTAGTATGCATTTTTCTAAGCTTACCTTCCTTAGTTTAGTTTTCTTTCAATCAATGTTTACTTTCATAGATTAAATATTGCATTGTACTTGTATTTTAGCATAGAATCATCAATATTTTATCATAGCTTTGCATTTATCATTTTGAAAGATCTTTTGAGAAAAGAATGCAAGTATTTATTCATGTTCATGCAAAAATCTTCCATCTTAGAGAAGTCAAGTCACTAGTCTCATGCTTAATCTGATGAGAATCATTCAAAGACTACACTCACCCTAATTAAGAAGAAATAGATCAATTTTAGTGGGTTTTATGTTAGTTTCTTTAGATTTTGAATATCTTATTAATAACACCACTAATATAATGATTTATTGAAGTGTTGGTGTTTCCAGGTCAAGACCATAAAATACATACACAAGTTGGAGATTTGATGTTTCATTTGGAATACTAAGTATTTTATTATGCATGTTGTAGTGGCATAAAACTCACATCTACAATGGTTAAGTGCACAAAGATGGGGGACCGAAAAGGGGGTATAAGATGCCACTTTTTTCAAAATCATAAAACTTTGAACTTTGATGAGAAATTAAAGATAGTTAGACTCAAAATTTCAAGATAAGACAAGAACAAAAGTTATAGTACTCTGAATCTAGTTTCTAAACTACTAATTTATTTTGAAAATGGTGGACATTAAGGTCCTCAAAAAGGGGGATCACAAAAAGTGGTCCTATTTTTGTGAAAAAACATAACATAGCGTGTGGTGTGCTTCCCCTAAAATGATAACTTTTTTTTTTGAATTTTTTTAATTGCTCCAATGAGAAGTTAGCTAACAACATGTGGTTTATTTTATATTTTTCTACTAATTCTATGATGAATGTATGATTTTTTACAATTTTCCAAAGTGCACACATCCTGAAAAAATATAAAAATTTGTGTGCTCCCCCTAGAAATCATTGAAAACTAATTTAAAATTAAAACTTGTTTTTTTAAAGTGTGTAGAGTGGAGTCTAGTTTCTAATAAAGTAAGTTGTTTTAAAATTTGACGAAAGAGCCAAATTCTATGCCCAAAATATTACACGTTGGTTTTTGCAAAAATTGAACATACTTACAAAAGAAATTAGAGATGAAAAGGTTAACATAATAAGAATTCAAAATAAATTACATGGTTAGATAGCTAACATAGAGATCTAGAACATCATGTCATCTTATTTTGTTGTTGTTGAATCACATGCAAACCTAATGGGGAGCACATAGGAAAAAATGTGAATTTTTTGTATGTTTGTTGGAAGGCATGTCTCAAACCTATTTGAATGCTCCAGGCCTTTGGATTGGATGCCCAAGGAAAATCCATTACTTTTTTTTGAATTGTTTTAATTGCTCCAATGATAAGTTAGCTAACAACATGTGGTTTATCCCATATTTTTCTGTTAATTCTATGATAAATGTATGATTTTTTACAATATTCCAAAGTGCACACATCTTGAAAAAATAAAAAAATGTGTGCTCCCCCTAGAAATAATTGAAAAGTAATTAAAAATGAAAACTTATTTTTTTAAAGCGTGTAGAGTGGAGTCTAGTTTCTAATAAAGTAAGTTGTTCTAAAATTTGACAAATGAGCCAAAATCTATGCCCAAAATACTACACGTTGGTTTTTGCAAAAAATGAACATACTTACAAAAGAAATTAGAGATGAAAAGCTTAACATAATAAGAAATCATAATAAATTATATGGTTAGATAGCTAACACAAAGATCTAGAACATCATGTCATCTTATTTTATCATTGTTGAACCACGTGCAAACCTGGTGGGGAGCACATAGGAAAAAATGTGAATTTTTTGTATGTCTTTTGGAAAACATGTCTCATACATGTTTGAATACTCCAGGCCTTTGGATTGGATGCCCAAGGAAAATCTATTCCTTAGGCTTGGTGTATCCCAATGTTGTTAAAATGGTACATGGAAAATAGAATGCATGCCCTATAGGGTGTACACACTATTTGGTGTGCACCCTATGTGGCAATAATAACATGTAAAAAAAACTTCTAAATAGGGTGCATTACAAAGTGTGTATTCCCTATATGGCGTATGTGCTATTTGGAGTTTTCCCCATGTGGAAATAATAACATGTAAAAAACCTTCTGAATGTGACAATAAAAATCTAACAGGCCCTACCAAGCCAATTTCAACACTAGGACCATACATAAAATGTAACTGTGATTGATGCAGACCTAACTTGTTCAAAAAATGCGTAGAAAGTCAAAAATTAGTAAGAAGCACAATATACCTAACATATAGAAAAACTATCCACAAGACACCTTAGATTGAACTAAAACATGAGCACCTTGTCACCATTTGATTTTCTCTTATAGGATGGATGTGGGTGTGCTCTCAAAACATAATGAGCATGTCCCCAATGTTGTTTAGGAAGGATTAGGATCATTTGGAAGCCACAAAGAGCCCATAGTAGCACAAAACCAGGTATGGGGCACTTGTTTTTCCCCTAGGATTATGAGGGTCCAAATGAAGCCAAATGTAGATTCTGATGCTAGAGATGAGATGAAAAGTTGATTTTAACAAATGATAGATGTGATATGATATGAGATAGATGTGAAAATCTTGGAAATGAACTAATGTAATCCACTAAGGTATGCTAAGATGAGTTAAAAATCTTGAAAGATAAAAGAAATCTAATAGATTATGCTTATGCTATGATAGTCTAGATGCAAACTAGCATGATGACAATGCATGGAATGACAAAAACTAAGCTACTAATTTTTTCTTGGAAGTGACAGTGTTTATAGGAATTTCCTAAGGGCTTGGGTTAGGAAGGAGAGTCAGAGTTAGTTAGGGGTTGAGCTAGATGGGATAGGGATTACATTCATGGTTGAATGACCCAAGGGTTTCTCACACATGTGTGAGAAATACTTGGGAAGTGTTCTTAGAGGACCAAGGTGGAAGAAGGGTCATGGGCTTTCATTTATGGGTGTAAGAGCCATCAATGAAGGTGTAAGAGGGCTATTAATGACTCTTACAAAGTCATTAATGAGGGTTGACTTTGGGGTCAAAGATGTTGGATTAGCCTTAGAGGGTTAGGAATCCCTTCCTAAGCTAGGTTAGGGAGTGATTAGGGATGGGTAGATAGGTTTAGGGCTTTCTAGAAGATTCTAGGGTTTTGAGGATTTTAAATAAATAAATTTATTTAAGGATTGTGACTTCATTTATTAAATAGTAATTTAATAAATAGGGGATTAAATATTTAAATGGGATGTAAATATTTATGGCAAGGATCTTTTAATTAAATGTTTTTAATTAAAATAGGAGAGAATAATGGCATAATAATTAATTAGTTAATTAATTAATAAATGATGATGTCATCAGGGATTTTTGTAAAATAAAATGTTTTTTTTAGTAAAGGGATTTTAGGTGTCTACATTTTTCCCCTCTTTGATGTGATGCTGCAAGTAGCGTGGTGTCAAAGCCAAGAAAATAAGATGCCCTAGGCTAGAATATAAGATAAGGGGTTGTGCCCCCTCAAGAAAATAACGCAAAGAGGAGACTTTGGGGAATTTTCTTGAAAAGGACACAAAGAGGAAGGAAAAGGAGGAACAAAGATGGAAAGGGGGGATAAACAAGCATCCTTCCAAGAGAAAAGATGCATGAATGCAAAGATGATGCTAAATGATGCATGATGCATGATTAATCTACATGTAGGGATGGGGACTTTGGGGAGCTCATTGTGTTGGATATTTTTGAGAGCACAACCTAGTTTTATATAGAAATGCTAGAGACTTGCCAAGGTTACTAGGAAATCAAGGCCTTGTCACCAGCATTGTGTAGGATTGACACAAAAAAAAGCATGCAAAGGGTTGCCTCAACATCACACATGAAACCCAGAGGAGGCATGGTGGAAATGATGTTGAGGAAATGACAAACATGTGACTAATGCACAAGCAAAAAGATGATCAAAAGGCATTTTGCTAGATTGTTCTCATTCATTGCACATCATGATATAAAGGATCATGGTGAATTTGAGTAGAGGACAATAAGAATCCGTAAATGATAAACAAGATCCAAAGGACAAAATCCAAGATCAGAATGATAACTCCAAAATACATCCTTTTCCAAGGAGAAAGATTGATGGATTGATGGGGGAGATTAGGTTGGAACATGAGGAAGGATACATCCTACATGAAACCATTTTGATTGATGCTGGAAGATTAGGTTAGACATGAGGAAGGATACATCCTGTAAGGACCCATTTGATGAGGAGAACATTGTGTTGTTTGGTGGAAAATGATGAATCAAGGATAATCACGTGATCAAGGATAGTCGACAAAAGATATTTCTAAAGTACGAGGTTGGGTGAGACAAGTTATCTGATCAAAGCTGTTGCAGGACTGATGGGGATATGTACAACATGAGATGACATTATGTATAAGGGAGCTCAAAAGATAAACAAAAGATCCAAAGGAACAAATGAAATACCAAGTATCTCACAAAACTTTTTCCATAGATAGGATTGATGGATGATGATTGATTTGATAAGGATTGATTGATTTGATTGGTTCTAGATAATGAGGATGGTCTAGCATTACTAAGTGTTAGGATTGAGTTGGTACTTCTTGATGTAGGATCAGATAGGATTGGATTATCAACCTAAGATAGACTGTTGATCTTCAGAAGATGGGATTCTTGCCAGTGTATGCCAATCTCTTGCTCGAGATGATGAGGCCTACAAAGACAAGTATGAGATTCCCTAGACAATGCTTAGTCAAAGGGTAGTGTTGGGATGATTCTAATTTAGGATAAGGATTGAGAAACTCAAAAGATATGACATGAAGTAGATGGTGGATAACAGGATAAGGATTCCTATGACAAGAGATAGGTAAGACACTCAAACCTCAAAAAGGACCAAGGGATGATTGTTGAAGTGCTTAGCTAGATAGGTCAAAGGTCATGGTGACACAAGGGCTAATTGACGTAGAGGATGGGACCTAAAGAAACATATGTACAAATGATCTTAGGTGGAGACACGATTAATGCTAGGGTACAAGACTCAGGATGGGATGTACAAGGGATTGGGGATGAAGAAAATGTTGCAAAGATATGCAAGATGATGCCCCAATTATGCTAGAAAGCCAAGATGGACTGATGGTGGATAGGGTGATGATGGATTATGTGTCCTGAAATGACATGAATTTGGGAAGGATGCATCCTAATGATGATGATTGGATTGAGATCAAGACTTTCCACAAGACTAGGAATAAGACTAAGGACATGATTGGATAAGTTGATTGGATGCTGGATGTTGGATAGCTAGAGGATGTGGATAGGATTTTTAGATGTTGGAATATTGTTGGGAGAATTAAGATATGGATGAATAGAGTTGGATTGCATGGGGATAGCCTATAGCTAGATACTAATGACAAGGTAAGTACCAGGTGATGGAAAGATGGAGGAAATGCTGAGGGATGTGATAGAGGAAATGTTAAGGGAATTGGATAGAGGATTTTTGAAGGATGAATGCTGGAGGAAATGATTGGGGAGGAGGATGCTTAGGATGTGGATAAAAAAATGCTGAGGGGATTTGGATAGAGGATTTCTGTGAGACTTAGATGGATGAATATATGGATTGGGAGATGGAAGAAGGTGTCCAAGGAATATGTCACTAGGGAATAAGATGCCCCTATGTAGGATAGTTCATTCATTTAGAGGAATTTGCCGGGGGGGGGGGGGGGGGGTGGGGGAGGGGGATGATAGGATGGATGATAAGACAACAAGAGGATGAGGAAGGTAGATGGAAGCTTTAGGATAATACATGGATGAATATTGGAAATGGGGAAATGGATGTAGAAATGGTGCCCAAAAGTATGTGTACTGGGTGGTCTCTTTTTTGTCATCAAGATCCAAAGGAGGATGGTGGAGGTAAGAGACAAATGAGATGGAGGAGATGATGGATAGGATGTGCTAGAAGGAAATTGCCCCCAATTTCAAAGAGGAACTGGATGGAGGGATTACACATGATGCCTATTTTCCAGGTTTTCATCAGGGTACTTGTCCAAGGCACTTCAAATTGCCAAGTTTTCACCATTGGATGAGTGTGTTTCTCTTTCTTTTCTTCTTTTTTGATATTTTTCTTGATTTTTTTTACTTTTTCCGACTTTCTCTTTTGTTACTGGATGTTGGTACAACCTTGTTTAGGATGGATGGATTATTTAAAGGCATGGATGAGATGGGGGATATGCATGGGATAAGAGAGATGATGAAAATAATTTGGATGACATGATGGAAAGTGAGCATGATAGGGAGATGTTGTCAGGACCAACATTGGCACATGTTGTGAGATGGGCATATGAAGTGGATAGGATGTGGAGGGTAGATGTAGATAGGATGAAGGGTTCGTACTACGAGATCTTGGGACATAAGGACCCAAAATAGATTTAGGAGAGGAATGAGTAGCTATTGGATTTGAAACTTTGGATGCCATTATGGATGTTTCTTTTAGATGCATTGCATCATTTTTCTTTGGGATCCATATAGTTTTTTCTTTTGCTTTGGTAGGCCTTTGTGGTCATTGTGATGTAACAGATATTTATTTTTCTTTGATGAGCCTGTGTGGTCATTGGGATACATTGTATTTCTCCCTTTTTTTGATGGGCCTTTTTGGCCATTGGGATATAGAAGATTTTTCTTTTTCATTGTTGGGCCTTTGTGGCCATTTGGATTTAGTAGATCCTTTGATTGGATTTTTCTTTGCTTGAGCATGTCTTTTAGAGTGGACATGGAAATCCTTAGATTTTTTTGGATATTTACCTTTATGCATTTTTATATGGAATCCAAATTGTCACAATGGTATTGGAAGGGATATGAAGAGGTACAAGAGATGGAGGGAATATGGATGGAGAGATAGAAGGAGATTGGAAGATAAGAGATGTGGTATGTGCCTTTGTTGATCCTGACTAGGAATATATGGAATTAGAATTTTGGAGAGATGTGATTAGTGGATGAAGGATTGAGTAGGATAAGATGGGGGATGATATTTTGGAATGTAAGGCCCCAAAATGGATTTAGTATGTAGAGGATATGTGCTAATAGATTTTTGGGCTATAGGGATCCAAAATAGATTTGGAGGATGAAGGAGGATTGTGATAGGTTGTTTTGGGTTGCAATGATGGATGAGGATGAATGGTATTGTATGATTTGGAGGGATGATGAGAAGATGTGATGGTGGATTTGGAAGCGTGCTTGAATTGGGCTTTAGCTATACCAACATTTTTGGAGGAAGTGTCTTCAGATGTGTGACCAATACCACATGATCATGGATTTTTTTTTCCTTGAATGAGCTATAGATTTCCTTGTTCATGGGCACCCAAGCCTTTTCCTTGATAATTCCATTTCTTGAGCATTTTATTCAAGAAATGATACTTCTAACTTGGAGAATAAGATAAACATCTAGTTTTAGGTGTTGCAGTAGAAGATAGGAAGATGATTTATTCTCCTTCAAGTGGGCTTTCCTTGACAAATGTAAGTGGACCCAGGGGATAGAGTGATGGCAGTGGGATAGGTATTAGAGGATCACGAACTGGAAAGGATAGGATGATGGGATCTTCAATAGGATTGGGAGATGGTAATGGATCTGGTGATGGAGAAATTGGGATTGGAGGATCTCGAATTGGAGGAATTGGGATGGGAGGATCTTTATTTAGGTTGATGGATACTTCAACATGATTTTGGACAAGATCTTGACCTGATGAGATTGGTGTGGATAGGATGATGGGGGATGTATGGATGGATCCTTCAGATGGAATGGATGGAAGGATGAAAGATTCTGCAATTGTGATGGTGTGAAGAAGGGTGAACTCATGAGGCTCATTGGATGTGGTTTGGATAATGCTAGGGGAAGGAGATGTGGGTGGGGATTGGATGGAGTCACCAGATGGAAAGGACTCAATGATGCTAGGGATGGAAGAGGATCAACAAGTGGGCTATATGGAAGAAGGATAATAAATGGGGATGATAGAAGAGGAATGATGATAGGTGTAGGAGGTTGATGGGCCTAATCAATGGTGGCTTCACATGAGGTAATGAGATAACATGACTCATCAACTTTAGGAGAGGGATTTTTCATTGGATTTCTTGTGAAACTCCTTGGAGACTTTCGTGATGGAGGTTGAGGTGAAGGATTTGAATATGTAGATGGTGGGGAGATAGGATAATCCACACATGAAGGTGGGATGGTGGATGGTGAACTTGGTTGAGGGGATGACCGTGCAGAAGAGAAAGTGGAGGATGGAATAGCTAGATAATTCACATAAGTGGGAATAGAGGAAGCTTGTGAACTGGATTGGTTGACTGATGGGGTAGGGATGATGGATTGAGGTATGGGATATGAAGTGGATTGAAGGATGCATTCTTCTTGTGAAAGGGGATTTGTGGAAATGTAGGTAAGAATGGAAAATGCTAGATTGAGATAGGATATAGTGGATGGTGGATCAAGATGGAATGGGGGATCGGGGTAATGGATCGGAAGACTAGGATCTTAGATTTGAAAATGGGTTGGAGGATAAGGAGATGTAGGATTTGGATAAGGGATGTAGTTGGTAGTGTTATTATGGAAATATGGTGATTCAGATATGACTATAGGAGAAGATGGATGTGTTGGAAATATTCAAGACTAGCTAGGTTATTGAGAGGGGAGGGGTGAATTAGTAACTTCAAAACTTCTACAAATTTTAGATCTCAACCATTTTCTCAATGACATTAGATTGATAAGCTAACTGTATGCATGAGTAACAGAAAGAATAAAACATTCATAACACTTTGAACACAGAGATTTGGTGACCTAGAAACCATCCAAATAGAAAGTAAAACTGGGGTGGGGATGAAACCCACTAAACTTCAATACTACAGTATAAAGTTTGCCGCTTAAGGCTTACAATGATCACTTCTAATGATCTGCCCTAATAGGAGCAATAAGGACTGCTAGGTCCACCTTGTTAGAGGATTTAAAAACATACAAAGAAGTATGCAGTCGGTTAAGAGATTTTTGCAAAGACTGTTAAGTCTACCTGGTTAAAGGATTTGGGGCTGATTCACCTGTTAGGATGAAACAGTAGATCTCTTACTTGCAACTGTGCTTGAGATTATCTAATGTATTGATCACCTTCTATGATAGATATGTCTCTATTGCTTCTTATATTTTTGTATCCCTTTGTAATTCGCTTATCTCTACCTTTCTTCTCTTTTTCACTTCTTCCTTTTTTTCACACACTTTGGATAGGATACAAAAACATTGTTTATATATCAATCCAAAATAATTACAAAATGATATAAAAGTTGGCTCTAAACAAGCAAACACAAGTATTACTGAGTCAGCCCAAATATAGTGACTCAGTTACTGCAAACTCGGTGACTTTCTAATACTTGGCATCCACTGCGTTACTTGACATTGTCATGCACTCGGTAGAAGTGGAGGCCCGGTCCATTCTAACCACTCGGTTGTAGTTTCAA
This sequence comes from Chamaecyparis obtusa, assembly GCA_027943335.1. Taxonomy (NCBI): domain Eukaryota; kingdom Viridiplantae; phylum Streptophyta; class Pinopsida; order Cupressales; family Cupressaceae; genus Chamaecyparis; species Chamaecyparis obtusa. Next base: position 730,858 of record BSBK01005014.1, read on the forward strand.
ATTCGGTATGTACTGGAGACTTGGTAGAGACTAAATTCCCTATTTACCATGTTGGCACTCGGTAAATGCTACTCATCTCATCACTCGGTGAAGATAACTCGATAAGCACTATTTTTCTTGGTAAACACTGTTCTGCTTGGTAAATAATGTTTTTCTCGGTAAACACTGTTCTGCTTGGTAAACACTATTCTGATTGGTAAACACTATTCTGCTTAGTAAGCACTGAGAGTCTAAATAAGTGTTGTCACTGATGACAATCATACTTAATGCCAACAATCTCCCCCTTTGGAATTAGTGACAAAAACCCTTATTGCCCAAAAAAATAAAATCATGCTGAATCTGTCTCTCTTTTTTTTGTCATATTGTTGTATATAAATTTCATGTCTCCCCATATAGTATATATACAAATATCTTGTATCTCCTCATACTCATATTTCCTATTTATACTTTCTCCCCCTTTCATATCTCATATATCTTATATACGTTCTCCCCCTTTTTGACAATAATGCGAAAGGTGTATATACAAATATTTTACACGGAGATGCCAAAATGTGAGATAAAATCAAAGTGTACCTTAATTATTAATGCTAGAGTTCTATCCCAATTCTCTTGCAGAATCTTGCATGTATGGAGTACAACTTGGACTTCTGCAGAGAGTTCAATCATGTGATCTGCAGTTGAAAACTGTTTGTCATGGATCAATGTTTTTGAGTATGCAATATGTTTTTTCATTGTATCCATGATGGGAAGGATCATGTTCTGAATATCTATTAATGTTGATCTGATCCTTGCATCTTCTCTCAATAATTTTGACTGCTTATTAGATAGGAATCTGACTGTCATATGATGTGCAGAGCTTGAACTAGGTTTAAGTTGCAACTTTTGTGCACTGATCTTTAGATCCTCATCAATCTTATTTATTTTGTCTTTGATCTCCTTTGAGAACTCGACAACATTATAGATTTTGACAAAAAGAGATGTTACCTTGGAATGGGAGGACTCAATGCTAGTCAAAACTGAAGATAACCCTGCCTGATTGATAGCTATTTGCTGAGCAATGTGCTCAAGTACTTCATTATCAAACTTCTTCTCAGCCTTCTCAAGAAACTTGTCTATTCTAGAGGAATCATCATTAAACTTGTTAACTGCTTCTGCCAACTACAACAAAATGTGCTGAGAGGAATCAACTTCAACACCTATAGCTTTTGTCAAAATGTTCTTGGCATCCTCAATGATTTTATATTCCTTACCTCTTTCTTCTTTTAGTTTCTTCTACTTTGCTTTCTTCTGGAGGAGTTCACCAACTGTTTGCATTTGATCTGCAGTGAGGTTTGCAAAACCTAACTAGGGAATTTCTATCTCCTCATCTAGATCTATACCTTCTACTACAATCTTGCTCAAAAATTTTGTACTCAGTTGAGTATTTATACTTAATGCTTTTGTAGTAGAAATTATGGTAGACACAGTAGGACTTGTAGTGAAAAATGATAAACTTCCAACTGATGGGATGCTAACTAGAATATTTGATAAACCAAAAATTGAAGTATTTACAACTGTAGAATCTGAAGTACTTACTGCTAAAGAACTCAAAATTGAAGAAGGTATAGAAGACTGCAAATCAGTGGAAGGAGGCTGAGGCTCGGTAGATGAAGTGGTAGCCACTTCTGTCGTTGATACGTTGAGCTATGCTAGTGATGATTGGACATTTGATGTATCTGAGGGAGTTGTCACAATCACACTTGAAGTTTTCTCTGGGCTAGATGTAACAATTTTTACTGGAGAGTGGGGAAGTGAGGTAATTACCTCTGCAGCTATCCAAACTAGATCATCTTCCCCAACATTCTTCTCAGCTTCCTTGGTAGCTTCTTTTCCTACTTCTTCTGTCACAACATTATCAATCTGAATTGTTTCTTCATCTTCTTCATCACTGTCATCTTCAATATCTTTAATTATCACAATTTTAGTACTTATTTTGTGAAGATGATAAATGTTTTTCCAAGTAGATTTTGCACTCTTCACAACCGACTCTATATCCTTGATCAAAATTAAGCAACTATTGAATTTTAGTGTCATCTTGGACTCATTATCTATCAATACCTTATTTATTTCAGCATTTTTCAAGCTTGGCATCAATTGCCTTAAGGTTTGAGCATAGATGTCCTTGATAGTTTTCCTTGCATTGGACCATCTCATCTTGATTGGGTTTAATAAAGCTCCTAGTATTTGAGAAGCTAATTCTTCAGGCGAGTATTTCCATCTTCCCATTTTCTCAATAACATCATCTTCAATTTCCTGTTGCTCTGCCTCTGACCTTGTTTCATATTTGAGAGGTTTGAAATTTGCAATTCCAGATCCTTCTCTCAAATCCTTAATCTTTTCTTCAAGAGAGGGAGGAGGCCTTTTGAGTAATATATCATCCTTGACTTTTCCTACCTTGTCCCTTGATCTTTTCCTTGTGAATACTGCAGTGGGTTGCTCGGGTTCCTTGGTGATAGTTACCTTTCCTTTCTTCTTTACAGGCACTTGTTCTTCTTTACTCTCATCCTTTTCTTCTTCTTCTACAATATCCTCTCCTTTGTCCTCGGTTAACATTAGAGGTGTGCTAGATTGCATCTTAACCATCCTCTTTCTGCCTTTGTTAACCGCATGTGGAAGCTTTATGCTTAGCTCAATTCTTACCTTAGCTTCATCATATGTTCCAAAGTATGGAGCCTTTGGATCAATGGGTTGATTTACTAGGCCTTCAATTATATCCTTTGTCTCATCAATGTTTATCTCATAAGGAAGAGGTTTTACCCATACAATCCTGGGCCTTACTGCCTGAATATATACTCTATCACAATCAACCATAAAACAAACATCATCTTTATAATCTTCCACCAACTTTAGTGGAATTCAAAATCTGTTATTCATCTTCTCCTTAAAAGATTCAAAATAGTTATCCATTATGCTTGTAAAATTCTCACCCATTTCTGCAATATACTCATTTATCTGATAAAGAATAGGCACATCCTTTCTCCATTTTACCGTGCCTTTAGATGGGAAAAAATTTTGAGCATAGAAAAATAAACAAACCGATAGCGAGCCAAACTTACATGGATTGTTCTTTGAGGTTTGGATGCTCTCCATATTCTTGTTGAACTGTTTCAACAATAGATCTGCTAGGTCAAATGACAGGTTGTTCTTCACAATTTTATAGGCTAGGTCAACTACTTCACACGAAACACTATTCTGTCGACTTGAACTATATATCTTGTGAGCTATTACATATGTACCAAATTTTAGTTCTACATCAGTAATGTTATTTATTCTCATACCTCTACCATCCCATTCAGCTAGGGTTTTCTTTTCCAGCTCTACCCGACCTAGGGTTTTTGTAGATTTTTCCTTGGCAAGCATGGGAAGACTAGTGATTCGGTGAATCATTTTCTTTGATATTTCCACTGGTTGCTCAAGCCAAATTTTACCTTCATGCACTCAGCTTAGAATATATCTTATCCATTTTATCTAAAAACTTTGAGGCAAGTGGGTGATATGTGTTAAACCCTTATCTTCCAAATTTTTATGTTCTGGTTTGAGAACACCATCAACACATAGTTCATCATGAACAACATCTATCTCTAGGATTCCAAGTTCTTGAATTGTACCTCTAAAATGATTGCGAATGTCATTTACAAGAAGTACCTTTGGAGGAATTTGAGACTGAGCTCCACTGGGATCTAGGGTTTTTGCAATTGTGGGCATGAGTTTGAAATTTGACACTTTCCATTCTCCATGAACTAACATTTCCAAACCTTTCTTTACTTTGGTGCTGGATGATGCCATGGTAGCTCTTTGAAAAATTTCTGCTGCAAAATTTTTCTTTGAATCACTTGATCACACTTAGAAATTTTTCTTCTTAATATGCTAATATTCGTGGTGAAGAATGAATTTGATTTCATGCTTTTTGTTAAAACTTTGTCATTAATGCTTTGTAGGAATTAGGGTATAGAATTTGATAGAATGTCATCCACTAAGCATTAATTGCTTGGTGAAGATTCCACAACTCGGGGAACATACTGCTCTGACCTTACTCGGTAACCGAATGAAATTATGTTACTCCCAACCTTGCTTGGTTGAAACTAATACCAACCTTCCTGCATTTCTCCTGTATCTTGCATACTGATTTGGATCTTTCTTCCTTTCAATTCAGGAGCTCTTTGGAATATGTCTATGAGGATACAGTTCCAGCTCTTTCTTGGAGACTTAGTTAGAATTGATAGAGCCAATCTCTTCATGAGTGACTTCATTACTTGGACTGGTTTTCTCGGTAGGTTTAGGGATCCATTGTTGTCTTATCTGCTTCCTGATGCTATCTGCTTTTGCTTTCTTTTCATCTTCAACTTTGCCTAGATTCATGCAATTTTTAGCTATGTGACCAAGCTTAGTGCATTTGTAACATCTTATGGTAGTATCCCTTTTTCTCAAGTGATGCCTTACACAATTCATGCCAATGTGTCCATATTCTCCATATTAATGACATCTACACCAAGTGTTGTAATCCCAACCAAATATTTCTTTCATAATTTGTTCTGCTGGATTTGGTGTTTTAGTTCTGCATTCTGATGCCTTGTGACCTTGTTTGTTACATTTGTGACATTTGCCTTCAAATCTTGGTTTCTCCTTGCATTCATTTGCTTTATGACCATGCTGATTGCAATTGTAGCATTTTCCATTGAATTTTTCTTTTCCATTGCTCCAACATTTGTTTGAATTATGACCAATTTTGCCACAGTGATTACAAGTAGGTTTCTAATTCATTTGAGTACCTTGTTTGGAGGATTCACCTTCCTCTTTATATCCAAGTCCTACTTTTCCTTTTTGCCTATGAAGGTTCCGTTCATACACTTGATTCATATCTTCTTGAGATTTCAACATTCTTTCATTGATTTGCCTTTTAGTATCTATGTCACTTAACAATGTTAAATTGATTTGCTTTTCAGATCTCAGTTCCTCTCTTATATTTTCATTTTCTGATCTTAGAGTCAAGATTTATTCATTTACATTGGAGACTTGATTAATAAGGTTTTCTAGCTGAAGAGTTTGATTATGGATTTCATTGTTCTTTCCATCTATTTCATCTTTCATCTTGTTTCTTTGTTCCAAGATTTCACAGAATCTTGTTGACTGAATTTCCTGTTCTCTTTTCAATTTTCTTACTTCTTGTTGCAGAGATCCATTCTTTTCTAGAAGTTCTTTTGCTTCATTGTTTGCTTCATCTGAGCTCCTTGAAGGGAAAAAGTCTTCAATCTTTTCTTCAACATACTAGTGGTCAATCATCTGATTTGTAAGTTCCTTCCTTCTTTTTAGGGAAAGGCAAAGATGCTCTTTTACTTCCTTGAGTTGAGTTATGGCCATTTCCAAATCTAGCTTTTCATTCTCAATTACTTTGTTAAGTCTGAATATCTCCATTGTCCTAAATCTTTTCTCAAGCTGTCAAACTTTATTTTGAGAACCATGGAGCTCTGATACCAATTGTTGGAAATATTCAAGACTAGCTAGGTTACTAAGAGGGGAGAGGTGAATTAGTAACTTCAAAACTTTTACAAATTTTAGATCTCAACCATTTTCTCAATGACATTAGATTGATAAGCTAACTATATGCATGAGTAACAGAAAGAATAAAACATTCATAACACTTTGAACATAGAGATTTGGTGACCTAGAAACCTTCCAAATAGAAAGTAAAACTGGGGTGGGGATGAAACCCACTAAACTTCAATACTGCAGTATAAAGTTTTCCGGTTAAGGCTTACAATGATCACTTCTGATGATTTGCCCTGTTAGGAGCAATAAGGACTACTAGGTCCACCTTGTTAGAGGATTTACAAACATATAAAGAAGTATGCAGTCGGTTAAGAGATTTTTGCAAAGACTGTTAAGTCTACCCAGTTAAAGGATTTGGGGCTGATTCACCTATTAGGATGTAACAGTAGATCTCTTACTTGCAACTGTGCTTGCTGATTGAGATTCTCTGATGTACTGATCACCTTCTATGATAGATATGTCTCTGCTGCTTCTTATACTATTGTATCCCTTTGTAATTCGCTTATCTCTACCTTTCTTCTCTTTTTCTCTTCTTCCTTTTTTTCACACACTTTGGATACGATACAAAAACATTGTTTATATATCAATCCAAAATAATTACAAAACAATATCAAAGTCAGCTCTAAACAAGCAAACACAAGTATTACTGAGTCGGCCCAAATATAGTGACTCGGTTATTGCAAACTAACTCGGTGACTTTCTAATACTCAACATCGTCATGCACTCAGTAGAAGTGGAGGCCCAGTCCATACTAACCACTCGGTTGTAGTTTTGAACTCGGTATATACTGGAGACTCGGTAGATATAGTGTCACTCAGTAGAGACTGAATTCCCTGTTTACCATGCTGGCACTTGGTAAATGCTGCTCATCTCATCACTCAGGGAAGATAACTCGGTAAGCACTATTCTAATAGGTAAACACTGTTCTGCTTGGTAAACACTATTCTACTTGGTAAACATTGTTCTTCTCGGTAAACACTGTTCTGCTTGGTAAACAATGTTCTGCTTGGTAAACACTGTTCTGCTTGGTAAACACTATTCTGCTCGGTAAGCATTGAGAGTCTGAATAAGTGTTGTCACTAATGACAATCATACTTAATGCCAATAGGATGCATGAAGGATGTATGTGGGGGATATGTAGGCTCAAGATAGGAAGAAGGTGTGGATGAATAGGATAATGGATTTCCATTGTCAAAGGTATGATAAGGAGTTCTAGTGGTTATGTATGGAGAACTGATGGGGTAGTATGGAGGAATCATTGGATTTTGGAGGATGTTTGGAGAAATCCTTCTAAGGTTCTCAAAGTACTCATCATGATCAACAAGACTTTCATCATCATGGAGATAGGATGGAGTAGGATAAATGATGTTATAACCAAACTCATCATAATATTTCTGAGACATGCTAACTTGTGGATGAGTTAGATAGGGATGAAAGATGAAGATGGAAGGAAGTCTAAGACTTAGATTGGGATGATTGACAAGCTCAAAATCAGATTTGGATTAAGCTCAAGATAGGAGGAAAGACTGACTATGGAAGAAGATGAAAGGAGGATGAGGGATGACCAAGATGATTCTTCTAACCTAGAATAGGAGGAAAGGAGGAAAATAATGGATAGAGAAAATGCTGGATGACAGGAAGACCATGATTAGGAGACTAGGATGACAAGATTTTTGAAAGCTTGGATGAATTCTAGATTTTGGAGGATTTATATTGATATGGAAAAAGATCTGGTGTGTGGAACTCTTCATTTGTGTATGTTCAATAGATGTTTTGCACTAAGTTTGAAACTTCGAAAGCACATCATGAAAGAACTACTTAGAAGACAGGCTAGTATCAAAATGTTTTCTCATAGCTTGGTATCCCAAAAGGAATACAAATGGTGAGTAATCTTAAGGTGATTTGGGAAACCACTTGGATCATTCCTTGCACGAATATTTTGATACCTTCGAGACTAGACTGGGAAGCCTCTGATTAATAGGTGTCTAATTTGGTCTGTGTAATCCTTTCAATTGGTTTGTATGCATGTGACTCACTTAAGATCCTTGTTGACCATGCTAAAATAGTAGGGATATTCACCTACCTCAAGCTACCATCAACACGCATTAGCCGAGCTTGAGGGGATGAAGTGAGAGTTTTCTCAGCACATTATTTCTATACTGATCAAAGAAGTATCCATTTGAGGTCATTCTCCAAAGAGGAAGTGTTGTTCTCTTTGGACATGCCTTTCTAGAAGTAAAACAAATGAACTTGTCCTTGTTTGGTTTGTTTTACATCACTTAGATTAACTAGGATTTGCAAAATTTAAAAAACTCCTATAAGCACATCAAAAAGAGTTCTTTTCCAAATTGATTAAGTGTGTTCCATGCCAATACCTTCAAGAACACATGTTTAGGATTTGATTTTTTCTTTCTTTGAAAATAGAAAAAGAGAACCTTTGAGATATTTTGTAAGTGTTTTATCCTTTTGCATTCGAGATTGAATTTGGCTTTTTTTAGGATTCCAAATGAACTTTGATTTTGAAATGAAATTTTCTTTGTTTTTAACTTTGTGCACTCAAGATTGAATTTTTTTATGACTCAAATGAAAATTACTTCACATTGATTAGATTCACCTTTTAGGGTCAGTCAAGATTTGGTGTTTAGGGTTTTCAAAAGTTTGAAACTTTTCCTAGATTTACACTTTGAGACTTGCATAAAACCCTTTAAATTTTTAAATTTCTTAGCTAAGGTTATTTTTAGCCAAAAAAAAAGCATCAATATTGGTTTAGTAAACTTTAGGATTGATTAGGATTGTTTTTTAACCATTTAGAAAAGATATGTAGATTCTTTTCTTTTTACACATTCAAGAGTGAGTGAAAGTTCCTTTTAAGCTCAAATGAGGTTTTTTTTTCGTTCCTAGATTACACAATACCTTAATATTTTGTAAATGAAGTTAATTTTAACCAAGAAAAAAGTGTGATGAGTGATTTTGATAACTTTAGGATTGATTAGGATAGTGTTTTAACCATTTAGAAAAGATATGGAGATTAGTACATTTAAGCACTCAAGATTGAATGAAAGGTTCTTTTTAAGCTTTGAATGGAAGTTGATTATGTTCCTAAACATACAAAAGGGTTAATGAGCCTTAAGGTTTTAATGTTTTGGTGATCAAATTTCCTTCCAAGGATTACCTGCAAGAGCATGGAGTTAGAACCTGTAAATTTGAAGTTAAGGGTCATTAGGAGGCCCAAATGAACCCTAAAAACCAACACAGACCAAGTTTAGGGCTTCACAAGCCATTTGTTTCCCATATAGAAATGAAAGATATAGTTTTGTGTGGATCATTTTTATATGACATTACATGGGTTTCCAAACAGAAATCTAGGGGTTCCCATATGATAATTCATGTCAGAAGATGAGAAAAAGGGAAAAAAAAACCTAAAAAAGCCCATATGATAATATACATTCTCTAGTATGACAATTGGAGGGTTCCCAAATGTAAATCAATGCTAGATAATGTTTTTCATATGATTCTACCTCCAAGGATGTATGGGAAGTGCCAAAAAAGTCAGTTTTATTTAATAAAAAACCCTTAAAAAGTAGTTTGAAGAGCATGGTGGGGTCCCACGAGCATTCCAAAATGTGATTGATGTAGACCTAACCTATTCATAACATGTGTATACAGTCAAACATTAGTAATAAGCAGCATATAACTAACATATAGAAAAACTATCTACGAGGCACCTCAGATTGAGCTAAAACAGGAGCACCTTGTCACCGTTTGATTTTCTCTTATAGGAGCGATGTGGGTGTGCTCTTGAATCACAATGAGGATGTCCCTAATGTTATCTAGGAATGATTAGGATCATTTGGAAGCCATGAAGAGCCCATAGTGGCACAAAACCAAGTATGGAGCACCTGTTTTGCCCCTAGGATTTTGGAGGGTCCAAATGAAACCAAATGCAGATTTTGATTCTAGAGATGAGATGCAAAGTTGATTTTAACCAATGATAGATGTGATATGATAAGAGAATGATATGAAAAGCTTGAAAATGAAATAATTTAATCCATTAAGCTATGCTAAGATGAGTTAAAAATCTTGAAAGATAAAAGAAATCTAACAAATTATGCTTATGCTATGATAGTCTAGATGCAAACTGACATGATAACAATGCATAGAATGACAAAAAATAAGGTACTAAGTTTCTCTTGGAAGTGAGGGTATTTATAGGATTTTCCTAAGGGCTTGGGTTAGGAAGGAGGGTCAAAGTTAGGTGTTTGGTTAAGGGTTGAGTTAGATGGGATAGGGATAGCATTCATGGTTGAATGCCCCAAGGGTTTCTCAAACATGCGTGAGAAACACTTGGGAAGTATGCTTAGGGGACCAAGGTGGAATAAGGGTAATGGGATCTCATTTATGGCTATAAGAACCATAAATGAGGGTGTTGTAATACCCCAAAAAAGGGCTATAAGTTCATTAACCTCCTACATCGACATATCAAATGAAATCGACATCAAAGTCCTAACCTAAGGCACATCTAAACATTATCAAATCCTAGTTGATTATCTCAAATTCTGCATCGGGGAATATTCCTTATTCCTATTTATCCTAATTATCTTTAATTTATTGATTATTTGGAAATTAATTTTATTTATCCTAAAGTTTGATTAATTGAATATTTTGAATATTTAATTAATTAGATTTAATGCTGCCACTTAATTATTTAATTGGATTTAATTATATTTATTCCTAATTATTATTATTTAAATTTGACAATAAATCAAAATTCCTATCATTAATTGATTAAATTATTTTTTAATTAATTAAAGCAAGTTGTCATATTTAATGATATTATTTTTGAATAAAAGTTTAATTTTAATAATTGATTAACCCATAAATCAATTGTTTTAATTTTAAAATCAGTTAAGTTGAGAATAAATCACTTTATTTATTAAATTAATTCATATTAAATTATGCACATCCAAAAAAATAGTTAAACTATAAATCAGAAAATCAATTCAAGTTTTAAAAATAAACTCAACTCTCTTTTGAGTTAAAAGCTGATCTCAACTTTTGATTTAAATCAAAAAGCTATTTTTGCATGATTTTTTGTGAGTCAACTATCTTTAATTCCCTGTTGACTCAAAAATCAACTAGAGTGATTCATGGATTTTTTTCATGCACCTCCAAAGCCCTAGATTTCTATAAAATCAAGGCTCAGCTCCTCATAATTCATCTCACAAGTTTGCATACTTACTCTGCCAAAATCAATCCATGAATTTGTACAATCACGCTGGTGAATCAACATCTAAAAAATTGAAGTTTCTTTATGAATCAACAACTTTTGTGAGATCAATATTGTCATTTTAGTTTCATATTTTGCATATCATTGTAGGTTCATTTGTATATCAGTTTTCATCTAGAATAGATTCATATCAGTTTATTTTATCTTATTGCACAAAAAACCAAAAAAATATAGATTAATTTGCACTCATCTCATATGTAGATTCTACATTCAAATCCTTCATTTAGGTGTCATCAAGGTCATTGATCTCGGTCCAATCTGAGAATACATACTCGAATCTACTGGAAGGTAGTAAATCACCTGGTTAGATTAGTTTTCATTTCACTGCACAATTTCAATTTTAACTAATGTCTAATGTTTTACTAAAGTGTTGTGTCTACAGCTAGGTACAAAATTCACACAAACATTTCTAGTGCCCACTGTGGGTCCCTAAAATGGCTTTCCCTTCTATTTCTATCAATTTCTATCATCTTCTTGTCATTTTCTGTTCCAAGCCACAATTTTTAATTTCTATCCATACAATTTTTGTATGAGTTTTGTCAAAAACTCTTATCAGGAGTTACCCACTATCGTACGATAGTTTTTTTGATCGAGGATTGCACCATTAGAAACAAAGTGTCATTTGGAAACTCTTTTGTCGTATGATCTGATACCCATTATCATACGAGTTTCTAGATTGTCATCTGGTAGGTGACCCACTGTCGTATGAGTTTCAGTGCCAGGTTTCAATTGTTCTTTCACTTTTTCAGGTAGTTTTCCAGATTTATTTACCTGATTTGGACTGACAGCTAACATTAACAATTGAAATTTGTTGTTTTTGATTGATTTCTATTGATTTTGATTGGGAAAAAGCATGAGAATTGTTTAGAACATGTAAGAATCTACTAAGCATGTTGTGAGGAATAAAAGTAATCTTCTCAACTGATAACATTTCAATTTAGATTAAAAAGAACTCTTGTGTGTCAAGCTTGTGTGACCTTTATTGCTTTCATATTACAGACTTCATTTGGGGCTGTAAAAATGAACATAGATTTTCTTTTTAGCATCTTTGTTACACATAGTAAATAGGACCTATGAACACTATTCATGGTTCTTGAGAGAGTGGGTTTCCAATGAAACTCTTCTAAATGAAGGAACCCTTATAGGTAGGGAGGTTACTGAGAGCGTCTCACGTTCTACTAGATTTGTGCGTCTTCAGCTTCTGATTGATACATTCTCTCTTTGGAGAGGTTGATAGATCATAAGTGGTTGACATCATAGATCTTTGTGAGATAATCTTGGTCTTAATGTGTCGGATTAATCTGTCTACTTTATTTGGGTTAAAAGTGAAAAGGCTAGAGGATTATGCTCTACTCTCTTTTTGGGTAGTACCAGAAACTCAGATCCTTGAATTTGGTGCTAGTATCCATGTGGTATATTTTGTGAGTCACCTTTAGAGAGGGTTAACCATAGTGGACATTCCCTTAATTGGGTCAACCATGTTGGTGGAACCTCAAGCGGTAATAGCCATTTTCACTATGGTAGCAGCAGTCACTATATAAATGTCCTTGTGGAGGAAATCTTCACAGGTGTGGTCTCTTGTTGGGTTGTCAAATCTCCCTAGCAGCTCCTGATTGATTAAATTCTCAGACTGTGTCAAAACCCCAGTGTGCCTAGATTGGAGTTAACCCTCTTGAGATCACAAAAACTACAGAGTTAGACCATTACTAAAAACCCTAGCGAGGCCAAATTTTCATTTTCTAGGATTATGTGCATTATTGCAAATTTTTTTGGAACATACACTATTAGCACTCCTAGGGATTAGCACAATTTAGTCACTTGATTGTTGATGCGCAGGGTTGCTTTGTCCCGTGTTCATTGTTTTTAGACATTCTTGAAATCACTTGCTTGTTATTTTGTGTGCATATTTATCTATCTGGTTACTAAGAATGAATCAATATGCTACAATCTTCAAATCTGGACAGATAATTTTGTGAACAATCTGAAACTAAAAATCTAAAAATTTACAAAATCTGATGTCAAACACCTTTATGGAGTCAAAACTCATCTTATAAAGTCATAAAGTTGTAGGACTTTTGGCTATTGCCATTTTAGAACCCCCAGATTGTCATATGGTAGCTGGTATATGGTCGTACGAGTTTTGATGTCAGACAATTCAAAAAGTCAAAAACCCTACCATCAGCTATCATGTGAGTTTTGCAATATTCATACAAGTTTGTCAATTATTGTTTCATGCTATACCCACGGTCGTACAAGCTTGTAGAAAGTCATCTGAGAAATTTTGAAAAATTGCTAGAAAGTTGTCAGAACTGTCAAAGACCCAGCTTTTCCAGCCTATTTCTAGAATCTGTCAAGAAAATCACTATGTAAGGAATAGAGTAGAAACTATTGAGAATCCAATCATTTTTCTAAAGTGGCAATATTAAATCTAATTTAGCCTTCTATTTAATCGATTTGAGTCCTTTTTATCTTTGTGTCAAAACCTTGTCATAACTATCAATCTTCAATCCAACTTGAAAATGACTAAGTGTTGTGAACTCGTGCCTGCTATCTTTTGGGCAATCTACCCATACATCCAGGGTACAGTCTCCTTCATTTATGTCTAATCTAAGCTTCAATCAATCAAACCTTGACAAGGTTGTGTGATTTGATCTTCTTGAATCAGATCTTTCTTCAGTTGTCTTCATCATATTCTTTTCCTTCACCCAAGGTTAATGGTGGAAACTAGAGCTTCCTCTCACAAGAAAGCTAGAGAAGTATCCCATACCATACCTTTGAATACTCTCCAGGCTCCAACTCTTAAGCAACTCTATAATTTTGGTCTTTACGAAGATGACGGTCTTGGAAATTTTTGATTGAAATCTAGTTACATTTCTCCTTTATCAACTCATGAAGGCAATCAAAAAACTCCTCCTCAATCTATCCCAAGGAGAAATCCTACCATGTCTCAAGTAGGGACAAACTTTGGCTCTAAAAGAGCTCAATCTCAACATGGTGCAGATCAAGAACCTACACCTGAAGACATTTCTCAATATCAAAATGACGATGACTTCAAAAGAATGATGAAGCATTTCTTGGAAGAAGATAGAGAAGCATACTTTTTATAATTAGCTCATCAAGGGGCTAAAATTCCTCCCAACTTTAATGTTGAAAATATCATTATGCATGAGGAAGAAACTCCTATTTTGGCTGTGATGAAACAAATGCATGCCATGCAGGTCAAACTTAATAAACTTGAGAAAGCAAAGGAACCCAAGGAGTTCTCCATGGAGGCCCTATGTCCTTTTCCATTTGACAAAGACTTGTACATGCCACCATTCCCAAAAAGAGTGGAGATGCCTAAATATGATAAGTATGATGGACACTCAGATCCTGAAGATCATGTCAGATAGTTCTATACACAATCTATGGAGTTCATGCATGAACCAACTTATTTGATGCATCTCTTTCCTCGATCTCTAGGAGGAGTAGCCATTCATTGGTTCTCTAGATTTCCTTCTACTATCAAAAATTTTGAGGAGTTGATAAAATTTTTCTATCAGAGATTCTCCTACAACATTCAACATCCAGTCACCATGATTGATATCTGCAATCTCAAACAATATCTAGGAGAACCATTCCTGACATTTCTCAAGAGACGGAGGAATAAATTCTCTCTATATGCTAGGCCTATTCCAAAAACTGAGAAATTGGAAATCTTCATCAATAATCTTGTCCCAAAGATCAACTACCCTTTACAAATGCAAGATCATACATCTTTTAATAAGATGGTAGACAATGCGATCAAAATTTAAAAGGTACTTGTAAAAAAGGAGACATCACACTTCGAAAGGACAAGTATGAATTGGGATCTAGTTCTAAAGACAAGAACAAAAATTGGAACAAGAATAAAGGCATTGTCACAGATGGCATTGTTGATACTATTTGTGCAACATCAAAGGCACCAACTTTCAATCTAACTATTGGTACCCAAGCCATCAAAGCTTCAGAGCAAAAGGTGGCCGAACCATCTCAAAAGAAGCTAGAATACAAATCTTGGTCTGCTGAAAATAAATGAAAGTTCACTCCTCTTGGAGAATCTTTGGAATCAGCTATGAGAACTCTACTAGCTAATAACATCATCTCTTTGCCTGAGATCTGACAATTTGATCCTGAACCTAAACCAAAATGGTGGATAGAGAATGAATTCTGTGATTTCCATCAGGGTAAAGGTTACAAAAATAATAAATGCTTACGCTTGAATCATACTATTCAAGATTTGATTGATAGAGGAGACATCATGATTGATAATCATAAGAGAAATAATGATCATACAACATTCACAAAACCTTTTTTGAAACATGGTCAAGAAGTTTCATCTTCTCATCTTAATATGGGGGAAAAGGTCAATTGTGCTTACCATGGAAATAATGTTGTTATCAATATGGTTGAACCTTGTCTCTCTGAGAATTGAAATGTCATCACAATTGTGTGAAGAGATAGAGATCATACTTTAGCTAATGTAGTGACTCGATCATAGGCTCAGGCACATCTGAATGGAGAAATCCCAGATTCATCAAATATCCCTAAGATGCCCTTCAATCTTTCTTTTGCTTCCAAATAGAAGGATACTTCTAAATCTTCCAATCCTAAAGATATGAGGCTGACATCTTATAGCATTGTTCAACAACTTCAACACACTAATGCAAAAATCTTCATGTTTGAGTTGCTTTAGATATCTCTAGCTCATAGAGCTATCCTATACAAAGATTTGCTTGGATCCAATGTTCCTAATGACCTTGATTTAGACAGGTTCCAGACTATGGTTGGACATCTTACATCTCCACAATATATCTCCTTTTCAGAGGAAGATGACAACTCCTTGAGTCACCCACATAACCAGCCCTTGCATATAGAAGTCTTGATCCAGAAACATAGAGTCAAGCATGTGTTGATAGATGGGGGCACTAGCCTAAACATTTGTTCTTATAGCTTAGTCACACAATTGGGATTTTTAGAATTGGCTATTGATACTAGAAAGAAAATAGCTATAAAAACCTATGATGAACAAGAAAGATCTTCTAAAGGCACCATTGTCTTACCTATCAGAGTAGGTCCGATTATCAAAGATACTATATGTCAAGTTCTTGATCTATCTTTGGCCTACAACATTCTTCTAGGGAGACCATGGATACATGAGATGAAGGCTATTCCTTCTACATTCCACCAATGCTTGAAATTTCCTTATGAAGGAGTAGAGGTCACTATTCCAATAGACATATCCACCACTTGCAATACATTGAAAGAAAGTGCAGATAAACTTGTGCCTAATAACAGAGAATCTTCCATTAAGCCAACAAAAGAATCATCCACATCTAAAATGGAAGACATTGCAAAAGAGGTCAATATCAAAGAAAATGGTATGGGAGAATATACCATAGAGCTAGTCTTATCTTTGAAATCTCTACCTATCTCACCTAAGTCTTATTGGATAATCTTTAAAAAAGTCCAAACCAGACTCTAAAGAACCTCTTGAGGCATATAAAAGAAATTTTGTGGCAGAACAAGTCTCCAAGAAATAATTTGAAGAAGATGAAGCTATGCTTACATGGCTATACAAAGATGAACCTGAATCTCAAGCTATTCAGACTAGTGACTCTATAGTATCCAAAATCCCTTCTAAGTCATATGGTCTAGGAAATAAATTAATAGCTAAGATGGGATATCCAGGTAAAGGACCTCTAGGAGTCAGAGGAGAAGGTCTTATAATACCTATTTCACATATTGGTAGGGAAAACAAAGATACTATTGGCTTAGGCTTTAAAAAGAAACCCTTCCACCTCAAAGGTAATTATTCTCATGTCATAGAGAAAATCACACCAGGAGAACCCCGTCTTAAGAAGGAAGAAAATGAACCATCAGATAGTGATTCAGATAGCTCAGAACTTATCCCTTATGAGTGTCTGCCTAAGAAAATCAAAGATCTCCTTGAAGCTAAAGATGATCCAATAAAAAGAATCAATGTAGTAGAAACACAAGAACCTACTATAGAGCAAGAGATAGTTGCAACACAAGAAACAACTAATCTTGAAGACAATCAAATAGACAAAGAGGAAGGTGGTAGTTATTCTGAGACAGATTCCCATGAGTATGAATTCAAATCAGAATCTAATGGTAACCCTTCTTGGGGGATTCATCTTGACTTTACTCATGTTCTTAGATTTCCTAGAGGCATAGATGAAGAATCTAATGACTATGAATAGGGAGCCATTTTAGAAGAAGATGAGCTTATTATAGAGAAACATGTTGATGCTATTCACCAATATGCACCTAAACCCAATGTAAGTCTAGAGCGAAATGATGAACTTATCAAGTTTGATCCACCCATGGCTGAATTGGACTCCCACAATGACATTGAGCCTATTCATGAATTGAATGTCTTAAGTTGTAATATCACCTTTGAAATCAAGTGTCAGGTTAGGACTAATGATGATAGATCCATCTCCGTGAACACTATCTCCCAATCTTTCACCATTTTGACTATCCAACATCCTGAACTTCTTAATCAAACCTCCAAAAATCTGAGCCATGGTATTTATACCTTCTCGAATGACTACACCCTTGCTTTCTACCTAAATTCAGTTGAGCCTATGAGGACTTCCATTAGTGAACTGAGCATTAGCATGATGGAGTCAGACATCAAGTATCTTAGTCAGAAAAATAAGAATAAGAATAAAAAGAAAAGGAGTTCTGAGGGTGAAAACCATTTTGTGGTAGTCTTAGAACCTACAAAAGTAAAAATAAAAGACATATTAAAAGGTGAAAACCTCTCTGAAGTGCCTAAGGATGAGATATTTGATGTCCTTCTGAGTCATTTATAAGAAAGATCTCCAGTTCTAATCAAGCCTACTCAATCTATCAATTTGGGAATAGTAGAGGAGCCACAATTGATTCATGTAGCACAATCTTTATTAGAAGAAGAGAAACAAAAATTTACTACATTCCTAACAGAAAAGAAGATCAACTTTGCATGGAAATATTCAGATATGCCAGGGTTGGATCCTAATCTTATAATGCATCATCTATCTATTGCTCCAAATGTTAAACCTGTTAAGAAAAATTTGAGAAAGATGCATCCTCATGTTGCACTCTTGGTAAAAGCTGAATTGGAGAAGCTCCTGAAAGTCAGATTCATCCGAGTTATTGATTATGTAGAATGGATCTCTAATATTGTACCTATTTCTAAACTAGACAAATCAATCAGAGTGTGCACAGACTTTAGAGATGTAAATAGAGCATGCCCTAAGGATGATTTTCCACTACCTAACATTGATATGATAGTGGACATGACTGCGGGCTTTGAGATGTATTCTTTGATGGATGGTTTTTTTGGATATAATCAAATAAAAATTACTCTAGAGGACCAAGAAAAAACTACTTTCACATGTGTGTGGGGTACCTTTTACTGAAATGTCATGCTATTTGGGCTTAAAAATACTCGTGCTACATAGTAGAGAGCTATGACATCTATTTTCCATGACATGATGCATTGAACCATGGAGGATTATGTGGATGATACTTTAGCAAAATCTATGATTAGAGCTAAACATCTAAATGACTTGAGCAAGATACTAGATAGAATGGAAAAATTTAGTCTCAGACTAAATCCTAAGAAGTGTGCTTTTGGTGTCACTTTTGGAAAGCTCTTAGGATACATAGTTTCAAAGAAGGGCACTAAAGTTGACCCAGCTAAAGTAAAGGCTATCATGGAGATGCAACCTCCCAAAAACATCAGTCAAATGAGAACATTGCAAGGAAGATTTCAATCTATCAGACACTTCATATCTCAGCTAGTAGACATCTCACAACCTTTTACAAAAATATTACATAAAGGTGTGACCTTTGCATGGAATGAAGAATGTGAGAGCAACTTTAACCATATCAAGAAGTATCTATTAAATCCTCCTATCTTGATGCCTCCTATTCCAGGGAAACCTTTGATCTTATATGTCTTTGCTAAAGATACATCACTAGGGGCATTGCTTGCACAACATGATGAGAACAAAAATGAAAGAGCTATATACTATATTAGTAGAACATTGGTGGCATACGAAAAGAATTATTCTATGATCAAAAAGGCTTGTCTAGTTGTGATCTTTGCATCACAGAAACTAAGACATTATATGTTAGCTCATACCACCCATTTGGTAGCTAAAATTGATCCACTAAAGTACCTACTAAGAAAAGCTGTCCTCATGGGTAGATTAGCTAAATGGGTCATGCTCTTAAGTGAATTTGACATTGAATATGTTGAAAAAAAAACTATAAAAGGATAGGTTATTATGGATCAATTAGTAGATGCACCTACGATTGATGATACACCAATGCAAATAGAATTTCCAGATTCCTCTATCATGACTCTTTCTTCTAGAGAATTACAGTTATTCTTTGATGGCTCCTATACATAGAATGGATCTGGAGTAGGCATATTGTTCATAACTCCTCAAGGATACTCCATACCTAAAGCATTCAAATTAAAGTTCCCTTGCACAAACAATATTGCAGAATATGAAGCCCTTCTTAATGACATGAAATTAGCAATTGAGTGGAGAGTGACAGAGCTACACATTCATGGGGACTCTCAACTTGTTATCCATCAAGTCAATGATGTGTACCAAACTAAGGATGAAAAGCTCATTCCATACAAAATAATGGTAGATGATCTAAAGAAGTATTTCATATCTATCACATTTGAGAAAATTCCTAGAACAAAGAACAAGGTTGTCGATGCAATGGCAATGCTATCTACTCTATTACAATAGCTTGAACATGAGCTATGCTACGAGTTCTTGGTGGAAGCACTATCTTATCCTGCATATGATTCCCCTGAGACCCACATGATCTGCACTGTTGTGGGTCATGATTCATCCAGATACAAAAACTTGTTTTCCTGTCTCCAAGACCAAATCATTCCCAATACCTTCAACCACCATGAAAAGAGATACCTTATCTGTAATGCCTCCCAATATGTCATCATTGGTCATGATCTATACAAATGAGGTCTAGATGGTATGCTACTCAGATGTTTAGAATGGGAAGAGTCTCAACATGCATTAGAGGAAGTCCATGATGGTATCTGTGGGTCACACTTGAATGGTTTAACACTAGCTCGAAAACTAATTAGGGCTGGGAACTATTGGCCTAAAATGGAGAAAGAGTCTATCAAGTTTGCTAAGAACTGTCAAAAGTGCCAAGTGCATGGCAACCTAATTCATGCTCTAGGGAGAGATCTAATTCCATTTACTACATAATGGCCTTTTCATCAATGAGCCTTTGATCTTATAGGAGCTATACATCCTCATTCTTCTAATGGACATACCCATATAATCACAACTACATATTATTTTACAAAGTGGGTAGAAGTAGTCCCTTTGACACAAGGAACTGGAAAATAAATATCTATGTTCATATTGAACTATATCATATGTAGATATGGGATACCTCATTCCATAATCATAGACAATGGTGGACAATTCAAGAACAAAGATCTAGATGATTTATGTGCCAAATTCAAGATTACACAACATTGGTCATGTATCTACTATCGTCAAGGGAATGGACAAGAAGAGGCTTCTAACAAGAATCTATTAAAAATCTTGCACCGTATAGTTAATAAAATAGGAAGATACTGACATCTCATGATCAATCTAGCTCTCTGGGCCTACAAAAAAAGTATCAGAACACCCACTAGGGCTACTCCTTTCACTTTAGTTTATGGGTCTGAAGTGGTATTTCCTATTAAGGTTTAAATCCCATCACTAAGAATTAGAATGCATGGTCTAGTAACTGATGATGACTACAGAGTGTCTAGGTTACAAGAACTTGAACTACTAGATGAGCGAAAACAAGAAACATATGATCATCTCAGAGTATATTAGAAGAGAATGTCTAGAGGCTACAACAAGAAAGTCAGACACAGAGAATTTCAAGTTGGTGATCTAGTCTTGAGAGAGAATCCTAAAAATCAATCACATCGAGAACATAAGGGGAAGTTTGAACCAAACTGGCTGGGTCCCTTTGTTCTCACTACTACTTTTAGCTCTGGTACCTATCAACTCTCAACGACTAAAGGAGAACAGATCTGAGAACCAATCAACATTCTCCATTTGAAGAAATTCTATGCCTAAGACATTCAGTGTATGGTAAAATGTCCCGAAAAAAAAATCTTAAAAATCTGAGAAAGTCCTAAAAAAATGAACATCTTGGTGAAAACTTAGCAATGGGTGCCTTGATGATTCACAAAAAAAAGTAAAAAAAATCAAAAGTACAAAAAAAATTGAAAAAAATAAAAATACATAAAAAATGAGAAAAAGAAAAAGTACCTTGGTGAAAACTTGGAAACATGCGCCTTGGTAGAAAAAATAGAATCTCTGCCAAGATGATGAAAACCCAGCAAATGGGCACCACTTGTTTCAAAATGCTCCATCTATCAGTGCAATCTTAGTCTTTCCCAACTTTCAGTCTTGCTTTAGTTTGTACATATTTCTCAATTTTTTTCTGCATTCCTATTTTCAATAAGTCAGTCTGTACACCAATCAGCTCGAGTGTCTGTATCCTATCAATGTTCAAACTTGGGGGCAATCAATGTCATATCCTATGGTCTCCAGTATACTTTAGATGTGTCATATCCAGTCAGAGTCCTTTGAAGCTTCATCTGAGTTAGTCAATCAGTCTCCTCTCCTGAAAGGATTTTGAATCTACAAGAACACAATCAAACATCAAACACAAACTAAAAACAATCTATTCTTTTTACATACTTTTATTTCCTTGTATGCTTATTGATTCGCATTGAGATTTTTGCATATTGTGCTCCCACAAGATCTTCGATGATGTCCTTTACAGGATTTAGAGAGTGATGACTGGGGGCATAATCTTTTCTTTGTCTTCTGCTTGTATGTGAAAATCTAACAACTTTGGAAATTTTGGATTGAAATGGTGTCCAACTGTAAGAGCCTCTATCTCAAATTAAATGGCCATGCGTACCTCGACCATTGATACCCGGAAAATTCAAGGAAGTTTGATCTAACTATTATCTTTTTGAGTGAGTTCTTTTTCCTACTGTGAAGCGCGATCTTACCTAAGGAGGTGAATGATAAAGGGTCACCACGGGTAATTCACACTGGATTTAGGATGATCTCTTGATTGTTTGATGTATTTGTAATGCAAGGTGTATTATGGTCATCACATCATTTATTTTTTGATGCTTATACAAATTTCTATATCAAAATGGACATGATATTCAGGTCATCCTGACGTTTATACCTTAATGCTTATATCTAATCCAACATTCTGAAAACAAAATCAATATTCATATATCCATGATTTCCTGATCAGTGGGTGTTGTGTCGATTCTTGTGCATACAAATAAATATTCATATGTCTATGATTTCCTAACTAGTGGGTGTAATACCACAAAATTGGCCTCAGTATATCAATCCTTCTAAACCATCAAAGTCCTATTATACTAGGCAATTATGTCTTCTAATGGACTCTACTTGACTTAGTGTCAAATACAGAAAACTTTAAATCTGTATTAATCACATGCTACATTTAATATAATGGCTAAACAAACCCTATGATTGATTAATTTAAAGTCCTAGTACTTTTATTAATTAAATCCCCTTCTTCTATTAATTTAAATAAATACATTTAAATTAATTCACATTTCTCTTTTTAACCCACTTGGAATTAAATATTACATTCAATCCTATTTTCTTCTATTAATTTAAATAAATATATTTATCTATTTAAATTAATTCATATTTCCCTTTTAACCCACTTGGAATTAAATATTATATTTAATTCTATTTGAGCACATGACTCCTAATTCTAACCAAACTCATCTTTCTTACCCACCCACTAAAATTAAAATAATGATTTCTTCAACCTCTAAAGTCTCCACTTCTCCTCTCAAGTCAAAAACAACCACATGGAAGAAATATACTTTGTCCAAATAATCCAAAACTCCACAAACTCGGATTTGGACTTTGGGGTCATTTTTGGAGGCTCTTTTATGAGTCTTGGGCCACCTAGTGACCAAAAATCAACACCTAACCCTAAGTATATCAAGTGAGGAAGCTAAAATTGACTTTAACTACCTTCTAGAAGCCTCTTAACCCCTCCAAAACCTCACTTAAGCATTCCATACGAATTTGGGTAGGTTTCATTTTTCAAAGTGGATCGACCCATCCACCCCCCATCCACCCACTTTGAATTAAATAATTCAAATAAGAGAATCTCAACCCTTCATTTTCGTAAAATCCTAACCATTGATTCTCTTAAAAATCCTATAAATAGGACTTCATTTCCCTTTACAAAGGGAGCCTTCATGAGCATTGTTATTATAGATCTAAGGGATCCAAATTCTTCTATTCTATCTTCTATCTATTCCTAAACCACACTCCTAGTATTCTCATAGCATTGCTTTCAAACATATAGTGCATTTTAAAGCATTTGGAGAGCTACATCAACCCATCTTTGAGAGAAGAAAGGAGGACATGGGAACTAAATCTTGGAGGGAGTTTGCATTTAATTTCATTCTTTATTTCTAAGTTATTTCTCATGAAGTAGATTAGATTTGTTTGCATGTTTCTTATATGAATCTTGTGGTTGTTTCATTTTCATGCATTCTAATCCAATTCTAGTCTTACATTTTGGTGAACCCGACGTGAACAATACTAACCTTTTAGTGTTTCTTTTGATGTTTTTATGCTTGTAGGGCTCTTGGGAAGCTTCCTCAACAATTTTTTCAAGATTGGACTATTTCTTCCACTTCTTCTTGTCTTCCAATCTTCCACTTTCTTGTCTCATTCTTGGGTATTCCCATTCCATTCTAAGGGTCTAAAATGAACTTCTAATGCATCTCATTTCAAGTTCTAAAGCTAATGAACTCTCACATTTAGATTTGGTGCACATAAAATGAACTCAAATGCTTCCATTTCCAATTTCTAAAGGCAAAATCAACCTTCACACTTAGCTTCAGAATGCTTAAAAAGAACCTCACATTTGGATTTGGTGCTCTTAAAATTGATGCAACTAGTTTTCAATCCAATCACTAAAGGCTAAATGAACTCTCATATTTCAATTTGGCGCACCTAAAATGAATTCAACTTGTTTCAAAGTCAATTTCTAAATGCTCATGAATCCTCACATTTCCTTTTGGAGTACCTAAAAAGAACTTCATATCTTTGATTTTCCTGAAGGCAAATGAATCTCATCTAAGTAGGATTCAAAGTAAATCAATGTCCATTACTTCAAGCTATGCTCTAATGTTCTTCAATCTTTTCAAATCTAGCTAAGTAGGGGTGAAAATTGATCAAATGTCTCTCAAATTTGCATATTCTAAGGTCAATTAACTCTAATCTTTTGCAAATATACATGTTTCCATATTGCTCATGCACAAAAACACAAAGGTGAATCGCGTTGCTAGGATTTGAGGTATTCTATTACATCTCTACAACATTTCAATTTTGGGAATAAAATGAACCTCTCATGTGTATGGCTTGTGTGATTCAATACTTTCATAAACCACATTTTGATTTTGGGCTCTAAAAAGAATATGGATTCAGTTCCATACATAAGTGTTTCACATAATAATTAGGCCCTATGAACACTATTTGTGATTCTTGAGCGAGTGGGCTTCCAACGAAGCTCTTCTCAATGAGAGAATCCTTGTAGGTAGGGAGGATACTGAAAATGTCTTGTGTTCCACTAGGTTTTTAGTCATTAACTTATTGATCGATGCATTCTCTCTCCAGAGAGATTGATAGACCATGAGTTGTTGACATCATGAACCTTGGTGAGACTATTTCAGTCTTAGCATGTCAGATGAACCTTGTTTGCTATGTTTTGGTAAGGTGAAGAGGCTAGAGGACTATGCTCTACTTCCTTTTTGGGTAGTATCAGAAACTCAAATCCTTGGATCCAAACCAAGTCCCAATGTGGTCCCTTTTGTGAGTCACCTTTTAGAGAGGGTTAACCGTAGTGGACATTCCATTTATTGGGTCAACCACATGGATGGAACCTCAAGTGGTAATAGCCATTTTCACCATGGTAGTGACAACCGCTATATAAATGTCTTTGTAGAAGAAATCTCCATAGGTGTAGTTTCTTGTCAGGCTATCAGAACTCCTTAGCATCTCCGATTGATTAAATTCTTGGAATGTGTCAAAACCCTGGTGCGCTGGGATTGGAGTTCACCCACTTGAAATTACAAAAGTCACAGAGTCAAACCATTACTACGAACCATAGAGCAACCAAATTTTTTTTGCTAGGACTATGTGCGTAATTGAAAAACATTTTGAGAACATACACAAATAGTTTTTTAGGGAGTAGAAATACTAAGTCACTATCTTTCTTCATGTGCAAGGTTGCTTTGTCCCTTTCTCATTGTTTTAAAACAATGGTTTTCTTGAACTCCCTGATTGCTATCTTGCGTGCTTGTTTAACAAATAAAAATTGAGTTCCTGCATTTACAGCTACTTGATAGTTCAAACCCATGTGCTTGTTAACAAATGGTTTCAAAACATTCAAACATCCAAAATAGTTGAATCCTTTTCTGGTAAATATGGTCATCCCAAGCTTTCATGTAGTTCTATTAGGAAACCCTATGTCAGGAATGAAATAGAGAGCAATAGCTTCCAATCCATTTTTCCAAGGAGATCCTCTTAGCTTCATTTTGCCTTCTAATTCATCTATCTAAATTTGGTCTCATCTTGTGTCAAAACCTTGTCAAGAAAACCTCAAATCAATTCTCAAATAATGGCTAGGTGTTGTGAACTCATATTCGCCATCTTTTGGGCATCTACCTATACAACTAGGGCACAATATCCTACACTTATGTCCAAATCATTTATCACCCAATCAACCAAACCAATCTTGACGGGGTTGTGTCATTTGATTTGTCCTAAATCAGGTCATCTATCAGTTGTCTTATCTTACTCTTTTGGATTCACCAAAGATTGATGGTGGAAACTCAAGCATCCTCACACAAGAAACCTAGAGAAGAGTCTAACACTGTACCCTCTCTGCCATTAGTTCACAAAAGTAACCCACCAACCCCTCCAGTATCAATACCAAAATAGAATCAAGATACCGCCATGTCTCAAGGTGGAACCAGTCATGGCTCTCAAGGTCATCAATTTGAACATGGTGAGGACTGAGAACCCACACCATTTGAAATAGCCAATCACCAAAACAATGATGACTTTCGAAGAATGATAAGACATTTCTTATGAGAAGAGAAAGAGGCTTATTTCTTACAACTAGCTCAACAAGGAGCCAAACTTCCTCCTAATTTCAATGTTGAAGATATCATCAAATATGAGGAAGAAACTCCCATCACTACTATGATGAAACAAATGCATGCCATGCAAGTCAAACTTAACCAGATAGAAAAAGAGAAAACACCCATGGAATTCTCTATGGAGGCTTTATGCCCCTTTCCATTCGATAAAGACTTGTACATGCCACCATTCCCAAAAAGAATGGAAATACCCAAATATGACAAATACGATAGAAAATCTAACCCCCAAGATCATGTTAGAGAATTTTGTACACAATCCATGGAGTTTATGCATGAACCAACTTACTTAATGCACCTTTTCCCTCGATCTCTGGGAGGAGCGGCTATCAAATGGTTCTCTAAAATACCTCCAACTATCAAGACTTTTGAGGAGTTAATCAAACTATTTTATCAGCAATACTCCTACAACATCCAATGCTCGGTCACCATGATCGACATTTGCAATTTGAAACAAAAGTCAGGAGAATCCCTTCTCACTTTCCTCAAATGTTGGAGGAAGAAATTTTCACTCTATGCTCGACAGATTCTAGAAAATGAAAAACTTGAAATATTCATCAACAACCTCATTCCGGAACTCAATTATCACCTCCAAATACAAAATCATACTTCTTTTGATAAGTTGGTAGAAAATGCCATAAAAATTGAAGATGTACTTGTTCGTAAGGGAGACATATCCCTTTACAAGGAAAATAACTTTGAAACAGGTTCTAATTCCAAACCAAAGGACAAACACCAAAATGTCAAATTTTGGAATAAGAACAAAGGCATTGTCATAGATGGTGTTGTTGATACTCTCCGTGACCCATCTAAGGCACCAACATTTGATCTCACTCTTGGCACCAAGGCCATCAAGGCTTCAGAACTAAAGACACCTAAACCTACTAACAAAAAGTCATCTGAATATAAACCTTGGGCTTCAGATCCTAAATGCAAGTTTACTCCTCTTGGAGAATCTTTGGAATCAGCTATGAAAACTCTGTTAGCTAATGATGTCATATCTCTACCTGAGATCTGACAATATGACCTTGAACCTAAACCAAAGTGGTGGAGAGAGAATGAGTTCTGTGACTTCCATTATGGCAAGGGTCATAAAACTAATAACTTCTTACGCTTGAAGCATCTCATACAAGACAAAATTGATGCTAAAGAGATTTTAATCGACAACCATAAGAGCAATAATGATCATACAACATTCACAAAACCATTTTTGAAACATGGTCAGGAAGTTTCATCTTTTCAACCTAATATGGGGGCAAAGGTCAATTATGCCTACACTGGAAATAATGTTGTCGTCAATATGGTTGAACCATGTCTCTCTAAGAGTTACAATGTCATCACAATTGTATGAAGAGATAGAGATCACTCCTCAGCTAACGTAGTTACTCAATCACAAGCTCTGGCACATCTGAAAGGACAAATCCCAAATTCATCTAATGTCCCTAAGATACCTTTCAATCTTTCATCTGCTTCCAAATAGAAGGTTGTTTCAAAATCTTCCAATCCAAAAGATACAAGGCCTACATCTTATAGCATTGTTCAACAACTCCAGCACACTAATGCAAAAATCTCTATGTTTGAGTTGCTTCGAATTTCTCCAACTCATAGAGCCATTCTAGACAAAGCTTTGCTTGGATCCAATGTTCCTGACGACCTTGATTTAGATAAGTTCTAGACTATGGTTGGACATCTTACATCTCCTCAATACATCTCCTTTTCAGAAGAAGATGACAATTCATTAAGTCACCCCCATAACCAACCTTTGCATATAGAAGTCTTAATCCAAAATCATCGTGTTAAATGTGTGTTGATAGATGGAGGCACTGGCCTCAATATTTGCTCCTACAAATTGGTGACACAATTGAGATGGTCAGAAAATGCTATTGATCCTAAAAAGAGGATAACCATAAAAGCATATGATGAACAAGAAAGATCCTCAAAAGGAACCATTGTCTTTCCTATCAGAACAGGACCTGTAATCAGAGATGTCACCTGCCAACTACTGAATCTCCCACTAGCATACAACATTCTTCTAGGAAGACCCTAGATCCATGACATGAAAGCTATTCCATCAACCTATCACCAATGTGTAAAATTTCCCTATGATGGAGTTGAGGTCACTATACCAGTAGACATTACAACTTCTTGCAATGCTTTGCAAGAAAGTGCAGACAAACTTGTTCCACACAACAAGGAATCTGCCACTAAACAGAGTAACACAACCTCTAACTCTAAAGTAGAGGATGTAATGAAGTAGGTCAAAATCAAAGACATCGGCATGGGAGAATATAGAATGGAACCTGTGTTGTCTCTCACTTCTCTCCCAATTTCACCTAAGTTTTATGGACAACCCTCAGAAAAGACAAAACTAGCAATCAGAGCACCAAAAGTCATCTATAATGGGAGCTTTGTCACAGAGCAAGTGTCCAAGAAAGAATTTGAGGAAGAAATAGGTGTACTCACCTGGTTATACAAATAAAAGACCCAATCCCACACAGTTCAAAATTGTGGCTCTCAATCACACAAGATTCCTACAGAATCATATGGACCGGGTAGCAAGTTAATGACTCAAATGGGATACACGGGAAAAGGACCTCTAGGAATAAGAGGCAAAGGTCTTATATCACCCATTGAACATTATGGCCAGGCAAATAAGGATACTACAAGTCTAGGATACAAGAAGAACCCTTTCTATCTTAGCAATAATTCCTCTCATGTCATAGAGCAAATCAAGTCAAGAGAAACTTTTCTTGAGAAAGAAGAAACAAAACAATCTGATAGTGATGATTCGAACACTATTGAGGAGCTCATTCCTTATGAGCATTTTCCTAAAGAAATAACAAACCTCCTTGATGCTGAAGATGATCCCATAAAGAGAATCAGCATAGTGGACACCCAAAAGACAGTCACCACACAAAAACTAACTGATCCTGAAAGAATGTTGACTGAACAACTTGAACACAACAATGATTTTGAAACAGACTCCCATGAATATGAGTTCCACTCAGAATCTGAAGGAAATCCTAGTTGGGGAATTGATCCTGATTTCACCCATGTTCTTGATTTGGAGGAAGAATCAGAAAAAGATGATCTTGTCACAGATGCCACTCATCAAAACTCACCTACACCTAACATAAGTTTAGAGCGAAGTAATGAACCTCGTGAATTTGATTCACTTAATACTAACAATGGAATCACTAACTCTGTTGAAATGATTAATGAACTAGACATTCTTAGTAGTGATACTATCTTTGAATTTGAGAGTCAGGTTAAAACCAATGATGACAACACCATAAGCGTAAACACCATTAGTCAATCTTTCCATACATTGACTATCCATCATCCTGACCTCATAGACCAAAACTTAGCAAACCCAAACCAAGATGTCCATATCTTTCCAACTAACTACACCCTTGCATGCTACCTCAATGTAGTGAAACCCATGACAACTTCCATCAGTAAATCTAGCAGTAGCATGACAGAGTCAGACATCAAATATCTTAGTCAAAAAAGTAAAAACAAAAGGAAAAAGAGTTTTGAGGGTGAAAACCACTATGTGGCAGGCTCAGAACATAAAATAGTAAAAACAAAAGATGCATCCAAAGGTGAAAACCTCTCAGAGGCACCTAAGGATGAGATATTTGATGTCCTTCTGAGTCACTCACAAGACCGATCTCTAGTATTGATTGAACCAACTCAGTCTATCAACTTGGGCATAGCAGAAGAACCTCAGTTAATCCATGTAGCTCAATCTCTGTTAGAAGAAGAAAAACAAGCATTCACTATGTTCTTATCAGAAAAGAAAATCAACTTTGCATGGAGATATTCTGATATGCTTGGATTAGATCCTAAGCTAATCATGCATCATCTTTCCATAGCTCCGGGAGTCAAACCTGTCAAACAAAAACTGTGAAAAATGCATTCTCATATTGCACTTCTAGTCAAAGTTGAGTTGGAAAAGTTTCTAAAAGCCAGATTTATCCGAGTCATAGATTATGCTGAGTGGATATCAAACATAGTCCCAATTTCAAAACCAAATAACTCTATCAGGATATGCATAGATTTCAGAGATTTAAACAAAGCATGCCCTAAGGATGACTTTCCACTACCAAACATTGATATGATAGTGGACATGACTGCTGGCTTTGAAATGTACTCTCTAATGGATGCTTTTTCTTGCTACAACCAGATCAAGATTGCTCCAGAAGATCAGGAGAAAACAACTTTTACTTGTGCTTGGGGTACTTTTTGTTGGAATGTCATGCCATTTGGTCTTAAGAATGCTGGTGCTACATATTAGAGAGCTATGACAACTATCTTCCATGATATGATGCATAAAACCATGGAAGACTATGTTGATGACACCTTAGCAAAATCAATGATAAGATCAGAACATCTAAATGATTTGCGCAAAATACTAGACAGAATGGAGAAGTTTAGTCTCAGACTAAATCCTAAGAAATGTGCTTTTGGTGTAACTTCCGGAAAGCTCCTAGGCTATATTGTCTCAAAGAAGGGCATTGAAGTAGATCCTGCTAGAGTCAAGGCTATCATAGAGATGCCACCTCCTAAAAATATTAGTCAAATGAGAACCTTGCAAGGAAGGGTGCAATCTATCAGATGCTTCATATCTTAGTTAGTAGATATATCACAACCTTTCACAAACACATTACATAAGGGTGTGATTTTTACATGGAATGAAGAATGTGAAAGGAACTTCAACCACATCAAGCAATATCTTTCAAATCCTCCTATTTTGATGCCTCCCATTTAGGGGAGGCCATTGATTTTGTATGTCTCCACCACAGATACCTCACTGGGGGCATTACTGGCACAACATGATGACAACAATAAAGAGAGAGCCATCTACTACATCAACAGAACCTTGGTAGCATATGAAAAGAACTATTCAAAGATTGAAAAAGCCTGTCTAGCTGTGATTTTTGCATCACAAAAATTGAGACACTATATGTTAGCTCATACAACATAGTTGATAGCTAAGATTGACCCATTAAAATACTTATTGAGCAAGGCTGCCCTCACAGGTAGATTAGCTAAATGGGTGATGCTATTGAGTGAATTCAACATAGAATATGTTGAACGGAAAGCTATCAAAGGTCAAGTCATTGCTGATCAATTGGCTGAAACCCCAATGTTTGATGACACACCATTACAGATGGAATTTCTAGACTCCTCTATCATGCACATATCTTCAAGGATTTGGCAACTTTTCTTTGACGGATCTTACACACAAAATGGATCTGGAGCCAGCATACTTTTCATAACACCACAAGGATATTCCATACCTAAAGCATTTAGAATAAAATTTCCTTGTACAAATAATATTGCAGAATATGAAGCTCTACTTAATGGCATGAAGATTGCAATTGAGTGGCGAGTGACAGAGTTACACATTCAAGGAGACTCCTAGCTCATTATACACCAAGTCAATGATGTATACCAAACAAAGGATGAGAAACTAGTTCCATACAAATGCATGGTTGATGACCTTAAGAAGTATTTCATCACAGTCACTTTTGAGAAAATTCCTAGAATAGAGAACAAGGCTGCTGATGCTATGGCAACATTATCATCTCTACTACAGTAGCCAAAACATGAGCTACATTATGAGTTCCTGGTGGAAGCATTGTCATTCCTTGCATATGATTGTCTAGAAACCTACATGATCTGCACAGTTGTTGGTCATGATTCTTCTAGATACAAACCCCTTTTCTCATTCCTTCGAGATCAAATCATTCCTGATTCCTTTAACCACCATGAAAAATGTTCCCTTATCTGAAACACATCGTGGTATGTCATCATTGGTAATGATCTGTACAAATGAAGTCTAGATGGTACACTTCTTAGGTGTTTAGAACATGAAGAGTCTCAATGTGCATTAGAGGAAGTCTATGATGGTATATGTAGATCACATTCCAATGGTTTAACACTAGCTCAAAAAATTATTAGGGCTGGGTATTATTGGCCAAACATGGAACAAGAGGCTGTTACATATGCCAAGAAATGTCAAAAGTGTCAAGTCCATGGAAACTTGATACATGCACTAGGGAGAGATTTGATCCCCTTTACAACACAATGGCCTTTTCAACAATGGGCATTTGATCTTATAGGGACTATTTATCCACATTCTTCAAATGGACATACCCATATAATTACAGCTACAGACTATTTCACAAAATGGGTAGAAGCAGTTCCCTTAACTCAAGCAACTGGTAAACAAATTTCTATGTTCATCTTGAACTACATCATTTGCAGATATGGTATTCCCCACTCTATAGTCAAAGATAATGGTGGACAATTCAAAAACAAAGACTTGGATGATTTATGTGCCAAATTCAAAATCACACAACATTGGTCATCTATTTACTATCCTCAAGGGAATGGACAAGCAGAGGCTTCCAACAAGAATCTATTAAAAATCTTGCACTGTACAGTTAATAAAATAGGAAGAGACTGGCATCTTATGATCAATTCAGCTCTTTGGGCCTATAGAACAAGTATCAGAACACCTACTGAGGTTACACCATTTGCTTTAGTTTAGGGGTCTGAAGCAGTACTACCTATTGAGGTTGAAATCCCATCACTAAGAATTAGAATGCATGGTCTAGTCACTGATGATGACTATAGAGTGTCTAGGTTGCAAGAACTTGAACTACTAGATGAGTGTAGACAAGAAACATATGATCATCTCAAAGTGTATCAGAAAAGAATGTCTAGAGGCTACAACAACAAAGTCAGACACAGAGAATTTCAGGTTGATGATCTGGTCTTGAGAGAGAATCCTAAAAATCAATCACATAGAGAACACAAGGGGAAGTTTGAACCCAATTGGCTGGGTCCCTTTGTTATCACTGCTACTTTTGGCTCTGGTGCCTATCAACTCTCAATGACTAAAAGAGAACAACTCTAAGAACCAATCAACATTCTCCATCTGAAGAAATTCTATGCCTAGGGCATTCAGTCTATGGTAAAATATTTTGAAAAAATCTTAAAAATTAGAAAAAGTCTTGAAAAAAATGAACATCTTGGTGAAAACCTAGCAATAGGCACCTTGATGACTCACAAAAATAGTAAAAAAAATATCAAAAGTACAAAAAAATGAAAAAAAAAAATGAACATCTTGGTGAAAACCTAGCAATAGGCACCTTGATGACTCACAAAAAAAAAAGTAAAAAATATCAAAAATACAAAAAAAAGAAAGAAAAAAAGTACGTTGGTAAATACCTAGAAACAGGCACCTTGGTAGCAAAAATTGAATCTCTTCCAAGATGGTGAAAACCTGGTAAACAGGTGCCACTTGTTTCAAAACACTTCATCTATCAGCGCAATCTTGGTCTTTCCCAACTTTCAGTCTTGCTTTAGTTTGTACATATCTTCTGGTTTTGTCTCTACATTTCCAATTTTCAATAAGTCGGTCTGTACACCAATCAGCTCAAGCATCTATATCCTATCAATGCTTAACACTTGGGGGCAATCAATGTCATATCCTATGGCCTCGAGTATATCTTTAGATGTGTCATATCCAGTTAGATTCTTTTGAAGCTTCATCTAGGTCAGTCAGTCTATCTCCTTACCAGAAAAGGATTTTGCACATAACAACAAAAACAATCTATGATTCACATGCTTTTATTTCTTTGTATGCTTATTGTTTTGCATTGAGATTTTTTTATTTTTTTTTTGCATATTGTGTCCCTTCGAGCTCTTCGATGATGTCCTTTACAGGATTTAGAAAGTGATGACCGGGGGCACAATATTTTCTTTCTTTCTGCTTGTTGGTTTAGTTCCAATGATCTAAAGACTTCATATAAGAGGGGTGTCCATTTGTAAGAGCTTTCATCTCGTATTGGATGGCCATGTGTACCTTGACTCCTTTTATATGGACACTTTAGTGAGGTTGGTTCTTCTCCTTGTCTATTTGAGTGACTTCTTTTTTCTACAAGTAAAATTGAAAATGCTCGTCCTGCTAAGTGAACGTAAGGGTCACTGCGAGAAACATTGAAATGCTTATCTTTCACTTAGAAAATGGAAGAAACTCTAGCATATCTGGTGTGTTTGTATGCAAGAAACATTCAAGTCATTCTAGCAACTATGCTTGGATGCTTATGTCAACTTGCTAAATCAAAAAGAACAGGTGAACAAGTCATTCTGGCTTCTTGTGCCTTAATGCTTACACCGCATTTTGACAAATCTTAGACTAATGTCATATTCATATTCTCATGATAGTAATATCAGTGAGGGTTGTATGAAATCTTGTGATTGTCCAATACTGAATGCTCTGTGATGATAATTATCCAATAAGTCATTTGTCAAATGATAAATTTGGTCTTCTCGTCAAATCAAATAAATATGATACATTTATTTGATTGAACTAAAAGACTAAAAAAAAAAAAATCATCCATAGATGCATAGGAACATCAAGTCCATCAAAAGTTTATTATTTCATCATAATATATACATACATCTAAAAATAATAAAATTTGGACACATGAAATCCTCTTTTTATATATATATCATGGTGATTACATTTGGTACACATCATGTGTCTAGCCAAAATAAAAAAATAAAAAATAAAATAAAAAAAAATAAAAAAAAATAAAATAACAAAACAACAAAACAACACTTGTGTCATCACTCTGCCCGTCCAGGTTCTGATGATGAAGAACCTCTGCTGCTACTTCTGTGCCTTGATGGATGGACACCAATACCTTTGATTGGTCTAGCCGTCCTCTGTGGCATTCCTCCATCTCACCTCTGATCCACTGGGACTGTCTGATGGTATAATCCCTTGTAATAAGCTGCTTCCCGACAAACTTTTGCTGATTCTCTCATGACTGACAGAGTCTCCATCAATAGTTGAGATGCTCCTGGGAGTGTGACTGCCCATCGTGCAGTATCTCACTCATCTTTGTAGGCTTCTGCCACAAACCTCCATCGATCTCTATTCACCATCACATCCTCTAGTTGTTGTCTAACATTATTCACCTGTTGAGTCACTGCATTCAGTCGCTCTTGTGTCTCCTCTGACATGGCATCAATCTCTATCATGGTCTTCTGGGATGCTTCCACACTACTCTGTAATGCATCGTAGGCTACCTGGGCATGATTTGCTCGAGCCTGTTTTGCCTCTATCACCCCCTGCATATGGGATCCTTCAGTCTATGCACTATCTTCCCGTACCCTATCCATCATACCTTGCAACCATGTCACCTCACTTTCCGCTTGATCTGCCCTTTCTTCTTCTACTGCCAGTTGCCACTGCAAGGCATCTCTTTCTTCCACCACTGCATTGTAGTCTTCTACTAATGCAAATTGTCACCACATTACTGGCTGTGGTCCTACTACTTGTGCTGCAACCATTGGCTCTGATCCTGGTTGTTGTACAATAGGATCCAATCTCTGTTGATCACTTTGTTGACCTTGTTTGAAGAAGCTAGAGAATATCAGATACCTCAGTATTGGTCGATGTATGACAGGATTCCATCTTTGTTGATCACCTTGTGGACCTTATTCGAAGATGCTAGAGAGTATTGGATATTTTGATCTCCATGAGGCATATTGCTCTTGGGATCTAGCCTCCTACCTTCTCTCATCAGTTTCCTTCTGCCTTCCCTCACCCGCATCCTCCTACCTTCCCTCACCCGCATCCTCTATCCATTCTCTCCATGCCACCTGTGACATCAAAGGACCTGTATCTCTCTAGGGATGTCTTATCATGAGCTTTGGCCTCACCTGTCTCCTATCGACACTCTCATCAGTACCATCTTCATTCCTTCTACTTTCTTTCATTATGCCTACTACCTTTTCTTCTCCCCACTAATGATATTTCTTTCTTTGCCTTCTTCTCTAATACACTTGATGTGTTTTCTCTTGTAAATTTTCCATGGCCTTTTCTTTTTCTAAATACCAATCATTCATGCCTATGCACCCTATCGCTATTAGCTCATCTTGTCCTTATACCTATTGTCTATAGCGCGGTGGCACTTCTTCCTAAAAAATAAATCTTGTCAGAAAATCTTGAGATTTTCTTCATCCGCTATCCACATCCTTGTCAATATTGCAATAACATTTGGTCAGACATCTTGTCCCATCAAGCCCTATACTTCAGTAGCTCCTAGGGGAGACTATTGCCTAGCTATTACTATGATCTCTCTCCTCGAGACTTTCCCTCGCAACAATCACCCGTGGTTCTCATTGCGTCTGCATACTCTTGCCGTCCTATTGTTCATCCTGTGAAGTGAACGTATGGGTCACTATGACCATGCTTATCAGATGCTAGGGCAAGTTCTTACTTGTGCATCTCTATAATATCCTCAGAAAATATTCAAAAAAAAAAAAAAAAAATAAGAAAAAAAAAGAAAAAAGAAAAAAAGAAAAAAATCACATACTTGAAAATCTGCAATAAATTTGTTCATAATATTTTTCTTGTCTTTGTTTTGACTTCTTCTTGTTGGATGATCTTCTGAGCTCCTAAGGCATTTGTTCATATGTCTTAGGAAAGATGAGATCACTCTCTATCTGCTATGTGTTTGTTTACGCAAATGGATCATTGTCCTAGCTTTCAATGCTAGGTATGACATATCCACTTTTGCAACATCAAAATAAAGCTCTAATGACATGAAGTGCACTTATGAAAGCAAGTATCATCACCAATCATCTTTGCTCTGTCTAACATTCCTTCCATCAATTTTATCTAACCTCAATCTTTTCGAAAAATTATCCTCAAATCAATTCCTGACCAATTTTTTGAGGGGGCATCATATCTCTCTTTTGTCAATCCACTGAGGCACATTTCTCGGGGCAATCTAATCTCAACCCCTGAAAATCAATTCTGACTAGTATTTGGAAAATCTGACCTAGATTCCAAAAATCAAAACTCTATTCTAGAGATAATCTTGAAATCTACACAACACTTGGGGCATATCAAATTCATCAAAATCCATATCAATCTGGTATTCTTTTAATCTTGTTAACTATATCAACTTTTTGTAACTATCAGTTCATCAGTGCTATATCCTTGATTCTTCATAATTGAAAGGTTCAGATGTGATACCAATGTGATTCTTATTGACAATCGGGTCTGGAATCAGTCACTCACTTCTTTGTAATCATAGGTTCAGAATCAATCATCTTATCACTTGTTTATAATCATTGGTTCATTGTTGGTACCGTTAACAACATCTCAAATCTTTGATCAATCAAGACCCAATCTAGACATCAATCATCATATCAGACTATTCTTTGAATCACTACGCTTCACGCAGTAATTCAAAGAGGGGCAAAATGTAATACCCCAAAATTGACTTCAGTATATCAATCCTTCTAAACCATCAAAGTCCTATTATACTAGGCAATTATGTCTTCTAATGGACTCTACTTGATTTAGTGTCAAATACATAAAACTTTAAATCTGTATTAATCACATGCTACATTTAATATAATGGCTAAACAAACCCTATGATTGATTAATTTAAAGTCCTAGTACTTTTATTAATTAAATCTCCTTCTTCTATTAATTTAAATAAATACATTTAAATTAATTCACATTTATCTTTTTAACCCACTTGGATTTAAATAAATATATTTATCTATTTAAATTAATTCATATTTCCCTTTTAACCCACTTGGAATTAAATATTATATTTAATTCTATTTGAGCACATGACTCCTAATTCTAACAAAACTTATCTTTCTTACCCACCCACTAAAATTAAAATAATGATTCCTTCAACCTCTAAAGTCTTCACTTCTCCTCTCAAGTCAAAAACAACCACATGGAAGAAATATACTTTGTCTAAATAATTCAAAACTCCACAAATTCGGATTTGGACTTTGGGGTCATTTTTGGAGGCTCTTTTATGAGTCTTGGGCCACCTAGTGACCAAAAATCAACACCTAACCCTAAGTATATCAAGTGGGGAAGCTAAAATTGACTTTAACTACCTTCTAGAAGCCTCTTAACCCCTCCAAAACCTCACTTAAGCATTCCATACGAATTTGGGTAGGTTTCATTTTTCAAAGTGGATCGACCCATCCACCTCCCATCCACGCACTTTGAATTAAATAATTTAAATAAGAGAATCTCAACCCTTCATTTTCATAAAATCCTGACCATTGATTCTCCTAAAAATCTTATAAATAGGACTTCATTTCCCTTTACAAAGGGAGCCTTCATGAGCATTGTTATTATAGATCTAAGGGACCCAAATTCTTCTATTCTATCTTCTATCTATTCCTAAACTACACTCCTAGTATTCTCATAGCATTGCTTTCAAACATATAGTGCATTTCAAGGCATTTGGAGAGCTACATCAACCCATCTTTGGGAGAAGAAAGGAGGACATGAGAACTAAATCTTGGAGGGAGTTTGCATTTAATTTCATTCTTTATTTCTAAGTTGTTTCTCATGAAGTAGATTAAATTTGTTTGCATGTTTCTTATATGAATCTTGTGGTTCTTTCATTTTCATGCATTCTAATCCAATTCTAGTCTTACAGTGGGCATTGTATTGATTTATTCAGTTACTTAAAAATTCAATGATGAGAATGATCGACACATGATCAGTGACTAGGTCCTAGGTCTTAGGTTGTATTTTTGCATGTTTCTTTGCATTTTACATGTTTGCATGATCTCACAAATGGTTAAATGAACTTCAATGCTTAAATGATTCTTCAATTGTCTCTCCAAATCTAACAAGATCTAAAACCTACCTCGAAGGTCTCTTCATAGAACTGCAAGTAGTTATCCTCCTAGGTTAAACATCCTTTTTGACATAAGACTGAGTACTTGTCTTCATCAATACCTGCAAAACATATCATGTGTATTGTTGCATTTACATATCATAATCATATGTTGCATTACAATTCATCCATGTGCATAAACAAAAATCATACATACATCTTTCCATAATCAAATACATTTGCATAACATCCATACATTTGAAAGAAATCATTGCATTGCATATATCCATACATACATTATACTCTACTCATAGCATAAGCATCACATGATAGCATCATAAATCAAAACATGAAAAGTACACATGAAGTCACAACCAAAATATCGATCTCATCTATATATCAAACATCTCAAACTAGTCAGGGGTGCACTACTAGCACAGTATACAAAAGAATATGCTCATGTGAGCTATCAAAGTCAAAATAGTATAACAATGATAAAAAGAGTACAGTATATCAGAACATATCAAAGAAAATCAACTGTAAGCTTGATCCTCTGCATCTGGTGGAGGTATAGGTGGTGCATTCAGCACTGCCTCTACTCTAGGTGCTGTGGCTCCCTCTGATGCCATCATATACTGAGAGTATGAAGGGACTCTCTATGCAACAGGAATAATAGTATAATATGTGGACACATAGTAAGCTACCTGTGAGGTCTGATGAATCACCTCTACCTATAATCTTTGTACCTCTACACGATGCTCAGTATGCTTCTTGTCTACCTCTAAAATCTCTCCTCCCACCGAGCATTATGAACCTTCAGGTCCCTGACCTATACTCTGAGCCATTTGATAGTCTCCTATGGAGTAAGAGGAATAGTAGGATCAACATCAGCTGTTGGTATCTCAGTATCTGGGGTAGTCTGCTCTGTAGTCTCTACTCTTTGCACCTTACATCATCTAACCTCTGCATCTAGATCAAATCTTGTATCCTCCTCTATCAGGTCCATACCCCCACCCACAACCTACTCTACTGCAAGTACCTCCTCAGCTGAACCAAGACTCCCTAAAGTACCACCCTCTCCCCTAGTCTATCTATGCGAACCTATAGATCTACCTGCTATGGAACTAGTGGGATGGGAGGGCCTCATCTATCCTCATGGTCTCTATGGTGGAGCCATCACTATGGGTCTTAGAGGTGTGGGGTGTATAATGGGAGCCTATGTGGGTCTGGGACCCTATCCCATCAGAGCACCTATAACATCCATAGCCTCCTCCATGGAGGGTATCAACTCTGTCGGATTAGAAAATCTATGAATCAAATGATCATCAAGCTATGAGATGAATCCATCTGTAAGACCAACATCAAGTACATCTGGTCTGTACTCCCAATCTTTGTCGACAATAACACTGTACTCCTGTGAACACAAAGCATATGAGAGCCTCCTGGTCCATCCGAGTCCAAGCTCACACCCTATCCAAGAATAAGTAGCATAATCCTCAGGGGCATCCTGTACTCATCCATACTGCCACCAAACCCTGGTAATAAGGAATCTCTCTATAGTGGAGGATGACCTCCCAATCAGTACACAACTTTGGAAAAAGAAACTAAACTGCTCTCACGTAGTCAGCCAAGGCTCAATAGCTACATATGGTCTCCATTGAATAAATGTCATATCATTGAGGCATTACCTCTAGTACTCTATGTGACCCATCCATCCCTGTATGACATATTTGGCATATATATAAATGATAGGCTCCTAAGGCTGCCTCTGTGAAGTACATACCGATCTCAACATTGGGATATGCTCCCACACCCAGATCTATAGAACTAAAGCTCCAGCTACAAAAGACTTGCTCTCCTGATACACTACCTCATGCATCTCAAAGAACATATGGGCCAAAAGACACTGACCCCATGCCAAATCAAAGGGAGTGGCCATCAAACATGCTACCATAGGGGCCCACCCCATCAAAAAACCATTCTACTTATGGTCAGACATAATAATACCACCGATTATCCCAACAATGATACACTCTAGCCGGTGTGTCTGTCCATATCACTATACTAAGGTCTCCCAGGGAATGGAGGCAGTCATCTGAGTATCATCTCTGAAGAGATGTCAAAAAGCTAAAAGACCTGAGTTCCCTGAACTCACATACTCTGGCCACCGGCCTACATGGAAAGGAATGTGCAGTATACGATACACATCCTTAGGGGTAATAGTGATCTCCCTAGTCGGTAGGTGGAATGTCTGGGTCTCTGAGTGAAATCTCTCAATTAGAGTAGTGAAAAGTTCATGATTTACCCTAATCTTGGGTAAATGTATAAGGTACTCAAATCCACAGGAAACAAGATGTACCCTCATCAGGTTAGGTAGTGAGACACATAGTCTCTGAGTGGCTGGATGTGAAATCTGTACATGAACATCTAGATATATGACCTACAAAACATAGAAATAGGGAATCCTATCAGTAATTTGGTCACATAATAGGTTAAAAGGGTAGAAATAGGGCAGTTCCATATTTTAGAAGGTAGGTTAACAAGTCAGCAATTAGGCTAAGAGATAAGAAAATTACAAAATTTGACCTAATACTGAGTTTTAGGCTCACTATTTTCCATATGACATTTCAGACTGGCAGGAAAAGTTGTACGAGTTTCTAGATCATACCATATGACAAAGCATAGTGACATGACAATGCATCCCTCATTGTATGAGTTATGAGGGACCTGATGAAACGTCGTACGACTCTTGGGTCCCTTTGATATGAGTCTTGGGGGGTAATGAGATGACAATCTACCTACAGTTTGAAAGTTGTACGGGTCTCGTTGGAGAGTCGTACGAGTTTCCATACAAAAATTCAAAAGTAAAAAATGTATCAAAAATCCTAAAAATGCTATAAAACATGGAAAAATTGAATTTTTAGCAAAGCATAGAGGTCCACCTACCGGATGTCCATACTGCCAAGGTCTCTGGTGTCTCCGACTGTGCTCAAATTGATGTGAACTCACAGGTACCTTTGGTTCTACCGCTTTGTCTATCATTTTTGCTCTGAGGGCTCCACAAGATTTTCAAAGTCAAAAGGTTGAAATGAATTGAAATGACCCTTTTGACCTTTATATAGCTTTTGACCTAATTTTCAAAAGTGCTCCATTTTTCATGAAAATTACACCTCTGGCTAATTTCGACGTTCTGAATCTATTTTCAAGATCAAAATCAAAATTTGAGATCATGTACTATGTCAAAATTATGATTTAAAATTTTCAGACCTAGGATGGTCTACTGTTTGCATAATTAACCTTCGATCATCACAGAAATCTAGTATTCAACTTAACTGATTATCTTACGTCAAACTATCAAAATTTTAACTTAGTCAACTATGGTCAACTCATGGTTTAACCTAGTCAAACTTGGTCCCTAGGACCTCTAAACGATGCAGAACACATTCTCAAACATGTATAACCACTTCTCAAATCAATTAACATTCTTTTGAACCATTCAACGCTGACTTTTCTTGTTAGATTTCAATTTTAATCCCGAAGGGGTCATGGTATTGCACATTATTCAAAGTCTATAAAACTCTAAATTTGTAATCAATCTTTCCTTAGTAATCAAGATGATAACCATGTCTAGTTGCTGACTCATCAAAAGTCCTCATCGCTGGGAGCATATCAGATTCATCAAGATCCATATCAATCTGGTATTCTCTTAATCTTGTAAACTGTATTAGTCTTTTGTAACCATTGGTTCATTAGTGTTAT
This sequence comes from Chamaecyparis obtusa, assembly GCA_027943335.1. Classification (NCBI taxonomy): domain Eukaryota; kingdom Viridiplantae; phylum Streptophyta; class Pinopsida; order Cupressales; family Cupressaceae; genus Chamaecyparis; species Chamaecyparis obtusa. Next base: position 773,528 of record BSBK01005014.1, read on the forward strand.
TTACTTGGTTCTTCGTAACTAAAGGGTTCGGATGTGATACCAATGTGATTCTTATCGACAATCAGGTCTAAAATTGGTAACTCACTTCTTCGCTATCATAAGGTTCAGAATCAAGCATTTTGACACTTTTTTGCAATCATCGGTTCATTGTTGTTATAGTTAACATTATCTTTGGTCATTCAGGACCTATTATCTTCATATCAAACTTCAATCAGCTTCTGTCTCATATCATAATTTCTATTTCATATCAATTTCAATTTCAAACATCAGTTTCAACATCATACATAGACTGTCTTTGAACCACTGCGCTTCGCATAGTAATTCAAAGAGGGGCAAAATATAATACTCCAAAAATGGGCTATAAGTTCATTAACCTCCTACATCAACATATCAAATGAAATCGACATCAAAGTCCTAACCTAAGGCACATCTGAACATTATCGAATCCTAGTTGATTATCTCAAATTTTGCATCGGGTAATATTCTTTATTCCTATTTATCCTAATTATCTTTAATTTAATGATTATTTGGCAATAAATTTTATTTATCCTAAAGTTTGATTAATTGAATATTTTGAATATTTAATTAATTAGATTTAATGCTGCCACTTAATTATTTAATTAGATTTAATTATATTTATTCCTAATTATTATTATTTAAATTTGACAATAAATCAAAATTCCTATCATTAATTGATTAAATTCTTATTTAATTAATTAAAGTAAGTTGTCATATTTAATGATATTATTTTTAAATAAAAGTTTGATTTTAATAATTGATTAACCCATAAATCAATTATTTTAATTTTAAAATCAGTTAAGTTGAGAATAAATCACTTTATTTATTAAATTAATTCATATTAAATTATGCACATGCAAAAAAAAGTTAAACTATAAATCAGAAAATCAATTCAAGTTGTTTTAAAAATAAACTCAACTCTCTTTTGAGTTAAAAGATGATCTCAACTTTTGATTTAAATCAAAAAGCTATTTTTGCATGATTTTTTGTGAGTTAACTATCTTTAATTCCCTGTTGACTCAAAAATCAACTAGAGTGATTTATGCCTTTTTTTCATGCACCTCCAAAGCCCTAAATTTTTATAAAATTAAGGCTTAGCTCTTCATAATTCATCTCACAAGTTTGCATACTTACTCTGCCAAAATCAATCCATGAATTTGTACAATCATATTGGTGAATCGACATCTGAAGAATTGAAGTTTCTTTGCGAATCAACAACTTTTGTGAGATCAATCTTGTCATTTTAGTTTCATATTTAGCATATCATTGTAACTTAATTTTTATATCAGTTTTCATCTAGAATAGATTCATATCAGTTTATTTTATCTTATTGTACAGAAAACCAAAAAAATATAGATTAATTTGTACTCATCTCATATCTAGATTCTGCATTCAAATCTTTCATTTAGGTGTCATCAAGGTCACTGATCTCGGTCCAATCTGAGAATACATACTTGCATCTACTAGAAGGCAATAAATCACCTGGTTAGATTAGTTTTCATTTCACTACATGATTTCAATTTTAACTAACCTCCAATGTTTTACTGAAGTGTTGTATCTACAGCTAGGTACAAAATTTACACAAACATTTCTAGCGCCCACCGTGGAGCCCTAAAATGGGTTTCCCTTCTATTTCTATCAATTTCTATCATCTTCTTATCATTTTCTGTTCCAAGCCATGATTTTTAATTTTTGTCCGTACCATGTTCAAGAGATACTCACTATCGTACGATAGTTGATTTGATCAAGGATCATACCATCAGAAACAAAGTGTCATTTAGAAACTCTTTTGTCATATGATCTGATACCCATTGTCGTACGAGTTTTTGGATTGTCATCTAGTAGGTGACCCACTATCATATGAGTTTGAGTGCCAGGTTTCAATTGTCATTTCACTTTTTCAGGTAGTTTTCCAGATTTATTTCCCTGATTTGGACTAACAACTAACATTAACAATTGAAATTTGTTGTTTTTAATTGATTTCTACTAATTTTGATTGGGAAAAAGCGTGAGAATTGTTTAGAACAAGTAAGAATCTACTAAGCACATTGCGAGGAATTTAGGTAATCTTCTCAGCTGATAACATTTTGATTTGGATTAAAAAGAACTCTTGTGTGTCAAGCTTGTGTGAACTTTATTGCTTTCATATCAAAGACTTCATTTTGGGATATAAAAATGAGCATAGATTTTCTTTTTAGCATATTTGTTGCACATAGTAAATAGGACCTATGAACACTATTCATGGTTCTTGAGAGAGTGGGTTTCCAGCAAAACTCTTCTCAATGAAGGAACCCTTGTAGGTAGGGAGGTTACTAAGAGCATCTTAGGTTCTACTAGATTTATGCAACTTCAGCTTTTGATTGATACATTCTCTCTCTAGAGAGGTTCATAGATCATAAGTGGTTGACATCATAGATCTTTGTGAGATAATCTTGGTCTTAGCATGTCGGATTAATCTGTTTGCTTTGTTTGGGTTAAAAGTGAAAAGGCTAGAGGATTATGCTCTACTCCCTTTTTGGGTAGTACCAGAAACTTAGATCCTTGAATCTGGAACCAGCCTCCATGTGTTATATTTTTTGAGTCACCTTTAAAGAGGGTTAACCATAGTGGACATTCCCTTAATTGGGTTAACCACGTTGATGGAACCTCAAGCAGTAAAAGCCATTTTCACCATGGTAGCAACAACTGCTATATAAATGTCCTTGTGGAGGAAATATTCATAGGTTTGGTCTCTTGTTGGGCTGTCAGATCTCCCTAGTAGCTCATAATTGATTAAATTCTCAGACTATGTCAAAACCCTGGTGCGCCTGGATTGGAGTTTTCCCTCTTGAGATCACAAAATTTGCAAGGTCAGACCATTACTAAAAACCCTAGTGAGGCCAAATTTTTATTTTCTAGGAATATGTGCGTTATTGAAAAACTTTTTGGAACATACACTGTTAGCACTCCTAGGGATTAGCACAATTCAATCACTTGATTGTTCATGTGCATGGTTGCTTTGTCCCCTGTTCATTGTTTTCAGATGTGCTTTAAATCACTTTCTTGTTGTTTTGCGTGCATGTTTATCTATCCAATTATTAAGAATGAATCGATCCACTACAATCTTCAAATCTTGACAAACAATTTTGTGAATAATCTAAAACTAAAAATCTAAAAATTTACAAAATTTGATGTCAAACACCTTTGTGGAGTCAAAAGTTAGAAAGTCATACGACTTTTGGCTATTGCCATTTCAGAACCCCCAAATTGTCATATGGTAGCTGGTATATGGTCGTATGAGTTTTGATGCCAGTCAATTCAAAAATTCAAAAACCCTACCATCAACTATCATGCGAGTTTTGCAATAGTCATATGAGTTTGTCAATTGTCGTTTCATGCTATACACACTATTGTACGAGCCTGTAGAAAGTCATTTGAGAAATTTTGAAAAATTGCCAGAAAGTTGTCAGAACTATCAGAGACCTAGCTTTTCCAACCTATTTCTAGAGTCTGTCAAGAAAATCACTATGTCAGGAACATAGCAACAACTACTAAGAATCCAATCATTTTCCTAAAGTGGCATCATTATATCTGATTTAGCCTTCTATTTAATCGATTTGAGTCCTTTTTATCTTGTGTCAAAACCTTGATATAACTATCAATCTTCAATCCATCTTCAAAATGGCTAAGTGTTGTGAACTCATGCCCCCTATCTTTTGGGCAATCTACCCATACATCCAGGGCACAATATCCTTCATTTATGTCTAATATAAGCTTCAATCAATCAAACCTTGACAAGGTTGCATCATTTGATCTTCTTGAATTAGATCTTTCTTCAGTTGTCTTCATCATATTCTTTTTCTTCACCCAAGGTTAATGGTGGAAACTAGAGCTTCCTCTCACAAGAAATTTGGAGAAATATCCCATACCATACCTTTGAATACTTTCCAGGCTCCAACTCTTGAGCAACTCTACAATTCTGGTCTTTACAAAGACAACAGTCTTGGCAATTTTTGATTGAAATCTGGTTACATTCCTCCTTCATCAACTCATGGAGGCAATCAACAAACTCCTCCTCAATCTATCCCAAGGAGAACTCATACCATGTATCAAGTAGGGACAAACTTTGGCTCTCAAAGAGCTCAATCTCAACATGGTGTAGATTAGGAACCCACAACTGAAGAAATTGCTCAGTATCAAAATGATGATGACTTGAAAAGAATGATGAAGCATTTCTTGAAAGAAGATAGAGAAGCATACTTTTTACAATTAGCTCATCAAGGGGCTAAACTTCCTCCCAACTTTAATGTTGAAAATATCATTACACATGAGGAAGAAACTCCTATTTTGGCTATGATGAAACAAATGAACACCATGCAAGTCAAACTTAATAAAATTGAGAAAGAAAAGGAACCCAAGGAGTTCTCCATGGAGGCCCTATGTCCTTTTCCATTTGACAAAGACTTGTACATGCCACCATTCCCAAAAAGAGTGGAGATGCCTAAATATAATAAGTATGATGGACACTCGGATCCTCAAGATCATGTCAGATAGTTCTATACACAATCTATGGAGTTCATGCATGTACCAACTTATCTGATGCATCTCTTTCCTCGATCTTTTGGAGGATAAGCCATTCATTGGTTCTCTAGATTTCCTTCTACTATCAAAAATTTTGAGGAGTTGATCAAATTGTTCTATCAAAAATACTCCTACAACATTCGACATCCAGTCACCATGATTGATATCTGCAATCTGAAACAATATCCAGGAGAACCATTCCTGACATTTCTCAAGAGATGGAGGAAGAAATTGTCTCTATATGCTAGGCCTATTCTAGAAACTAAGAAACTAGAAATCTTCATCAATATTCTTGTCCCAGAGATCAACTACCCTTTACAAATGCAAGATCATACATCTTTTGATAAGATGGTAGACAATACGATCAAAATTGAAAAGGTAATTGTGAAAAAAGGACCCACTACAACCCCTTAGGACCCATTAGGACCCACTAGGACCTCTTGGGACCACTTAGGACCCATTATAATCCCTTAGGACACATTAAAACCCTAAAGTGTTTCCTATGACTATTAATGTGTTCTAAGGAGTCCTGATGTGTCCTAATGGGTTTTAATGGGTTCTAAGGGGTTGTAATGGATTTTAAGGGTTCCTAGGACTAATTAAGACCCATTACAACACCCTAGGACACATTAGGACCCATTAGAACATATTAGAACCCATTAGTGTCCTACACCCCTCATTGTGTTCTAAGAGGTATTAATGGATTCTAATGTGTCCTAATGGGTCCTAATACATCTTAAGGGGTCGTAGTGTGTCATAGGACCATTTAGGACCCATTATGATCCCTTATGATACATTAGAACCTCTTAAAACCCATTAGTGTCTCCTATGATGGTTAATGTGTTCTAAAGAGTCCTAATGATTCCTAATGTGTCCTAATGGGTCCTAGGGTCACTTAGGACCCATTATGACCCCTTTATGATACATTAGGATCACTTAAAATCCAAGAGGACACATTAAGAACCATTACAACCATTTAGGACACATTGCAACCCCATAGGACACATTAGTGTGTCCTGTGATGGTTAATGTGTTCTAAGGGGTCCTAATTTTTTAAAATGTGCCCAAATGGGTTCTAATATGTCTTAAGGGATCCGTAGGGGTCCTAATGGGTTGTACGACCTCTTAGCACACATTACAACCCCTTAGAGAATAATAGGGTCCATTAGGACCTATTAGTGTGTTCTACATCCCTTAATGTGTTCTAAGGAATATAAAAGGGTTCTAATGTGTCCTAATGGATCCTAATTCATCCTAAGGGGTTGTAATGGGTCCTAAGGGGTCCTAGGACCACTTAGGATCCATTATGACCACTAATGATACATTAGGACCCCTTAGGATACATTAGTGTGTTTGATAATGGATAATGTGTTCTAAGGGGTTGTAATGTGTTCTAATTTTTCTTAAGGGGTATTAAGGGGTCGCTAGACCACTTAGGACCCATTACAATCCATTAGGAATGGTTAGAACTGTAAAGTGTGTCCTACCATGATTAATTTGTTCTAGGGGGTCCTAATGTTTCATAATGGGTCTTAAGGGTATTAGAAATAGGGAATACTAAGAGGGGGGGGGGTTGAATCAGTATTCTACAATCTTTATCTTTTGCCCAATTATGGATATAACAGATTATTTTTACACATGCATAACATAAGAAGCTAAACAACATGCATAGCAATAAAACTAAAGAACTCATAACACATGATATGTTCTCGAGGAAACGCTGGCCAAGGGAAAACCCCAGTGGGGATGGTACCCACAAAGATCCACTAATCAAAAGTATCTTGTTAGGGATATTGACCCTATTAGGAGTCTATTACAAGCATATAGTATATCAGTCCTGATTAAGGGACTATAGGCCTTGTTAGAAGCCTCAACCCTGTTAGGAGTTGTCAATACAAAATTTGATTACCAGATGAGCCCACTGCCCAAACAAGTAATGTACAGTGTATACTAATTACAAAATGGATTAAGGTACATAACCTTATGCTGCTTGCATCAATATCTTTTTGCTGCTCTTACATTCACATCATATCATTACAATATTACCACATATCTCTTCTTCTTACAATTTACAATTACATATATACAAGTTATTAAGGCTAATAAGTTTACATGGTTGGCTTCCATATATCTTTATCTAAGGGTTAAAATCTAGGATGTCATCCCTTTATGTTGTTAAGACATTATTTTGATAAACAAAATAATCCCTTAACTCTTTACCAATTCTGTCTTCAAAACTGTCCTGTCAGCTTAACACTGTCTTCGGTAAAACCGTCATAACTAATTCCATACATTCCGTAGTGACTTGCACTCTAAGATGGGTCATCATTAGACATCATAGAGTCTATGTTCAAGTTTGCAAGCACTAAACTTACTCTAGTGAATGTCGCAAATAAAAATTGTCCTCGGGTAGACTGGTGAAAATGTTGTCTCACACTTAGACAAATTTGCAATGTGCTATGCTATACTTGCTCTCTAACCTTTGCACTCTTCATGTGGATCATATGTTTCCATAATGAAAACATCTATGTACTCAGCTCAACCAAATTTCTAACAATCTCCCCCTTTGTCATTGGTGGCAACATATGAGAAAATTGGCTAAGTGTACAACTCAAAATCTCAAAATTGTCTCAAAATTTTGGCCATACTATAACATATACATATACATATACTATCCTTATAACTCAAAATATAATTTCTAATACAATACTCCCCCTAAGAGTATGAATCCATATCATATACAACAATTTTTTGCTCTATATCTCTCCCCCTTTGACAACAATGACAAAATAAAGTAGGGAGGGCTACAAAATTATGTCACAAAAATATTATACCTTAGTTCCTTATTGAAAAGTTGGTACGCTTGCAACACAATCTACAAAATCAACTTTCATTGCTTCTATCTCCTTCTCCCATGATTTCTTAATGGAATCTACCACATTGAGTAAAGTGCTTAGTCCATAAGCTGCTATTTGACATGCTTGAAGGTTTTCAAAGTTAAACTTCTGAAAAGATGCCTTTGCCGAAAGACATTCTTCCAACTATTCTTCAATTACACATAACTTCATAGAAGTGTGCTCTCTCAAAAGAGTAAATCTTCTTATTTTTCTATTCCTTTCATCTTGCAAAACTCTAATTTCATCATAAAGCTTCCTAACTTTCTTCTCAATATCTAATACCTTCACATTGGGGCTAGAATGAAGGTTACCTTCATTTTGAATTTCTGCTTCTTTCAACTTTATCTTCTAATATTCTTCTGCTATTAAGGTCTCTAATTTTGTACACTATATGTACAAAGATTTTCCTATTCCCAAATGCTTTCTAAATTCCTTGATACAAATATCGAGACTATTAATATCATTCCTGATATTCTGACTAATATTCAAAAGCATTTCAACTTCATAAGCTGCTTGAGCTCTCAATTTTGCAATATCAGATAGATTAGTGAATTCATCATCAAAAATGCTCATTAACTTCTTAGCTTTCTCCAAAGATTTTGCCTTTGTAATTTGAGTAGTTACAATGCTGTGTAACTTCTCAGTTAGTTCTTTCAAACTCCCTTCAAGATTCTGCACTTTCTTGTTCTTGCCAATAATCTTATTCAAAGAAGTTATCAGTTCCAACTGATCATCATCATCAACTTCTTTTCCTAAATCCTCAAATAAAGATCCAATTTCCTTCTTCTTTCCAGTCTTAGGAGTAATATTGATGTCTTCTTTGATAGGAATAGGTGCTTGAATCTCTATTGCTTTGGGTTCTTCAATAGTGGTTTGTGTCTGCTCTGCTTCTATATCAGGTTCATCAAGAGCCAAATTGTCAACAATATTTCCTAAATTCTTGAATACATTGTCATCAGTATCCAAGGTGACCTTTGTACCTTCTACATTCATTGATTCATCTTCAATGCTAATAGCTGGAGGAAAAGAAATATCCTCTTGTTCTGCTTCACCTGCTTGATCTACTATAGTTGATGGTTCTCCAACAATTTTTGCCATAACCTTGATTATTGCCTGCTCTGTATCAGAATTAACTTCTTCATATCTACCTCCCATAATTAGAATGGTTCTCCTTTTGGTTCTCAGGTGGTTGCTTAAGGCCTTCAATATCTACTTCAAGTGTGCATCATCTCTCACATCACAAAGCTTTCTTACTAGATTCTCTCTAATAGAAGTGTCTTCTTCTTGTGCTCTCTTCTTTCTATTTACAAGTTTTTTATACAAGTCATCAGGTATTTGGCCCTAAATAGTGTCAAACTTCTTATTTGCAAAAACCATGTGCTTTACAATTGCATTCTCCAAGTTAAGTCTATTTGAATAATCATAAAGACTATAGTACTTATTCATTCTGGTAAAGTCTCCATTTTCAATAATCTACTCATTAGCTTTTCAACTTTAGGTTTCCAAGATTTCTTCTTAACAAAAGTAGTGTCATCATCTTTAATTATTGCAACTTTCCTAGGAACTGGTGGCACCAAAACTTTCTACCTCTTACTAGGTCCAGTAGCAATTTCTTTCATTCTCTTGCTAGGAGTGGAGGAGGTAGACCAAGTAGGTCTACTCGTTTATTGTTCCATCTCTAGTTCCTCTACTTTCACCTTGACTTGAGGTTCTTTTAGCTGTACTACAATTGGTGGGGTAGAAAAAACTTCTTTCTATTCACTCATTCTGATTGCTATTGCTATGTTCTTTGCTATCTCAAACTTGTGTTGTGTCAATCTTGAATCTTTCAATATTTTCTTTATGGTGTTGTCAACTCTCTTCTTAGACTGCTTCTCCTCAATTATAGCTTTTGTAGAGTTGAAATTCTCTTCAAAAGTTCCAAACCTTTTGCACTGAGTGTCCAACTTACACTTAAGTAACCTGCCAACATATTCTTCTATTTTTGTCTCAGATATCTCATAGCCAAGAGGGTCTATGAACTCAATTCTAGGCTCCACTACTTCAATATAGGTAAAGTCAGTGTCAACCATAAAACATATATCATCTTTATATTTATCCACAATAGACTATGGAATCCTTGATCTGCTGATTACCAATTTTTGAAATGTCTTCATCACTAACATAGCACTCTCATTCACTTTGTCAATAACATGTTTCATATATACTTTATTTATCCTTTCCATAGTAGATTGACCATCATTCCAATCATTTGCAATGGTGTATGAAAATCTTCTCAATAAGTGGAAAAATATGTATGTGATTAAGGATGAAAATCTAAATTGTGCATACTTAGTTTTCTTAATATTCTCCAAGTTTTCAAACAATTGTATTCTCAAAATTTCACACATATCAACTAGTACCTTGTCAATACACATTAAGTAGGCTATGTGTACCATTCTAGCTACCATGTCATCTTCTCTAGAATTTGCACAAAACTTAGTTGTTAGGTACTTGCATAAATATCTAACATCATGTTGTTTAATCTTGCTAATCACAATTCCTCTACCATTATAGGTTGATTCTATGTTGTCCATGACTATTTTCCTCATATTCTTTTCATTTAAAGGAATAGCACCAGTTTTAGATAGTCCAATGACTTCATGAATCAAGTCAGATGTAATGTCTATCACTCTATCCCCTAGCCAAAAATTTCCATTGTGAATTCTGCTCAAAATAATCTTAGTGCATTCTTCATTGTCAAATTCATACTGCAATGCATACTTAACAATCTCATTGTCTTTCAAATGTTCATATCCTTATTTCAATGTCATATCATGATTGTAAATCTTCTGATATTCATTGGTAAAATCACTATCACTGATGGTTTCTAGCTTGCATCCAAGATAAATTCACACATTCTCCAAATGCAAAACTCCATCTGGTACAGATGATAATGCTAAACTAGGGTTATCTTCTTGCAAGGGTTCTACTGGTTCCCTCTTCATTCTAGGTCTATTTTTGTCTTTGAAATTATGAATTAAAGATACATCCATGATTTCTTCTAGTTCTTTATACTGATTCAAAGATCTACCAAGTAAAATACCTCAAATTCATGATTCTAGGGCTTGCGTAGATTCGGTACTCAAATCTTTCACCAAATCATTGCAAAATGCTTTTAATCACTACTCTTTGCTCTCCTAAACACTTCAACTCACTTTGATAATCAAATAACATCGATTATAACCTTTTATTACTTCAATCTCACTTAGGTCTGACATCACATTCAATTCTTTTGCCGCTTCTTTCCAAAAAGTTTTCTCTGTTAACTTGCAAAAACTTAAAACTTCTTGCGATCTTACAAAAGATAATATTTTCTTTTGCGCTCTTAACCATAGCATCAGTACATCATAAAATACCTTAGATTAATTGTGCAAGACTTAATTCATCATAAATCTACTTCTACACTAATTCTAAGTTCCTAATCTACTGTAATTTTCATAAATCAAGTGCTTCCAGATAGGTCAGGTAAGGATTGATTCTTACCACTTGATACTTCACCTTTCTGATTAACTTCAATGTTGAATATGTCTCCTTGATCTATGCCTTTAACAAACTTCACTTCATCTACATCACTACAACAACCTTTTTGACTATTTCTTGCAACTTCATTTCTTATTTCATGATTTCTAGGGTTAGGGTTAGGATAAAAAACTCCATTGTTCATTCTGCAAAATCTTGCCGTATGTTCAATCTTGTTGCATATCTGACAAACAGTTCCATTGTTTCCATATCTTGGTCCTTACTGATTGATTTGTGATTTGTAATTTCTAGCAATGTATCCAACCTTGTTGCATCTATAACATACTACTCCATTTCTTCTGTTCATATCTTCAGTAGGTCTCTTATCTATATTTTTAGTATTCCTAAATATTCTACTACCATAATTGTTTTCAATAACTTTAGGTTTTCTACATTCTATAGCTCTATGTCCAAAACCATGACAATTATAACAATAACCATTAAGAGGTTTAAATTGCTTACCTATGCAATCTCTCTTCATATGAACAATAGTGTTACAACCAACAAATCTACCTTTGAATTCTCTTAGCATACCTTTAGGTGATTCTTCTTGCTTAGGTGGTTCTTCTTCTTTAGGTGATTCTTCTGATTTGTTGATCTCATTAGACTTCTTTACATCTAGACTTTCAGCTATTTTCAGATCTGGTTCCTTGTTCTCAACATTTGTTCTAAATATGTTAAATCCAAGTCCAGTCTTATCATAGGATGGTTTCCCAAAAGATACTTGTTCATCGATATTCTCACTATTTGAATATAGCCTTTCAATTTGTTGTTTGGATTGAGTCAGTTCACCTTTCACAATCTTGTTGTATTTCTCAAGTTCAGCATACTGCAAATTGACTTTCTCAAGTTCAGATGTTACATTGCCAAGTTCAGATTTCAGTTCTTCATTTTCAATCTTCAACTTTTCATTCTCAGATCTCAGATTTTCTTCATTCTTGCTATTTCCATCTTTCAAACTTAATTTTAGTTTTTCTATCTTCAGTTCATGCTTAAGGATCACATTTTCTTTTTCTAAATTGTCATCACAATCTTTAATAAGAATTTTGGATTCCTTTTCAGATTTTAGATCTTCCAACTTCTTTTTGAGTTTCTCAATGAGGTTCTTTGCATCATCATATTTCCCTTTCAGAGTGTCTCTTTCATCAGTAAGCATATCAATGTATTCAAGAGCTTCTTCAAGATTCTTTTGTAGTTTATCCATATCCATAGAGATCTTACTCAAGCTGCTAGGCTTTCCTTGAATGATTATTTTCTGAGTAACTAAGCTCTGATACCAATTGTTAGAAATAGGGAATACTAAGAGGGGGGGGTGAATCAGTATTCTACAATCTTTATCTTTTTCCCAATTATGGATATAACAGATTATTTTTACACATGCATAACATAAGAAGCTAAACAACATGCATATCAATAAAACTAAAAAACTCATAACACATGATATGTTCTCGAGGAAACCCTAGCCAAGGGAAAACCCCGATGGGGATGGTACCCTCAAAGATTGACTAATAAAAAGTATCTTGTTAGGGTTATTGACCATCTTAGGACTCTATTACAAGCATATAGTGTATCAGTCCTAATTAAGGGACTATAGGCCTTGTTAGAAGCTTCAACCCTGTTAGGAGTTGTCAATACAAAATATGATTACTAGATGAGCCCACTGCCAAAAAAAGTAATGTAAAGTGTATACTAATTAAAAAATGGATTAAGGTACATAACCTTATGCTGCTTGCATCGATATCTTTTCACTGCTCTTACATTCGCATCATATCATTACACTATTACCACATATCTCTTCTTCTTCTCACAATTTACAATTACATATACACAAGTTATTAAGGATAATAAATTTACATGGTCAGCTTCCATATATCTTTATCTAAGGGTTAACATCTAGGATTTCATCCCTTTATATTTTTAAGACATTATTTTGATAAACAAAATAATCCCTTAACTCTTTACCAATTTTGTCTTCAAAACTGTCCTGTCGGCTTAACACTATCTTCGGTAAAAATGTCATAACTAATTCCATACATGCCGTAATGACTTGCGCTTTGAGATGGGTCATCATTAGACATCATAGATTCTATGTTCAAGTGCACAAGCACTAAACTTACTCTAGTCAACATCGCAAACAAAAATTTTCCTCGGGTACACTGGTGAAAATGTTGTCTCACACTTAGACAAATTTGCAATGCGCTCTGCTATACTTACTCTTTGAACTTTGTGCTCTTCATGTGGATCATATTTCTCCATAATGAAAACATCTATGTACTCAACTCAGCCAAATTTCCAACAAAGGGGTTGTAATGGGTCCTAATGATTTGTAGGATCACTTACAACTCATTAAAACCCCTTATAACACATTAGGACTTGTTAGGGTGCATTAGAACCCTAAAGTGTTTCCTATGACTATTAATGTGTTCTAAGGGGTCCTAATGAGTCTTGATGTGTCCTAAGAGGTCCTAATGGGTCCTAAGGGGTTTTAGGACCACTTAAGACACATTAAAACCACTTAGGACACATTAGGACCCCTTGGGACACATTAGATCCCATTAGGGTGTCCTATTCCCTTAATGTGTTCTACTGGGTATTAATGTGTCCTAATGGATCCTAATGCATTATAAAGGGTTTTAATGGGTCCTAAGTGGTCCTATGATAAATTAGGACCCATTATTTTTCCTTATGATACATTATAATTGCTTAGAAATCTAAAGTGTGTTCTACAAAAATTAATGCTCTCTCTCTCTCTCTCTCTCTCTCTCTCTCCTAACATGGTTAAAAATACATGTTAATTACTAAATGAACCATAGCATAAACAATAAAGTGAGCAATGATCATGCACAATTCAAGGGCTTAGGGTTACAATCAATACTTGTCCACTAGGAATGATGTGGAAGACAATGTGTGGATTCCTAAAATTTGGCTAAGTCTAAAATTTCCTAAAAACCCTCAAAATATAGAATATTTATCCTAAATCCTATGAATATAAAACTACTCTCAAAAATCTTGAAAGTATATACATAAAATGTAACCTAAGTATAAGAAAGTAATACTTAAATCTTACATTTTATGTGTGGTCCTAGTGCTGAAATTGGTTTGTCGAGGCCTGTTAAATTTCTAGTGTGCACCCTATTTAGAAGGTTTTTTGGCATGTTTTTATTCTTTTAGGAACTTTACATAGGGTTCACACCATATGGGTTGGATTTTCCAAGCCTTTGGCTTGAGCAATCTAATCCATAGGGCATGTGCCCTATAGGGCACACACCCTATTGCTTTTGGGGGACCAAAAATATATTGCCACCTTTTTGGTCTCCCGTCTTCATGCATATACCCCAATACCTAATACTAGTAGTATAATAATATATTTTATTTAATAGTATACATAATTTTATACACACAAACACAATTCTACATTACAAAATTTGCTTGAGGCCAATCCCCTCTGTACATTGACATCTTATTTTATCTATCACTTATAACTAATATGAGAGAATTCCATTAAGTAAGAGTATTGTTTTGGATAGGTGACACTTTAACTTCTTTGACCCCACAACTAATGAGTTCATAAAATATATGTTAGGTGGAGACTGCCATATCTCTATGATAAATACTAGCTAGCTTTCTTGCACTAAACTGGATTAGGAGCCTCCTAGCTCCCAATCCGCCAAGATCCCAATCACTCCTAGGATCTTCTAATTCCCCTCCCACTTAATTTATGACTTCTCAATGCATCCATTCAATGTGAAATTCTTATAGTACTTCACTAGGGTATCTACCTTAAATTGCATTCATCTTCCCTTCTCCATTAGCTCTCCTCTAATGGATTCTTTGGTTATGGTAAATGGACATGGTGTCTTGCAGGGATTCTTATGTTTAATTAAACCTTCTTAGTTTATAATTTATCCCTATTTTCCAAGGTATCAAGATCTAGGTTATCGATCTCCACTTTTTTCCTCAAAAGGTCTGTTAGGCCTAATAGTCCTCAACTATGTCTTCCTCACTAGCTTTTGGCTATTTGAGAAAAATGCCTCTAAACAACCCACCAAATAAATTGTGGATTCCAATACCCTTTTCAAATTTATCAAGGATTTTTTGGGTCTCTCCTCCTCAAGTGATCCGTACATGCTCTTCTTATATTTAAGGGATGTTAGGGCTAATTTGGGCTTCCTAAACCAGTCAGGCTTTCTTGTCTTCAAAGTATCCTTGGTTGGATTGTTCAGACCCCAATCTCCTTGGAGGGTCTTTTTATGAGTCCAAAGACTCTCTCCATGCATTTAAATTAGTTCCTCTATCGAACCCCTGCATCAACACATGCAATAAAAAGTGCAAGCTCCTTAACTGGGCTGACTGTGCTCTCCTAAGGCTTGCTTACATTCATGGCCATTGCAACTTATAGGAATCCTCCATTTGTATGTAAATTTTACATAGGCTCCCCTAAAATTTCCCAAAGCCCTGTGATGATTTCATATTAGGGTTTCATGTGGGAGCCATGGAAACACACCTCAGTCCTAGGTAGGCCAGTGACTGGCTACTTCACAAAAAAATAAGTAAAACTTGAAATAATTTTAGGAAAAGAACTCCTAAGATATGGAAATGAAAAAAAACTAGTCTAGATATAATATTCTAATGCAATAACTCAAAATTCAAGCATTTTTCATAATTTGCATTGATTTCATAAAAGACTATTTTCAAAAGTCAGGATATAGTAATCTTTCTAAAACTTTAAAAAAATTCTAATAATGTCTAACCTTTGGATTTGGGCTCAAAAGGTCTTAAATACCTTGAACTAGTGTGGAAAAGTTGTAAAAACACCAATCATGCCCTAAAAACCTCCTTGTCTTCGCCTAGACAAATGTTGTCATGTAATATTTCAAAGTTGTAAATGTTGTCATGACAACATTTTTACAACTTTTGGATTTCTTTCTCTCCTTAGGTCCAATGACCTCAAAACCTTCTGAAATGGTGGATAAACCTTATAAAAACCATTTTTGGTTCATTTCCACATTTTCTCATCATAAATGAGTCCTTTCACTTAAATCCCAATACCAAGCCAAAAATGGATCTTAAGAGCACTAACTAACTCTTAGACCTAGACCAAGGTACTAGATTGGATTAAGACAAGTCTAGACCTCCTAAACACACCAAAAAGATCCTACCTAAGACCTCTAAATAACCAAACCTAGCTAGGGTTAGTATAAGCCAAAAATGAGTAGGACCTGAGCCAAGATCCTAGGTGCTCCTTCACCATTCTCCCAAAAAAAAAAAGAAATCAAGTCACCACTAAAGTGATCAAGATAGGGTCAAGTCCTAACTTTTGAAATTCAATCTCCTTTACCCATGTTTCCTCTACATCATCCTTACCTTTCTATTTGACCAAGTATTCCCAATAGGTCTTATGCCTGGTCTTTTTACTAACCCTTGAATTTAGTATCTTCTATGCCTTTGGTTTTGTTGTGGGAGGTAGTTGAAGTGTTGCTACCTCACTGGTGACCTTTGTGAGGTTATGAACTATATTGGAGACTCTTCCTTTGTAAAATAATACATCTGTGACATTGAATATAGGAGGTAGGCCTATATCTTCTAGGAGTTCCACCTTGTAGGCATTATTTCCATACTTGACTAATATAGCACAAGGCCCCAACATCCTCATCTAAAAATTGTTGGGAATTCCCTTCAGCAATATTTTCATGTTCTTATATACCATTACAAGGTCACCCACTTGGAATTGGAGATCCTTCTTCTTTTCGTCAACCTTGTGCTTGATCTTGGCAATGTTCTCTATGAGAGACTTCCTAACTGAGTCATGGATTTCCATTAGGTAAAGGGAAAAATCCTCTACATATCTACTCCTTGAGGTTCCTTCTCCCAACTCTCTAATTTCAAGAACACCTCTTGGGTGTATGCCATAAACAACCTAAAATGGGCTCTTCCCTGTGGTCTAGTTGACTGTATCATTATAAGCATACTCAACTTGGGCTAGGATTTGGTCCCAAGTTTGACCATACTCCTTAGTTAGGTACCTAAAAAGGTTACCTAGGCTCTTGTTGACCACCTTAGTCTGACCATCAGTTTGGGGATGGTATGCCGACCCAAAAGAGAGGTTGGTACCAAGCTTGTGCTAGAGTATCTTCCAAAAGTGACTGAGGAACTTGGAGTCCCTATCTGATACTATGTTGATGGGTAGGTCATGGATTATGAAAACCTCCTTGAATAAAAAGTGAGCTATCTATGTGGCATCATGGAAGGTCTTTCTAGGTACAAATTGTTCCATTTTACTAAACCTATCCACTATAACATTAATACTATCATAAGCTTTCTTTTTTTTAGGTAATCATAACACAAAGTCCATACTTAAACATTCCCATGGTCTTCTAGGAATGGGAAGAGGTTGATAAAGACCTACATTGGATGATGTTCCCTTGACCTTTTGAAAAAAAATTTAACACTCCACATATTTTATGATATCCTAATTCATTTTGGGCCAAAAGTAATATCTCTACACCAATTCTTGAGTCTTGTTAACCCCAAAGTATCTACTAAGGGCTCCATTATGCTTCTCTTGAATCAAATTCTATCTTATTGATCCTTTTGGCACACAAAGCTAACCTCCCCTAAAAAACAAGTCATTTTTCAAGGTATAATGAGAGAACTCTCCATGGAGGTGGTTTTGGTGTTCTTTACATATCTTGTAGGCCTCTACAAAGTCTTCATCTCCTGAATATAGATCATTGAAACTATCAACCCCTATGCTCTTCAACTAAACTTCTTGTACTATCATGATTCTCCTTCTTAATGCATAATCAACCTTGTTTTGTTGCCCCTTCATTTTCTTGATGGTGAATGTATATGCTTGGATATACTCCATCCATTTTATATGCTTGTGACTAAGTTTGTCTTTAGAATTTAGAAAACTAAGGGTCTAGTTATTTGTATATACCACAAATTCCTTAGGAAGGAGGAAGTGCCTCTACTTCCTTAAGGCTTGGACTAGAGAATAAAACTCTAGGTCATAGGAGGAATACTTCATTTTTTCCTCATTGAGCTTCTCACTATGAAAAGAAACTAGTCTTCCCTCCTGACTTAAGATAGTCCCATTGGAAATTTTTCTAGCATTACACTCAACAGTAAACAACTTTTCAAAACTAGGAATAGTTTGTGTGGCTATCCTTTTCTTCAACACTTAAAACCCTTGTTGTGCTTATTCATTCCATTGGAACTTAGTTTTCATACCACCCTTGATAGTCTCTATCATTGGTGCACATATAGCTCTAAATTACTTAATGAACTTCCTATAGTATTGAGCTAGTCAATGAAAACTTCTCACCTCTATGGTAGTCTTAGGAGTAGGCCAATTGATGATTTACTCCACCTTTCTTGGCTCCATTTTGATATTTCCTTGTGACAACAAAAATCCAAGGTACACTAGCTCCTGCTTCAAAAATTCACACTTGTCCAAATTTATCATTATTCTTTCTTCATGCAACCTTTGGAATATAGCTTGAAAAAGGCCAAGAGTTATTCTTTGGTTTTACTATAGATTAGGATATCATCTAAGTACACTACCACAAACTTTCCATTGAAGTCCTTCAATACTTTGTTCATGAGCCTTGTAAAGGTGCTAGGGGAATTAGACAACCCAAATGGCATGAAAATCCATTCATATAATCCCTCATTGGTCTTAAAGGCAGTCTTCCACTCATCCCCCCTTTTGATTCTAATTTGGTGGTACCCACTCTTTAGGTCAATCTTGGTGAAGTATTTGTCTTGCCCTAAATAATCCATCAAGTCCTCTATCCTTAGAGTAGGGAAACTATACCTAATGCTGATCCTATTGATGGCCCTAGAATCAGTGTATAATCTCCAAGTACCCCACTTTTTAGGAGCTAAGACAAAAGGAATAACACTGTTAATATGATTTAGAACAACAAAGAGTGGGGGTGAATTAGTTGTTCTTAGGTCTAGATGTATAAAACAAAATTTAAACTCTTCAAAAAATCAGATCTAATAACCAACACCTACTCGGTCATTACTAATTGCATAATAGAAACATACAATAGTGCAGTCCACTTATCCAATAGCATCTAACTTGTAAAACATAGAGATGTTCAAACCAAAACATTCACACAAGTATCAACACTATAATTTATAGTGGAAACCCAATTTGGGAAAAAACACTTTGTAACATGTTACTATTATGTTAACTCTTCTTAAGTGAGCTCAGTGAAAAGCCAACCCTATCAAAGGTTACAAACACACTATCAGGTGTGACCCGGTTAAAGGATTTAGACCACTCTATGAAAATTGTGCCTTGTTATAGGACTTACATACACTCCATTAGAATGCAACCTTGTTCAAAGGATTTATACCTATGACTGTTAGGTTAAGCTCTGTGAAAAGGATTTTGACTATTACAATGGTTAGAAAGTAGTAGTAGTATTGATCTGAAAAACATACAACTGACTTTGCAAATATCAGATCCAATTCCGTACACATATGCTGGCTTACTAACTGTGAACCTTTTCCATCTCCATCACCGATTTGCTCAGAACTCTCTTCAAGCAATCAAAACACTTATCCTTCATCCTTATCTACTTAGAAAGTTAATAATATCAACAACACTTCCAACATCTACTTTTTCTTTCAACCTCTCGCTTAGGTTTCCTTAATACTACCTCTATTAGGTCAATACATCTTTTGTCACTTAATCTCCTTCATAGATCCTAGAGTTAGGTTAGATTCATTGAATCTATCCTACATTATGTTGTTCAGCTATCCTTCTAGAAATATCTTGAAGCTCTTAAAAGATTTACAATAAAACTTTTTACAGTGCATTAAATGCTTTCATACAATACATAAATAAAGTCAAGAAATTTTACATAATCCAAGAATTCAATGATGTCAGATGGAAATCTGAATTCTTCCTCAAATGCAAAATACTGACTCTTGATCAATACTATATTCAACTTCTCAGTCTTCTCTAGAAAGCTTGGTCACCACATAAACTATTTCCTCAGCTAACACTATCTTCCTCGACAATTAACTGGTGTTTGGTCAACACTGATTTTACTTGGCATATACTAGCTCGATCGACACAAACAACACTCGGATTAAACTAGATTTGTTCACTTTTTCTTAGTTAAGCCTACCATTTTAGTCTTCATTCTTACTTAGATAAACAATACATTGTCTTATCATTGTGCCACATAATCAAGTACTCATTGAAGTATCAAGATAACTCAACCTTTCCTTAGGTGTTGTTGTTACCAACCTTGCCTATCCCCTTAGCAACACTCAAATAGATATAGTATTTTATTAAATAGTGATAGTATTACCAATTAAGGTTTGACATCAATGACAATACAACAATTGCTTCAATTGTAGTTTCCAAAAATCTCCCTCTTTGGCATTGATGGCAACACCTTTGAATATTACATGAATTACCAACCAATCAAAAAACTTATCTGTCAATCAGAAGTATTTATAATATCCTTAGCTTCATTCTGATATAGAATCAATTAGCCATGCTTGACCATCCACTAAATTTCTCCCACTATCTTGATCTTCTCATTCTGTGTATTCATCTTTGATCATCTCCCTCTTTGACAAAAATGCCAAAGAAGCAACAAAAACATACATCTTGTAGATGTATATATCATCCTTTCAGTTTAGTAACAATATTTCTCCATCTGTCATCTTGCTTATGATTGATTCTTGACTTTTCTATTCTTTTTACAACTCTAGGCCACTCCTAAAGTGTGACCTTTCTTTGCATCAATTTGTTTAATGTTCTTTGCAAAACATTTGATGCAGTGCTCCTAGCTTGACTAGGTAGCCTTAGTTAGGGGAAGGAACCCTAATTGACTTCTCAGGTATTCATGAGCTTCTTTAAGTAAAGCCTTAGTGAATATGTCTGCTAATTGTTCCTTTGTATTCACATATTCCATGCGGACCTCTTTATCTTGTACTAGTTCCCTCAAGTAATGATACTTGATGGAAATGTGTTTCATCTTTGTGTGCATCATTGGATTCTTAGATATGTTGATAGCACTTGTGTTGTCAAAAAAGATGACAACTAGTTCAGTGATTTATTCTTTGATGCCTACCAACATAGCACATGGGCTAATACTTTTCCTAATTAGGCCTTGATCTATGATCTCTTGGATTTGTTTAGAAATTTCCTCATTCTCTTGAGGTGTCATCTTATAGGAAGCTTTGTTTAAAATGGTAGCTCCTAGAATGGAATCTATTTGGTGGCTAGTATCTCTTTCAAGGGGTAGGGTAGTCAGTTTTCCTTTACTGAAAATGTTTTGGAATTGCTCCAACATTTCTTGAACCTCTATAGGAAACTCTATCTTCTTTTCTTCTTTCTCCTCCTTGGGCTTTAAGACTAGTGCATACCCCACTCCCTCACCTTCTTCAAGAACTCTTTCTCACCCACTAAAAGAACATTTGGTTATGTTGACCTTGCTTCCCCTTCTTCTAGCAAAGGTTGTATCTTGAAAGTCACTCCATCCTTCTTGAATGCATAGGAATTCTTGGTCCCTTCATGCATGGATTGTCTATCAAATTGTCATGGCCTTCCCAATAGGAGATGTCACCCATCAATTAGAAAGACATCACATAGAAATGTTTCTTTGTACCTCTAAATGGAGAATTCCACCCATGCTTTCTCATTAACTAGGACATGTTGTCTCTTTTTTAACCAGGTGACTTTGTAAGGATTATTGTGAGGAATCCTTTGGAGTTTGAGTTTACTTACTACCTCCTCTAACACAATATTGTTAGTAGACCCTAAATAAATGATGACCTTACACACTTTCCCCAATATTTTACACTTTATTCTAAAAAGTGCTCTTCTCTTGCTAGGTTCTTCTCAGATAGGTTCCTTGATAAGTGTTCTTATGATCATCAAATTCTCCCCCTCTTCTAACTCTAAGGGTACTTCTGCATGTTTTCTAGAAGATGCTTCTTCTTGGACAAAGCTAACTCTTCTTCCATTACCTTGTGATGTATACCCTTTCTTCGAACACCTATAGGCTAGATGTCCTAATTGGTTATAGTGGTAGAACTTCATATTGGAAAATTATGACCCTCTTCCTTGACCATTGTTTCTTCCTCTTCCACTTTTGTTTGAACCTCTGCCTCTATTGTAGCCTCCTCTTCTTGAGCCACCTTTATGTTTCTCTATCAACTTAGTCTCTCCTTGGGTCTTTGGTTCCAAACTTCTACATCCAAAGCCTCCTCTATGGCCCCTTCCATGTCTTCCTCTTCCTCTTCCTTTGTTACTATTAAGGTCTTGTTTCTTTCTCAATCTCTCTTCCACCTTGATGGATGATTGATGGCATCTTTGGACTATGGTAGGAGTCAAGAGACTAATCTCATCTTGTATATTCCACCTTAGGCCATTTAGATATATTTTCACCTTCACACTCTCATCTTCAGCCACTCTAGATCTCATACACAACTTTTGGAACTCTTCGGTATATGAGTTGAAATCTAGTTCCTTTTACCTAAGACTCTGTCTCTTTTTGTGCAACTAAATGTCATAGTCCTCGGGGAAATATTCTTCTTTTATCTTAACCACCATAGCCTTCCATGTAGCTATAGACTTCTTCCCTTCTTTCTCCCTCTCATCTTGGATGAACTTCCACCAAGTGAGAGAAGACTCTCTAAGTATTGCTTTTTCTACCCTTACCTTTTGGGCCTTAGTTATCCCATCACATTCAAAATGGTTTTCAAGACCCTCAATCTAGTCCATTACTACCTTTGGTTCCATTTTACCACTGAATATGGCTAGCCCCTCCAAAGATTTCCCACTTAGGGCCTTCAATGATTTAAGGAATGGTTCCTCTGTGATGACAGTGTCTAGTTTAGGGACCTCATCATCTAGGAGTATTTCTTTATTCTTTCCTTCTAGTTTATCCTTGACTTCTTCAGTCTTTTCATCTACTCGATCCAATTTTTATTCTAACTGAGCTAGTCTTTATTTGAGTATCTGGTTTTGTTCTTCTTGATCCTCCACTTTCCTAGCTAACTCTCCATTAGTCACCATTGTAGACTCCCCAACCAATTTTTTTGGTTGCAATATTTTCCCACAAGTCAAATCTTGTGTTCTCTGATACCAATCTGGTAGATACTAGCTAGCTTTCTTTCACTAAACTTGATTAGGAACCTCCTAGCTCTCAATCCACCAAGATCCAAATAACTCCTAGGATCTTCTAAGTCCCCTCCCACTTGGTTTAGGGATTCTCAATGCCTCCATACAAGGTGACATTCTTCTAGTTCTTCACTAGGGTATCTACCTTAAATTACATTCATCTTCCCTTCTCCATTAGCTCTCCTCTAAAGGCTTCTTTGTTTATGGTAAATGGAAATGGTGTCTTGTGGGGATACTTATGTTTCATTCAACCTTCATAGTTTAGTCTTGATACCTTTATTCCAAGGTATCAAGACCTAGGTTACCAATCTCCACTTTTTTCCTTAAAAGGCCTGTTAGGCCTAATAGCCCTCAACTAGGTCTTCCTGACAAGATTTTGGCTATTTGAGAAAAATTCCTCTAAGAAACCCACCAAATAAATTGTGGACTCCAATAACCTTTTTAGAGTTATTAGGGATTTTGTGGGTCTCTTCTCCTCAAGTGATCCATACATGTCATTCCTATATTTAAGGGATGCTAGGGCTAATTTGGGCTTCCTAAAATAGTTAGGCTTTCTTGTCTTCAAAGTCTCCTTGGTTGGATTGTTCAAACCCCAATCTCCTTGGAGGGTCTCTATATAAATCCAAAGAAAATCTCCATGCATTTAACTTACTTCCACCATCAAACCCCTACATCAACACATGTAATAACAAGTGCAAGCTCCTTAACTAGGCTAACTGTGCTCGGCTAGGGCTTTCTTACATTCATGGCCAATGAAACTTCTAGGACTCCTCCATTTGTATGTACATTTTACATAGGCTCCCATAACATGTCCCAAAGCCCCATGATGATTTCACAATAGGGTTTCATGTGGGAGCCATGGAAACACACCTCAATCCTAGGTAGGCCAGTGACTGGCTACTTCACAAAATAATAAGTAAAACTTGAAAGAAATGTAGGGAAAGAACTCCTAAGCTATGGAAATGAAAAAAAACCAGTCTAGATATAATATTTAAATTCCATAACTCAAGACTCAATCATTTTTCATACTTTGTATTGATTTCATAAAAGACTATATTTTCAAAAGCCAGGGTACATTAATCTTTCTAAAACTTGTAAAAACTTCTAATAATTGTGATATTGCTATCAGGATTCAAGTGTGTAGTTTTTGAGTCAAACTCATTGACCCATGATTCATGAGTATTGACTCACATGAACCCATCTCTCATGAGAATGAATGGAACACTTAGCACTCATTGGATCAAGGTGATGCTCACAAAGGTGAAGCACTGAGACTTCCTGGGAGGTCACCCATCCCAGTACTACTCCACCTCAAGTACATTTAACTAAAGAGTTTCCTCCATGGTTAAACCCACTCTACTTGCATCCTCATTTGCAAAACCTTCACCAAGTGTTGTGCCTTATGAACCATTCACTAGAAAGGCCCTTAAGCTCATCAATTGATAAGTTGGAGATATTTTTCCAGAGCAAGTCAAATTGTGATATTTCTATCAGGATTCAACTATGTAGTTTTTGAGTCAAACTCATTGACTCATGATTTATGAGTAGTGGTTCACATGAACCCATCTCTCATGAGAATGAATGGAACACTTAGCACTCATTGGATCAAGGTGATGCTCACAAAGGTGAAGCACTGAGACTTCCTGGGAGGTCACCCATCCTAGTACTAGTCCAGCTCAAGCACACTTAACTACAGAGTTTCCTCCATGGTTAAACCCACTCTACTTGAATCCTCATTTGAAAAACCTTCACCAAGTGTTGTGCCTTATGAACCATTCACTAGAAATCCCCTTAAGCTCATCAATTGATAAGTAGGAGATATTTTTCCATAGCAAGTCAAATTGTGATAAGTGTTAAGTGTTCCATTCATTCTCATGAGAGATGGGTTCATGTGAACCACTACTCATGAATCATGGGTCAATGAGTTTGACTCAAAAACTACATAGTTGAATCCTGATAGCAATATCACAATTTGACTTGCTGTGGAAAAATATCTCCTACTTATCAACTTCTAATAATGTCTAACCTCAGGATTTGGGCTCAAAAGGTCTTAAATACCTTGATCCAATGTGGAGAAGTGGTCAAAACACCGACCATGCCCTAAAAACCTCCTTGTCTTCACCTAGACAAATGTTGTCATGACATCATTTTTACAACTTTTGGATTTCTTGCTCTCGTTAGGTCAAATGACCTCAAAACCTTCTCAAATGGTGGATAAACCTTATGAAAACCATTTTTGGTTCATTTCCACATTTTCTTATCATAAATGAGTCATTTGGCTCAAATCCCAATGCCAAGCCAAAAATGGATCTCAAGAGCACTAACTAACTCTTAGACCTACACCAAGGTACTAGATCAGACTAAGCGAAGTCTAGACCTCCTAAACACACCAATAAGATCCTACTTAAGACCTCTAACTATCCTGACCTGGCTAGGGTCTATTAGTACTATTTGAAAATTTTGGCCCTTGATGTTTAAAAAATCTTAAATATCATTATTTCCCATCTGCCCTAGGTCTTCCCATTTGAAAAGCCCTAAGTTCCTAACCGTTGCTCTAATTCGCTATTACCTTTTTCGATCACTTAAGTTGAATTTTCTACATGTGCTTATTAAAAGGGTTATAATTTATCGACTATAGGTCTGTGGGTAAGAAAAAATTAAATGTCCTCGTTCGCATGTATGTCTTTTACTTCAGAGCTTACCCTAGTTTATCCTCGCTGTTAGATCTTTTTAGATCTCACGGTGGCTGTTATCCTGCAAACCCCAAGATGAAAGTTTTATGTCTTCATGGGATCATGACTAGTTGACACATGTCCTCGATTATCAATGGGACCACATATTAATGAATATTTTGTTGAAACCACCCGGTTAAATTTTTCTAACGGTTAATGTTAGGCGGGCCTGGTTTGTCAGTGGTTTAAAGTTTGGTTAATGTCCGAGCATGATCAACAACAAGCATAATGCATCAAAGGAAAAATGCTTGACCCTTACTCATCAAGGAATCACGACATCTTCCTGATCAAAGGAATGATCCAATGATAGTTTTAGTGGGTCCAAAGGGTGCCTTTTAATATGAACCGCAAGATTTGTTTTGATCTAGCGATGGGCATAATGCCTTGATTGAGACCTATAAGATTTCTATGCATCACAGGATCATGTGTTGTTGATGCATGTCCTAGATAACATCACATGTCAATGGGGCCAATGTTTCCTATGCAGTAAAGAGTCTTTATTTATGAAAAAATCCTATGGTATGTGTTATGCCTTGAAGACAATATGCACGTCTGTTACTCTTCGTGGGATTAGACATTGTTGACGTGTGTCCTATTTTCAAAGTGGGGCCATAGTTTTAAAGGAGATAAAATACCAACATATCTAAGGGAGGATCAATGATAGGTGTTAAGTATTAAAGGGAAGGTGCTCAATGGTTAGTCTTCGCGGGATCACAACATGTCGACATGTGTCCTGCTCAATGGAATTTTAATGTGACATGGATTTAACACAGTTTAAAATGAGATATTTTCATTGGTTGGTTGGTCAGTGTAAGGTAAAAGTTAAGTCTTAGATGGTTGACTTCATGATTTTTGTCCGAGATGAAAGGAAAGACAGATCGATGATCTAGTTTTTAAAATTTGAAGTTTGAGCTATAATGTGTTTTGTGAACGTTGTAGGTTCCAATTTTCAATGGTAATGGCTTAATGATGTTTTGTGTGAATTAAGTGCAAAATGCTAGCAGGGATGCAAAGCAGTAATGATCTTTTCAAACAACACATTGTCTCTAGAGCTCTTCAACAAAAAATATTTTCTCTCTGCACTTCAGTCTGTAAATATTTTCAAAAGGTGGTAGGTGCTTTTACTATGATATTTGAACTATTTTTATTTGTGATTCTGGTGCTAGTGAATTATAGTTTGTGAAGGGCTAGGTTATTGGTTATGTTATCATTTCACATAGAGTTGTTCATTCAAACCCTAGTTGTTAAAGATGACACTACATAGAGAGTTTAAGGGAGAAATTGATTATCAGAAGAGGGTCTTCTATGATTATTTACTTCAATTGTTTCCTCCTTCCGAAAATGACACCTCAAAGATGTAGGAGATGGTTCTAAAAAACCCTCAAAATCAGGTAGGGGAAGGATTGTATGATAGGGGTATATGGACAAGGGACCCTAAGGTTTAATACACTAGGTTGACCTTGTTTAAGACTGCATATTCATAGAGAAATGCATGTGCACCTCATAGTAACATATGGAAATTTGATGTTGGAAAATTAGTTGTGCGAGGTGTCTTTATGGATATAGATATCCTCTTGTAGGTAGAAAAATGCTATGATCTGGTGGAAAGGGTGGTAAGGGATTTAGATGGAAATATTTTGATTAGCATAATATTAGATGAATAAGAGAGGTGTTCTCATTGAATGATCCATCCATCTCTCTAGAAGAGATTAATTTTGATAATTTCAAGAAGGTTTAGGAAGCTCAAAGAGATTAGTTCAGGTCAGTCCCTTTGAGGGAGTTTTTTGACAAGATTGGTACTTTGTGTGTGGTTAGTTCAAGTACTCCAAAGCCAATCAAATTAGATCTTTTTAGTTTAAGAGCACAATGCATGTATAGGTCACTAGCTTACATATTTGGTGAGAATGAGGCAACACACATGCCAATTCATTTTATGTTCATGATGGTTCATATTTTACACCCCCACTTGGTAGTTATTTTTTACTTTGCCCCTTTTTTTTCCAAGCTAATTAACCAAGGTTTGTTGGGAATTTAGAATTTTAAGGTTGACAGGACATTTGGGTGGTACTCTATACTGATGCATATGTTTTTGTACAAGGGTGTGAATTTCTTTAGTTAGACTATGGAGATTATGTAGGAAAGAAATGGTGAGTCACTACCTGTCCAATTGTGGAGCACTGAGTTGTCATGGGAATGAGTTGATGCTAGTTTTGTTAATTTTGACACAAATTTTGCCTCTAGGCTTAGGACATTATTATTTTCAGAAAACCCTAGAATTCCTAAAGGGTTATTAAGATTAATTAGACCAAAGGAATATGCAAAAGACATCACCATAGTGCATAATTTTGGTGATATAATTATGTATCCAATTTCTATAGTCTTTAGAGTTTATAGATTTAGGGGAACACCCTATGTGCTGCCATATCAAGTCCCCTTGAAGGTGGGGTTTGCAAAAATTTTACGACAGCTTGGTGGGTTACAAGAGGTAGCTCTAATAGCAAGAAATAGGGGGACTCTCTTTCCCACTATTACAATAGCTCACCAATTTTTTATCACTCTAGGTGGTTGGGTACACCTAAATAAGGTCTTGCAGCCCTGAAGGATGGCTACTATTATTTCTAGATGTGCTGACAATGAAGGTTTTCTCAATGGAATGTTTAAAGAAAGGACTAGGTGTGTCTCCATTGAACTCCAATTTAATTGTCTAGAAAATATAATTAGAAATGAGTTTAGACTTCAAAATCAGGAAGTAAAGAAAGAAAAGTGGCCAGTCTATAAGAAGACCTTAGATTTTGTTGAAATGTTTTATAAAGGTTATGACCCATTGAAGGATTTTCAGCCTTGGGAAAGAAATATTGAGGCTCTGATGGAGAATTTTGAAGGGATCATGCAAACCATGAGTGAAAATAAAAATGCCATGATTCATACCAATCCAGAGAGGGAAAAAAGGATTATGAGCCAACTTGGGTGAGCCAAGCTTATTCCTAGAGGAACTTACACTATCCAACAAAGGCATGGATATACTATTGTATTTCTTGTGTAATAGAAAAATAGGATGTCCCATATACTTCCAAAGGGAAGAGACCTATAGATGATACCCCTGATGTGAAGCACTCTCCAAAGAGGTAAAAAAAAGAAGTGGCTTAGCCACAAGAAGATGTATATTCCCCATCTCAATCCCCACTACATTTGGATGAACAAGGAGTTGCTAAGAAAATGGTGCAAATGAGTATTGAGGGACTAATTTTTGTAACTAATGAAGAAATTTAGGAGGGGATTCTAGAGGCACCCAAGAAAGTAGAGATGGACCTCACTGTGTCTGAGTTCTCAGGTAAGGAACTAGACCCTATAGAAAAGTAGGCCAATGATAGCTTTTTGTCTAATGATAATTTTGTTAAGGCTAGGGAATTCCTTCAATTCCTATGAAGGATGCATATCAACCAATATAAAGATATTTATGAGAAGAAAAAAGAAGAGTTTCCTAATGGGGATACAAATGATAAAGAAAATGACACAAAGGGGGAGATGATGAGAAAATTTGAGAAGATAACCCTAGAATAAGGTAGAGACATGGTCCATACTACAGGTGTGATGATTCTCTGTGAGTGGGATATAGCAGATGCAATATTTTTTTATGCTATAAGGAAATGTACGACCAATGTGCATTCTACCATTAAGGAGGCACAACAAGCTAGCAAGGGAGTGGTATTTTATGATGACCATGCTTCTCTTGTGATGTGGTCTCTTTAGAGAGAAGAGAGTAGAAAAGAGAATGAGGTATACCCATTTGAACACTCAAGAAAATTTCTAGTAAAGAGAGTTGGGGATACTTCATATGTTGAGGCTTCTAGTATAGTTTTGGAAACTGCCAAGTTGAATCTCAAAGTTGCAGAGAGGGAGGCCCAAGAGAAAGAGGAGCATAGAATAAAGTTTGACAATATTCTCAAAGCCTACAATGATTTAAAGGTAGTGGTAATAGAGAAAGACAAGCTCATTGCACAATTGACCAGGCCACAAGATCACAAGTTCCCTTAATTGTTACTTACTAACCAGCCTGCAGTTTCTTCCTCTTCTAGTCCAATTATTGAGTTCCCTCCTTCTCCATTCTTTGAGGTAGATATAGAGGCCAGAGTTATTTGGGAGAAGAAACCTTTGATGGAGGAAAAGGAAAGATTGAAAGAGATCAAGGAAAGCCTAACTAAGGAAAGACACATTCATATGAAAGCCAAGTCCACTATAGATCATAAATATGAGGAGAAGGTTGGGAAATAGTGATGCAATTTACTGCCAGCCTTGAACCTACAATGTTGTTTGATCATGTGAAGAGGTTGAATATTATTTTAATTTCTTTGTTTGAAGAAAAGGCTGAGTTAAAGCCATTTTTTGATAAATGGGTGGAAAGGCATCCAAGTTTGAAGTTGTTTTATTTTTTCTCCAAAGGTTAAAATAATCCTGACCAAACAATAAAACCATTGCATAAATTTTTAAAGGGTTTGGTAGAGTACAAGATAGTAATGGATGATTTGGAAAGAAAGTCAAATCTTCTGATGTGGCAATTGATTGTTGTCAATTGTGAATTAATTTTGAGAGTTTGTAAACATAGTGGCAAGCTGAAAGAGTTGGTTAAATGGACAACAAAATTACATGATGAGATGTCAATCGGGATGAAAAACATCCTAACTATACAAAATACTCTTTTTTGCATTCAAACAATTGAAGTATTAGAAAATGCTAAATCCAAATTTGATTTCATAACGAAAGAGATAAAACAGATGGAGATTAGATGGAAATAGTTATCAGAAATAAAGGCCAAGATTACTGGTTACCCATTCCCAAGTGAAGAAATATTCAATGCGTGGCAGTACCAATACATCCCCCATGTGGACAAAGAAAGCACCCCACCTACTACTTAAAGGAAGTGAAAGGATAATGGTTCAAAGTCTTGGTTGGTGAGAATCAAGGTGTATTTATTGAAGGAATTTTTTTGAAGACTGAGACAATCAGATTGGATGAAGGGCTAAAGGATATGAATGAAGACTCAAAGGAGGCAACTGATTTATCTAGCTACTTGTAGAAGGTCTCCCATATCAGATTTTGGTCATATATTGTAAACCCTGTGTGGTTGTTGAGAGTTTTTAGGTTAAAGTTTTTTGTTTTCCCTAAATGATCGGATGCTTGTTGCAATCCTTATCATATAAAAGGATTTCTCATGGTCATTTAGAGGCATTGAGTTAGGTATTAATAGAGTTTACTTTGAAACCCTAGTTTCAGTCGAGATTATAAACTTTGTGTGAATATTCTCAATAGAAGGAAGAAAGTTGCAGGCCTATACTAGTATTTGCAAGATTTTATTTTGCAGTAAATTGTATACAAGGGCAGGATTCATTATAATTAATAAAAAAAATCTAGTTCTTATCTCTCCTCTATGTTAAATCTTATGAATTTTGGACTTTCTAGTTCATTGCATAATTGTTTATGTGTGTATTTTCATTTCTGAGATCTAATAAAGCATTATATTAAATATTTCTCTAAATGGGATATGAGTTCATCTTGGTTTGCATAAGTATTTCTTGTAAGAAGTGAGGGTTTTAGGTGGATCTTTTTATGGTTATGAATCTATTATCTCTTTTAGTCTTTGTATCCTATTTGTTTGAGAGTTATTGCCCAATGGATAAGGTACTGGTCTAAGCAAGTATCTCTTTTATTGGTATATATTGATCAGGGTTGTTACAATCAATAATATAAAAAGAAAACCTTTTGAAGAATTTAGTTTATGGTTGAGAAGTTGGATGTCTTATCATAACAATGGAGAGTCAATCAATGTTTGGTTTCCATTTAGTACTTTCTTATTATTTATCTATTATTTGAATCCAGTCTTGGTGTTGTGGAGATATTTTATTTACTAGATTAGGTGCACCTGTCTTAGTTTTGCAGAGCCAAAAGTGTAGAGGGAAGTCTTGTCCCTATAGTTTGTCCAGTTACCTTAAGATCTTGTAATATATTTTGAATTAACCATTCCCAAAATCAATCCGAAGGTATATTGGCAGCCTAAGTGCATAAGTCATTTTGAAACAGCAAGAATATGGTGACTCTGCTCGGGAGTTATTATAGTAATTTATAAGTAACATAGGATCCAAGTTGAGCTAGACTCCTGGCCTTCTTATTTCAAACCAGTAAGTTACCGTTGATAACACAGAGTTATTCCTTCACTTTGCCTACCTTTTGTTTTACAAAAATCATTGTGATATAGATTATTGAAGAAATAGTGTTTTAGAATTCCCAACCTAATTGGGTGGCAACTCGAAGAATCTTTGTAGCTGTGCTAGTCAGAAAATCATTTTATTTACACTCTTTCATAATGAGTTACAAAAATACTAGGTCCTAGAGGAAAGAACACCCAAAGGATAAATTGGAAGAAAGGCTTCCAACTACCTCTAGACTTGGTCAGACAAGGAAGGAAAGAAATAGTAAGGACATGTCTCATACATGGAAACAAAAGGGAAATACAAGACAAGAAAATCTCATCCATCCCAGTCAATAAGGTAATGCATCATAATATAAAGAGGTTATTGATTTGGGATTAAACCAATATGAGGACTATTATTTTCCCTCAGAGAGAGGAGGAGAAAGATCACAATATAATAAGAGAATAATTCCTTCTAAGTCTCTTGAACATGAGAGGAGGTCTAGAAGCAAGATTAGAAGTAGGCAAGACTTTTTCCCTCCTTTTTCCCTTAATACTTCAGTACCCCAAGGCCTTCATGTCTAAGAAAGTAATCAAGATGAACTTCATGTTCAAGGATCAGAATCTGAAACAACTCTGCCAGATTCTAAAGAAATATTTTGAGAGGTTTATGAGTTGGAAAAAATGATCCAAGAACAAGCTGCCATTAAAAAACAAAGAGAAAAGGAAGAAAAAATAAGACAAGATATGATAAGAGTTGAATAGTTCAAAATGAAGTTGTTAGACCTAGAAGCAATAAACTATGTTCCAGAACTTGAAGAAACAAAAGTGTTGGTTCTTGGAATAGATTTTACACTCAAAGAGATACCAATATACCTAAGACTGATTTTGGGAGTGGTTGATTCCAAATATAGGGGAAATCTACATGTAACTAGACCAACTATAGGGACAAAACTTCCCTCTACACTTTTGGCTCTATAGAAGCAAGGTGGGTATACCTGATCCAATGGATATAACTCTACTCAATAACTCAATAGTGGATCTTAATAATAGATAGTAGTAAGAAAATACTAAATAACAACCTATTATTCATTGACTCTCCATTACTGTGGTAGGACACTTCTTCAAGTAACAATAAAAGATTAAAAATTGGTTTTGATTGTTCTATTTTGATTGTAATGATTTCAATCAATTCTTACCAATGAAAGGTATACTTATTTAGGCTAGTGCCTTATCCATTGGGCTATTACTACTAAAAAAAATAGAATACAAAGACCTTTAGATGATTGAATTCATAGCCATAAACAAAAATACTCAGACCTTCCCTTCTTACAGATAATCCTTATGCAAGTCAATATGAACATGTATTTCATTTAGAGTAATATTTAATCCAATTCTAAATTAGAACTGAAAATGAAGATACATACACAAAGGTCTCTGATAAACTCATAAATTCATAGATTTTAGCACAAAGGAGAGACAAAGACCTGATACTTGTATTAAGTAAAATTAATTCGATTCTTTATACAAAATATTCTTTAGAAAACAAGCTTGTAAATAATGGAAACAACCTGTAAATTTCTTCTATTACTGATAAAAATAGATACAAAATATTACAATCTTGACTAAGACTAAGGATTTCAAAAAATCTACTCTTCTAGACACCTAAAACTCTCAATGCCCTTTATGATCATGAAAAATCCTTTTATAGAGAAGGACTGCAACAAGCATTTGATCATATTAGGGTTTACAAAACTTAACCCTAGAAATACAACAACCTCGCAGGGTTTACAATAAATGACATAGTCAGATCATTGGAAGATATCTTGGTAGGAAAGCCACCTTTATTCAAGTATTTAATTCTTCCCTCGATCCATTCAAACAATCTGATTTTCTTTCTTCTATGATTCTTGTTAGGAATGAGAACACTGAGAGAGGGGGGGGTGGATCAGTGTTCACTGTATTTTATCTTTTTGCTTAATCTTTAAACTAAACTTAAATGCTTAAGTACTGAAATGAACATCCACATAAATATGAAACATGAAATCAACACATAACACCAATATGGTTACGGGGAAACCCAAATAGGTAAAACCGCAGTGGGAATTGACACCCACTGATATTCTATACTAGTGTTTTATGATCCTTGTTAGAAGATCCTTAACCCTATTAGGAGCTATTTTACAATGAATTAAGTATAGTAGACCTTGTTAGTGCTTAGATCTGTAGATGATTTATAATTCACAAACTCTTGATAAAACTATAACTCCAATAGTCCCAATAGATGCATCTAACAAAATGAAAGCACTAGGGTATTAAGGCTTCAAGTCTTCTTCACTTTGAGTATAAACTCAAGTGGGTTTACCTATATAAATGAGCCTTTGATTGTGAATTAGCTCCTTGACTTGTATGCTATTTTCTTTCAGGATTAAATCAATAAAACATCACACTTCTTACTGCTCCCCAAATCATCCTAATACATAAAACTGTGATGCAAATTATGAATGAAATGACATAAGATAGTGGCATAAGGATATTCATCCTTCTTCTTTTTCTGAGTTAAACTCAAGGAAGGATAACCTCTTTTAAGGGCTTCTTTAAAGCACTATAATAAACATCTACGAACTTGTCATAGAATGACTTTCAGATAGAGACTATGCAATAAAAGTAAAATTCATCAATTATTTGTATTTTCTTGGTGATACAAATGTAAATATAGTTAAAACCAGTGCCTTATTTATTGGGCAATAGAGTCAAACCTCACATCCACTGAATCATACTAAGACAAGTATACTAAAAACCAAAATAAAATGCCTGACATTTCACTCCTTCAATTCCCATATCTGTCATCAAATTCATACTCAGATAATTAATTCCCAAAGACCTCCCCTAAGATTTGTTCTTTCCTTGAAAGATACTTAAGCTCAACCCCTATATTTACCTAGTAAACAATGCATTGAAAAGCCTTGCGATTAAATACATAAGAAAATAAAAACACCCATACATGAAGAAAACAAATGATAGGAAATTAGTTC
This sequence comes from Chamaecyparis obtusa, assembly GCA_027943335.1. Lineage (NCBI taxonomy): Eukaryota > Viridiplantae > Streptophyta > Pinopsida > Cupressales > Cupressaceae > Chamaecyparis > Chamaecyparis obtusa. The sequence goes on from BSBK01005014.1 coordinate 808,675, forward strand.
TAGTATTTTGTATTAGTATTTCAAAAGTTTCAGTACAGTTTTCCAAACTTAGCAGAAAATAAAGCTCTATATTCAGAACCTTCTTTACAAAATTGTATCCCCTAACAAACAAGCAAAAACTTGCTATATATACTCGTAGCCATCCTGGAATTCTTGAAAGGATGCAACAAGCTTCGAATGGCTGGGAAAAAATCTTGCACTAAAAACAAAAGTACAAATTGAAAGATATTTGATTATGACAACAGAATGTAGTTCTCAACTACTTAACAATTTTGTAGGTGGCACCTTTGTCTAAAGATATTTCAGAGCAGTTGCTAAATTTGTTACATGAATAATGACTTCCATTATAGGTTAACCTACACCATCCTCTATTTGAAACATGCTCTCCCTTGAATTCTGGATGAGGTTCCATGTGCATTCTATTCTTCTTCCTCTTCTATCATTTGGGCAGTTGGCTTCTTCTTCTTCTTCTTTGTCAATTTCTCCCAAGCTACCACATCATCTTCAGATGGCCAATTGAAACTCAGAAACTCCTAAAGTGATTTGATTTGTAGGTCCCACTTGGAATCAGTTATAGCCTTGGCCTCTACAATGAACCATATACAATCTCCTTCAACTTTGATCAAGCTATCGATTACATCATTGGATCCATCTAGGTCTAAAACATTCTCACGCTTGAGGTATACTTCATGCCTGATTGCTAACTAATCCATTGAAGTTTTCCACTCATCCAGACTGACTATGCTTCCATCACTAGAAAAAATAGAAGGTAGGAACTTACTATAATCACTATAAAAAATGGCCAACTTGGCTTTCAGTTGATTGGATTTTCCTTTAAAAAACTTTGAAACTAAACCAACTAACACAATCTTCTCAAAGACAATAGTCACTATCTTAGGAAAGTCAGGCCTGTGCTCTTGTAAACTATCGAGTTTATCAAATAATAAACCCCTTCCAGACCAAATGGTATGGAGTGGCTCTAGGGTAGCTAATGAATCATTTATCTTATCACTAGTGTTATGCAACATGATTATTGATTGATGAACGAACTCCATCTTTTCTTTTATCTTATCCATTCTATGTTGCACAATTTTTGTTATGGTTTTCAAGGCAGCTTCTAGTCTTATTTTCTCCAAGTCCTCCATTGGGCATTCATGAACCTACATTTCCAACTGAGGTGGAGCTTCAATCAACAAAGGAGGGTGAGGGACTACCTTTATTGCTTCCTCAAGCTTTGCTTTTAGCTCCTCTAACTCATTTTCCATTTTCTTGATCATCATGAGTTTGAGATCTCTATCTTTGGCAACCTTCATTGAATTTTCAAACAATTTAGTATATCTTTCAGATAATTGTGTGGTTTTTGCCTCATTGAGATGAGCCAAGTGAGTCACTACCTTTGAAACTTCAAGATCAGTTGTATTTTGCACCGTCCACATAATTTTATTACCCTCCATTTTATCTTCAATACTGATCAGAGAGGGTTTCTGATTTTTTGGGGCCAATGACCAAAGTGCTACACCCTATGACTTTGGGTCATAACCACTTCCTCTAATGATGTCATCAATGTGTACTTCATAGGACATGCTTCCTTTTAGCTACTTTCTAATCTGATCAATAATGAAGGTAGAAGTCAAATCCCACCTAGGAGTCAAAAGCATGCCACTTGTTTTAACCATCTCTCTAGCTTCCTCAACAAAGATCTTCTCAAGGCTGGGATCATATGATGTTAAGGCCCTCAAATTTTCTTCACTTGGTTCCATACCCTTAGGAAGAGCCTTCTTTACTTCCTCATTTTTTTTCCAAATAAGGAAATCCATGAATTCCTTAGTTTGAATAAACTGATCATCACTAAGAAATTCCTCTTGGTACAACTCTACCCCAGTAACAAAGTCAAGTCCTGTGTTTCTTGTTTCTTTACCTTCTTTCCTTCCCTAATAGCCTTTCTTAACTGGTGGTGATAGGCCCTCTTGCCTGGCACAAGAACTGATGCACTATCCAAGATCCTCTTTGGTTTCTTCTTCCTAGAGGGCTCACCGATCTCAATTTTTTGTTTCTTCAAAGGTGGCTCTGGAATGACCTCCACCACTAATGGATCTAAGGTCAAGTCAATAATTCATTCTTCACCTGTTGGAGGTGGACTGTCAGCCTCTTGTGAGTCATTGGTAAATTCCTCAGGCTCGAAAGTGGAATAATTCTTTGGTACTTCTAATCTCTCCTCAAGCATCCCTTCCAACTAGTTGGACATGGTTCCATGCATTTCTACCATTTTATCCATCCTCTAAAAATATGATAGCTCAAGGAAAAAGCCACCAAAAGGAATTTTATCCTCCTTTAACTATGTCTCCAAGTCTAGTAAATCAAAGTATTTGGTCCATTTCCTTTTGGCTTCATCAAAGTCTATTATATTTCTTACTACATCTTCCTCATCAAGGCCCTCATGTTCCTTAATTGTTCCAATGTTTGGAATCAAGGTCAACCTAGCCATCTTAATAAAACCCTCAGAGTCAACATATTTGCATGTCCCTGTGGTCATCCTGAAATGATGTAGCCAACTACCAACTTGATCCAATGCCCTTTTCCCAATCAGAAATCTATCAAACTTGAACTGCCATGGTGTGAAGGTACCCTTCCTATGTGGCCCTAGATGCTCCTCATCAGTCCACATCAATTGCCAAATAAATTCCATCATGGCCACCCTAGGAGGCACATACCTTGGGAATAGGTGTGGAGGCTGAGTGCATCCATAAAATTTGATGATTGTGGAGTTGTTTCCCAAGTAAAAATATCCCCAATTATGATTCCCTGGCCACTTGTCTTCAAATTGCATTGGCCTTAAAATTCTCAAAACCCTAGTTGGTAATCTTACTACATTTGTACCCAACATTTCTAGCACCGGGTGGACAAAATAATTCTCAAAAATGAAAAAATCACATTCATTGGATGTAGTATTCCAAATCTTTACCCAATACTACACTAGGCTAGGAATATCCTTATAATGAGTCTTTATCTTCAACACCCTAGAATTGAAATCATTGACATGATGGTATAGAATCAAATTCATAAGAAAAGAGTAATGCAAGAACTTAATGGGCCTCTTATTCTCCTTAACAGACACAAATCCTTCATGCATCCTAATGAAGGGTGCTCCCCTTAATACCACAAACACATAACAGATATAGAGAAACAACAACAATATGCAAGAACAGAAAATTGGCTTCTTATTATCTCCACAAATGTGGAATTACAAACTTTCAGAATTACAATATGCAAAGCCACATGGGCATTCCCTTACAATATTCTGTAGGACAAAGCCTCGAACTATTACCCAGATCTACTACCCAGAACTATTCTAAACTGCCTAAGATAATAATACAGCCTTCCTTATATAGGCAATTTTCCACGGCCTGGGAAGGTTCCAGAATTTTTAGCCAATAAGGCCGACCAAACTTAGAATTATTTTATTTTACATTTTATTAGATCATAGTCGGCTCAAGATAACCTTTGAAACCCGAACAAAAATTTTGAAGAAAATTATTTTCTGCCATTTCAGGTGGCCCAACTTCCGAAGACCATAAGTCATCACCAGTTGACCCGATCGTCTATTATAACCCCATTTTGGAAACGCCACAAAGCACTCTATAGGCTTGACTCATGCAAGTGCCCATCACTCAAATTTTTGACCTCATTTGAGGCCTCTAAAGCCTTCAAAACTGAGTTCAAAGTTTCTGTACCCTGCTGCCAATACCAAAAATCTTCAATATCTTCCAATATACACTTGATCTGGCAATGAAACTTTACTGGCAGACTTATATGACCAAAATGAACCTCCAAGAAAGAAATCAGATCATTCTGAGCACATACAAAAATTACCAAAAATAGTAACTTTCCATAAATAGCAGCTCTGCACAAAATAGCCCTTATTGAATACAAAAATAAAAATATTTTTGGGTGATGCAAGATTGCTCTTACACCTAGGATGCTCCTGCATCACATCCTATCTATTATATACTAAATATAATCATAATCAGTATTAGTCTATGTGTTCTAAATATCTAGGATTAATTAGAAGGTTGAGAGGTAGCTTATCATAATCCCCATCTACATCTAAAACCCTACACAACCCATGACACAAGAGCTTCATATAACGATTAAGGGATGTAAATGAGTAAGGGGCATTCATATTCGGCAGGAGAGGGGCAATGTACCTATCATGCTCATGCATATGCTTGACTAGCTGTCTCTTTACTATCCCTATATTACTTGCATATTCCTCCCTCTCTCTCCTTAAATCAATCTCAATAGCGGATGATGCATAAAAATTGAAAGCCCTCATAAAAGACCCCCTATCTAGACAAAGAAATACAGACTGGTCTACACGTCTAACACACCTAGAAATAGGATCATATAGCCTAGCCAATTCATTAATTAAGTCAACATCTACAAACACATCTAGCACAATGAATTTCACCATTCCCAGTACCCAGGCATTACATACAGGTATAGGCTTACTCCTATTATTATAAAAATATGAGAATAGGGAAAAGCTAGAACCTGCAAAAGTATGAGGGTCCCTGCACTTGTCCATGAGATCTTCAAATACAGTGTCTATGGCCTTCTTATTCTAATTCAAGCTGAGAAGAAATCTAACAAACTCATCTGAATAATTTGGCTTCCCCCTATCATCTCCACCTTGTTCCTTCTTGGCTCCATTGGATGATGCTACACTTGCTATAGGATGACTCATCTTTTAATAGAACAGGGACTCATAGCTTCATAATTCTTTGCACTACTTGCTCACCGCTACAACAACACAATCTCAATTATCTCTAGAATGACTTTGAGCACAAAAAGCTATGCAATCCTATCTATATACTTGAAAATTCATGTGCATATAATCACCAAATCATGGAAAATCCAACCTGAGTCACCTTAGCATTTAATTCTACATATTGCCAACCTTCAAATCAGAGCTAGCCATGGCATGGATGTTGACAGAATGATTTAAATAATCAGAAACATGGTGTGAGCCGTAATCATGGCTTTTTTGCATTAACACCCTTAATAACTAATGCAAACCCTCGTTAAAACCTAATTGGATGGCTTTCTACTGCCTTTCATCTGGAATAATACTTTATTCCATGTCGCAACAACCTTCAACATTAATGACATGAAAACTTAACCAAACAAGATTCAACAAGCACGCGAGAAAAGGATTTCATAATCTTTGAAAAAACATTTAACCCAAGGTTGAGTCATGCGATCACATGACAAGCCACTTTGCTTAATCTCAAAAGAATTCAGTAACTCATAGTTCAACCTCAAGACTTCGTGACCACCATTGATCCCAAAGATGATCAATGGTGGATGGTCAACCCTTTTAATAATCATGCTAAGCCTCATCTACTTTAGAGATTCAGTGACTAAAAGACATCGCCAGTTCTTGGACACATGCTTTTACCCAATATCTATCTGGAAAACTGGTGAACAAAGTATTCTCACATTCTCATGAAGAAAATCTAACCATAGTCAAGCCTCAAGAATGGGTGAATGTCTTGCATCTCTAATTCACTGAATACCATCTAAACCAGAGATTAGATCCTGAGATTACATGCTAGTTGTTGATCTTCATCATAATCTATGGTTGGCTTTGAATCATTTAAGAACTTTGACCATACCCTTTTCGCTTTGAGAATCAACGACTACTAAGAAACTCTTTAACCATTGCCTCATTCTCTGAGTCACTGCATCATTTGGGGATCCTCTAAAAACTCTGAGGTCTTGCGAATACCACATTTTCCTGATCCCTTCATAACTTAGAGACAATGCCAATTTCTCAAGATTCAGCGATAAGTGAAAACTTAGCCATCCACCAGAATTTGTTGCCGAATCCACCAAATTAGAAGATATCAAACATGACTTAGTCGCTAAACTGCTTGACAAACTTGAGTAGGACCCAATCTTTATGAGATTTAAAACATAGCCACTAGATGAAAGGACAATCAATGGTGTTCACCAGTTCACTAAGTCTTTTAAAACATAATCGCTTGATTGGGAGAATCAGAGATAACTGCCACGCCGAGTCACCAAATGCTAATAGGAAACTGTAAGGAGATGAGCGAGTAGGAGACCACACATTCACTTATTCACACAAAGGTTTTGGGTAACTGCTGAAAGACTTGGAGACTTAGCGACTATCATTACACATAACTAGAATTTAACACATTTTCCAATTCATTGAATGACTTACTAATATGAAACACAGATTACACGATTCAGCGAACACTTGATAGAAAGAAGCACGTGCATTGTCAAGACACTTAAGTGACCCAAAAGTAATGACAAAACATAAGAAACTAGGGCTAACTCAAGGACCAATACTAAGAAAAAATATTTTCAAGGATAAAACATAGGGTGAGTTCTTCAAACCTAACTAGGGAAAAATTGAATGAATTTCAGACACCAAGACCACAGGAAAACTTGCAAACAAGAGATAAACTAGGACTTGGAAAGGAAAAACTTAGAAGCTTGAAAATATAACCAATAGACCTTGTCAAGGGTCAGACCCTATTAGGACTCTTTTACAATAGTTCCCATTAGGGGAGTGGATGAATAGTCCTAGAGCTCACTACTGAAGTGTTGAAGGCTACAATCTTCTGATCTCAAATACACACTATATCTATTGGATGAACTATCACCATGACATTGCTTGTTAGATAAGTTCCTTTGATGCACTGATGCTTTGACCTCTTTCCAATCTCTAATATATCTTATAGACTCTTCACACACTTCTTCTCTACTTATCACAACTCTATATTATCTTCCACACCAATTACAATGGGTGCATCTCATATTTATATGCGCATACAAAATAAACAACTAGGTCAGCCCTTAAACCTATTACATACAATGGTTCCAAATGAATTGGCTCAAGCATGTTTACAAAAAAACATATATACATGTCAAAAACCTAATTAAAATAGGTGCATAGCCTTTACATCATTAGAATATAACTGCAACTCAAAATGATAATAGTTGGCTGCTTACTCTGTTCTTCACTGGCACACACTGGTTGTGTAACTTGAACTATCTGTATCTTTCCCAAACTTGCATATCTAATCATGTGCTCATAGAATAACCATGAATATAGTCTAAAAAACTTAACTTCTAGGTCACACACCATAAATTAGTCATACACACGTGAGCTAATGCTATGAGCTTCAGGAACTCTGTACATTGTCCAGTCTTCAACACTTAGCTGATTTCTGATCTTCCCATCAAGTGCGCTGACTCCAAACCACTATATGACTTTTTTTCCATAATGAAAACACTATACTATGTCATATACATTAGTATAGCCAACTTTCCAACAATCTCCCCCTTTTCATTGATGGCAACAAAGGAATATGGCCAAGTTGCTAATTGTCCTTAATACAAATTTTTTTGTCTCCCTATACATATCTTTCTATCTTATATCTCCTTATACATATCTATTATCCATATTCTATACATACTCCCCCTTTGACATTAATGGAAAAGGTGTTTCAAAACTAAATCTACAAAAACTTACTATGATAGTACATCCGAATATGCAATCTGTAGATTTTGGACCTCCTTCTTCCAAAATGTGATAAGAGAATTTACAATTTGTAGATGGGCGCATAAAGCATACTGAATCTTATCCATCTTCTCCAAATCTATGCTAGGACATTGATCATATTTCACCATGGTGGCATCAATCTCCTCGATGTTCTGATTGAGGATGTCTAATGAGGGTGCAAGAGAATTCCTTAGCTGATTCTACCTAGCCCTTATCTTGGTCATCTATTTTTTTGCTTTCTCAATTTTGTCAATCTATCCTTGGTAGACATTGTTGCACATGTTCACATCAATAGATGGATCTTCCATTGATTTCCTGATGCTATCTATCATAGCTTCAACCTCTTGAATCTTCTTGTACAGATCACCACTCAACTTGTCTTGGTTCATGTATTCAACAATGATCTTTCTTCCTTTTGTTGCAAATTCCTTAGGGGATGCTTGACCATCCTTTAGTGTGTTGGAAATTTGGCTGAGGTATGTATATTAATTTTTTCATTATGGCAACATATTTTCCCTATGAAGAGCGCATAAGCTAGAAAGTAAGTATGGAAGATCGCAGACTAAAATTGTCTGAGTATGAAATAGTGTTTTTGTCAGAGCACCCGATACAGTTTGTTTTGGCGACGTTCACCAGAGCATGATCAGATTTTTTGTAGTTGAATATAGACTCTATGGTGTCCAAGGATACCCCATCTCAGTGCAAAAAAGAGTATGGATAGTCCAGACAAAGTTATGACTATTTTACCGATGACAGAGTACAGCCAATAGTGCAGTTTTGAAGACAGAACTAGTAAATGAATTAAGGGATTATTTTTCTTGTCAAAATAATGACTTAATATTATAAAGAGATGACATCCTAGATGTTTAATCTTGGATAAAGATATGCAACCTGACAAGAGAAAGATATTATGTTTGTATCTTGTATAAATGAAGATGTACCGAGCATACTTGAAATGTAACATGTAATATATGTAAATTGTGATAGCAGCGAAAGTTGTTGATGCGAAGTTGTAAGCAGTACCATATTGTAATCAGTAAACATTTGTATTACTTGTTTGGGAAGTGAGCTCATCTGGTAATCAAGTTTTGTATCTACAACTCCTAACAGGGTTGAGGCTTCTAACAAGGCCTATAGTCCCTTAACCAGGACTGATAAACTATATGATTGTAACAGGCTCCTAACAGGGTCAACATCCTTAACTAGATATCTTTTGATTGTGGATCTTTGTGGGTACCATCCCCACCAGGGTTTTCCCTTGGCTAGGGTTTCCTCGAGAACATATCATGTGTTATGAGTTCTTTACATTTACTATTATGTATGCTATTTAGTTTCTTATGCTTTGCATGCATTAAAGTAATTTGTTATATCCATAAGTGGGCAAAAGTAAAAGTTTGTGAAATACTGATTCATCCCCCCCTCTCAGTATTTCCTATTTCTTACAATTGGTATCAGAGCACAGTTACTTGGAGAAGAAACATTGAAGGAAAGCCTAGCAGCTTGAGTAAGATCTCTATGGATATGGATCAATTGCAGAAGAATCTTGAAGAAGCTCTTGAGCAAATTGATATGCTTACTAATGAAAGAAACACTTTGAAAAGGAAGTATGATGATGCAAAGAATCTTATTGACAAATTGAAAGGTAAGATAGAAGATCTGAAATCTAAGAAGGAATCTAAAATTCTTCTAGAAGATTATGATGATTTAGAGAAAGAAAATGTGATCCTTAAACATGAGTTGAAGATAGCAAATCTGAAGCTTAGCTTGAAAGATGGAAATGACAATTTGAGATCTGAAAATGAAATTTTAAAGAATGAAAATGAAGATCTGAAATCTAAACTTGGCAAGGTAACATCTGAATTTGATAAAGTCAAACTGTAGTATGATGAACTTGAGAAATACAACAAAATTGTGAAAGGTGAATTGATTGAATCTAAACAACAACTTGAAAGGTTATATTCAAATAGTGAAAAGATTGATAAGCAAGTATCTTATGGAAACCATTCTATGACAAAACTGGTCTTGGATTTAACATATTGAAGATAGTTAGTGAAAGCAAGAAACCAGATCTAAATGAATGTGAAAGCAGTGAAGAAAAGAAGTTATATGAGAACAAATCAAAAGATGCACCAAAGCAAGAAGTGTATGCACCCTAAAATGGTCACCTAGACTTTGGGCCCCATTTATTCAATTTGTCAAAATCAATTCCTGAATCAATGATTGCCATGTATTCAAATCAATCTTTTTGATCAAATCATAATTATTTCAATTATTTCAATTCTCCCTAAGGTTTGAATATTTCATTAAATTTTATTTAATTAAAAGAAATAAATCACTTTTTAAATAAATAAAATAATGTTATTTAATTGAAATTAATATTCCTTAAATGAAATAATGTTATTTAATTAATATCCATTTTTGATTAAATGATTTTATTTAATTTAATTAATATTCATCTTTAAATTATATAATCTTATTTTATTTTATTACAAGAGATATTATTCTTTTAAAAGAAATAAAATCCTCTCAAAAGATCTTTTGTGATGAAAAAGGAAATAAGTGAAATAAAAATAAATAAAATAAAGACATTTTCTTTTCTCTCCATACTTTCTAAAAATAAGATTTCATTCCTCTTTTTACATTAATCCCACATTGATCTTGGAGATGCAATATCTTCCACAATTTCTTATATAAGGAGCCCTCTCTTTCTCAAAAAAAAATCTAGAATTTTCATATTATCATTATGCTGAAGATTTTCTTGACAATATTAGAGCTTTAGAAATCATCATTTTAGATTGCACATTTATTTTAATTTTCATATAGATTAATTAGTGAAGTAGTTTATTTCTTGTATTGCATGTAGATTAATTTCAATAAAATAGTTTATTTCTTGCAATCATATAGTTTAATCTTCATTTCAATAAATTAGTTTATTTTCTTGCATTTGCAATCATATAGATTCATTTCATTTGCATGAAAAAACTTGATTCAATGGAGATTAGCATTCTTGCTTCTCCTCCTTGAATCTCTCGTTCTGTGGTGTACTTGCATGGGTTCAATCTGAGGGCCTCATAGAAAGCCATGCACTCCACAGATAGAGAGATGTGAATCGATATTTGAGAGATCATTATTGAGTATCCTTGGATGCAAGGATTCATAGAAGTGTGACCATTTTCTATCACACATTTTTGGCGCCCACCGTGGGGCAGAAAAGATTAATTTCTTGCCTCATTCTTGATTTGTTTTTCAGTTTTAGTGTTGGTTCTAAGCTTTGTACAGCCATGTATAGACTAGAAACCCTATAATATAGTAATTTATGAATAGAATAATTAATCCTCTTTCTCATTCTTTTAGTTTGGTTCATTTTTATAAAGAAATGAATAAGTTATGATCATTTTGGTGAAAGTGGGTATTTGCAGATTTGAGATTCTCTGAATACAGTCAGATTGAAACATTTGGTACAGAAAAATTATGAATAATCAAGACCTATAATAATATTCATTGGAAAGATAAGTGAATTATCTTTTTTTTCCTTTTTTTTTGAGTCATTTTTATGCAGATTTGTGAAATTTATAGGCATTTGAGTGAAAACTGGTTTTTAACAATCTGCATTGGAGTTGCAGGCAATGATTTTCTCTTAGAAAATAATTTATAAATAGGAAAAATAAATGGCTTACATATTTATAAACTAGATTCATTAATATTTGTTTTGAAATTGGTTTGGTTTCATTTAGATTCTTTTTGAGAAAGATATGTGATTCCCTAGGTAGGGTTTGGTGTTTTAAATCTGATTTATGACAGAAAAATTGCAGTCTGAAAAGGTTATTAGTTGAGGAACCAAATGGAATCATAAGACCTTTTAATTTTGGAAAATGGTAGTTCTTGATGTTGGATAAAAACTTCATTCTTTCCATAAATTTTAATATTGTGATTTTATAGGTCAAATAAATCAATCTTTAAAGACTGTCTTGAAGACAACAATGTTAAATCAAACTCCTAACAATTGATTTTCATATCTAACCATCTTAGGGTTTTTTTTCTGGATGTGTGCTAAATGTTGGAGTGTAGATCTTTGGACCTAAGGTGAGCTCTTAAACTCTCTATAACACTTGATTTGGGCATAAAATTAATCTCTCATGTGTTTGGCTGTAGTGTTACACACTTTCATAGAACACATTTTTGATGCTTTTAATGGGAAATGAATGAACATAGATTTTATTTTATACAAGTTTGTGTTTAAGTGAATTCTTGTGTTTAATCATTAAGTAATTCTTGGTTCCAATATCAAAAAAATCTCATTAAGTAATCTAGGGCATGGATTCATTCCTTGTTTACATGAAGAGTTAAATGCACTACTTTGTGGACTCACTTCATGTTTACTTAGAAAGTTAAATATTCCATGATTCAAACCCTCTTGCACTTATGAGTAGTATTGATTAGCAGTCTTATATTACTTGTGATTGATCTAGATTTCTATCTTGGGTTATTGGACTCGCTCATCTGCCAGCCCCTCATTCCACCCCGTGGTTGCAAGGTCAGCGCCACATTAAAGGGGAGGGGTCTACATAGAAAGAAGCATTAATTGTTCCACCAAGCAACCCTTTTGTGCTTTTTAGAACTCACTAGTTTTCTAGGGTGTGGACTCACTTTGAGTTTGTGTGAGGAGTTAAATGCACCACTTTGTGGACTCACTTCACATTTACTTGAAGGGTTAAATGTACCACCTTTAGTGCTTTCCAATACTTTTTGATAGTGAATTACTTACCTTTTCATTTTTTAGAAGGCCTGCTTGGGGATTTCATCACCTCAAGGGATGACCTTAACTCCCATGTTCTGGCAGAGTATAAATATTGGGAGGTGAATCCAAAGACACCTCTCTTGGGAATGAGTTAGATTTCACTCTTGGCTAAGCCTCAAAGAACTTTATACCTTTGAGAAGTGAAGGAGGAGATTTGGGTTACCGTCTACCCCCGGCTGTGTGATTTTTGATTCTTCTCATCTATAGATTTGTGCCTCATGTACCTTGTGTATATCGAGGATGCCTTTTAGAAAAGACATGTATATGCTTGTAGATAGCTTGCTAGGATGTTGTTATGTTCTACATGCCTGCTAAAACATTTTCAAGAACATACACAAGTAGAATCTTTAAGGAGTAGCATACTAAGTCACTTGATTGTTCATGTGCAAGGTTGTTTTGCCCCTTGTTCATTGTTTGAAGACAATTGCTTGCTTGAACTCCTTGATTGCTGTCTTATGTGCTTCATCAATGATAAAAATCTATTGATGTACTTGATCTTTTAAAATGAACACAAAAACTGAGTTCTTGATTTGAAGCACAAACCTTTTTACAGCTTGCTTGATTTTCTATCTTGTCATTAGAGACATGTCTTTGTCCTCTAGGGATAGCATCATTTGGTTTACAAAGTCACCTTGGAAATAATTGTCAAGTTAAAAGACTATTCTTGGTGAGAGTCTATCTCTAGAATTGTTAGCCACATTCTTGGAGAATTTTAGTACTCTTTTTGTCCAAACCATTTCCATCAAATTCAATTTCAATTATATTTTGGCCTAGTCCAACCTCCCGATTCAAAAGTGCAAGGGTAGTCACCCTTTGATTTGAGGCACCTCTTTGATAGTGTTGGTAACACCTTTTTCAATTTCTATCTTACCATCTCCCTTTGGACATTAGAGAACTTTGATTATCTTAGTTTGGTGTTGATATTTTGTGAGGCCATCCTATCACCAAGCGTCTTCAATTCTCAGTCTTCCTTGGTTAGTCTAGGTTAGATGCTAGGTGTTGTCATGTTGCTCAAAATCCAAACAAATGTTAATGGTATCAATTACACAAGATGACTCTTGGTCTTCTTCTTTCTTCTTCCCTTCCCATGTTTTTCTTCTAAAGTCTTCTCTTCACATGGGATATTCTTCTCATCTTCCTAATTTTTTTCCTCTTACTATCTAGTCTATTTTATTCTATTTCATCTCTTATGTCACTTCCATGCTTGATTCTTCTTCTTCCAGAACCATGAATTACAAATATCTTGCTATGGAACCTCTTTTAAAAAGGGATGATCTTGAGCTCATTGCTAAATTCAAAGAGTTTTGTTCCTCTAACAGTCCTTCTAGATATGGCAAAGGTGATAAACTTAAGATAAAAATAGAAAAAATATTGAAGGAATTAGACACCTTTTCTATAATTATCAACATGATCCTGTCACGACCTCCTTCTTCCAAAAGTCTTTCATCTTCTAAATCTTCCAAGTCATACCATGATTCTTCTAAACATTCTTCATATTCTAAGTCTTCTCATCATTCTTCATCTCCCAAATCTTATCATGACTATTCTAAACATTATTCAAATTCCTCATTATCTAAGTCTTCTTCTTCCACTAGGTCTTCACCTTCCTCTTCTTCATGATCTCATTCCTCTTCTACTTCTCCCAAGAGTCTTACTTCTCTTCATGAGACATACTATAATGAGCAATAGGATAATACTTGTGATACCTCTTCCATGAAGAGTGCCACACCCACATATGATGACTATGATGACTATTATGATGGCTATGATGATGAACCCTATAGTCATACCTATGATGCTTCTATTCATAAGAGTTCTCCTAGCTGCGTACTTGTGCTTACTGGAAATGGGTCATCCCATTGGATAGATCGGGATGGTGATCCATATGACTCTGATTTTGAGAGAAATTATGATATTTGTTGTGACCAATATGATACATCTACTTCTATTTAGGAAGAGAAATTTTTCCATGCTAATTATAAATGTAGATACTATGAGCATGTCTCCTCTAAAAATTCTCCTGCTAAAAATAAAGATTTTACTCTCAAGAAAGATCATGTTAATGCTAGACCTTTGTCTTATGATGGTTCCATTCCATCCCCTACTTCTTCCAATACCCCTACATCTCCTAAAGTCACCAAGTCTTCCAAATCTTTCACAAATCTTGCATCTGACATAAATTCTAATGCATTCCATGCAGTTCCCTATAGTTATCCTCAAGGGCCATCTCTTAAAGATACTCAAGCTAACCTTCACTTGGCTGAAAATACTTCCGATAATGTTAAATCTAAAGAGCCTAAGCCTTTATGCGCTATAATGCCTACTTCAGCTATTGCTTCACCATCTCTGCCAAAGTCTTCCATACAACTCCAACCTGCTTCCTTATCCTTAGAAGTGGCTTCATGTCAAGAGGACTCTAAAAATGATACATAAAAGAATATAAAGAAAGATCAAGATCAAGAACCCTCCATGTCATCCACTCCTTTTCATGATGTTCTCTATCCACATCATGGTTCTTTTGATCCTTTACGCCCTTCCTCATTTATTCCACCATATCTTAAGTCTTCTTCGAAGCAAGATCAAGCTACTACCCACACTGTTGAGCTTATTGATAATGAAAATAACCTTACCACACTTGCACTTTCCAAATATGATACTTCCATTAAGTTTATTAAAAATGGTGTTGTTACTTCCGATGTTAAGCCTATTCAAGAGACAAATTCTGCACTTGTGCTATCCAAAGATCCTTGTCAAGATCAAAGTCTTCCATCTTCTTGTTCTACCATTCCATGTTCACTTCCGCTTTCTACTTTTCCTAAGTCTTTGCAAGCTTTGAACGATCCTATCAAAGAAAATTATCTTATTCAAGATGTCCAGGATCCTATTGAAAATTCTAATGTTCACTCTGAAGATGCTGATATCTTTGGTTGTCATATAGATGCTGATGAACTTATTGATTATCCTTTTGCATCTTCCACTTCCATCCTTGGACCTCTTCCACTGCTACTAAGTACTTCGCATCTTCCTTCCATATTGGGTCCTTATGTCCTTTCATTTTCCCCTCCTAACTCTCCTAATTTGTCATCTATCTTGGGTCCTTATGTCCCTCCATCTCCTATCTTTCCTCAAGATCAACATAGATGCATACCTTTGAATCTTTTTCATCCATCCACCCATCTACACCAGTCATATTATCCTTCTTCTTCCACACGTCCCAAGTCTTTTGGAAGTAACTTGAATGTTCAATATAAGAAAAAGAAACAATACAAGAATCCATCAAAGAAAGAAGATCACCATGTCTCCTCTAATCGACATGGAGGCATAAAGTTAAAAGAGATATCTAAGAAGAAAACTACAAGACAAGTATGGGTTCCAAAATCCATCATTGAAGATATCCTCTCTAAATCATCAACAGGAAATAAAAAGCCTAAGGCTATATGGATTCCAAAATCTCTCTTTAAAGAGTCTAATGTTGAGAAAAAAGTGAAGTTGACATTCAAGCTTCCAAAGGCTTCCACCTCATCTTCTTCCAAAAGCATTCTTCCATTCCTTGCGCCTGAACTGCAACCTCTGCTAAACATTTTCCATATTCCTTCTCATATTCCTTCATTCACATTTTCTCCACCCTCTCACCACCCTTCAAGGTATGTGTTAATATTGATCTTGCCTTCCTTTCCATCTACCCTTTCACAATCCTTCCATTCATTAGCCTTCTACCTTCTATCTTTTTTCCTCATTTACCTATTCCTCCTATCTTCCAACCTCACTCGCTTTACATAAAACTTTATCCTCCATTTTTTTCTTCCATCTTCCTTTCCCTATCAGCATCTTTGAGCATATCATTTTGAATCCTTGGAATATCATGGTTTATCCTTTCAAGGAGAATTATCTAAAAAGCTTGCCTTCTTCCAAAAAATAAAAAAAATAGAAAAAAATCAAAAAGAACAAAAAATGAAATGAAAAAAGTTGAAAATGTGCCTTGGTGGAAACTTGGAAACACACGCCTTGGTAGAAAAAGTAAAGAGAAATAAATTCATCCTATGGTGAAAACCACTCCCTTGTGGCACCTTGGATAAGTACCGTGATGAAAACCTAGAATCAGGCATCATGTGTAGTTCTTCTACATATTTCATCCATTCCATCTTCTCTCTTTGATCTTGACAATGTTGACCTATACACAAAAATTTGGCTATCTTGTGAGCTATCTTACGATGATCTTGCTTTCATTCCCTTCCTGTTTAGCCTTCATATTTATTTTCCTCCATTCATTCTAGCCTATCTCTATCCTTTTCCCCTTGGGTCTTGATCTAACAAAAAAGGAAAAAAAAAGAGTAAAACACGATGCTATGAAGCCTCTTGACATATCTACTCCTTTGGACTGCATCCTTTCCTTCTTCTGCATTACACTTTTGTGACCTATCCTATGCTGGCCTTTCATTGCTTGTCCAAATGAGCTTTACATGACAATCTTCCCCTAGCTTGGGTACTCTTGAGGAGTTTGACCTTGAGGATTTCTTCCCTCTGTTCACCTTCATTCTCCTTTCCTCCATCTCATTCACCAGCTTGCTCATCCATCTTGTCCCTCACCTTGCCATATTTTGGAACTACACGATGTGATCTTGCTCATGAGTTTGATACCTATTTTGTCTGCGGGCATCCTTTGTATATATTTTATTGATCTTGAAAAAATTCCAAAAAAATTCATATATGATGCTGAACAAATTCTAAAAATTAGGAAATGTCCTAAAAAAAGAGCATCCTAGTGAAAACCTAGCAATAGGCGCTTTGATGTATCTCAAAAAAAAAATTATATATTCTAAAAATACAAAAAAATACAAAAATTCAAAAATTCAAAAAAGAAAAAGAAAAAGTGCCTTGGTGAAAACTTGGAAACAGGCACCTTGGTAGCAAATCTTGCAAAAAAAATTACAAAAAAATCCAAGTGGTGAAAACCTAGAAATGGGTGCTACTTGAGGCCTTTGCACCCTTGTTTCTTAGCATGCATCCTCAATGCTTAGCCTTTCTCCATCATGCTTTGTCGTTGTTGCCTTGGTTTGGAATTGGTCTTTGTCTTTGTCTAGGGGGCGTCACTGTGTTAGCTTTGTTCTCTTGGATATGCTTGTCTTTAGGACACCTCGCAAATGGTGTTTTTCAACACCAACCCAACTATGTTTCTCAACACAACCCTTGACATCGAGTGTTTTTCAACACTTATCAGTTTGGTCTTATCCAGTTTGGTCATGTGATCTTACCTGCTTGCAAACATTCGATCCTTATCCTCGGAACTCAGTATCAGTTTACACACTAAAATTTTTTAAACACAACACTTAATGCTTGAGATATGCCATGATCTTTTCTTTGTGTGCTGATTAATATTGATTTTCGTTGAGTGTCCTTGTCTAACAAGTCTCTCTGTGATGCATAGCTAGAGGACTTGGGGCATGAGGCATTTTTTTATTTGCTTTCTACTTGTGGGTGTTGTCTTGAACCTCTTTAGTGTCTCTTATTGTCTTGTTGTCTTGAACCTCTTTAGTGTCCTTGTTGTCTCTTGTTTGATTTTTTTGTATTTTTTGAATGGGCGCCAAAAATGTGTGATAGAAAATGGTCACACTTCTATGAATCTTTGCATCCAAGGATACTCAATAATGAGCTCTTGAATATTGATTCACAACTCTCTATCTGTGGAGTGCATAAATTTTTATGAGGCCCTCAGATTGACTGAGTTGAACCCATGCAAGTATACCACAGAATGAGAGATTCAAGGATGAGAAGCAAGAATGCTAATTTCCATTGAATCGTCAAGTTCTTGCATGCAAATGAAATTAATCTATATGATTGCAATGCAAGAAAATAAACTACTTTATTGAAATGGAGATTAAGCTAAAACAATGAAATAAATTAAACTAAAATGCTATGAATATTAATCTATATGTAACTATGCAAGCTAAAACAATGATCTCCAAAGCTCCAATGTCACCAAGAAAACCTGCAGCATAACAATGGTATGAAAATTCTAGATTTTTTTTTGAGAAGGAGAGGGCTCCTTATATAAGAAATTGTGGAAGATATTGCATCTCCAAGTTCAATGTGAGATTAATGTAAAAAGAGGAAAGAAATCTGATTTTTAGAAAGTATGGAGAGAAAAAGAAATCTCTTTATTTTATTTATTTTTATTTCATTTATTTCCTTTTTCATCACAAAAGATCTTTTGAGAGGATTTTATTTATTTTAAAAGAATAATATCTCTTGTAATAAAATAAAATAAGATTATATAATTTAAAGATGAATATTAATTAAATTAAATAAAATCATTTAATTAAAAAGGGATTTTAATTAAATAACATTATTTCATTTAAGGAATATTAATTTCAATTAAATAACATTATTTTATTTATTTAAAAAGGGATTTATTTTTTTTAATTAAATAAAATTTAATGAAATATTCAAACCTTAGGGAGAATTGAAATAATTGAAATAATTATGATTTGATCAAAAAGATTGATTTGAATATATGGCAATCATTGATTCAGGAATTGATTTTGACAAATTGAATAAATGGGGCCCAAAGTCTAGGTGACCATTTTAGGGTGCATACATTTGCCCCTCTTTGACTAATGTGAGGTCGACTCAGGATCACATGTAGTCAAAGAATGGAATTGAAGTGTG
Organism: Chamaecyparis obtusa; assembly: GCA_027943335.1. NCBI lineage: Eukaryota > Viridiplantae > Streptophyta > Pinopsida > Cupressales > Cupressaceae > Chamaecyparis > Chamaecyparis obtusa. The sequence continues at coordinate 827,736 of BSBK01005014.1, forward strand.
AGATCGATTTGGGATCACAAAACAACCCAGATGTGTGTTTGACGAATGAGAAAACATCAAGACATAGATAAGTAGACTAAAAAAGACAAGGCCAACACCTGTGAATAGGTAATTATCAAGTCTCAAATAAGAGATAAGAATCTCAAGCAAGGTTGCCCCAAGAGAAGCAATCGATAAATTTGATAAAGCTGAATCAAGCATTGAAGTTTGGTAGGTATTGCCCCCTCGTGATCGAAATCGAAATGAGATAGAGGAGAAACAGTAAATTGATAAATTTGATCAAATCAAACTAAATATAAGGTTCTTGATGTAAGATGAAAGATATAAGAATCACAAAACCAAGGTAGCTTACCAAGAAAGATTATGCCCCAACATTGAATTAGAAGAAAAGAAGTGGGGTGAAAGCGAATGGAAGATAGAAGTTTGGAAGAAATGGAAAGAAATGGAGAGAAGAAAGAGAATTTGCCTCAAGAAAAAAGATGTCCCAAAATCAATCAATTGTTTAAGATAGGGAATTTCAATTCAGATCATGAAAGAAGATAAGGAAATCCAGATCAAAATGTGACCACAGTTGACTAAAAGTCCACAAGAAAGATGAAGGAAACCCTCTCAAACTCATAATGCAGCCTAAAAATGCAAATTTAACATGAAGTCTAAATAATGCAAGCTACATGAAAATGCAAAGGTGTACTTGCAATAGGGTAACATAGGATTTTTGTGTTCATCATTCATTAGAGAATGTAAAAGAACTTATTTTCATCATAGGGCCATTATTACCAGGCATCAAACGATCACACAATCATCACTCGTCACAAATGAAACTATGAAGATATGAATGTGATTGATATCAGATTGGAATGTGGAAAGATTCTAACATGAGCATCAAAGACATAAAGGTCAAGATGACTACAATGTTAGCTTGCCCAATTTAATGTAGCAAAACCATGCTCGCATCAAGGCATAAATGCCAGGATGACCATGAGAATGGTTGTGCAAAAAAAAACAATCAAGGATGATGCCTTAAACCTCCTAAGTGTGTCAAGGAGACAACAAGAGACATTGAAGAGGTTCAAGACAACACCCACAAGCAGAAATAAAATAAAAACATGCCCCATGCCCCAAGTGTTCTAGCTATGCATCATGGAGAGACTTATTAGACAGGGACACTCAATGAAAATCAATAACAGTCAGCACACAAAAAAAATCATGACATAGCTCAAGCATTAAGTGTTGTGTTTAAAAATTTTAATTGTGTAAAATGATACTGAGTTTCGAGGATAAGGATCGAATGCATGCAAGTAGGTAAGATCACATTACCAAACTGATAAGTGTTGAAAAATACTTGATGTCATGGGTTGTGTTGAAAAACACAGTTGGGTTGGTGTTGAAAAACACCATTTGCAAGGTGTCCTAAAGACAAGCATATCTAAGAGACCAAAGCTAACACAATGATGCCCCCTAGACAAAGACAAAGACCAATTCCAAACCAAGGCAACAAGGACAAGGCATGATGGAGAAAGGCTAAGTGTCGAGGATGCATGCTAAGAAATAGGGGTGTGAAGGCCTCAAGTAGCACCCATTTCCAAGTTTTCACCACTTGGAAGAATTTTTTCAAGACTTTTTATAATTTTTTTGTATTTTTTGCTACCAAGGTGCCTGTTTCCAGGTTTTCACTAAGACACTTTTTCTATTTTTTATGAATTTTTTGAATTTTTGCAATTTTTGTATTTTTTGTATTTTTTGAATTTTTTGAATAAATCTCCAAGAAGAATCACCGAAACAAGAAGATGCACCAAAGAAAGAAGAACCACCAAAGCAAGAAGAATCATCCAAAGGCATGCAAAGAGAATTCAAAAGTAGATGTTTTGTTTGTAATACTATTGGTCATATGAAGAGAGATTGTATAGGTAAACAATTCAAACTTTTTGATGGTTATTGTTATAATTGTCATGGTTTTGGACATAGAGCTATTGAATGTAGAAGATATAAAGTTATTGAGAATAATTACAATAGAAGAATGCCTAGGAATACTAACAATGTAGATCAGAGATCAACTAAAGACATGAAAAGAGGAAATGAGATAGTATGTTTTAGATGCAACAAAATTGGACATATTGATAGAAATTGTAGGACACAAATCAATAAGAAAATACCTAGATATGGAACCAATGGAATCACTTGTCAGATATGTAACAAGATTGGACACTCAACAAGATTTTTCAGAATGAACAATGGAGGTTATCATCATAACCCTAACCCTAGAAACTATGCAAGAAGGAATGAAAATGCAGGAAACAAAGAGAAAGGTTGTTGTAGCAATGAAGATGAAGTAAAATTTGTTAAAGGCACAGATCAAGGAGGTATATTCAACATTGAAGGTAATCAGGAAGGTAATGTATCTGATGGTAAGAATGATTCTTTACCTAACCCTTCTTTAAGCACTTAAATTATGATATTTTTTATAGTTTAGGAACTTAGAATTAGTGTAGAGTTAGATTTTGAATGAGTTAAGTTTTGCATAGTTAGATGAAGGTTTGTTATGTTATACTGATGCTATGGTTAAGTGTGCAAAAAGAAATATTATGTTTTGCGAGGTCGCAAAAAGATTTATGGTTGCAAGTTTACAGAATCAACTTTTTGGCATTTTGGCCGCAAAATTATTGAATGCGATGTCAGATCGAGTAAATGCTAAGTGTTAAAAGATTGAAATCAAAGTTATTATGAATATCAAGTGATTAGAAGTGATTTGGAAGTGAAGAAAGAAGTTTGGAAGTGATTTGCAAAAGTTTGAAGTGTCGATCTAGCAAAAACCCTAATTTTTGTGAATTTAAGGTATTTATTTGACTACGATCTTGATCAGCTTAAGTAATTAGATATAATCATGGATGTGTCATTGATTCACAACATTAAGGATAAGAACAGACCTAGAAATAAGAAAGATCTAGTTGAACCCTCAGAAAGAGATGCTAGTTTAGCCTTATCAGCCGCACTAGATGGAGTTCTTCATTTAGAGAATGTTCAAAGTTATCTTGGATGCAAGTATGAAACCCTAAGGGAGTATGATTTTGATGGTGAATATAATAAGTTATACAACTTAGATATGTCACTAAAACAAGGTTATGAACATCTAGAAAATAATGAAATCATTGAGTACTCTATGAAATATGAATTTGATGATGAGGAGTGTACTAAGATCATTTTGAGTAGGATACATAATGGTAAATTTTAGTTAGAGGAAAGAGTTATAGACATAACTACAGACCTAATTCATGATGTGACTGGATTATCAAAAGTTGGTGCAATTCCACTGAATGCGAAAAATATGAGAAAGATTGTGATTGAAAACACCAATTCAATATACAATGGCAGAGGTATAGTCATTAGTAAGATTAAGAAAGATGATGTAAAATACTTGTGTAAGATTTTGACAACAAAGTTCTATGGAAGCTCTAGAGAAGATGATATGCCAGCAGGTATGGTATACATTGCTTATTTGATGTGTGTGGAGAAGAAGCCTATGGATTTGTGTGAAATTCTGAGAATACAGTTGTTTGAGAATTTGGAGAAGATAAAGAAAGCTAAAGACACTCACTTTAGATTTTCCTCGTTCGTTACTTACATGTTCTTCCACTTTTTAAGAAGATTTCCTTACACTATTGAATGGAATGATGGTGAGAATACTATGGCAAGAATCAATAAAGTCTACATGAAACATCTTATTGAGAAGGTTAATGATAGTGTAAAGTTAGTATTGAAAACTTTTCAGAACATTGTGGTAAATAGATCAAGAACTCCTCCATCCCTAGTTGAGAAATACAAAGATGATATATGTTTTATGGTTGATATTGATTTCACCTACATTGAGGCAGTAGAACCTAGACATGAATTCATAGACCCTCTTGGCTATGAAATCTCTGAAGTTGAAATAGAAGGTTATGTTAGTAGATTGTTGAAAAGTAAAATTGATGCTCATGGAAATAGATTTGGAACATATGATGAAAACTTTGGTTCAAAAATGTCACTTAAGGAAGAGAAACAATCAAAGAAGAGAGTGGAGTCTACAATTAAGAAAATTCTAAAAGAATCAAGTATGAGTGAGTAGGAATTTGATATTGCAAAGAAGACTATAGAAGCAATAAGGCAAAGTGAGATATTATCAGTCCCACCTTTGTCATCTAGTGCAGAACCTATTCAAGTAAAGGTAAAGGTTGAAGAACCTGAGAAGGAACAAGGAATTAGTCAGTAAGAGAAACCCTTTTCTTCAGTATCAAGCAAAAGAATGAAGGCAAGTGCTTCAGGACTAGGTAAAAGATAGAAAATTATTGTTCCACCAGTACCTAGAAGAGTTGCAGTGATTAAAGATGATGAAGTTACAACAAAGAAGAAATCATGGAAACCAAGGATAGAAAGAGTTAATGAAGATATAATGCAGCATGGAGACTTTACCAAAATGAATAAATACTATGATTTATATGGATCCTCTGATAGATTAAATCTTGAGAATGCAATGGTTACACATATGATTTTGTCAAACAAGAAATTTGATACTATTCATGGAAAGATACCAGAAGATTTGTACAACAGACTTGTGAGAAGAAAGATGAGAGCACAAGAAGAAGATACCAAAATGAGAGAGAATGTGGTTAGACAGTTCTGTGAGATAAGACATGATGACCATCTTAAATAGATCCTCAAGCCACTTGGGACCCTATTAAGAACCAAAAGAAGAATTATACAAATAATGGGAGGTCAGTATGAGAAAGTAAAGACTGAAATTGAACAGGTAGTTGTGCAAGTGCTAGCTAACTTGGTAGCAGGAAAAGATAGTAAAGATCAATCAGTTGCAGAACCAATAGAGAAATAGAGTTCAGAACAAGCAAAGGTAGCAGCAGAGGTAGTTGAAGTTGAAGATATTCCCTCTTCTTCCATAAACATTGGCATAGAATCTATGGACATTGAAGGAACTAGAGTTACTTTAGATTCATTTGATGTGATACTCAACATCATGGATAAAATTGTTGACAATTTGGATTTGGGAGAGAAAGAAAAGACTATTGAAATAGAGACTACACATATTGAAGTGCAAATGGAAACAAGGGCCCACACACCTATTGAATCTCAAGAAGACATTAGTCTTACTCCTAAGATTGGAAAGGAGAAAGGAATAGAAACATTGATTGAAGATTTGAGCAAGGAAGTTGATGTTGATGATCAATTAGGGTTGATCACCTCTTTAAACAAAATTATTGGAAAGAACAAGAAAGTTAAGAATTTGGAAGGTAGTCTAAAAGACTTGACTGAGAAGCTACAAAGTGTCATATCTACAAAAGTCTTTGATTCAGATCCACTTGAAAGAGAAAAGATGGTAATTAAATGTTTTGATGTTGAATTCACTAATTTAATTGATATTGCTAAGGTTAAGGCTCAGGCAGCTTATGAAGCTGAGATGTTGCAGAACATAAGTCAGAATATCAAGAATGACATTGACAGCCTTGATAGACACATTAAGGACTTAAGGAAACATCTTGAGACTGGAAAGTGTTTGTACATTTAGTGTACAAAGTCTAAAAATATTTTAATTAAAGAAGAAAAGAAGATAAAAGAGAAGCAAGATGAGATTGCAGTAGAAACAAACTCTTTGGCCAGCCTAAACATAAAGATCAGAAGAGTTGAGAATAAGATCAAAAAATTATGTGATCAAATAAGGACTTTAAATGATGAGAAAAATAAGAAATCTATCAGAATAAACATCTTGAGAGAGCATGTATCAATCAAGTTGACCATAATCGAAGAGCAGCTAGATGAATGTCTTACTACTAAGATAGCATTTCAAAAATTCAATTTTGAGTCCCTCCAAGCTTGTCAGATTACGGCATACGGATTGAGTACTTTACTCAATGTAGCAGAATCAATAGAGAAGGCATGGGAGAAATATTTTGAGACTTGGAAGATAGATTTTGTAGATTGTTTTGCAAGCCTACTGGCTTTGTAATAGGACAGTAAGGTAAAAAGTTTTGACACAAATTTTGTATATCCGTTTCCACCCTTTATTTTGTCATTGTTGTCAAAGGGGGAGAGATACTTAGAAAATTGTCTATATATGATAAGGAAGGATACTCATAGGGGGAGTTCTATGGATTATTATGAAGTGTTATAGATTATGTATATATTTTGAGGAGATATAAGGATAGTATACCTATTTTATACTATGGCCACATTTTTGATGCAATTTTGAGATTTTGACTTGTACACTTCGCCAATTTTCTCATATGTTGCCACCAATGACAAAGGGGGAGATTTTTGGAAATTTGGTTGAGGTATGTACATGAATGTTGTCATTAGGGAAACATATGTTCCCTATGAAGAGTGCATAAGCTAGAAAGTAAGTATGGAAGATCGCAGACTAAAATTGTCTAAGTATGAAATAGTGTTTTTGTCAGAGCACCCGATACAGTTTGTTTTGGTGACATTCACTGGAGCATGATCAAAGTTTGTGCAGTTGAACATAGACTCTATGGTGTCCAAGGATACCCCATCTTAGTGCACAAAAGAGTATGGACAATACAGACAAAGTTATGACTGTTTTACCGATGATAGAGTAAGCCGACATTGTAGTTTTGAAGACAGAACTAGTAAATGAATTAAGGGATTATTTTGCTTGTCAAAATAATGACTTAATATTATAAAGAGATAAAATCCTAGATGTTTACTCTTGGATAAAGATACACAACTTGAAAAGAGAAAGATATTATGTTTGTATCTTGTATAAATGAAGATGTACTGAACATACTTGAAATGTAACATGTAATATATGTAAATTGTGATAGCAGTGAAAGTTGTTGATGCGAAGTTGTATGCAGTACCATATTGTAATCAATAAACATTTGTATTACTTGTTTGGGCAGTGAGCTCATCTGATAATCAAGTTTTGTATCTACAACTCCTAACAGGGTTGAGGCTGCTAATAAGGCCTATAGTCCCTTAACCAAGACTGATACACTATATGATTGTAACAGGCTCCTAATAGGGTCAACATCCTTAAACGGATATCTTTTGATTAGTGGATCTTTGTGGGTACCATCCCCACTGGGGCTTTCCCTTGGCTAGGGTTTCCTCCAGAACATATCATGTGTTATGACTTCTTTACATTTATTTTTATGTATGCTATTTAGTTTCTTATGCTTTGCATGCATTAAAGTAATCTGTTATATCCATAAGTGGGCAAAAGTAAAAGTTTGTGAAATACTGATTCACCCCCCCTCTCAGTATTTCCTATTTCTAACATAGTGAGCTTAGGTCAAGTGCATAGTTGCCAACCAATTCACTTAATCTCTTCTTCAAGTACATTTCCTCTGCAACTAGGGATGCATATTCTTCCAAGCTAGAGAAATTTCTTTTGAATTATGAAATGACTGCACTTAAATCATCAACAGATTGTACCTTGGATACTTTCTTGTCTATAGGTAACAAACTGTTCGGTATGTTTACTGACTCTACAAGGAGAGGATTCCTCATCACTTATTTTTCCTTGGCCTTCTCCATGGCTAAGATGTTGAACTTAATCAGGTCTTCTTCTCTCCATGAATCCAAACTAGTTGTGTCAGGTGTCAAACTTGACAACAATGCTACTGAGGGAGTGCTATTCATCACTTCTTATTTTACCTTGATTGTTTCATCTTTTTTCTCACTTATTTTTACCTCTTCTTTCTCATTTGTTATATCTTCAATCAATATTTCTTCTTGATGAGTAGGAGTGTTACTACATAAGATTTCTATGTCTTGAGTGCTTACAAATGCCTATTCAAACTTATCAAATTCAGTGTCAGTGGCTGTCATGGCTAACTCTATATTATCAATGATGATGGTGCTATCCTTTAGTGACTCTATCATGGGCACAAACTTATCTCCCTCTATTTGAGTTTCACTATAGGCACTGAATCCTAAGGACCTATCACTAATGCATTAGTGGGCTCTACCACCTTGAATTTTGTTATGGGTACTTGTGCTGTGGGTGTAGTAGCTGGATACATGTGCCTATTCATGAATACTTTCTTGAATGCCTTCTTTATTTCCTTAGCAATAAGATCATAGTTCTTGTTCATAATGTGCAAAGTCCTTGACTTTGTTTAGAGATGTGGCTTCACTAAGTCTAACAACAAAGACTTCTCCTCTAGAGAACATACATGAAGGGTATCATCTAGAATCTTTTCCCTTATCCATAGGTCTTCTTCAATAGCTTGTCTCTTTTGGAATTCTAGGATGTTACACACATTATCAGGAATCATAGTCTTAAGTTCCAAGACTATCTTCTTGAACTTTAGCATGTGTTTGACTATCATACCATGTATCTCAAATTTGTCTATTTCAGTATATTTTTCATAAAACTTCCCTACTTGATAAATTATTCCCTCATCAATTATTCTTGCACTTAGCACACTAAGACTAGGTTTGAAACTTACTTCAGGAGATGCTTGTGAGTTCTTTCTATTCCTTGTGACGCTTGAGGATGGATGACTAGTGCTGATCTCTTTCTTCCTCTTTGGAATTGCCTTATACTTAGGAGGAGTAGTAAGGTCAATGGTTTCCTTGGGTGCAGAAGGAGTAACATTAGTATTACCCAATTATTCACCAAATTTTTCAATCTTCACTTTCTTTAGCTTGGGATCATATGATTCTACCTTTGCTACATCTACGCTCTCTAATTCCAAAGAAATATTTTGTTCCCTTGCTTTGTCTAGGTCTACTTGAGACACTCCATGTATTCTCAATATTTCTGGGGTAACTTTAGCAACCTTTCTTTTTGTTGCTGCGCTGTTTAATACTGCATCAACTTCTCTAGTTTTCTCCTCATAGGTTTTCCATCTTGGCTCATTGGGGTCTTTAGGTACTGGTAATAGAACTTGAGCATAAGCTTGTAAAACTTGTTCATATACTTCATATCCAAGTGGATGAATCCACTTTGTTCTAGGTTCAACTACCTCCATGCATGTTATGTCTGTTTCAACCATAAAATAGATAGTATCCTTATACTTCTCAACTATCTTCTCTGGTATCCTATACCATATCTGCATCTTATCTCTAAATGTCTTCAACTCTAGAGTCATGTAGTACTTCAAAGTGCTCTCAGTACATGCCTTGAGAGATATCTGAGGCACTGTGGGAATGGATTTGTCTAGATACAAATCAGATACTTTTCCAATAATGTGAGAGTACATATAGATGATCAAAGACCCAAATCTAAATATCTTGGTCTTATCATGCTTGATTGCCTTGATGTTGTCAATTAGCTGTGCGCACAAGATTTCACATAGGTTGAACTCTCCATTCTCTTTTACTATTCTTATGGCTGCAAGAATTGTGGCCACAGACACACTGTTCACCCTGCTGGTGTGTGGAAACATGCACCCAAGTATCATAGACATCAATTTGATGTCATCTTGCTCAATAGGGTCAATGGTCATTCCGCACCTATCACTCCTTGACTTGAAATTTTTCTCAACAATCTTCCTCACATATTTTCCCATTGGAAGGATGGCGCCTTTCCTTGAAATCCCTATCATCTCATGAATTAGGTCACTAGTAATTCTGATCGACACTTCATCTATCCAAAATAGGTCATCATGAATTCTGATTAGTAGAATCTTGATCCATTCTGATTCATAGAACTCATATGCCGTAGCATACTCCACTATAGGGTGATTATCCCACCATGCATATTCATCCATGAAGGTTTTGTCTAGTTTTAACATAGTTTCCATGTTCACCCTTAGTTTGTCCAATCCTAATGGTTCTTTCTTATAGTAGATATATGCCCTAATATCCTCAACATGCATAACACCCATAGGCATATGGGAGAATTCCCCTTCTAGGTCATTGAGTGTAGACTTAAATGGATGCATCTTAAACATGTATCTTTTCTTCTCTGCAACATCAAATAATATAGGAGTAGCCATCACTTCTTTGAATATCACTTTCACAAAGGTTTCCAAGAGATTATGAATCGATGCAATGAAGTAGGGTTTCCGCAACTGATCAAATGCACAACAAATGACTTGATGAATCAAACTACAATCCTTTTGAATCAACTCCTAGGACTCTTTTTCTCTTCAATCGCTCTTAATTAAAATGAAATGAGAGATCTTCTAACTTGTGTGTACTTTAAAGTAGAATTTTTTCCATTAATGCTTGTTGCATAAACCAGGCTGTCACTTGGAAATTTCTATCTTTCATTCTGTAAACAATCAGCTAGTGTGCTCTTACACGAAGGTTTCTATAGTCTCCAAAAGCTTAAGTCCAAAGGCAAATACTCAGAGAGTGAGTATACTAGCCACACATGGGTCTAGAGCTAAATTATCTCCCCCTATGAACGTGAGGGTCATTCAACTAGATGTAGAGGGTGCATCCACTGTGGATGCATCCAATACATACTCATCAACCTTATCCATCTTTTCTTCTAACCAAATCATGCTCGCATTCTTTGAGGCTTTCACAAACTTGACTTCTCCTTCAGGATCCAATACTACTTCTTTGGTCATTTTAGGGCTTTCCAAACTTTGTGTCCTTGAGCTACAGAACTTTGAGATGTGTCCAACCTTGTTACAAGAGTGACAGATGATTGGAGGCCTAATATTCCTTAACACATTAACATGAGTCACCATCTTACATTGTTTAGCTAAGTGACCATTATAGTTACATATTCGACATGTACCATTCTAAGAACTTCTTACATTTGATTGATTCTGATTTCTTTGATTATGAGTCCTGTTCTTTTGGCTTGTCTTGCAATTCATATCTCTACAGCCAAATTTATTGCATGAATAACAATAACCATTAAAAGGTCTTACATCTATATAGTTCCTTGCTATGTGTCCATGCTTGTTACATGCATAAGAGGTGTGGTCTATAGGCTTGCGCTCATCTTTAGGTGGTTTACCATTATCTTTGGTTTGATCTTTAATCTTCTTATTATTAGTAGAGTCTTTTTGTGTATTCATTCTTGCTCGCATGTTGTCAATCTGATTTTTTGCTTCATTGAATCCAATGCAGCTAGTATCTACTTTAGCTCTTCTTGCATACAACTAAGATTCTATCAAATCAAAACTGGTGTGTAATTTATCATTGTGATTCTTAGCTCTAAGATTTCCATGTTTGCTTGCCTCAATTCTTCATTTAGTTGTAGGTTCTCTTTGACCTGTTCATCATAGACTTCCTAATTATTAGTCAGCTTATCATCAAATTCTTCAAGTTGTTCTTTTAAGGATTTATTTTCTTCATTCAACTTCTTGACCATTGTCCCTAGATCATTGGTAGAGCATTCTTTCAAATCTTTCCTTATCCTTTTGATGACTAATTGAGCATCACTAAGTTTTTCCCTTAGTTCTTTAGTTTCTCTTTCAAATTTGTCCAAGTCTTCAAGAGAAGCTCCAAGATTCCTTTTCAGATGTTTCATTTCTACTTTGTCCATGATCTCCTCAAGTGGTTAAACTTCTTTGCTGAGGACCAGATTTCTGATACCAATTGTTAGGAATGGGAACACTGAGGGGGGGGGGTGGTGGGTGAATCAGTGTTCACTATATTTTATCTTTTTGCTTAATCTTTAAACTGAACTTAAATGCTTAATTACTTAAATGAAAATCCACATAAACATGAAACATGAAATCAACACATAACACCAATACGATTATGGGGAAACCCAAATAGGTAGAAATCCTGGTGGGAATTGACACCCACTAATATTCTATACTAGTGTTTTATGATCCTTGTTAGAAGATCCTTAACCCTGTTAGGAGTTGTTTTACAATGCATTAAGTACAGTAGACCTTGTCAAGAGTTAGACCCTGTTAGGAGTCTTTTACAATAGTCCCTATTAGGGGAGTGGACATAGTGTCCTAGCACTCACTACTCAAGTGGTGAAGGCTACAACCTTCTGATCTCTGATACACACTATATCTGTTGGATGAACTGTCCCTATGACACTGCTTGTCAATTTAGTTCCTTTGATGCGCTGATGCTTTGACCTCTTTCCAAGCTCTAATAAATCTTATAGACTCTTCACACACTTCTTCTCTACTTATCACAACTCTATATCTTCTTCCACACCAATTACAATGGGCACATCTCATATTTATATGTGCATACAAAATAAACAACTAGGTCGGCCCTTAAACCTATTACATACAATGCTTCCAAATGAATTGGCTCAAGTGTGTTTACAAAAAAACATATATACATGTCAAAAACCTAATTACAATAGGTGCATAGCCTTTACATCATTAGAATATAATCGCAACTCAAAATGATAACAATTGGTTGCTTACTATGTTCTTCACTAGCACACACTGGCTATGTAACTTCAACTATATGTATCTTTCCCATACTTTCATATCTGATCATGTGCTCATAGAATAAGCATGAATATAGTCTAAACAACTTAACATCTAGGGTGGATACCAGAACTCGGTCATACACACATGCGCTGATGCTTCGAGCTTCAAGAACTCTGTACATGATCCAGTCTTCAACACTTAGCTGATTTTTGATCTTCCCATCAAGTGTGCTGACTCCAAACTACTATATGACTTTGTTTCTAGAATGAAAACACTATACTAATTCATATACATCAGTATAGCCAACTTGCCAACAATTCTTCCTATGATAAATACATCTTACATCTTACCGACTCAAAACCATGAGTCATCAACCCTTTGCTCACTTCAAGAAGTAGATGGAGTGTCTTCTTTTTCAACATGAGGAATGTACTGATATCTCCATTCATTGACTACCTCCTCTCTTGGGAAAAAAAATATTATGATTTCAGCCTTCCTAGCAGATAAATGTTCCCACTCACTCTCCATCTATCTAATTTCCTTTTGTATAAAATGAAATCTTGATTTAGCAGTTATTAGCATCTTGATGGTATGGATGAAGAAAAGAGTATTTTCTAAAGTTAAAATACTTGTCATCCTAGTGGAAAAGTCCTCATTCATTATGTTCCCCCACTTGACCAATTCTTTAAGGTCCTCATTTTTTTTGAATACCCTTGGGATTAGTTCATAGCTGGAGAATGTTACTTCTTTCTTGATCAAGTTGGACTTTCTTTCAAAATCATCCAAAATTATTTTGAATTCTACTAGACCTTTTACAAACTTATGCACCAACTTAATTAATGGATTAGGGTCAAATTCACCTTTTGAGAGCATGTAGAAGAGTTTCATGTTTGAGGCCCTTCCTATCTATTTATCCAAAATTGGCCCTAACTCAGCCTTATGATCATTCAAAGATATTAACAGTGCACACAATCTTTTAGCATGGTCAAATAAAATTTTAGGATCCAAATTTTTTGCAAACTACATTACTACTCTTGTGACCTTCTCCTCATACTTCTAGTCTTCCATAAATTTAGCCTTCATATACTCATCTCTTTCTTTGTTCAGTCTCTCTCTAGTCTCCCTCAACCTATCCCTTTACTCAAGTAGTTTATGCTTTTCCCAACTAACTCTTACTTCCATATTTATTTTTAGGAAGGGGGATGGTGGAAATTCAATGATAGAACTAGAGGAAGAAGCCATTATAGGCTGACTAACAATCATCAATCGAGGAGACCTATGACCTTGTGGTCCATTTAATTGTGAGATTAACTTAGCCTTCTCAATCATCTCAACCTTTAGCTCATTATAAGACTTAAGAATAGTCTCAAACTTAATTCTCAATTCTTCCTTTTCAAGGGTGTCCTTTTCTGCCACGTTTAGATTGAACTTGGCTATCTCTAAAATAATATTTGAGGCTTCAATAGTTGAATTCTCACCTACCCTATGTGCTAATAGATTTCTTGAGTACTATAAGGAATGTGCCTCATTCCTATTTTTATTTTCTTCCCTCTTAAGGGACCACATTACTAGAGATGCATGATTGTTAGAATTTAATCTTTACTTGGGGTAATTACATCAATAGGTATCAAACCCAAATGTTTACAATGAATTTGAGATGTTTCTTTTGAAAGAGTCTTCACTAGGATGTCTTTGGCTTGATCATCTTGCATGTCTTCAACTTGTGCTTTGGAGCTTGAATGGTACATAGGACTTTTGGCAAAGTGAATAGCATGTTGAGGGGAGCCCAAATCTTTAAGAGACCATTGAAATTCTTGAGATGTATTTGTACATTCTAAATGTTCATTTCCCATAGAAAATAGAGATGAAGATGGATCAACACTTGAGCCTACAATAAGGCAAAAAACACTAGTAGAGTGCCCATCATTGGGATCACCTAGTGCTGAATTAGTAATACTTTGGAAGAAATCATATTGTGAATCATGGGTCATAGAATCATAAATGGAATCTTCAGTTGCATAAACCAAATTTGTAACATGTTCATCAGAATGTGAATCATGAGTCATAGAATCAGAAATGCAATCATTAGTTTCATAAGACAAATTTGTAGTGTATTCATCATAATATGAAGCATTCTTATGAGAGTTAATATAAGCATCATTATCATTAACCTCCACAAAAATCATAGGATTAGTACTATCATCGGGAATTTCATCTTGAGTAATAAACATATCTTGTAAAGTAACATCAAGAAAGTTAGATTTAATTTCCTCTTCTTGGTCAAACATATCATCAACATGAGAGCAAGGAGAAGTAAATAGATTATTACCATTATCATTATCATCACTACTAGGAGGAAAAAAATCATTAGGAGTATCATTACTATCTTCATGTTCATCATTATCCTTTTGAAGAGTATCAATATTATCCTTAATGTTAGGAGCAGAAACAAAAATATGGTTATCTTTCAAATTAGGAACATAAAGCACATCATGTAATTTACCATTTGGAATAGAAACATTACCAGTTCCTTCATCTTGATAGTAATAATTATCATGCATGGAAAATGCACATGACCTTCATCTTTAGATTTAGACACATTTTAGATATTGCTACTGATGCCAGTTCAAAACTAGCTGCCTCTGCTCCTCAAGCTGACCAAAGTGCTTGGTAGACTAAAAATGAGGAAGCACTTGGTTTAATAGGGATTTCCTTAAGTCCTAAATTGTATGTCTTAATTTCTACTTATATAGAAGCCCATCAGGCTTGGGACATCCTAAAAAATACCTATGACAGTGCAAATGAGACTCAAAAAATCTAGCTTCGAGATGAACTTGAAGACCTCAGGTATACCTATTTCAACTCTGTTGATGATTTCTTTCTCAAGTTTGATTCCATTAAAGTTTTATTAACTATTTTACAAGTTCCTCTTTCTGATTTAAGAATAATCCACATAATTATTTGTAAATGCTTGCCTAGATAGTTCCAACAGTTTATTACAAATATTTACTCTCAATTAGCTATTCCTTCTTTAGCATCTCAAATAACTTATGTTATCTTTCAAAATATGTTGCATCAAGAGGAAGCTAAATTAATTCAGTTTGGCATACTTAAAACTCATGAACATGCATATGTCTCTCAAAGTCACAATAACAATAGATCTTCCAACACTAATCAAAATCACCAAAACTATCAATGATCTAACAATACTAATAATTCAAATAATAACTCAGGCCAACAATGTAATGACCATTACAATTCTAGGCCTTCCAATAACTATCATAGTAATAATTAGTCAAATAGGCCTCATTGCACATATTGTCGTAAAGATGGTCACTTAATTCATAACTATTTTAAGAAACAAAAAGATGATCAACGTAATTCTCAAAATTACTCAAATGGAAAACCTAATGGAAATCGATCTCATTCTGCTTTTACTATCTATTTTAATTCTTCTAAACCACCTAAATGGATTATTGATAGTAATGCATCTCAACATGTTCAATCCCATAAGGAAGTCTTTGATTCTTTGCAACCTGATTCTATGAATATTCTTGTTTCTTTAGCTGATAATTATTGCTATCAAGATGAATGAACTGGTAATGTTTCTATTCCAAATGGTAAATTACATGATGTGCTTTATGTTCCTGATTTGAAAGATAACCATCTTTTTTTTTTCTGCTCCTAACATTAAGGATAATACTGATACTCTTCAAAATTATAATGATGAACATGAAGATAGTAATGATACTCCTAATGATTTTGTTCCTCCTAGAAGTGATGATAATGATAATGGTAATAATCTGTTTACTCCTCCTTGCTCTCATGTTGATGATATGTTTCACCAAGAAGAGGAAATTATATCTAACTTTCTTGATGTTACTTTACAAGATATGTTTATTACTCAAGATGAAATTCCTGATGATAGTACTAATCCTATGACTGTTGTGGAGGTTAATGATAATGATGCTTATATTAACTCTCATATCAATGCTTCATATTGTGATGAATACACTACATATTTGTTTTCTGATTCTATGACTCATGATTCACATTTTGATGAACATGTTACAAATTTGGTTTATGCAACTGAAGATTGCATTTATGATTCTATGACCCATGATTCACAATATGATTTTTTCCAAAGTGTTACTAATTCAACACTAGGTGATCCCAATGATGGGCACTTTACTAATGTTTTTTGCCTTATTGCAAGCTCAAGTGTTGATCCATCTTCATCTCTATTTTCTATGGGAAATGAACATTTAGAATGTACAAATACATCTCAAGAATTTCAATGGTCTCTTATAGATTTGGGCTCCCCTCAACATGCTATTCACTTTGCCAAAAATCCTATATACCATTCAAGCTCTAAAGCACAAGTTGAAGACATGTAAGATGATCAAGCCAAAGACATCCTAGTGAAGACTCTTTCAAAAGAAACATCTCAAATTCATTGTAAACATTTGGGTTTGATACCTATTCATGTAATTACCCCAAGTAAAGATTAAAGGGGGGTGTTAGAATTTAATCTTTCCTTGGTATATTTATGTATTTAAAGGATAAACCAAGGTATCCTATTGTATTAGTCCTCTAGTCCAAGTGGGAGGACATGTCACATATTTGTAAATCCTTTATTAAGGAAAATAGATATTCCTCCTTATGAGGAATCTTACACTTTTCTCACACACTAGTGAAATGTGGCATACATAGAAATGGGAGTTACAATGTATCTCCTTTCTCACATCTCTATTAAGAGATGGTTCTCCTTCTCTCAACTTATGAGATTTCTCTTCTTGATTATCATTGTATGAGCTTTTCTCTCACTCTCACTCTCTCTCATTCTTAGGCATTTGTTGCCACTTTAATTAATATCACAGGGTTTTTTTATGCTTTTCCCCCTTCAAAATCTTGTCGCCTTTGTTGCTCAGTTTTGTTGAATGCTCCTACTTTTGCTTTAATTCATTGTAAATCTTCTTATTCCTGAGCTCATTGATTAAACAAGTTCCTATTTCTCTCTATATTTTGTTATTATTTTAACAATGATCATCTGAGAAGACCACACCCCTAGTTGCTTATTGTGCTTGTTCTGTAGTGGAATGAATAGTAGTTTTACTTTTCCTTAGTGCATAAAAAACTATTGGATCTACAATATCCCATTCAAGGAGAATCAATACTCTGGCAGTATGCACTAAGGCACTGCCTTCATCTCATCTAGGGTTATGTTATCAAAAAATTTCATCATTTCCCCCTTAGTTTCATTTTCAATTTTTGTTACATCCTTATCAGGTAATTCTTCTTTCTTTTTTTCACAAATCTCTATGAACTGATTAATATGCATTCTCCACAAGAATTGAAGAAATGCCCTAGTTTTGACAAAATTGTCATCAGAGAGGAAACTATCACTGGCCTGCTTTAGGATTGGATCTAATTGCTTACATGTAAACTTTTCCATAGTAAGACCCATTTCAACTTTCTTAGGTGCCTCTAGCATCCCTTCCTGTATCTCTTCATTGGAAACAAAAATCTTTCCCTCATTTCTCATCTATACCAGTTGCTGGGAAACTCCTTGTTCATCTAACTGCAATGGGTATTGAGATGGAGAATAAATCTCTTGCTCAGGTTGAGCCACTTCTTCTTGTCTTTGCCTCTTTGGAGAGGGTTTTTCTTCAATAGGATCATCCATAGGTCTCTTCCCTTTTGAAGTGGATGGAATAGGTCTATCTTTATGCTGCACTGGTAGAAGAACATTGTACCCCTTTCTTTCTTGAATAGTGCATGTCTCCTCAGGGAAAAACTTTGCATATCTAGGATAATTTAGGATTATCCTTTCTTTCTATGGATTAGATTGGATCAAAACATTCTTCTTCTCATTCACAACCTACATAATTCCCTCAAAATGTTCCATCAGGGTCTCAATTTTTCTTGCCCAAGGCTGGAATTCCTTTATTGGGTCATACTTCTTATCAAAGATCTGGATGAAGTCTACAGTCTTCTTGTAAATTATCCATTTTTCCTTCTTAATCTCTTGAGTTTGGAGGTCAAACTCATTTGTAACTATGTACTTAGTAAAATTGAATTGGTGCTCCATAGTGACACACCTTGTCTTCTCTTTAAATATTCCAGATATAAAACCTTCATTATCAGCACACCTTACCATAGTAGTAGCCATCTTGTAAGGTTGAATAACCTTATTCAAATGTACCCAACCACCTTTGACAATGATAATTTGGTGGGCTATTGTAATACTAGGGAAAAGAGTTCCCCTTCCTTTGTTTGTCAGGGCTACTTCCTGCAAATCACCTATCTACCTCAAAATATCTACATACCCCACTTTCAAGGGGACTTGATATGGTAGAATATAAGGAGGTTTCTTTCTTCCATACACTCTAAAAATTGTTGATACCGAGTACAAAATTATGTTACCAAAGTTGTGGACTATAGTTATATCCTTGCAATATTCCTTTTGTCTAATTAATCTCAATAATTCCATAGGAATTTGAGGGTTTTCTTGGAATAATAAGGATCTCAACCTTGAAGAAAAATTCCTATCAAACATGACATAACTAGAATTAGTCCTATCCCATGACAATTCTATAGTCCATAACTAGACTGGTAGAACCTCACCCTTCTTTTCTCTGACTAACTCCATTGTCTGGCTGAAGAAGTTGACACCATTGTGCAAAAACATATGCATTAACATTGAATACCATCCAAATGGTTTGTCTACCTTCATGTTATTTATCCCTATTAGACCCTGGTGAATCAAGTCAACACTGTAAGGAGAAAAATAAAAAATTAGTGCTAGGTGGGGATGTAAAATTTGCATCATCATGAACATGAAAGGGACAGGCATGTGTGTGGCCTCATCTTGACCCAAAATATATGTTAAATATTTATAAATGCCTAATGCCCTTAAACTAAAAAGATCCAATTGAAAAGGCTCTGGTGTACTTGAACTAACCATACACAGGGTTCCAACCTTGGCAAAGAAATCCCTCAAAGGACCAAACCTAAAATATTCTCTCTAAGCCTTATAAATCTTGTTGAATTCATCAAAATCAATCTTTTCTAGACCAACAGAAGGGTCATTCAATGAAAACACTTGTCTAATCTCATCCCCTGTGATACTTATTAAAAAGTTTCCATTTATATCTCTGACAACCCTTTCCACTGGATCATATCATCTAGCAATTTGAATAAGGAGGTCAAGATCCATGAAAATACTAGGCACAATAAGCTTCCCTACATCAAACTGCCAGATATTGCTAAGAGGAGCACATGTATTTCTTTGAGAATAAGAAGCTTTGAATAATATTAACCCAATATATTTCTCCCCAACCCTAGCATCTCTCATCCACATTCCTCTATCAAATAGTCCATCATCAATAAAATCTCTAGGGTTCTTAGGTACTAACTCTTTCATTCAAGATTTCTCAACTTCTGAGTGAGGGAGTAGTTGGAGTAGGTCTTCATAAACTCCTCCCTCCTTATAATCTATCTTCCTTGTGAGGTCTCTCTTTGGTGCCATCTTAATAACTAGGGTTTCAGAAAAGAATGTAGCAACTAGATAAAATCACCCTAATCCATGAAGGAAACTTCAAACTACCTATAGAAAGATCAGAGAAAGTAAAAACTCTAAGAAATTTGGCTCAAAAAACCTACCATTTACTAGAAAACCTTCACAGATCATGCTTGCAAAGAGAGGAATTTCACCTGAGAGAAAAGAAGACAATGTGTCATTCGTAATGATCAAATATTTCCTTATAATCTTTGCCATTCCATCACAGCCAACTTGCACGAAACCAATTAAGTCACCATTACTAAAATTGGTGGCTTACAATATTCACAAGACGTGACAAGGCTTCAAATTTTCAAAATTTAAATCTATGTTGTTGATCTCTTCCTTCTTGGTGCATCAGACAGTTCTCAAAAAATCCAATCAACAAAAGTGAACCTTTTCTTTAAGTATAGTTCTCGACCAATGAAAACATTTCTTTTTTTTCCATGTGCAAAATTCCATGTCCCTTTAAAACTTACTCAGCTGGACAGGTGTCAACTCGTCACAGCCTCGCAAATAATAACCGATGAGAATCTCTCAATCAAGGCTCAACACCTATCGTTGATCTTTCCCAGATGTGTCAGTCCTTTATCTCTTCTGAAAACCAACGACCCCACTTTAGAAAGAGACATGTGGTAGCTTCTAAGAACTTTTGACCCATTGGTAGGTGACATCACCCTAGACACATGTCACTATGTCGCATCCCCACAAACATGAAACTATTAGTAGAGTCAGGCTAAGGAAAAATGACCAGTATTGATCATATCTCGTCAAGTGGTCCTCATTTAAAGATAAAACTTGGCCCCACTTTAGTTTTCATTGGTCCTTCTTTCAATAGTATGGTTGTCGTAGTTCTGTAAAGGTTAATATATGTGCATCTTAGGATAACGGTGATGAAACGAATGCAGATTTTGATCGGGTTTTAACTAACCATGTATCTTATGAAATTGGGCCTATATTGACACATGTCACCTAGTCATAGCCCCACAAAGGTAAAAATTCTGACAACAAGAGGGCTTGCAGGGTAGCGATAACCATAGGATCTAAATAGATCTAACGGCTGGGATTTATCACAAGGAAAGCTAAAGTTTTAAAAAAAAATTTTAAAGGAAAATAGACCCCTCTTTAGTTCTAACCACTAACACATAGTTTCACAACTTAAGACATTTAAAAGGGCACATGCATTTATTGAAATGATGAAATAAAAGGAGACCTAGGAAAATAGGGTTTAATAAGTTTTTTGCTTGGCTAGGTCAATCTGGAAAAGGGTTTCTTCAAAATTTAGAAGGGTAAGGGCCAAAAAAACTTTTAACAGTACCAACAAAAAGAACAACCTATCATCCAAGAAATATGTGAAATTAGAAGACCCAAGGATAAAGGTAAACAAAAGGTTATTGGAATCACAATCAATGAGCCTATTAATGAAAAAAGTCCCACACACCATATATCAAGATTAGATGTTGATCTTGACAAGGCCAAAAGAGAAAAGGAAATATTGGCCAAGGAACTTCAAAAGGCATAATTGGAGGCCATCTCTATAGAAATGAAAAAGAAAATTGAATTTCTTAAATAATCTTTAGGACCTTCAAGTGTTGTTGCTTCTTCCCTAACACATGGTGGAAATCTTGGGAACACAGCAAAGCAAGAAACTATTATCCCACAACCCGTTGGTGCTAAAGATTCTGCCACTTTAAACACAAAGGTTGATGACCTACAACTGATTAAATATCTAGATGAACTAAAGAAACAATGATTAGAGATCACTAAGCTATTAAAGTGATATGTAAGATGATTAAATCAGTCAATATGTTGTCATTGATGTCAACTAGTTTTGACTATACTTATCATGATAGTTACAAACATCTAAATATCTGTAGAAGGAAGAAAAGGTGAAGAAATGAGATATCTACATAAGGAAAAGATGGATATGATAGATAAGGATAATGTATACATTGGGTAACTTATTGAAGAGTCTATGGCTTTATATTGTTGACTTGAGCATGTTACACTAATCTATTATGAAGAAGATATTTGAATTGCACAAGTTAATGTGGTCGGTAATTGAAGACTTTTGTATACACCAAGCCAGTGCAGTATAGATCAAGTGAAAGTAACAACCGAGTTAGTTATCACCAAAGTATTCTATATTAGCCGAGTATGGATGAAATCATTAAATGCTAAGAATAAACCAATTGAAATTGATGAGCTTGAAATTGTTATGACTTTGAGGTAAAGGATGAAGTTAGTTATAAGATCCATGGCTGACATAATTCAAAGATGATCTAAATGATGAGATTGAAATGTGTTATGGACACATCTACTAAGGAAGGTTTAAATGACAAAATGGATGAAGGAGATTAAGAGGAAAAATCCAATGGCTGATATGAAAATGGTTTACTTGTCTATTTAAGAGACACGAGTTTCATTGTTGAAACATGCCAAATAAAAATATAGACTATAAAAGATTTCGTGTGAAGACTTTATTCATGCATTCCTGATCAAACTGGTTACAAACATAACTGAGCTCCAGGCATAACCAAGCGTCAGAGATATATACACCAAGTAAAATAAGTTGGGGAAATATTGAGGAAGTGAATTATTTAATGATCAAATGAGTTTTATGAGCATATTATAGATTTGAATATTTGTAATTGAGTTGTATTTGAATCAAATCAAAACTGTACCAGTTGAACCATTGATTCAACAAAATCTCTTAACCGAGTGGACTTAACATCCTTATTATATTTCCATATGACATTCATCGAATGTTAATTGTTATCTTGTTGACTCCATAGTGAATGATGGTCAAGATTTAACTATTAGTGATAAATCCTCTAACCGGCTTACACCTAACAATGGGTATTGTAACCTTTAATAGGGTTGGCTCCTAACTGAGCTCACTTAAGAAGAGTGAAATATTTTGGGTTACCGGTCCTAGGTGGTTTTTCCCTTAGTAGGGTTTCCATGTTAAATCATTGTGTTAGACGTTGTTTGTTATGATTTTTTTTCTATCATACTTTACATACTACATAGTTGATTTAATCAGTAATCAAAGTTTGGATACTTACTAGTATTCAGAAAATAAATAGATAGATTGATATTTTATCTTACCGAGTTTCATAAATTGTTGAAATAGTTTTGAAAATTACATATGAGGGTTTGGGACTATACGATAACTAATTTAACTGATTCACCTCCCCTTCTTAGTTATTTTAACAATTGGTATCAGAGCATATTAGTTGGTTGGAGGAAAGTTTCAAGGACTTAATAAAAAGATCACAAGATGTACAAGAGGGAAATACCTAAGCTTAACAAAGACAACTTCACCACATGGAAAAGCAGGATAAGGCTACGCATATCTAGAATTGGAGAATCTTCTATCACTCTACTAGACAATGGCTACATACAACTAAATATTGGATCTTTGACATTTGATCAATTGAGAGATAGACATGAGCACAATATAAATATGATAGAGATTGATACTGCTCTAAGTGATGCTGAATTTGAAGATTTCAAAACATGGACTACAATGAAACAAATATGGGATAAACTTGCACTAGTTCATGGCAGTGATATAAATGTAATGAGAGCCAGAGCTAAAAGCTTAAGAGGCAAATTTGATTACATGAAGATGAAGGAAGGTGAGAACATCACACAATGCTCTAACTGAATCAAAGAGGTAGTCAATGCTATCCAAGGAGTGAGACATATTATTTCTAAAGATATTATTCTAAGTAAGATAATAATAACCTTGGTTCCTATGTATGCAATTAGAATATCTGCAATTCATGAAATGAGGTCTACACCTAGCAGTACCCTTACACTTGATAGTTTGATTGGAAAGCTAACTAATTTTGAGCTGAATAATTATGACAATAGTGTTGTACCGAGTATTGAGTTTTATTTTATGTGATCCCTAAATATTGGTAAATCTAGCAGTAAGGATAACATAAAGAATGAAATTTGTAGTGATAGTGAAGATGAGCTTGATGAGCTTGAAGAACTTATGGCTCAGAGACTACAAAAAGGTAAAGGAAGGTATAAGGGAAAGTTACCTTTAGCCTATTTTCATTATAAAGATATTGGCCATATTGTTACTAGATGTCCTAATGGGAAAGAAGAAGATAAGACAATGACTGATCTGGTGATGGAAAGTTTGGCAGAAGAGATAAAAGAGGAAACTGACACTATGATAGAAGAAACATCTAAGATTACAAAGAAAAAGGAAAGAAGGCATGTTACCTTATTGGAGAAGATGAGAATGACACCAACACTGACATTGATTATGAAATTGAAGTGGTAATTGTTGCAATGAAAGATGATTGAGAAGAAGAGGAAAGGTATGTAGAAACAACCCTTATTTCTAAAGTTAGCAAGAATGATACTTGGATCATTGATATTGTTTGTACACATCACGTGATTGGTAATGAAGATGAATTTGAATACCTTGAATGCTATAATGGAGGATCAACGAAAATGGGAAATGATACACCTTGTCAAGTAAAAGGAAAAGGGTCTATCTTATTCAATTATAGGATAAGATGTGATAATGCATACTGGGTAAAAGGACTTAACTACAATTTTTTGAGTGTAGCACAACTGAATAATTTGGGTCACCGAGTTGTATTTGAAAGAAAGAAGGTAAAAATATTCTATGAAACTAGAAAACTGGTTGGTACTGGAGGACAATCGAAAGGTAATTTATTCTATCTTGACAATGCTGAAACTTCTTGTTTATTGGCAAAAAATGAAGATGTAT
Organism: Chamaecyparis obtusa; assembly: GCA_027943335.1. Taxonomy (NCBI): domain Eukaryota; kingdom Viridiplantae; phylum Streptophyta; class Pinopsida; order Cupressales; family Cupressaceae; genus Chamaecyparis; species Chamaecyparis obtusa. The sequence goes on from BSBK01005014.1 coordinate 852,385, forward strand.
GGTTGAGGCACAAGACATTGTGTCATGTGAACTTTGATAACATGGTTAAGATTAGTAAAAAGAGAAGAGTTAGAGGTTTACCAAGCCTAACCAAACCTGATCATGTTGTGTGCAATCAATTTTAGAAAGGAAAGATGACTAAATATAGTTTTAAAAGCAAAAAATATTCATATAAAAGTATTTTGGAGTTGGTACATACCAACTTATGTCATCCTATGAGAAGTCAAACCTATTATGGTGACAAATATTTTATCTTATTTTTTGATGACTACTCTAGGATGATGACAGTTATGTTCTTAAAAGAAAATTTTGAAGCATTCAAATTGTTTAAGTGGAATAAGGCTAAAGTTGAAAAAGAAATTGGGAAAGACTTAAAATGCTTAAGATCTGATAGAGGAGGTGAGTTTATTTTTTATGAATTCACTAATTTTTATAATGAGCATGGAATCAAAAGATAGGTTTTTGCCCCAAGGACACCTCAGCATAATAAAATTGTTGAAAGGATGAATCGATCTATTGTTGATTGTGCCATAACATTGATGATTGAGAAAGATGTTGCAAAAATGTATGGGAGAGAAGTAGTTAGCATTGTTGTATACACCTTGAACTACGTTCAACTAAAGAAAGACACAAACAAGACACCTTATGAGTTATGGTTTGGCTATTCATTGAATGTAAGTTATTTCAAAATTTGGAAGTAGATGCTGCATTCTAAAAGATGATAGGAATGGTAAATTTGACTCTAAAGGTGATGAAGGAATATTTTTAGGATATTCTACTAAGTGTAAATCTTATAAATGTTTTAACAAGGCTACTGATAAAATAGTTGAAAGTGAAAATGTAAAATTTGATGAGTTCGCTGAAAAGAATGATGAAGAAAGCATGAAGGAACCAAAATAATATGATAGGTTTACATATATTGAGCATCTAGACTATCTATTGAAGCCATGAGCTAAGTCTATAAAGCATCAAGAAAATGCTACCGAGAATCAGCAAGTGCAAACTGACAACCAGGAAGAAGCTACCAAGGAACAGAATGAAGCTGAACCAAATTACAAGAAAAGAAGAGAACAAGTGCTGGAAAGATTTGTTAGAAGGCACTATCCGCAGAACCAAATCATTGGAGATAAGCTAGCTGGCATGATGACCCGAAGTAATTTAAGATAAAACACATTCTTAGTTTATGAATTTGAGCCTAAGAGTGTTAGAGATGCACTTGAAACTGAAGAATGGGTTAAGGCTATGAATGAGGAAATTGAATAGAATGAGAAAAAAAAGACATGGACATTGGTACCAAGACAAAATGATAAAAGTTTAATTGGTACTAAGTGTATTTTTAGAAACAAGTTAAATGAAAATGGTGAGGTCACTAGGAATAAGGCAAGACTTGTATGCAAGGGATATGGACAAGAAGAAGGTATAGACTATAGTGAAACTTTTGCACCAATAGAAAGATGGAGTCCATATATTACTTGCATATGCTACACATAAGGGATTCAAAGTATATCAAATGGATGTGAAATCAACATTTATGAATGGAATTAACATAGGATAGGTAAGGAGGATCCAATTAAGGACAATCCAAATAAGAAGCCAAACACCACAATGTGTAATTACTCAACAAGACAATGTTTTCAACTGAATTTTCATTAACATGCCCAGCTATAAGGCCTTTCAGGTTATGGCCAAATATAATCAAATTATTTTTGCAATCTCTCAGCAATTCCAACTCTGAAACAAATTAGCAACTGATGGAAACCCTAAGATAGATCTAAACTTGAGCTCGCAAGCCTCCAAGAAATCTCCTTGTCTCTAAGAAAACAAACCACTAGATCTATTATTAAAAACTATCAGATAACAATCTAATCTTGAAGATCTTGTAGGATCCAAATCTAATCACTATCAGTCTGCTTCCCAACTGACTCTAAAAACTACCCCAAATACTCCTTAAATACTAATCTTTAGCCACAAGTCAGCTGGATAACATAATTAACTCCTCAGCCAAGTCAGATCCTATTACAAACAAATATTAAATGCAACAACAGTCAGCTCTCAAATATCCTTAAAACATTTAATTATCCATGTCAGCCTCAAGATCTACATAGGAGAATACAACAAAAGATACCAACAATAAATGCACCAAGTCAGCCAACCAAATGCTCAAGAACTCTAGATAGTAAACCAAAACTACCGAGTGCTAGAGAAAAAATCAAGCACCAGTGAAACAACTGACCAAGTCAAGCAACACCGAGCAACACAGGCATCGCCAAGCACAAGTTCTACTGAGCACATGAGGTTTCACTGAATTCCTTTAGTGAATGAGATTCCTTGAATAACCAAGACCCTTGATTAAAGGTGCAACTAAGTAACACATAACCAAAACAACACACCACTATGCAGATTCACCGAGTACCCTAGAATTCCCCTACATTAAGAATTCTTGAAGAGGAGGTCTACATAGAACAACCATAAAGATTTTTTGATCCAAATCAGAAGAACATGGTATGTAGACTATACAAAGCTTTGTATGGACTAAAGAAAGCACCAAGATCATGGTTTGAAACACTAAATGCTTATCTTATCAATATTGGCTTTGTAAGGACAAGTGATAATAGTAATTTTTACATGAAAGGAGAATCTGATGATAATATTTTGATTGCTGAAATTTTTGTTGATGACATAATCTTTGGAGGACATGATTTGATTTGCAAATATTTTTTTGATGAAATGAGAAAATAATTTGAGATGTCAATGTTTGGAGAGATTAAATTATTTCTAGGTTTGCAAATTATACAACAGAATGATGGGATTTTCATCACTGAATCAAAATACATTAAGGAAGTGTTAAAGACTTTTGGCATGGAAGATTTAAAACTGGTAGGAACACTGATGGTAATAGGATGTAAATTGACAAAGGATGATGAATCAACCAAGGTAAATCAAATACTATACATATGAATGATTGGAAAAATGATGTATGTTGTACACAGTAGGCCTGATATAGCACATGTAGATGGGATTGTGGCAAGATTTTCTACCAATCCTAAAGATTCACATATGGTTGTTGTTAAAAGGATTTTGAGATACTCAAAGAAGACTGAAGACTATGGTTTATGGTACACAAAGGAAGGAAAATTTGAGCTCTGGGTTTATAATGATGCATATTGGGCTAGAAACATTGATGACTGGAAAAGCACAATCGATGGAGCATTATTTTTAGAAGAAAGGCTTGTGACTTGGATAAGCAAGAAACAAGAATGCATTTCTTAGTCTACTGATGAAGAAAAGTATGTTGCTGCTACTGCGAATTGTTCAAATATGCTTGGATAAAACAAGTATTGGAAGGAATGAATGAGGTGATCACTGACCCAATGATTATATATTGTGACAACACTAGTTCTATAAAAGTTTCCAATAATTTGGTGATGCATTTAAAAAAAAAGCACATATCTATTAAGTATCACTACTTGAGGGAAAAAGTTCAAGAGAAGCAGGTGAAACTAGAATTTGTGAAATCTAAAGAACAACTTGCTGATATTTTTACCAAGCTCTTACCAAAGGACACTTTTGAGTATTTGAGGACTAGGCTAGGGGTCCATCCCCTATCTATCAGTCACTAAGGTGATCAAGAGGTTGCATAAACCTATACTTTATCAAAAAATCAATCATGTTGATGCACATAGCTCACACGTTAGGATTCCTAAGTTTGTGAAAGATTATAGTGTTGGAGATTTTCCAGCAGGCCAGTACTGACTGTATGTTTGTCATTAATGACAACATATGGAAAGTAGCATGCATGGAAGTATTATGTAGTAAGCTTTTAGTATATGAAGCATGGAGATGATATCAGCATGATATCATGGGCACAGAGGTTAAATGTTAGTACAAAGAGTTATATAGCAGCTAGTGTTAGTAGTGTTCCTGATAGAGTAACATGTAGTGTTCTATGTATGGTTGTCCGTAAAGTTATCATGGAGCCTTGCGTGCTTGGATATATGTTGAGGACATGTTAGTGATGTTTTAGTTATGGACGGATAGTCTATTGATGAGTAGAAGTGAAGTTATGCTGTCGCTATTCACCAATAGCAGTTTCATGTGTTTATTTAGAAGAGCCAACAAAGATTTTATTGGTTATGTAGTTGTGCCTATCCTGTGGGTATGCGCCCTTGGATTTAAGCTTAGAGGAGAGTTATTTATTTTTAGTTAAGAGTGCATGAGTTAATTCAGATTATAGAGAAAGATCTAGTTCTTTTGGTAGAGCCGACAGTGTGTAGCGTGCGTGTACAATTATCTTATTGAACAAGTCCCAGAATGTGTTGCGTGCATAGTAGAGCCAACATAATGTTTATTTGAGTTTTTTGTGGTTTCTCTAATATGATTTCAAGGTATTTCTAATAGGTCACCTTGATTATATCATTTAGAGGAAGGATATTTATAGGTAGTCATTTGTGATTGCTAAAGTGTCGTTCATGGTTAATTAAGCAGAGCAGAGAAGAGTGTGTGAAGTGTTGAGCCATCAAAAGAAGGTCGATGTGACCAAGTAAAGCACTTTTTCTCTTCATTGGAATTGATCCAGATAGTAGCTCAAAGAGTAGTTCACCAAGATCTAGATATAGTGTGTATCTATTATTCAGAAGGTTGTAGCCTTCACCCCTTTGAGCAGTGAGCTCTCAGATAGTGCGTCCTCTCCCCTAACAGAGACAATTGTAAAAGACTCCTAATAGGGTTTGACCCTTGACTAGGTCTACTATACTAAATATATTTTAAAGGATCTTCTAACAAGGATCATAATACTCTAGTGTAGAATATTAGTGGGTGTCAATTCCCACCGGGGTTTTTACCTATTTGGGTTTCCCCATAACCAAAATATTGGTGTTGTGTTCTTGTGTTCTTTCATTATGTTTATGATTTATGTTTAGGTATACTTAATTGGATAAAGAATTGAATCTTGTAGATAATTGATTCACCCCCCCCTCTCAATTATCTCTTGGGACTATTCCTAACAATTGGTATCGGAGCCAAGTGCCTCGGAGAAAAAGTTTAATAGCTTGGGGTTGATTAGATGGTGTACTTTAGGAAAGAAAGTCCTACATTTGATGGAGAGAATTATCTTGATTGGAAGAAGAAGATGGTGACCCATTTGCAGTGCATTAGTTTTGAAGTTTTTGATGTGACTATCAAAGTAGCCAAGATACCTACCCTTGAAGACCTTGCACAGGAGGATGCTATTGATAGGAAAAAGGAATTGTTTCATCAAAATGATATTGCTAAAGAAGCCCTTATTAGCGCCCTATCTGATGGTGAATTTTCAGAATTAAAAAAGGTAGATACAGCCCATAAAATATGGAAGCACCTAGAAGACTTGAAGGAGACAAACAACAAAAAGGATGCATGCAGAAAGACATGGAAAAAAAGATACAGTGCATTAGAGATGATGCCTGAAGAAAACATTAGAGCTTACAATCAAAGGATAAATGAAGTAGTTGTTGGAATCAGAAATAATGGTGGAGAGATTTTAGAGGAAGACATTATGGACAAGTTAATGACTACTCTCACTCCTGAATATGAAAGCAAGATCAACATCCTTGATGAGACCATGCAACTTACATCTAATTTCAAAAGAGAGACCTTGATTAGCAAAATCTTAGCTTTTGAGATTTCAAGATTGAAGACAGAACCAAAAAGTGAAACAGCCTTCAAAGCAACAATTCATGGTAAGAAATCTACAAACACTTCTGGTAATTTTGATGATGATGATGAAGAGAAAAATTTAGATGATTTCATTTCTATTATTGCCAAAAGAGAAAAGGAAGGAAAAGGAAAATATGAAGGTCAATTACCATTTAAGTGCTTTTCATGTAATAAGATTGGTCACTTTGCATCTAAGTGTCCTACTAGAGCTAGAAAGTTCAAAAAGGATTACAAGCCTAAGTATCCTAAGGAATGCTACTATGCTAGAGATGGAGTTACAGATGAAGAATCTGGTGAAGAAGAAATTAGATTCATTTCTATTATAGACAAAATGAATAACAAGACAAGTCATAAAGATGATAAAAAGGAACAAGAGCTAGCATTGATTTCACAAGATGACATAAGGACAGACTAGATCATACACAGTGGTTTCTCACATCACATGACAAGTGATAAAGGTAGGTTTGTTCATTTGGACAAATAAAATGGTGGTATGGTTAGATTTGGAGATAACACTCCTAAACCAATAGTTGGTCAAGGAGCCATCACCTTGGATGGAAAGAATAGTACTAATGATGTTCTTTATGTTGATGGTTTGAAACATAACCTTCTCAGTGTTGGATAGTTACTTAGAAAAGGCTATCAATTGGAGTTGAAAGATGACAAATGCATCATTAACAACAAAGATCATGTTATGATTGCATCAGGCTCAAAGACAAGAGGTAATGTTTTTCAACTCAATTCAGAAGCAAGTTGTTTTGTTGCTAAAGTTGATGACAGTTGGTATGGCATAAAAGACTGTGTCATATCAATTTTGATAACATAGTAAAGATAAGCAATGTAAAGGCAGTAAGAGATCTACCTAGCATATCAAAGCTAGTTGATACTATATGTAGGGAATGTGTAATTGGAAATCATGTGGGAAATTCATTTAGGAGCAAGAAAAATTCAGCAGAGAACAAGTTGGATCTGATTCATACAGACCTATGTGGTCCAACTCAAACAAGATCATACTATGGTGAAAGGTATTTCATTTTTTTTGTTGATGATTATACTAGAATTATGTGGGTTGCATTATTGAAAGATAAGCCAGAAGCATTTGAGAAGTTCAAAATATTCAAAGCTAAGGTTGAGAATGAATCTGGACTAAAGATAAAATGTTTGGGATTGGATAGAGGAGGAGAATTCACCTCTAACAGATTCTATGAGTACTATGAAGAACATGGCATAAAGAGATAGTTAAGTACACCTAGAACCCCTCAGCAAAATGGAATTGTAGAGAGAAGGAATATGATCATCCTTGATACAGAACACACCATCATGATAGAAGGAAAAGTTGCACAGACCTATTGGAGAGATGGGGTCAATACAACAGTCTATACCATCAATAGAATTCAATTGAGTCTAGGCACTGACAAAACACCATATGAGCTATGGTTTGGTAATGTTCCCATAGTAAAATACTTTAGAATCTTTGGAAGCAAGTGCTACATCAAGAGGGATGAAGCAGTAGACAAGTTTGATGCAAGAAGTGATGAAGGTATTTTTCTTGGTCACTCTACTAAAAGTAAAGCTTATAGATGTTTCAATTTAAGATTGAAAAAGATCATTGAAAGTGCTCATGTAAAGATTGATGAAAATTTTATGATTCAAGAAAGATATCATGATTACTCACCCATGATTGAAGAAGAACCTAGACCCTCCACTAGTGTGACAGTTATTGAAGAAATGTTTGACAGTATTGATGTGTTATTCAATGACCCTGAGACAAGTGAAGAAGAAACTCCTAAGGCTAATAAGTTAGCATCACCTAAAGTTCCAAAGTTTACATCTAGAAATCATTCCAAGATAGACATCATTGGAGCTCAGAGAGACAAAGTCTTAACAAGGTCACAAGCAAAGAACTCAGCTAGTAGTGAAGCGATATGTTTGCTATCTCAGATTGAACCCTTAAGTGTTGAAGATGCATGTAATGATTCAGATTGGCATGATGCTATGAAAGAAGAACATGATCAGATTGTGAAGAATGACACTTGGGAACTGGTCCCAAGACCTAGTGATAAGAATGTGATTGGAACAAAAAGGATATACATAAACAAGATGAATGAAGATGGTATAGTAGTAAGAAACAAAGCAAGGTTAGTATGTAAAGGGTATGCACAAAGAGAAGGCATTGATTATTTAGACACATTTGCACCTATGAGTAGATTAGAAGCTATTAAGTTATTTCTAGCTTATGCTACAGTCAAGAAGTTCAAATTTTATCAGATGGATGTCAAGTTAGTATTCCTAAATGGAAATTTGAAAGAAGAAGTATACATTGAGAAGTCAGAAGGATTCACCTTATCAGACAGACCTGATATGGTATGCAACTTGAAGAAGGCCCTCTATAGACTTAAGCAAGCCCCTAGAGCATGGTATGAGAGACTAGATGGATATCTAACAAAGATTAGATTCAAGAAAGGAGTAGCAGATTGTAATCTATTCATTAGAGAGACATCTAAAGATCTACTACTTGTAGCTATATTTGTTGATGAAATTATCTTTGGAGGTAATGACAAACTAAGTGAAGAATTTTCCAAAGAAATGTAGAATGAGTTTGTGATGAGTACAATTGGTCCTATCAAATAATTTTTGGGACTAAATGTGCAGCAAACAGAAAAAGGAATTTTTATTAATCAGTCAAAATATGTGAAAGAGATACTGAAGAAATTCAAGATGGATGATTGCAAGCCAGTAGGAACCCCTATGATCACTAGATGCAAGATTACAAAAGAAGATGAATCACCAATAGTAGATACAACATTGTATAAGTTTATGATTGGAAAACTCATAAATCATACTCAAACTAGACTTGATATTTCAAATGCAGTTTGCATAGTTGGAAGATTTGCAGCAGAGCCTAAACAAAGTCACCTCATGGTAGTAAAGATAATATTCAGATACCTGCAGGGCACTATAGATTATGGTCTATGGTATCCTAATTCAAAAAATGTTGAGCTTCATGTGTACACTGATGTAGATTGGGCAGAATGTGTTGATGATAGAAAGAGTACTTCAAGTGGAATAGTGTTTCTTGGTGATAGACTTGTCACTTGGACAAGCAAGAAACAAAATTGTATTTCTCAGTCAACAATAGAAGTGGAGTATGTTGTAGTAGCCTTGAATTGTTCTACAATTGTTTGGATCAAGCAGATGATAAAGGATTTCAGAATTCAGATTGATTATCCTATTTTTATTCATTGTAATAACACTAGCACTATCAATATGTCAAAGAACCCTGTGATGCATGCAAAAACAAAGCACATTGAGATCAAGTATCACTTCCTAAGAGAGAAAGTGGTAGAGAAAGAAGTCAAGTTAGACTATGTGAGTACTAAAGATTAGTTGGCAGATATATTTACAAAGCCCTTACCTAAGGATACTTTTGAGTATCTCAGGGAGAAGTTGAGAGTCATTCCCTTCCCTGATTATGCTTAGAAGAAAGGAGGAAAGGCATCAGTCCTTAGGGATTGGTGGAAGGTTGACCACTCTACTTTAGGAGTAGTACCAATGCTTAAAATGAATGGTGCCCTTTGCCATTGATGTCAAAGGGGGAGTAATATACAGATTCATGAAAAACATAAGTAAAAAGAGGAGTAATATACTAAGGGGGAGCAATATTTAGTTTTGACAATAGTATAGATGAGGAAATGGAGAATATTGGAATATATTGCAGCAGATGGAGGATTCATCTTTGGGGGATTTTTGAAGAGGAAATGGAGAATGTTATAAAATAAATGTTCATTTTGGGTTGGTGGTGGTTTTTCATTCCACATGTTTCCATCAATGCCAAAGGGGGAGATTGTTGGAGATTTTCCAGCAGGCCAGTACTGACTGTATGTTTATCATTGATGACAACATATGGAAAGTAGCATGCATGGAAGTCTAATGTAGTAAGCTTTTAGTATATGAATAATGGACATGATATCAACATGATATCATGGGTGTAGAGGTTAACTATTAGTATAGATAATTATATAGCAGTTGGTGTCAATAGTTTTCCAGACAAAGTAACAGGTAGTGTTCTATGTATGGTTGTCTATATAGTTATCATGGAGCCTTACACACTTGGATATATGTTAAAGATATGTTAGTGATGTTTTAGTTATGGAGGTATAGTCTATTGATGAGTAGAAGTGAAGTTATGCAATCGCTATTTGCCAGTAGCAATTTCATGTGTTTATTCAGAAGAGCCGACAGAGATTTTATTGGTTATGTAGTTGTACCTATCCTATGGGTATGTACCCTTGGATTTAAGCTTAGAGGAGAGTTATTGATTTTTATTTAAGAGCACATGAGTTAATTTTTCTTACAAAGAAAGATCTAGTTGTTTTGGTAGAGCCGACAATGTGTAGGGTGCGTCTATAATTATCTTATTGAACAAGTCCCAGAATGTGTTGTGTGCATAGTAGAGCCAACAGAATGTTTATTTTATTTTGTTTTGGTTTCTCTAATATGATTTCAAGGTGGTTCTAATAGGCTGACTTGATTATATCATTTAGAGGAAAGATATTTATAGGCAGTCATTTGTGATTGCTGAAGTGTGGTTTATGGTTGATTAAGCAGAGTAGAGCAGAGTGTGCGAAGTGTTGATCCATTAGAAGAAGGTCTATGTGACCAAGTAAATTACTTGTGCTATTCATTAGAACTAATCTAGATAGTAGGTCAAAGCACAGTTCACCAAGATCCAGATATAGTGTGTATCTGTTATTCAGAAGGTTGTAGCCTTTGCCCCTTTGAGCAGTGAGCTCTCGGAAAGTGCATCCTCTCCCCTAACAGGGACAATTGTAAAAGAATCCTAATAGGATCCAACCCTTGACTAGGTCTACTATACTAAATATATTGTAAAGAAACTCCTAACAGGGTTAAGGATCTTCTAACAAGGATCATAATACTCTAGTGCATAATATTAGTGGGTATCAATTCCCATCGGGGTTTTTACCTATTTGGGTTGTAACCAAAATATTGGTGTTGTGTTCTTGTGTTCTTTCATTGTGTTTATGCTTTATGTTTAAGTATACTTAATTGGATAAAGAATTGAATCTTGTAGATAAATGATTCACCCCCCCCCCCCCAGTTATCTCTTGGGGCTATTCTTAACATATAGAAGCTGGAATAGAGAATTGTTTATTAGTACATGAAGGTACTTGATCTAGACCAAACAACAAAGAATAATTTGGCTGCTAAAGAGCTGTTTATTTTTTTTGGCATTGTTTTCAAAGGGTTAATTTTCATATGAAATATTTTTTAATGAGAACATGGAAGAGAGAAAGAATCAGAGAGTTGAAAAGATCAAATCTGCAGGGAGAGTCGGCATGGAATGTTGTTTGTAGTAATTAAACATATTAAATATCAAGCTAGGGAGATCTTACCAAGATACACCATTTACTTATATAGTTCTAGTATAAATGTTTGTTATGTGTATGGAATATTTCCTATTGTTTGTATTGCCATCAATGCCAAAGGGTGAGATTGATGACCTACAACTAATTGAACATGTAGATGAACTGAAGAAATAGTGATTAGAGATCACTGAGCTATTAAAGTGATATGTAGGATGATTAAATCAGTCAATATGTTGTCATTGATGTCAACTAGTTTTGACTATACTTATCATGATAGTTACAAACATCTAAACATTTGTAGAAGGAAGAAAAGGTGAAGAAATGAGATATCTACATAAGGAAAAGATGGATATGATAGATAAGGATAAGGTATACATTGGGTAACTTATTTATGAGTCTATGGATTTATATTGTTGACTTGAGCATGTTACATTAATCTATTATGAAGATGAGATTTGAATTGAACAAGTTAATGTGGTTGGTAATTGAAAACTTCTATATACATCGAGCTAGTGTAGTGTATACTGAGTGACAGTAATAACCAAGTTAGTTATCACCAATGCATTCAATATTAACTGAGTATGGATGAAATCATTAAATGCTATGAACAACTGACTAAAATTGATGAGCTGGAAATGGTTATGATTTTGAGGTAAAGGATGAAGTTAGTTATAAGATCCACAATTGACATAATTCAGAGATCATCTAAAGGATGAGATTGAAACGTGTTATGGACATATCTACCGAGGAAGGTTTAAGCGGAAAAATGGATGAAGGAGATTAAGAGGCAAAATTCAATGGCTGATATGAAAATGGTTTACTTGTCTATTTAAGAGACATGAGTTTCATTGTTGAAACATGCCAGAAAAAAATATAGACTGTAGAAGATTTTACGAGAAGACTTTATTCATGCATTCCTAATCAAACTGGTTACAAATAGAACCAAGCTGCAGGCACAACCAAGCATTAGAGATATATACATCGAGTAAAGTAAGTTGGGGAAATATTGAGGAAGTGAATTATTTAATTATTAGATGAGTTTTATGAGCATAGTATAGATCTAAATATTTGCAATTGAGTTGTATTTGAATCATATCATAATTGTATCAGTTTAACCATTTATTTAGAAAAATATCTTAACCGAGTGGACTTAACAGTCTTATTGTATTTCTATATGAAATTTGTTGAATGTTAATTGTTATCTTGTTGAACCCATAGTGAATGATGGTCAAGAGTTAACTGTTAGTGATAAATCCTCTAACCAGGTCACACCTAATAGTGTGTATTGTAACCTTTAATAGGGTTGGCTCCTAATTGAGCTCACTTCAGAAGAGTGAAATATTTTGGGTTACCAGTTCCATGTGTTTTTTCCCTTAGCAGGGTTTCCACATTAAATTATTATGTTATGTGTTGTTTGTCATGATTATTTTTCTATCATACTTTACATACTACATAGTTGATTTAATCGGTAACCATAGTTTGGATAATTACTGGTATTCGGTAAATGAATAGACAAATTGATATTTTATCTTACCGAGTTGCATAAATTATTGAAATAGTTTTGAAAAGTACATTTGAGATTTTGGGATTGTAGGATAACTGATTTAACTGATTCACCCCCCCTCTCAATTATTCTAACAAAGGCATCTACATCTTAGGGTGTTTCCCTATCATAGGGAGGACCCATGCATGAAAGGTACAAACAACTTACCTTTTATGGTATCCCTGGTTACCCTAATATGATCCCTGATGAACTTAGAGAAAATCTCCCTAAATCTACTAGAAATAATGTCATTACATGTGAAGAGCATTTAAAAAAATTCATTGATATGATGGATGATTATAATGTTGAACCTGATGATGTGATCATGAAGTTTTTTGTGCAGTCCTTAACCGAGGACTCTAGGGATTGGTTTAGAGGATTACCACATGCTAGTATAGGGTCATGGTATCAATTTAGAAATTGTTTTAAAGAGAAATATGGTGATAAGACAAATGAGGGTTTTATGTTAAATGAATTCAATAATATTAAGAAAAACCAAAATGAGGATGTTATTGAATTCAATGTAAGATTCCAAAAGGTCATTCATAAGCTCTTGCAAGTTATAAAGTTGGATGATAGGATATGTCTTGTAACATATTTAAATGCCTTCGATGCTAAAATGGGATATCTCTTAAGGGATAAGAATCCTAGGAATCTTGGGGATGCTTATAAACTAGCTATTAACATAGAAAGTAACATAAGAATATCAGAAAAATTGGGAAGAAGAGAGGGTTTGAAACCTCAAGTGCTAAATAGAAAAGATACAGGAAGGTTTGCAAGTTTGAATCCAAAGGAAGATGATAGCCTAAAATAGATCTTAAGAGCTTTGAAGGATCTAAATCCTGGTGAAAACAAGAATAATAGGGTTGCACGGAATGACAAGCCAACTTTTAACAATTTGAGTAGGTAGCCAAGAATGCAAAACTACCCCTATAACACCCAATGGAATGATGGAAAGCCCATTATTCCACCTAAAAAGGATAAGCTTGATGATAAAAACCCTGATTCTCTAAAAAGGAGTTCAATTAATATGAATGATGATACCCCATGGTGTATTTCTTGTCAATCCCCACACAGCCCTGAATATTATGTTGTTGCTTTAAATATGTTAGAAGATGAGGAATAAATTGAGCAGTATGATGATAGTGGTTGTGAAATGACATATTAACACTTTTGGGTTGAGGTGGATTCTACTGAGGAAAATGAAAATTGGGATGTTTCTTGTTCACAAATTAGAAATGAAGTGTACCATCAACAGGTTTTCTATGATGAAGAGGATGAGGAATTTGATAATTTTGGGTGCAACACAGCTAAGGGTGAAGATAAAGTTACTTTAAGGTGACCCTTTGATGAGGAAATTCCTCAAATTACTGCAAACATGGTCACCCAAGCCAAGAGTAACTATAACTTATGAAATAGGATAGCTGGTAATGTCGGTGGTAAACCAACTAGCATTTTTATCAAAAAATTAGAGGTTGACATCAAGCAATCACAGGAAAAGGAAAAGGTTGTTGATGCTGCCAACAAGATTAAAATAAAGAAGAATACTAAGCCAACTAATCCTAATGTTATTTATAGGGTGAAGACTAAGACACCAAAGATGACTGTTCCTGTTTCCCAAAAGGATGGTGAGTCCCAACACAAGGAACAACCTAAGGTGAATATCTAGATGGAAGATAGGGATGTTACTATTGTAAAACAGGACATAGTTGATCAGAAATAAATTCCAATTGATATGAGTGAATTTCTTTCACAAATCACTATCAAGGTTTCATTGTTGGAAATGATGAGAATAGAAGAACATAAGGAAAAGGCCCTAGATTGGATAAATAGTGTCACTTCCACAAATATCCAAAGATCAGATGAAAATGATAAACATATAGCTTCCTTGGATGACACACTTGATAATACAAGTGAAGAAGGTATTTATGAAATTCCACAAATTTATCTAGATAAAAATATTGTTAGTACTACATCAAGAACAATTGATCCCTTCTTTCTTACTTTGGTAATTAATGGAAAACTTTTGAAAAATTGTATGATTGATTCTGGGGCATCAAATACTACCATGCCTGTAGAATTCAAGAAGTCCATGGGATTGAGTGTTGATACACCTCATGGGAGATGTCAAGCTATGGACTCAAGGGAAGTGTCAGTTATTGGTGTAATCACCTGAAAATGGTCTAGTAAACTTTGAGCCTCACTCTAACATTAAACATTAAAATTTAAATACTAGACTAAATCTTGTGCTTAATCAACTTTTCATATTTATTTAATCTCTTATTTCTTGATCAAATCATCATTTTATCATTTATTTGATTATATCCTAAAGTTTGACCACTTTATCCTAAGATTTAATTAATAAATTAATTAAATAATAAAATCACATTATCCTAAGTCACATTTAATTAAAATAAAATAAATCTTTTAATTAAATAATGGAAACCACTTTGCTAAAAATAATCAATAATAAAATAAAAATAAAAATAAAAAGTGCACTTTCCAATGAGATGGAATCTTTTGACTTTTTGAAAAAGGTTTTTGCCTCTTTATCTCAACCATTCATTATTTTGCCTCTTAATCATGTCCATTGATTTTGCCTCTTGAGAATATTGAGCACATGGATCAACTAACATTTAATCTCCACCCTTGATAATTTATTTTTGCCTCTTAATCTCGACTGTCCATTCATTTCTAAATCTTCTAAAAGGAGACTCTCTCCTCATTTTTGAGATCATCCATATAGCATTCTTAGCTTCTTGAGATCTTGAGATTTTTTTGCAGGTTCTTGGATTCTTGGCATCTTAGCATCTTGGAGTCTTAGCATCTTACAATCTTGGAATCTTGGAGTCTTGTAAATCTTGGCATCTTGGAGCTATGTCATTCTTAGATCTCTCATATTGAAGCATTGCATCATCATTTTCATTTTCTTTCTTGCATCTAGGTTAATCCATCTAGCTTAGATCTACTTTCTTTTCATTCTCACATATCATTTTAGCTTAGATCTTGCATCTCATCTTAGATCTAGTTTCATTCTAGCCTAGATCTTGCATCTCATCTTATATCTACTTTTCTTGCCTTCTTTCATATCATTTTAGCTTACATCTTGCGTTTCATCTTAGATCTAATTTTCATTATTATTTCAATCTTCCATTTCATGGTGCACCTTGCAAGGGTCTTTCTTTAAGGTTCATTTGAGAGCCACCATTCATAATATCTACATGGTTCTTGCATGTCATGAATAGGAAGCTATAAGCCACCTCTTGAGATCTCCTTCATGGATTCTCTCAAGTGTAATGGTTTATAGAAGTGACCTCACTTTTTGGTACACATTTTTGGCACCCACCATGGGGCCAACCCATGAATGTTTGGATAGTCATTTTGTTTTTTAATGCTAACCCTTGCATGTTGAGTTGAAGGCAAAAACCCTAGGATTTTGCAACATTTGATCATATCTCACAAACGGCTTGGATTTTTGGTCTAAATTTTTTTTTTGCAGGTTGAAGATGGATATAAGGTGTCTCAGGCTGAAAATAAGATTTTTCTGATTATTTTTCCATGAGTTATATAATTTTTTATTGATTTTTCATAAAAAATAATTTTTGGTCTAAAGGGGGTTACTTTTTTGTGTTTTTAATGTAGGTGTCATAATATAGCTCAAATAGTCAATTTACAAAAACTGGTCAGTTTTGGTTAAATGGGTCCCTAGGGCACAAATGAAGGGATTTTTTTGAAAATTTTATATTTTTGGAAAGCTCTCAGATTTTTAATAGGGGTCTCTTCTTTGCATTTCTATTTTTGAGGCTGAAATTATAGGAAACAAAACAGATCTTGTTGACTAGGTCAAAAGAAAAAACAAAAATTGTGATGAACTTGCACTTTATTTGCACATAGTTCAATGCATGATTGAGATTTCTTGCAAGTATTTGATATTTCCTATCTCCTAACAAGTTTTTTTGTAGGTTTATTGTTTTCATTTGCATATTTTTGTGCCCTAACTTGTGGTTTTGTAGGATTTGCTTGCCAAAAAGAAAATTACATTGCTAAGACAAATAACAATTGAGATTTTGGAAAATTGTGTTGAAGGTATGTAACTAGATCTTGGCACTTTTATTAGATATTGTGTGTCTTTGCTATCATTAGATCATTTTTCATAGGCACATAGCTTAATTAGTTTTCTTTTGGTAAATGAACATGTGCTTGATGTGCTTGGGAGACACTATGGAGTAGGAGACTATGCTCTTTTCCTTTTGGAAAATAAAAAATCTAGACCTCCATTAGCTATCCTTTTACTTTCTTGCATTTACCTTTAGAGGGCCTGACAAGAGAGAAATATTTTGGCAGTGACCCATGTGGGGAACAAATGAGCCCAACTAATCCATCCCACTATAATCAAAATCTTCCTTCAATCCAAAGAGAGGGGACACTTCTCTATTTTCTATTCCTATGGCTTCTTCATGTATAGGGCCTAGTTGCCTAAATCTTGCTAAGAAAAACTACACTTGGTTGGGCACTTTTAGGGCCACCAATGGTCTCAATCTTGTTTACTACAAGGGGAATACATTCATCTCATATAGGGCCAAGAGGTCTAAATCTTTCTTGCAAGACTATACTTTTTGGATGCTTGTAGGGCTAAAAGGTCTTAATTTCACTTGTGAAACTATAGGGGATAGTCATGAACGGAGTTTACTAAAAACCTTAAGTTAGAGGCTATCCTATTGATTGAAAGTATCATAATATTTGTGCAAGGATCGATCCAAGTAGTTTCCCAGATCACCTCAAGATTACTCACCATCTATATTCCTTTGGGATACCAAGTTGTGGGCAACGGTTTTGATACTAGCCTTAACCGTAGGTAGAACTTGCTTGATGTGTTTTTGATTTGTGCTAGACCCATGGAAATATTTGTGAACATACACTTGATGTTATTGGAATATTGTAACCTATCATTAGACTTCACAATTGCTTGTATCTGTAGACATCAAAAACTGGGCAAGTGTCTTAAAATCATTCAAATTTGCAAAATCTTAGCCAAATGCTCTAATTCTCATCAAAATGGATCAAATCAATTTTAAATGGATATTTATTAATCAAAATTGGAAAAAATCATTTAAATCAAAAGAAAAATCAAATAATGACATTAAATAATTAAATACAAGCTTAAAGGGATTAAAAATGTGCTATATAATTGATTATAATCAATTAATTGTATAGTTTTAAATCAAAAATCAAATTGAACCTATTCCCTTACATGGCTAATTTAATTAATTAATGGAATTTAATTAATCCTAATATCTTTCAACAACATTTGAGCAACCAATGATAATTGAGAACAAAAACACATGGATCACTCCAAAATAGTTGAATCCCCATCACATATTTCAACTTTGAAACTCAACCACTCAAATTTGTCTTTTTGTCCAAACCTTTGAGACAAACATTTAAATTGTCCCCCCCATTTAAAAAAATTTCAATTTTTTTGACTCAACCAAGGCTAAATCATGATTAAATAACTCTACCCCCTACCCTTGGGATTTTACTATAAATAAGAGTCATTTTGAGAGCATAAGATATCTTAGAAATTCATTTGCAAGGCATGATCATTATAGGCATTTTCATAGCAATTGAGAGAAATTGAGAGCAATTGAGAGCATATCATAAGAATTTGAATCAACCTTTGTATCAATTTGGAGAGTTTGAGAGCTAGACTAAACATTGTACTATCATTTTCCCATTCTAGGATTGTCACTAGTAGAGAATAGGCTGAGAGCTCTACTTACCAAGCTTGGATAGAGAACCATGAGATGTCATGGATGTTAATTTCAATTCTTAGTTTAAATTTGCTTTGTATTTTCATAGAATTTTAGTTGACTATCCTAATTTCATGAAGGTGTTAAACATTCACACACAAATGGCCCCCACCGTGGGGCTTTGAGCCTCATTTCTATCATTTTTATCAAGTGTTGTGTGTTTTTGTCTTCACTTTTACATGAATTTTTGCAAGAAAATAGGAGAAGTGCCACCTACAAAGGATTTAACGACACTCTAGAGCATCTATCGATGCCTGGCAATAGTTGACTGACGCCTGAGTGATTCTTTCTCTTCTATATTTTTCTTCTTCTGACACCTGTGAGATAAAGTGTCACTCTTGAGAGTGTAAAGCGGTGCCTAAGATCTGAGAACTAATGCCTATTAGTTGTTCTTTGCTACCTGTGATGATTTCTATTACACAATTTACAGTAATTTTTCATGCTTACTAGTTGTTAACTAAAGCTTACTAGTTGTACTTTTCCACTTTAGATCTTTTATCGTACGCAATTTACACTAGCTTTAATGCTTAGTAATTTTTAAAAGTCACCTGAGTCACTGAAAAGTGACACCTTTGAATTTTAAAGTTACGCCTGCAAATTATTTATTGACGCTCTTTAGCTGATAAATGACACTTAGCATTTTTTGCTTAAATTTGTTGTCAGAACATTGAATTTTGTTTTCTTACTCTCTGTCTATGTTCTTTTTCTTGCAAATGAGCAGACACAAAAAAGTCAGGAAACCAGAGAGCAAAATCACACAAGAAAGCAAATAGGTAAGAACTCAAATAAAATGTCAAAAGGAAATTCATATTGCTGCAATTCTTGAAAGTTTTGGATTAGAAGAAAAGTTTTATGCTAATTACATTGAGGTCTTAGATGCTTACAAGAAGAAATTCCCTACTTTGAATTAAATTTGCTTGCATTAAGTTGTTGAAATTTCTTGGAAAAATCTTTGGCAAAAAAACTTAATTGTAATTTCAATAGTTCCTTTGGTTTCCTTCATTTTGTATGGCTGTGTTGACTAATTTTTTGGAGGAGCCGGAGTGGGAACGATAGCCACTAGGTGAGTAAGAAAACAAATATCAAAAACCTCATAAAAGCGCCTAGCCTTTGCTAGCTACAAAAAGAGGTATTTCTCACATCAATCTTGCTTTGCTTAAATTGTGGCTTTTCATTGGATCTAGCTTAATAGGAAAACCTTACTATTTGTCAAATTGAACAAGCATTAGGCATATGCTCTCCATTTTTTGAAGTGGATAAAAAATCCAAACATCTTAGTTTAATTTGGTAGAAAGAAAGGAAGGAATTAACCAAACATTTTGTTTATAAGAATCTCCTTGTTAAGAGGTTGAAAAAGAATAAATCTGTTTGAAGTGTTTGGAACAAAGGACAACAATAGGGATATTCTTTTCACTTTCTAAGTGAACCAAATTCCCAAACTTGTTGAAATAAGTTCCATTTCTTGTTTTCATATACATGCTAGATAAATTAGAGCATTAGAGGGCCTACCTCCTGAGAATTTCCTTACGAGGAAGGTGAGAGGGAATGACCCAAGTGGGAGACAATCACTTTAGCTGTGATACTATCTGACCCACTATAAACAAATGTGTTCTTCCTTAATAGGAGAATGACTAGGTTGTGTGCAAGTGCTCTTCACTTCCTCTAGTAGTCCTTTTGGATTGCACCAAATCATTCTTTTGTGCGTGTGGGAAGCCCACAAGTGGATAAAAGAGCTTGACATGATCTAGAATAGAGGTGTTCTTTAAAAACCTACTAAATAGTAATCTCCCTTGTAGAGCCAAATGTGTTTAAAAGCCAAATCTGACTCTAGGTAGATTGATAGGAATATATTCTTGTTTATACTTGTGAAAAATGACCGAGAACATACACTTTTAGTGTGGTTTTAGGGATATGGTACAAATTTGATGTGTGTGTTACATTTTTACTTCATTTCCAAGCAAGAATATTTTGTAGACCTGATCTTACAACTTTTAAAATCTGAAATTTACAACCTCCTCTGCAAAGTGCCACCTGCACAGAGAGAGAAACCACTTCTAAATAGTAAAGTCATGCTAGTGACTATTCAAGAAACATCTGTCAATAAGGAAGTCACGCTTGTGACATTTCAAGAAATGCCTTGAAAATTTTAAGAAATGCCTATCAAGAAAGACAAGCCACCTGCTGACCTGCAGAGTGCCACCTAAGAATATTCCAGTAACTATGTATTAATTGTTAAGTCATGCCTACACACTCGAAAGTGATGCCGAGAAACAAAAAAGGGCAAACAGTGAGCATTTCTTGTGGGTTTTTAAAAAAATTGATTTCATATTCGGATACCTTTTTGGCCATTCTATTTGCTCCAATATCTAGCCTAGTCAGAAATCCTAGTTTTGAACAATTTTAAAAATTTTATAAGGATTTGGCCACAAGAAAGTGTGATCAAGTCTATTTCCAAGAGCTTTTATGCTCATACAGGCTTTCACTCAATCATATTACATAAACAAAACCTTGCAAGCAAACAAAACTTATCTAAGGCAAGAACTCCCTTTTTTGAGTGATACATTTACTACTCCAAGAATACCACAAGATCATGTCCAAGAAGTAGAAAATAAACATGATGTTTTTAGGCAACTCAGGTTCAGATCAGACCAACAATGGAGGTATTGACCCAAACAATCCAAGGTCAAATAATAACAATGGAGGATCAGGAATAGACCCTAACAATCAAGGAATGAACAACACTAACAATGGGGGTAATGGTGAACCAACTATTGAAGATGCAATTGATGAAAAGGTTAATGAAGCCATACAAAGCCCATACTTCATGAAGCTTATGGAAAAATCATTAGCAAAAGATAAGGAGAAGTATTTTCTAGACTTAACCCGGGAAGGTCTTAAACTCCCTCATGACTACGATGTCAATCAACTTAAGGGAAAATAAGTTGAAGATAGTCCTATTGATATCATAAACAAACAAATTAAGTTATTCCAAATGCAACTGGACACAATAAAGAAAAGTGGGGCTCCAAAACCCTTTTCAATAGAGGCATTGTGTCCATTCCCATTTGATAAGAGTTTAGTCATGATACCATTCCCTAGCAACATTGTCTTTCCCAAGTATGACAAATACCAAGGATCATTTGATCCCCAAGATCATTTAAGGGAATTTTGTGCATTGATCTTGGAGTTCATGCATGACACTACTTATTGTTTCCTAGAAGTCTGGGAGGCATGGCCATGGAATGGTTCTTGAAATTACCTTCTGACATCTGAATGTTTGAAGAGCTAGCTGCTAAGTTTGTAACACATTATTCATATAATATCAAACATGAAGTTACAATGATCACCTTATGCAACACTAGGCAGAGAGAGGGAGAAGGATTCCTACTTTTCTTACAAAGATGGAGGACAATATTTTCTAGATACCCTCAAAGTGTACTAGAAAAAGAAAAGATGGACATTTTTATAAACAGCTTGAGTAATGAAATGAATTATCAGTTGAAGCTACAATGTCCTAGGTCTTTTCAAGATCTTATTGAAAATGGAGTGACTATGGAGGAGGTATTAGTTAAGAGTGGAGAAATAAAGCTTTACAAAGACAACAAGAATCACAACAACAACAATACCTCCAACAACAACAATGCCAATCAAAATAAGAATTTTTCTAATAATTATAACTGATTTGGGTTGAGGAAAAACAAAAAAGGTGTGATTAATGATGGGGTTTTTGACTCTAATAATTTGAAAATCACTCCTTTTACTCTCACAAGAACACCTACTCAAGTGAATAATGCAGATCAAGCTCCCAAAGTGCCTTTCAACAAAAATGCCAACAATAATAATTTTAGGAACAATTAAGGGGATAACAAGCCTAATCCATTCCTTACACCATCTTCCAAGAGGACATTCATGCCTTTGGGTGAACCCCTTGAGAATGCATTGAGAACTCTCATTGCTAATAAGATTATTGATTTACCTAGAGCTCAACCGTATGAACTGCAAAACAAGCCTAGTTGGTGGAGTGAATTTAGTTGGTGTGAAGACCATATAAATAGAGGACATACAACAAATGATTACTTATAGTTGAAAAATGTGGTACAAGATTTGATTGACAATGGTGTGATCATGATAGAAGGGCCTAAAAATAATGGAGATCACATGGCCTTCAAGAAACCTTTCTATAATCATGAGAAGGGTGAATCTTCTAATTTGAATAAGCAAAGCAGCAATAATGTCAATTTTTCTCCTCATTATGACAAAATAATCAATACTTTATCTAGACATGAGCGTGGTGTCAATGTTGTTGTAATCAAGGAACAACCCAAAGAAGAAACATCTTACACCATTACTAGGGGGAAAAATTCATGGATTACCCTACAAGGGGTTGATCCTAAACCTATTGGTCCTACAAAATCAAGTATTGTGGTTAAGAAACCATCTACAACAACAAAGTCATATAGCTTGGTGGACCAATTACAAAAGACTCCAGCTCAAATCTCTATCTTGGAGTTGTTAAAATTATCTCCAAATCATAGGGATATCTTGGAACAAGCCCTATTGGGGACTAATGTTCCTATTAAATTGGAGGAAGAAAAGTTTCAAAACATGGTGGGACACCTCACAACACCACATTGTCTTTCATTTTTAGATCAAGATGATATGTCCATCACTCACTCTCAAAATTTTCCACTGCATATAGAAGTCCTCATTCAAAGACATAGGGTTAAGAGAGTTCTCATAGATGGTGGCATTGGTCTTAATATTTGCACGTTAAACCTTGTCAAGTCCTTAGGTTTATCCAAGTCTTCTATTGATCCTAAGAAGAAAATTACCATAAAGGCTTATGATGAGGAGGAGAGATCTTCAATAGGAATGATTGTCTTACCTATTCAAGTTGGGCCTATCAAAACGGACACCATATGCCAAGTCCTTGACATGAAGTTAACTTATAACATCTTATTGGGGAGGCCATGGATACATGAGATGCAAGTGGTTCCTTCTACATACCATCAATGTATCAAATTTCCATACATGGGAGAAGAAATCATAATTGGAGGGGATTCAAATCCTTTTCAATATTGTAACACATTGAAGCCTCCTCATGAATTATTTATTCCTCATAATAGAGAAGGGATTGTTCCAAATACTACCACGGAAGAACCTAAAGGTGATGATCCTAAGTTAACATCAAGTGTTACCTCTACCTCACCCTATTGAAAATAACTCATCTACTTTGACTAAGGGAAAAGAAAAAGTGAGTTATGAGGGTCTAAGCTCAAAGAAGAATTCAAATAAAACACCCACGCTAGAGGTGGAACATTCTAAGCCTACAAAAGAGGAGAAAGACAAAGCCAAAGAATACCACTATAACCAAATGAGTGAGGTGATGCAAAAGTTTGAAAAATAATGTAGAATTGGTTCTAAAGGAGTAGGGGAGTATTCTGTTTCCCTATTTGACTTACCTACTTCTCCAAAGACACATGGAAAACCTTCTAAGGAGCATCTTACCCACAAATATAACTCTCATTTTGTAAGAGAGAGTGACAAATCAACATTTGAGAAAGAAGATGATGTGGTTCTACAATGGCTTTACAAAGATGAAAGTGATACCTCAAACACCCCTGTAGAAATAATTCAGCACATTAATATTCAAACTGACCACTATGGAAAGGGTTTTGAAATAATGCAAAAAATGGGATATAAGGGAAGAGGACCTTTAGGTATGAGAAATAGGGGTTTACTTAAACCTATTGAACCTTCGTCGATATCAAAAGAAGAAAAATCAAGGGTAGGTTATCAATACAAAGTAGAAAGTTCCAGCCCTATGCATGATTGTTATGAACGAGTGAATGTTGTAGAGTTTGATGGTGATGGTGATGATTCTAGAGAATATGAGTGGGATTCTTTATTCAAAGACTCTTTCCATGACAAAGAGATTGTCATAATGAATTATTATACTAATGTTCCTAAAGAACAACCTCAAGATAGTGAAGATTCAGAGATAATTCCTACACCCATGCAAGCTAATCCAGAGGAATCTCTCATAGGGCATGCACACAATTATCAGTGGGTATGTGAAACTTGAATACCTTCATGGTGGGATGATTCATATGGTAGATTTACCCCGTATGTTTTCTTTCCTGGAGAAGTCTTCGAGGACTCAAGTGAAGAGGACTTTGATCCTTCTTCCATGGATCATCTGAAGGAAGCTCACGTTATTGACATTAATGATACAATGTATGAACCATCTAATGAGGTCATGTCCATAAACCCTACCAATGACAACTTGCCAATTGACCCTTTATCCTTAATGCATCCCTAACTTATTGATTGGGACTTAACAGAAAAAAAATAAGTTACTATACTTTCCCAATGACCAAGAAATGACACAATACCTTAATATGGTTGAGCCCTCTTTCACTGATGAGTTTAATCATAACATGATGAGAAAGGGAGGGGTTCAACCTCTTAATCCAAAAGAAAAAATGAAAAAAAGTAAAAAAATGAAAAGTTCTAGTGGTGAAAACCACCATGTGGCATTACTAGAACCAAAAAAAGTAAAGATAAGGGATGTTTCCTATGGTGAAAACCCAACTTTGGCACCAAAGGAAGAGAGGTTGGATACCCTACTAGCACATGAAGAAGAAAGATCACCAATTCTTATAGAGCCAATGGAGAAAGTCAACATTGGAATAGAATTGGAGCCCAAATTCATACATCTAATAGCTTCACTTACACCTTTAGATAGAAAGGACTTCATCAAATTTTCCCAAGAAAAACAAGTGAATTTTGCATGGTCCTATGTTGACATGGTGGGATTAGATCCAAACTTCATCATGCATCATTTGAATGTCAAACCAAGGGTTAAACCGGTCAAGAAGAAATTGAGGAAGATGCATCCACACATAGCTCTTCTAGTTAAAGCAAAATTGGACAAATTGTTGAAGGTGGGGTTTATAAGAGAAATTTCTTATGCGGAATGGATATCAAATATTGTACCAGTTACCAAGCATGAAAAATCCATTCACCTATAGATAGACTTTAGAGATTTGAAACTTGCATGTCCCGAAGATGACTTCCCACTTCCAAGCATAGATGCAATAGTGGACTTAACAGCTGGTCACTCCATGTTTTCATTAATGGATGGTTTTAGTGGATACAACCAAATTAAGATTACAACCAAAGATCAAGAAAAGACAGCATTTACATGCCCTTGGAGAATTTTTTGTTGGCATGTAATGCGTTTAAGCCTCAAAAATGCTAGAGCTACTTACCAAAGGGAAATGACCACCATTTTTCATGATATGATGCACACCTTAGAAGATTACTGATGTACTCAAGGTAGGCAGATCCAATGAAGGACAATCCAAACCTTATAGCCAAGAGAATTACATAGCGGATTACTCAATAATGCAATACAAAGTAATTGTTTAACACTGATTTTCATTAACATGCCCGATTGTAAGGCCTTCCATGTTAGGGCCAATTACAATAAAAAACAATTCTACAAGATCCACAACTAGATCCAATACAAACTCAGCTAGTTCAGCTCTAAAGACAATCAAAAGCTGATGGAAACCCTAAGGCAAATCTAAACTTGAGCTCACCAGCCTCCAAGCAATCTCCTTGTTCCCAAGTATGAAAACCCCTAGCTCTGCTATGAATGACTATCAGATTACAATCTGATCTGCAAGAACATCAAGAAATTTTCCACAACTTCTCTCTCAAGCTTTACATCTAACTTCCAGATCTGCTAAGTTATTTCTCCCCCAAAATCTATCTATAAACATCTACCCAAGCCCTCCTTAAATACTAATCATCAACCATAAGTCAGTAAGATGAAACCCTTAACTTTCCAAAACAAATAATTAAATGCCATACAAGTCGGCTTAAAAATGTATACAAACATTTAATTCATCATGTCGGCCCATAAAAATGGCTAACAACAATAAATTCATCAAGTCAGCTCAACAAATCACACACAACTCTAGATGGTAAACCAGAACTACCGAGTGATAGTAAAATCACTAAGCATGCCAGACATCACCGAACACCAGTGTCAACCAAGCACTGCATGCATGACTGAGTAACACTTTCACCGAGTGCTAGAGACTACTCAATTCCTTTAGTGACCGAGCTTCCTTCAATGACTAAGACCATCGGTCAAGGCTGCAACCGAGTAACATTGGCCAAAATACAAACACCCCATGTAGTTTCACCAAGGACAAGAATGCCCTTGCCTTAACCTTGGATGCCCTTGCATCAAACACCCCAAGTTCCAAAAGATATTCATATGTGAGAAGAACATCTTCTAGGATTCAGCACATAAATCCTGAACTGGTTCTTTACATACAAGTCCTCCACCTTTTCTTCTTGCAAATTCCTCCGCTTTAGTTTCCTCTGTCTCTTCAAGTCCTTTCTTGACAATGTATAGGTCAGTTCTCCATATTGATCATTCATTTTATTTGGATGCACAATCTCAACTTGACTACCAATACTCAGGCTTCTCCTACCAAGCATTGCATCTATCAAAGGCATTAGTGAAAACTTCATGTCATTCTTCTCAACAGTAAACACATTTCTTACACAGTCATAAATAGCTCTGCAATCATATTTCCAAGGTCTACCAAGAAATATATCACAACTAATCATCTTCACAATGTCACAAAGCACAAGATCCTTGTACTGGACAATTTGAACATCAATGAAGCATTATTCTCTAACTTCCAAAGAATGAACATCTCTTAACCAGCCAAGCCTATAAGGATAAGGATGTTTCATTATCTTCAAACCAAGTTTCTAAACTAGGTCCTTAGCAGCAAGGTTATCAGTACTACCAATATTAACAATAAAATCATAGAGTTTACCTTCAGTCTTGCATCAAGTCTTAAACAAGTTACTCCTCTGACAAGGTTCATCCTTTGTACCGAACAATGTTCACAAAAGAAGCAAGTTCTCTGATTTAGGTTCATTCTAAATGTTCTCATTCATCATAGCAGCTCCTTGGTCAATCTTCTTCTATGCACACTTAGAAGAATGGTGTACTTCCCCTCCACAGTTATAGCAAGTACCTTTAAAGATAACTCTACCTATCTTTTTCTTTGGTTCCACAGGTTTCTGTTCATCTTCTGCATCAGTTGGTTTCTCTTTCACCAAGTGATCAATCTTTTCCTTCCCTCAGGAGTTACTAGGTTGTTTCCTCTTCAACTTATCTTATGCCTTCAGAGCATATTGATAAGCATCTTCAATAGAATCAATCTTCAACATACCAAGCTCATCTTGAATATTGAATCTCAGACCATTCACATATCGAGCTACTTTTTCCTTACCAATATCTCAGTGTCCAGACCGAATAGTAAGTTTGTAGAACTCCTTAGTATAATATTTAATAGACAAATCCTTCTATTTTAGATTCTGCAACTTCTTAAACAAGTCAAGCTCATAGTCAGCTGGTATGAACTTAGCTTTCAACTTAGTCACCATCAATCTCCACCGATTCATCTTTATTTCACTTTCATCTTCTCGGTCTCTTTATAGTTCTTTCCACGAAAGAGCAGCATCTCCTTTCAACTTTTTCTGTGCTAATCTCACCCGAAGAGGATCTTCAATTTCTTCTAGCTTAAAGAAATCTTCAAGTTCACCAATCTAATCAATCAGATTATTGGGCTTCAAAGTACAAGAGAAAGTAGAAACTTCCATTCGATAATTACTAAACTGAGCAGTAGGTCTAGGTAACCGAGTAGTTTTGTCTTCACCAGATCTATTCCTCTAGTCATCACCACTAGATCCAATAGTTTCAAATTATTCAATAGCTTCTTCATAGCCATCCTTAGTACCAACATTCTAAGGTATACCAGCAATAGTTCTCATGATCTCAGCAACCATATCATTCTTCATCAATTCCATCTCAGATCTGAAATCTGATTTCACCTTCTCTGTGATCTGGGATTCAACAGTATCACAAAGATCTGAAATAACTCTAGGGTCAAATCTTCTCAGAGGAATCCTTAAAGATATGAAAATAAACCCTCTACAACAAACCCTCACTAATCACCTTGTGAGAATTTCCAAGTTGCAACAAGTCATATCTAAACCTGTAATCTTGTGAACAACTAGGGCACCATTTCACAAGTTCGGTATTTCAGATTTACAATCTAGATTGTGCAAATCTCTACTCCAACAAGATCAACTTTACAAGATCATCCTTGCTAGGTCAACCTTCTACTTTAACAAGATCAAATTGGCTTTGATACCACCTGATGTAGTCAAGGTAGTCAGATCCAATGAAGGACAATCCAAACCTTGCAGCCAATAGAATTACACAGTGGATTACTCAATAATGTAACACAAAGTAATTGTTTAACACTAATTTTCATTAACATGCCAGGCTGTAAGACCTTCTGGGTTAGGGCCAATTACAATCAGAAACAATTCTACAAGATCCATAACTAGACCCAATACAAACTCAGCTAGTTCAGCTTTGAAGACAATCAGAAGCTAATGGAAACCCTAAGGAAGATCTAAACTTGAGCTCACAAGCCTCCAAGAAATCTCCTTGTTCCCAAGTATGAAAACCCCTAGCTCTACTATGAATGACTATCAGATTACAATCCGATCTACAAGAACATCAAAAAAATTTCCACAACTTCACTCTCAAGCTTCTCATCTAACTTCTAGATCTACTAA
Organism: Chamaecyparis obtusa; assembly: GCA_027943335.1. Lineage (NCBI taxonomy): Eukaryota > Viridiplantae > Streptophyta > Pinopsida > Cupressales > Cupressaceae > Chamaecyparis > Chamaecyparis obtusa. The sequence goes on from BSBK01005014.1 coordinate 881,502, forward strand.
GTTGTTTCTCCCCCAAAATCTATCTCTAAACATCTACCCAATCCCTCCTTAAATACTAATCATCAGCCACAAGTCGACAAGATGAAACCCTTAACTTCCCAAAACAAATAATTAAATGCCATGCAATTTGGCTTACAAATGTATACAAACATTTAATTTAGCATGTCAGACGATAACAATGGCTACCAAAAATAAATTCATCAAGTCGGCTCAACAAATCATAGAGAACTTCGGTTGATAAACCAAAACTACCGAGTGATAGTAAAATCACCAAGCACGCCAGGCATCACCGAGCACCAGTGTCAACCGAGCACCACAGGCATGACCGAGTAACACTTTCACTGAGTGCCAGAGACTACCCAATTCCTTTAGTGATCAAGCTTCCTTCAATGACCGAGACCATTGGTCAAGGCTGCAACCGAGTAACACTAGTCAAAATACAAACACCCCATGCAGTTTCACTAAGGACAAGAATGCCCCTTCCTTAACCTTGGATGCCCATGTATGAATTATGTAGATGATATATTGGCTAAATCACATCAAAGAGAGGATCATTTAAAAATTCTAGAAAATATATTTACATGCTTGGAACAATTCAAAGTAAGGCTCAATCCAAAAAAATGTGCCTTCGGTTTGCAATCTGGGAAATTATTAGGCTACATAGTTTCAACAAAAGGCATTGAAGTGGATCCCGAAAAGGTTCAAGAAATAATGGACATAGAAATTCCTAGAAACATCAGCCAAATGAGGTATCTTCAAGGAAAACTTCAATCAATAAGGAGATTCATTTCTCAACTAGCTGAAAAGTGTCACTCATTCACTAGATTTCTACACAAGGACACTACTTTTATATGGGATGAAGAATGTGACAAGGCCTTCACCTTGTTGAAGACTTACTTAATCAATCCACCAATTCTCATGCCACCTATCAAAGGAAAACCATTTCTCTTGTACATATCAGCAACCAAGAGGTCTTTAGGAGTTCTTTTGGCGCAAGAAGATGATCAAGGAAAAGAGAGAGTTTTTTATTATTTGAGCTGAACATTGATTAAGGATGAATTAAATTACACTTTCATGGAAAGAGAATGCCTAGTTGTGGTCTTTTCTTCCCAAAATTTGAGACACTACATGTTGATGCACAAAGTGAAGCTCATTACAAAAATTGACCCTTTGAAATACTTGCTTAGCAAAACTACCCTAACGGGAAGAATAGAAAAATGGGTCATGGTATTAAGTGAGTTTGATTTTGAATATGTGGATAGAAAGGCCATAAAAGGACAAGTGATAGCAGATCACTTAGCTGAAAATACATTAGTTTCTACACATCCTATTCAAGTGGAGTTTCCTGATGCAGCAATTGTCAATATAGAAGCCAAGACATGGAAGTTGTACTTTGATGGATCATACACACAAAGAAGTTCCAGAGCCAGAATATTCTTGATTACCCCTCAAGGATATACTATTCCTAAATCATACAAGCTCTTATTCCCATGCACCAACAACATAGCTGAGTATGAAGCTTTAGTCATCGGTATCAAGATGGCTTTAGAATGGAATATTACTAAGTTACAAGTGTATGGTGATTCTCAGTTAGTGATCAATCAAGTCAATAATGAGTACAACACAAAAGATGAGAAGTTAATGCCTTACAAGACAATGATTGATGCTTGGAAAATGTACTTTTTGTTGATAACTTTTGAAAAAATTCCAAGAGAGAAGAATAGAGTTTCCAATGCAATGGCTACATTGGCTTCATTACTCCAAAAGCCTGATCAAAATGAGAGGTATGAATTCTTGGCAGAAGAGTTGGCAAAACTAGCATTTGACCTTCTTGATACCCTAATTATTGCCTTACTTGATGGACATGACTCCCCTTGGTATGACCCTATCTACACATACCTTAAAGACCAAACACTACCTGAAAATAGATCCCAAGCCCAAAAATGACACTTCATAAGACAATCATCTCATTACATTATCCTTTCTGACACATTGTATCATAAGGGCCTTGACGGAACTTTACTTAGATGTCTAGAGGAAGAAGAGTCTAGGGTGGATTTACATGAGGTCCATGAGGGCATTTGCGGGTCACATTCAAGTGGTTTAAACTTAGCTAAGAAGATCCTTCACATGGGGTATTTTTGGAAAACCTTAGAAAAGGATCCTTTTCACTTTGTTAAGATATGCATAATATGTCAATATTATGGTGATATTATACATGTACCGGCTCAAGAATTACATCCTTTTGTTACACCTTGGCCATTTTATCAATGGGGGTTTGACTTGATTGGCGTGATTTATCTGCCTTCCTCTAATGGGCACAAATACATCATCACAGCTACATAACACTTCACTAAATAGGTAGAGGCCATTCCTTTGATCACTGCTATGGGAAAACAAATCTCTATGTTTATCCTTAATCACATCATTTGTAGATATGGCATTCCTTATGCCATAATTATAGACAATGGAAAATAATTCAAGAACAAGGATGTAGATGAACTTTGTGATACTTTTCATATTACTCATCACTCTTCTTCCATTTACTATCCACAAGGAAATGGACAAGTCAAGGATACTAATAAGAATATCCTTAAAATATTGAAGAGATCGATGAACAAATCAAGAAGAGATTGGCATGTAAAAATCAACTTGGCTTTGAGGGCTTATAGAACTAGTATCCAAACACCTACAGGAGCTACACCATATTCATTGGTTTATGGAGCCAAAGTTGTTCTACCTTTGGAGGTTGAAATCCCATCCCTAAGAGTATCATTGCAAGGATTAGTAATGGATGAGGATTATAGGGTTGCCCAAATTCAACAATTGGAATTTTTAGAAGAACATCAAGCACAAGCCTATGAACATTTGAAAGTGTACCAAAATAGGATTTCAAGAAACTACAACAAGCACATTAAACCAAGAGTTTTTCAAGTGGGTGATTTAGTGCTAAGGGAGAACCCTAAAAAATAGGTAGAAAGGGAAAAGAAGGGTAAATGGGAAGAAAATTGGCTTGGTCCTTTCATCATTGTTTCTTCTTTTGGAATGGGGCCTTACAAATTAGCCAATTGTGATGGGTAAGAATTACAAGAGCCCATTAATAGCATTCATCTAAATAGGTTTCATACCTAATCATATAAGAGAGTATCAAGAAGAAAGAGTATCAGACGAGTGTGTATCTGATGACTCAATCATCACCTTTGTACATGAGAAAATCAAAAGATCAAAAAAATTGAGAAAACTTCAAAATCCAAAAAAAATTGAAGAAAAAAAAGAAAAAAATTTGAAAAAAATAAAAAAGTGCCTTGGTAAAAACCTAGCAATAGGCACCTTGGTAGCAAAAAAATGTAAAAAGAGAAAAAGAGAAATAAACCTAAAGGTGAAAACTTGGCAATCAAGTTCCTTTTGTTCCCCTAAGTCTTTCCTAGTTGCATGTGTACATATTGCATTTCCATCATCTCACTTGTAAATCTCCATTGCATCTGTCATTTGTGCATAGTAATAATAAAACCTTTCAGCTGTATTGGTTCATTGCCTATTGCCCTAAGTTTGTCACATGATCATGTTCGGAATGAATGCTAAATATATCCTATGGGTGAGTATTAGCAGCCATTCTATAGCATTTTTTGTTGCATTCATGATTGTGATTGTCATTGATGTCGATACAGTGATCTATTAAAGATTAGGAGAGAATCAAAGAGTGTTTGAGTTAGCGCACTTGGGATATTGAAGATGAAGCTATGCGTAGTTGAGGACTTATTCTATGATGTATTATTAGATCATGGTTAAGAGCATATATAGTAATTTATTTATTCTTGGAAGTTATGAGGAAATCAGTGGAAGTAGTATTCAGACAGTGTTCTTGAGTAGCGGTTTGTGGAAATCAGATGATATCTCCTAATCAGGATGGAATCTGGTTATGCCAATTAGAGAGTAGTTGAAGACATTTTGATAGTGATGTGGATTATAGTACAAGATCTGAGGTCGTACAAGTGAAGAATTATATTGATTGGAAGCTGATAGTTTTGTGTAATTTTGATGTAACATGTGGAAACTTTTATTTTGTAATTTGTATGCCAACTCATTTGTAATTAATTGAGTGTGGTATAAAGGAAGGAATGTATTCATTATTTTAATGTGGAATGTGATGAATGTAAGTGTATTGTGAAAGTGAAATTGTTGAAAGAGGATATGCAAAGTACTGAGATCTTGTATTGAGATCTGAATGAGTTAGTGCAGTTTGGCATAGTTAGAGAAGGAGTATTGATTTGTTGAGGTCAATAATCTTTTGGTATTATTCTATTGAGTAATAAAAGATCAATTGGACAGTGAGTTCGGTGATCTTACCCTAAAGCTATTTGGGTAGTGGGTCCTTTTGTCTTCCAGAACTCCTAACAGAGTTGGAATCTTTTAACATGGATTCAAAATATCCTAACAGAGATTCAAATGTACTAAATGTATTTCATAAGACTCCTAACAAAGTCCATCCTTTCACAAGGAATATTCATATTAGTGCATCTTTTGTGGGCATCATTCCCACTGGGCTTTACTCTTTGATCAAGAGGTTCCCTAGTTAACATATCTTTTCTCATTGTGTTATTGTGCATGTATATCTTTCTATGGTTGTTGGTTACTTTTCTTACATGGTTAAAATCTATTGAAGTTGATAAACTTTATATTTATCTGATAATTGATTCACCCCCCACCCCTCAGTTATCTTGGTGGACTTTACTTTCTAACAATTGGTATCAGAGTGGCAGGTCCTTGAAAGAAAATTTTAACAGCTTAAGGAGATCTATGGAAAATTTCAGGAAAGAAAGCCCTAAGTTTGATGGAGTAAATTTTGACAGTTGGAAAGAAAAGATGAAGACACATCTACTATGTTTAGGACCAAGTTATTGGTTGATTACAAAGAATGAGAAGACTATCATTGATGAGGATAACATTAAAACATGTACTAATGATGAAAGATATCTATTCATGTGTAACGTACTTTCTAGAGAAGAACTCGTGTTAGCCCTTTCGGAGAATGAGTAGAGTCAGGTAAAATATTTGAAAACATCTCATGAAATTTGGTTAGCTTTATAGTCTAATTTTGAAGGTGATGAACATGCAAAGAAAGCTAGATTACATAATTGGATATGTGCTTTTGAAGATATAAGAATGATGGAAGATGAATCTGTTAGAATCTATACTGGTAGAATGTCAGAGATTGTTGTGGGTATAAAATCTTGTGGTGGAAAAAAGATAGAGAATGAAGTGATATGGAAAATTATGAGGACATTGACTCCTACATTTAAGCAGACAACACAAATGATTGAGCAAGTCATACCTTGTACTATGAAATTTACAAGAGAGAATCTTCTTGGAAGTAGCTGAAATGAACCTGAGGTTATCAGGAAACCTACCTAGAATGGAGACATCATTAAGTGATATTAGTGTTCATCCTACTTTGTCAAGAAGCATCAGTGTGAGAAGAGATTATGCTAGTAGTAGCAAATCTAGACATGAAGAAGAAAGGAAGATTGAAGAAGGTATTTCCTTTCTTGTGAAGAGAGAACCAGACGGTAAGAAAAATTTTAAATGTTGGACTTGTCAAGAATATGGTCATTTTGCATCTAAATGTCCTAAAAGAGTCAAGAAGTATAGGAAGAACTTTAATCCTAGAAGATCTAAAGAATGTTACTATGCAAATGATGAAGAACTTGAAACTAGTTTGGAGAAATCTTTGAGTGAAAGTGATACTAAGAACAATGATGATATAGGATTTGTAGCAATTAAAGAAGAAAATCCTGAAACTAAAATTAAGGAAGAAAAGGCTTTATTTTCTCAAGTACAAAAGAAAGTTGATTGGATTATAGATAGTGGTTGTTCACATCATATGACTAGAGACATGAAAAAGTTCATAAAGTATAACAATTATGATGGAGGAGTTGTTAGAGTTGGAAATAATGCACCTTGTTTGATTAAAGGTATAGGATCTATTACTCTTGATGGAAAGACTAATAATGATGATTTTTACATTGTGGATGGTTTGAAACATAATCTTTTGAGTGTTGGATAGTTAGTTGATAAGGGATATTAAGTTTGGTTTACTGAGAAAACATGTGTGATAAAAGACAGAGATGGAAATCTGATTGGTACTAGATCTAGAACCAAAGGTAATGTATTTTAGTTGAATCCTATTGAGATGACATGTTTCATTACTAAGATTGATGACAGTTGGTTATGACATAGAAGATTTTGTCATATAAACTTTGATAACATTTTGAAAGTAAGAACTAATCTTGCAGTAAGAGATTCACCTAAAATAATGAAGCCTACTAACATGATGTGCAATGAATGTGTGATGGCTAAATAGAAGAGAAGCTCATTTCCCAGCAAGAAGTTTACAATAGTAGAGAAGTTGGAGATTGTTCATACAGACTTGAGCGGTCCTACAAGGACTAGAGGATTCTATGGAGAAAGGTATTTTATGATTCTTGTTGATGACTTTACAAGAATGATGTGGATTGCATTTCTTAAAGAAAAATATGAAGCATTTGATAAGTTTAAGATCATTAAGGACAAAGTTGAGAATGAATCTGGAATGAAGATCAAATGTATGAGATCAAATAGAGGTGGAAAATTTACTTCTAAACAATTTAAAATCTTTTGTGAAGTGAATGGTATTAAGAGACAATTTTCAGCCCCTAGGACACCTGAACAAAATGGTATTGCAAAAAGAAGAAACAGATCAGTAACTAAAGCAACAAGAGCTATGTTATTTGAGAGTGACTTAGCGAAGATATTCTAGAGAGAAGTAGTGAACACAACCGTGTATACAATGAACAAAGTATAAACAAGATCAGACACAAACAAGACACCATATGAACTATGGTTTGGACATGCACCATCAATTAAGTATTTTAGAATTTTTGGAAGCAAATGTTATATTAAGAGAGATGATGACATTAGAAAGTTTGATCCTAGAAGTGATGAAGGTATATTTCTTGGTTATTCATTGAAGAGAAAATCTTATAGATGTTACAATAAGAGAACTAAGACTATTGTTGAGAGCACAAATGTTAAAGTTGATGAAAAGTTTAGAATTTAGGAAAGAATGCTTGATTATGAATCAGATGAAGGAACTCATCCTAGACCTAACCCTAAGACTACTAAATTATTTTATGAAATTGGTAGTGATTTGTTGAATGAAAGCCATTGTGAGGTAATTGAAGAACCGACACCTAAAGTAAGATCTAAGATAGTGACACCTAACAAGAATTTATCAAGGAATCATCTTGTTGAGTAGATTATTGGAAGCATAGATAGAGGAGTTTAGACTCAAAATAAGGTACAAGAATAGTTATGTTTGATTTCTCAAATTGAACCTAAATCTACTAGTGAAGCTTGTGAAGATGAACATTGGATTAAAGCTATGAAAGAAGAACTAGATCAGATTGAAAAGAACAAAACATGGGAATTGGTCCCTAGACCTAAAGATAAGAATGTTATAGGAACAAAATGGGTATTCAGAAACAAGATGAATGAACAAGGAGAAGTGGTAAGGAACAAAGCAAGATTGGTATGTAATGGATACTCATAGCAAGAAGGAATTGACTATGAAGAAACTTTTGCACTAGTAGGAAGAATTGGAGCAGTAAGAATGTTTTTGGCCTATGCAGCTTTTAAGAAATTCAAAGTGTATCAGATGGATGTGAAGTCAACATTTTTGAATGGAGAATTGGAATAAGAAGTTTACATTGAGCATGATGCCAGAGCATCTTGAGTTCTTGGCAATCCTGTGTCACCAAAAAGATGTTTTCTATTTTCTGTGTTGTTTGGTTTCCTTTGATTACCGAGTTCGGTTGGTAGTCTTTGCATTGGTCAGTTTCCTTTGATTACTAAGTTTGGTCGGTAGTCTCTACATTGGTCATTTTCCTTTTGATTATCAAGTTTGGTCGGTAGTCTCTACGTTGGTCGGTTTGCTCTTATCCTGAGTTGGTTGGTTGCTTCAGTTGCCGAGTTTCATCGGTGATTTCCTGGCACTCAGTTTTGCTTTTCTGCTAGTCAGTTATCTCTACTTACCGATGGGTTTTATTTTGTTCCTTGTTGGGCCGATGTGTACATTTATCAAGGGTCATAGAATTAATGCTGATATCCATTATTGGGAAGAAGGTGGTCCTTAATCTGACTGTTACTTCCATTGTTTATGGATCTAAAGGCTGACTCAGTTCAGTATACTATTGTATAAATTTAGTGTCTATGTTTAGAGTTAGGAAGGAGTCAAAGATCAAGAAGTTAGAAGTTAGAATTTGATGGATCCTCACATGTTTGGGGACTTCTGAATTTATTGTAATATCTGGCCTAAACTGGGAAGGCCTTACAGCCCGTCATGTATACTGTTTGTTGATGAAATTTAATGAAGATCTTTCTTTCTCCCTCTCACTTTCTAGTGTTTTACTTCCACACTGTGTGTTGAAGGCTTGGAAAATTAGGGTGAGCCATAGCTTTGGCCCCTCATGATCCTTTCCCTTCGTCAGGTGGTATCAGAGCAAGGTTAGATTCTTGATCTAGGTCTGTGCATCTATGTTTGCATGAACTTCTTGAAACCTTAGTTGATTTGTTGTGGGGTAGTAGATTGTGATCTGACCTACAATTGCAGAAGGTTGTCAAGATGGTTCATGGGAGGTGAGATGGAGATCCAAGCTTGGTAGAGATGCTAAGGAAGATTGCTGCTAGATTAGATGCAGTAGAGATAGCCCAAAGAAGAGGCAGACATCTTGAAGATGTTAGTGATGATGAGGTTGATGAAGAATAGGCTAATGTAGAACCTACACCTATTATGGATCATGGTGAAGAGAGATTCCTGAAAGCTTTGGCAAGTTTGAAATTGACACCACACTTTAATCCTCCTGATTATAGTGGCAAATTAGACTCTGATGAATTGATGGATTGGATCACTGAGATGGAAAAATATTTTGAATATGAAAGTATCCCTAAAGAAAAAATGGTGAAGATTGCAAGCACTAAGTTGAAAGGACATGCATCCCTATGGTGGGAACATCTACAATTTGATAGGAAAAGGAAAGGCAAAGATAAGATCACAGTATGGAGTAAGATGGTCAATAAGTTGAAAAGAAAATTCTTACCCTGTGACTATCAGATTAACCTAATTTGGTGAATGCAAAGTCTGAGACAGAAGGATAGATCAGTAAAGGATTATACTAAGGAATTTTACAAATTGGATATCAGATTTGGTCATGATGAAGATGATATTGAAAGGATTGGCAGATACTTGAATGGTTTGAGAAACTCTATCCAAGAAGAAATCAGCATGGTTGAGTTGGAAAGTATTGAAGAGGCTTATCAATTTGCTTTGAAAGCCAAGGAGAAACTAAATAAAAGACATGAACAAAGGCAAAGAGGTCGAGGTGGTAGATTCCATAGAGGAAGAGGCAGATCTAATGGTGAAAATAGTAGATCTGAACCTGATAAAACAAACCTGGACAAAGGTAAGACCGAGTGGAAAGGTGAAAGTTCATCCAGAGGCAGAGGTAGTAGCTACGGAGGTGGTTATAGTAGAGGAAATTTTTGAGGAACTTGTTACAATTGTGGAGAAGAAGGGCATAGATCCTTTGAATGTACACATGCAAGAAAGAAGGCTAGTAGTAGTAGAAATGTTGTAGTGCAAGAAGAATCATCGAATGAACCTGAAAAGGAAAGTAACCTAATGGTAAGGAGAGCACTGTGGAATGAAAGAAAGAAGGAAGATCCGGTAAGGAAAAGTTTTTTCAAGACAAGATGTAGAGTTTCTGACAAAGTGTGGAAAGTAATCATTGATAGTGGTAGCTCAGAGAATCTAGCATCTGAAGAGATGGTCGGTAAATTGCAATTGGAAAGACTGAAGCATCTGGAACCCTATCAAATTTCATGGATCAAAGATGAGCATACTCTCCTAGTAAGTGAAAAATGTTATGTGAATTTGAAAATAGGGGAATACTATGATAAGGTGTTGTGTGATGTAATGTCGATGGATTGTTGTCATATTTTGTTGGCTAAACCTTGGCAATATGATAGACATGCTATATATGATGGAAGATTGCATAAGTATTCTTATGTGGCTAATGGAAAGAAACAAGTCTTGTTGCCATTGATGGAAGAATCTGTTAGTAATATCTGTACATCTGTGAAAGTTTATTTGATGGAAGGAAAAAATTTTGTCAGTTCTTTGAAGAAGGATGATGTATGTTTTGTTGTAATCCCTAACAAACCGAGTAAGAAAATGGAAGATAATATTCCTGAGGAGATTGATAATTTACTCACCGAGTATGGAGAAATCATTTTTGATAATGTACCTGATGGTTTTCCACCAAAGAGAAGTATAGATCATTGTATGGATTTAATCCCTGGAGCTAGTTTACCGAATAAGGCACCTCATTGGTTAACACCTACTGAGAATCAAGAATTGAACCGACAGATTCAAGAATTGTTGGATAAAGGTTTGATCAAAGAAAGTTTAAGTCCTTGTGCGATACCTATTGTATTGGAACCTAAGAAGAATGGTGAATGGAGAATGTGAACTGATTCCAGAGCAATCAATAAGATAATGGTGAAGTATAGGTTTCCTATACCGAGATGGATCACATAATGGATAGTTTGACTGGAGAAAAGTATTTGACAAAGATTGATTTGAAAAGTGGATATCATCAGATCAGAATCAAAGAAGGTGATGAGTGGAAGACTACTTTCAAGATGAAAGAAGGTTTGTATGAGTGGTTGGTTATGCCTTTTGGTTTAACTAATGCACCAAGTACTTTTATGAGGTTGATGAATGAATTTTTGAAGAAATTCTTGGGTAAGTTTGTGATTGTATATCTTGATGATATTCTGATATTTAGTAAGACCAGAGAAGAACATTTGTTGCATGTTAGACAAGTTTGGTAGAGGTTGAAAGAGGAAAAGTTGTTGATAAATTTGAAAAAGTGTTCATTCATGAAAGAAGAAATTGTGTATTTGGGATTTGTTATTTCGGCTGATGGATTGAAGATGGATCCTGAAAAGGTTGAAGCCATTTTGAATTGGCCTACACCTATGAATGCTAGTGAGGTAAGATCATTTCATGGATTGGAAAGTTTTTACCAAAACTTCATAAGGAATTTTAGTTCAATTTGTAATGCTATGATTGAGACTATGAGAGGAGACAAAAGAGAATTCAAGTGGACACATGGAGCTGATAAGATTTTCCAAGCATTGAAGCAGAAGGTTGTCGAATTACCTATTTTGGCATTACCTGATTTCAGTAAAGTATTTCAAGTGGAATGTGATGCAAGTGGAAGTGCAATTGGAGCTGTGTTAAGTCAAGAAGGTAAACCTATGGCTTTCTTTAGTGAAAAGTTGAATGATGCTAGAAGGAAATATTTTGTGTATGATCAAGAATTCTATGCTATTGTTCAAGCACTGAAGAAATGGAGACATTATTTGATAACGAGTGAATTTGTGTTGTATACTGATCATAAGGCTTTACAGTATTTGGGTAGTCAGAATAAGTTGAATCAGAGACATATGAAATGGGTTGAGTATTTGCAAAGTTACACATTTGTGATAAAACATAAGAGTGGAGTCACTAACCAAGTTGTTGATGCATTGAGTAGGAGAAGATCTTTGATGACCGAGATGAAAATTCAAGTTCTTGGTTTTGATGAGATGAAAGATTTGTATAAAAATGACCCTGATTTTTTTGAGCCATGGAGAAAGTGTAGAGCACCTTTACAAGATCAACATGATACCAAATGGGATGAATATTTTATTCAGGAAGATATGTTGTTTAAAGGTATTCAGCTATGTATACCAAGAGGAGTAATGAGAACTAATATGATAAAAGAGAAAAATAGTAGTGGTTTGGATGGACATTTTGGCATTGATAAAACCTAGAATTTGTTGAAGGAAAAGTACTTTTGGCCATAGTTGGATAAGGATGTTTATAAATTTGTGATAAGTTGTGGAATTTGTCAAGTTTCAAAAGGAGTAAGTCATAATATTGGTTTATATACACCGATTGATGTACCTGAGAAACCTTGGACTGATATCAGTATGGATTTTGTTCTTGGCTTACCAAAGACAGTAAGAGGTAATGATTCTATATTTGTGGTTGTGGATAGATTTTCTAAAATGCCACATTTCATAACTTGTAGAAAAACATTAGATGTAGTGAATGTAGCAGACCTTTTCTTTAAGGAAATTGTGAGATTACATGGGTTACCGAGGAGTATTATCTCTGACCGAGATAGCAAGTTTGTTGGATATTTTTGGAAAACACTTTGGAAGAAATTTGGTAACAAGTTGAAATATAGTTCTACATTTCATCCACAAACTGATGGAAGACAGTTCATGGATTTCTCAGTCTGAGTTGGATGTAGCTCAGATCATATCTGCTGGATGATTCTATGAATCATTCAAAACAACCCCAAGTGTCTGATGCAGGAGCATCTTGGGTTCTTGGCAATCCTGTGTCACCAAAAAGATGTTTTCTATTTTTTGTGTTCTTCGGTTTCCTTTGATTACCAAGTTCGGTCGGTAGTCTCTGCATTGGTCGATTTCCTTTGATTACCAAGTTCGATCAATAGTCTCTGCATTGGTCAGTTTCCTTTTGATTACCGAGTTTGGTCAGTAGTCTCTATGTTGGTCAGTTTGCTCTTATCCTGAGTTGGTTCATTGCTTCAGTTGCCAAGTTCAGTCGATAATTTCCTGGCGCTCGATTTTGCTTTGCTGCTGGTCGGTTATCTCTGCTTACCTACAAGTTTTATTTTGTTCCTTGTTGGGCTGACATGTGCATTTATCAAGGGTCACAGAATTAATATTGGTATCCATTATTGGGAAGTAGGTGGTCCTTAATCTGACTGTTACTTCCATTGTTTGTGGATCTGAAGGCCAACTCATTTCAGTAGACTCTTGTATAAATTTAGTGTCTATGTTTAGAGTTAGGAAGGAATCAGAGATCAAGAAGTTATAAGTTAGAATTTGATGGATCCTCACATGTTTGGGGACTTCTAAATTTATTATAATCTCTGGCCTAAACTAGGAAGGCCTTACAGCCCGGCATATATATTGTTTGTTGATGAAATTTAATGAAGATCTTTCTTTCTCCCTCTCACTTTCTGGTGTTTTGCTTCTGCATTGTGTGTTGAAGACTTGGATAATTAGGGTGAGCCATAGCTTTGGCCCCTCATGATCCTTGCCCTTTGTTAGAGCAGCCTAAAGGTTTTCCTTTAACTCAAGAAGGAGACTTGGTATGTAAATTGAAGAAAGCTTTATATGGACTGAAGCAAGCACCTAGAACTTGGTATGTGAGATTGGATAAGTATTTGTTGAAATTAGGATTTACAAAAGGAACACTTGATAGAAACCTGTATACAAAATAAATTGAAAATGGTTTGTTGATTGTAGTAATTTTTGTTGATGATATTATCTTTGGAGGATAATATGAAGACAATGATAAATTTGTAGATGAAATGAAGACCGAATTTGAAATGAGTATGATTGGTGAAATGAAATATTTTTTGGGATTGCGGATAACATAGAATAGTGATGGTATCTTTGTAAGTTAGACAAAGTACTTGAATGATTTATTGAAGAGATTTGGAATGGAGAACTATAATCTTATTGGAACACCTATGGAAACTAGACATAAGTTATCTAGCATAGATGAGACTCCTGGAGTAGAATAGAAGAAGTACATATCTATGATTGGAGGATTAGAGTATTTGACTCATACAAGACCTGATATAGCACATTCAGTTGGAGTTGTAGCAAGATTTCAAGATGAACCTAGAGAATTACATTATGCAATAGTAAAGAGAATACTAAGATACTTAAGAGGCACACTTGAGTATATATTGTGGTATGAAAATCTGATGATTTTACCCTATGTGCATATATAGATGTTGATTGGGGAGGTAGTGGTGATGATAAAAAGAGCACCAATGGTGGAGCATTTTTCCTTGGAGGAAGATTAGTTTCTTGGCTAAGCAAGAAGTAGAATATGTAGCAGCAGCAAACAATTATAACCAAATAATTTGGATAAAGTAAATGCTGAAAGATATTGGAATAAAATTCATTGAACCTATTGTTATACGTTGTGATAACACTAGCACATTTAGTATGTCTAAGAACCTTGTGTTGCATTCTAAGACAAAGAATATAGAGATAAAGTATCATGTAGTAAGAGAGAAATTTGCAAAGAAAGAAGTCAGACTTGAATACATAAGCATAAAGGAGAAGATTGCAGACATATTTACAAAACCTTTGCCTAAGGATACGTTTGATTATCTTAGAGGTATGCTTGGGGTTATCCCCCAGCCTACTTTTGAGAAGTGATGTAGATTGTTGCATCTGTCTAGTGGTATATGAGCCCTATTTTTCTTTTGGACTGGATGTTGGTACTTCCTCTATGGGGGAGTATGTGTATCTAAGCTAAGTCATGAGGACTCTAGTGAATGTATTTTCTGAATAGTGTCTTTTGACATTAGAGTTGTCGTTGACATAATGATAATTTTTTTGTCATTGATGTCAATGGGGGAGAAGTGTACATGAAAAACCATTTGTACCATCTATTGGAGAGAACTGAATAGGAAAACAAAGCAAGATTTGATTGATGAAGAAGACTTGAAGTATTTTCAGAGCAGCAGTGTTGTAGTGATTGGATTTATGGAACTTGGGTGTTTTTTCATCTATTTTACCACCAATGCCAATGGGGGAGATTGTTAGGAATGAATGCTGAATATATCCTATGGGGGAGTATTATAAGCCATTCTATAACATTTTTTGTTGCATTCATGACTGTGATTGTCATTGATGTCAACATAGTGATCTACTGAAGATTAGTAGAGAAGCAAACAGTGTTTGAGTTAGCATACTTGGGATATTGAAGATGAAGCTATGCACAGTTGAGGAATTATTCTATGATGTATTATTAGATTTTGGTTAAGAGTGTAGATAGTAATTCATTTATTCTTGGAAGTTATGAGGAAATCAATGGAAGCAGTATTCAGGCAATGTTCCTGAGTAGCGGTTTGTAGAAATTGAATGATATCTCCTAATCGGGATGGAATCTGGTTTTGCACAGTTAGAGAGCAGTTGAAGACATGTTGATAGTGATGTGGATGATAGTGCAAGATCTAAGGTCATATGAGTGAAGAATCATATTGATTGGAAGCTGATAATTTTGTGTAATTTTGATGTAACATGTGGAAACTTTTATTTTGTAATTTGTATGCTAACTCATTTGTAATTACTTGAGTGTGGTATAAAGGAAGGAATGTATTCCTTGTTTTAATGTGGAATGTGATGAATGTAAGTGTATTGTGAAAGAAAAATTGTTGAAAGAGGATATGCAAAGTACTGAGATCTAGTATTGAGATCTGAAGAAGGAGCTAGTGCGGTTTGGCACAGTCAGAGAAGGAGTATTGATTTATTGAGGTCAGTAATCTTTTGGTATTATTATATTGAGTAATAAAAGATCAGTTGGATAGTGAGTTTGGTGATCTTACCCTAAAGCTATTTGGGTAGTGGGTCCTTCTGTCTTGCATAACTCCTAACAGAGTTAGAATCTTTTAACAAGGATTCAAAATCTCCAAATAGGGATTCATATGTACTGAATGTATTTCATAATACTCCTAATAGATTCCATCCTTTCAAAAGGAATATTCATATTAGTGCATCTTTTTTGGGCATCATTCCCACTGGTGTTTACTCTTTGATCAAGATGTTCCCTAGTCAACATAACTTGTGTCATTGTGTTATTGTGCATGTATATCTTTCTATGGTTGCTAGTTACTTTTATTACATGGTTAAAATCTATTGAAGTTTATAAAAGTTATATTTATCTAATAACTAATTCACCTACCCCCCCTCTCATTTATCTTGGTGGACTTTACTTTCTAACAGATCACATTTATCACTTGGGGGCAAGAAAGGATTGGATTTTTGGTACAAACAGATTCAATAGTGCTACTTTTGGTCACACATCAGATGGAATTATTAGAGCTTCAGAAGAGAGATTTTATTGAACCTTTGATTGATATCATTGTTCAGAACCAAGTATTTTGATCCTACAACTTGATCCTTGAACCTTCATTGACTTTATTATTCAGGATTAAAAATTGACATCACTTAAATGATCAGAATGTTTGGAAATTATTTTTAAAAATCTTGATACATCACAAAACACTTAAATCTTTTTGATGATCTTTATCGAATTGACTTTTTATCATATCTTTTTAGCTAATGGATGATGTTTTGACTATATTGGCAATGATGGAGACATGATATTATTTTTTTCTTCTTTCTGAATGACTGTCTTGAGGGAGATCCAACAACTTATGTGATTTTGTCTAACGACATGGTCATCAATGAACCATCAAGGAATTTCATATAGGATGGAGAGTTGACCTTTTCTTGTTTACGCAAATGGATACCTTCGCTATTTAGATCTTCCATATCTTAATACCAAAATCCACTTACAACATTGAATCCATTGAAACCGATATTCATACTCCCATAGTTGGTCATATTCAACTAGTGAGGGTTGTAATAGTTTCCTAAAGGGGTTACCAAATGTGAAAAAGAGGTATTCATATCATCATGATGTGGTCAGTGATGATTGTACTTGCTTTCTGATCCTACAATGCTCAATGATGAAAATATTTCTCTATGACATTTCTTTGCTAAAAGCTAGTGACAATTAGTTGCATTGCATTGCATTTTGCATGTTAGATTAAGTGCATTGGTTTGTAGTTATTTTTCCAAGGGAAAATTGGTTCATTCATCATCTTGATCAATCATAAAAAGGGGGGTTCAATCAAACATTATCCTTGGTTCAAATCAATCATGTTGGATTATCTTTTGCATTCACGCATAGCATTACTCATTATTCATTATCCTTATATTAGAAAAAGAAAAAAATTATTCATTACTCATACATCATTTGCATACATTTAGTTAAGGATAGCTCATTAAGAGTTGCATACATCAAAAAATAAAAAACATAGTTGCATTCAATATCCATATTTCCACAATCAATCATTTGCATCCATCTATCTATATCATATATAAGATACATTGCATCCATAGCATACTCAAAAGTAAATACATCATAAACATCATATATAACTACATATAAAGATGATCTCACATCAAAACATCACAAGAATCAAGGAAATTATATCATCGTATAAATGTTCATAACATCAAAGATCCATCAAATCAATATAGCAAGATACAATCTCAATAACAAAGTGATACATCCAAGTCCTGATAAAAAAATATCACATGATACAAATCATCAAAGAGAGATCCATAATCAAACATCAAGATCCTATCGAGCCACCTGATCCATCACCTGCACCTGATCCATCTGGACCCCTGTCACCTGATCTATCCTGTGTAGGAGTCTAACTAGTGCTAGCAATACTTGACCTCTGAGTCATAATAGTCATAAACTGTTGCATCATAGTAGCCACCTAATCTAGTTGGCCCACAACTACTGATAAACCTATCTATAATGAATGTACATCCTATGACAGAGTATCAATACTAGGAGAAGCCTAAGAAGTCTGACCCATATCCTGAGACATAGGAATTTATGGACGTACCTGCTGTGCTAGAATCTGCCCATGCTGAGCTACAGAAGCCTGATGTAAATGTACCAAAGGATCCTATCCACCAAGAACCTATCTAGCAACATCAATGTGAACCTTTCACCTGACTCTCTAGTATCTCTTTTGTCCCTATACTAATGTGGCTCTAGGATGTACAAACCCAGGTCCCTAATCTGGATGAGCCCTATCCCTAAAATGTCCACCTTGTACTCGTGGCCCAAGTCATCCTCTAGAAATGATCTAAGGAGATCTTTTTCCTCTATGAGCTTGACATCATCTAGGTCTACTACCATCATACCCACCATCATCATATGATTGCTCATCTTTTTCTGGGATCGGCTCTATAGGATCTATAAATCTCAGAAATCTATTCTGAGACCACCACTCTTTGTACTCCATAGACATCCCAACATCTACCACATGCTCTAATATATCCCATCTGACATACACCATCTTGGCAATCTGATCATAAGCAAACTAAAAATCAATTTGTGCCCCCCACATCGATCACTCTACCTAGACACAAGCATACAAATCCATACCCTATGGCATATCCTGATATATGTCATACTGTCTAGAAACGTGACCAAAGAAAAATCTCTCAATCACAAGGAGTGATTGACCAACCATCCATCGAGGAGAAAACATATAAGGGAGCTCATCATCATCCTCCCACCAACCCTCGCAACCCAGATATGGTCTCCATGAGACCTGATCTATATCATCGATCATGTGATGCCAAAACTCTAGTTTTCCCAGATGATGTTGGACAACCATGCCACTATATAAAAATGCATAAGGAAATCCATGATGGAGGATATGATCTGACAATGGCCTAGTGATGGGAAGATGCTCCCATACCCATAACTGTAATATCACTGTACGTGCTCATAAGGATGCACTTGATCTATAAACCACCTCATGAAAATCATGGTATAGCTATGCAAAAACACAAGAGCCCCAATCAAAATGCCAAGGTTGTGCAAGAAAATCCTCTAAGATGTGACTGCATCCAACAGAGAAACCTTGACCTTGCCAGTCAGGAAGTATTAAACCACCTATCAATGCACCCAATACCACTGGCAATGTAGGAAATGAAGAAAAATGCACCCATGTAATAGTATTATCACCAATGGCATTATCCCCAAAAACCTATCTGTAGACAGTGCCATCATATACTGAATCATAATAGACCATCTCACCCTGGGTCAGAATGTGGAGTAATCTGTAAACATCCTCGAGAGTGATCATCATCTCCCCAAGTGGTAAGTGGAAGGTATTGTAGTTAGAGTGCCAATGCTCTGCCACAGCTATCAATATACCATGAATCAGTTGAAACTATAGGATGTCTAGAAGGAAACTCAAACTGCACATCTCAATCACATGATACTTTGGCTGGGTCAACTCTTGACCTAGGGCTATAATCTAGGAAGCAACAGTCTGTATGTATAGCTTACAGAAATGTGCCTATTTGGAAAATCAAGGGAATCATATCAGTATTCTATATCAATGGATTATTTTAATTCAATCAATCAAATCAATCAATCTTTTCTCTTCTTGAGTGCTATCACCATTTGTTTGTGTCTCTATGTCTTGAGAGTGAATTATTAGTTATCTACCTATCAGTGTTCTACTATCATAGTTTTGTTCTATTAGATTAGATTGACAAATCACACATTCATTGGTACCATTATCTTGATATCCTAATCATGTGTTTTGTTTAACTACAACGGGCCTATCTATCTTGGAAAATCAATCAATCATTCAGAGTTATCAAATTTTGTCAGAAAAATCACGTTTGAGTATCAAATTTATCAAAATTCCTATAGGCGTCATTTGCCTATGCGGAGGTGACATTTTACCTCAGGTGATGAATAACTATTCATACATGACACTTTACCAACCATAGGTGGTATTTCATCTATTAAGTGGTACTTCATGACCCTAGGTGGCATTTCATCTTGCTTAGGCATCATTTAAAACATAGGGATTTTTCACGCGGTGTTTTATACCTAGTTTGATTAAATTGCCCTAGTTTTAGGTAGTATCAAATTTATCATAGGTGATTTTTAACCTATCTTACACAGCATTTCACTATGTAGATGTGGTACTTCATAAGCCTAGGCATCATTTAAACTATTCTAGGTGGCATTTTACAAAATTAAATCTAAAAATCAAGAAAATCATGTAATAAATGCAGAAAAAGTTTGTAATAAATGCACTAGGAGGGTCAGAATCACTCACTAGAGGTCTTTAATCCAAAGGTCTCTGATACCGACAACATATCTTGAACCGATGCTCTCAAATAGGCACAACCATCATGATCAACTATCTCAAGATCATAGCAAAATCTCAATAGTCAAAAGTGAAAATGAATAGTAAATTTGGGTTTTTCAACCTATTTATGCTAATTTGACCCAATTTTGAGGTAATTTTTTACCTAGAAATCTATATCAACATATCAATCAAAACTGGGGTATATGTTGAAATCCGCATATCATCAATGTTTCAAAAATGAAAACATATTGGATCAACTATCAATCAATTTCATCAACTTTTTCCTATCAAGTGATCAATCTATTTTCATTTCTGAGGGGGCATCATAAGAGTATCAAATTAGCATCAACATCAAATCAAATATCATCAAATCTAGGGCATTAAAAATTTTGAACTATTATTAGTGGGGCATGTGGCATCATTTTTCAAATCAGGTTTCATATCAAGTTTTCAATCAATCAACGTATCGAATCAGTGATGAGGACATGAAAAGTTTCTTTGAATCAATATGCTACACACATTAATCCAAAGAGGAGAATTTGTAGACATAAAAAACTAGGCAAGTGTCTTAAAATCATTCAAATTTACAAACTCTTAGCCAAATGCTCTAATTCTCATCAAAATGGATCAAATCAATTTTAAATGGACATTTATTAATCAAAATTGGACAAAATCATTTAAATCAAAGGAAAAATCAAATAATGACATTAAATAATTAAATACAAGCTTAAAGGGATCAAAAATACTATATAATTGATTTTAATCAATTAATTGTATAGTTTTAAATCAAAAATCAAATTGAACATATTCCCTTACATGGAAAATTTAATTAATTAATGAAATTTAAATAATCCTAATATCTTTCAACAACATTTGAGCAACCAATGAGAATTGAGAACAAAAGCACATGGATCACTCCAAAATAGTTGAATCTCAATCACACATTTCAACTTTGAATCTCAACCACTCAAATTTATCTTTTTGTCCAAACCTTTGAGACAAACATTTAAATTGTCCCCCCATTTAAAAACATTTCAAAGTTTTTGACTCAACCAAGGCTAAATCATGATTAAATAACTCTACCCCCTACCCTTGGTATTTTACTATAAATAAGAGTCATTTTGAGAGCATAAGATACCTTAGAAATTCATTTGCAAAGTGTTGGTACTCTCAAATTTGGCACAAATCTAGAGTGACCAATTCAAAATTTTCTCTAAGGCAAAGTAGGTATTCCTAAAAATTTTGTGAGAAGGCCTAATTGGTATGCTTGTAAAAGACACCTTGATGATTTTCATGAGATACAATTTGGATAATAAGTTCAACATCTTTCATTTGACATATACAGTGGGTTCCCACTGCTAAATTTTAAATTTGACATGTTTAGAGAGTTGCAATTTTGAGGTGTTCACTTCAATCGGCACTTTTGTCCAAGTGTCAAATCATTGTAATAGGCCCTATTTGCACTTGAATATTTTATGCCCTGTTAGGTTTCCTACCTCGCCACTTTGGGAATGTTTAAAGTGTATATCAGAGAGCTTATGTTTTAGAACTCAGTCCATTTCAAGTCCCTTTGATAGGTTTTTGGATTCCCCAAAGTTGGATTCCCAGAATTGTCCTGTTACTCTATTCTACCCAATTTTCTAAGTGGCCCTGTTTGACTAATTGTAAATGTTGACCATTTCACCCAATTGAAAAAATTCATTTTGTACTGTATTCCAATAGTCAAATACTTGTGTTTCTATTTTTAGGTCACAACAAGTTTATTTAGTATGTTTTCCATGCCCATTCTATTTGTATTTTCTATCATTGTGTTGAACTGTCAAATGCAGACTTCTAGATGCCCTACTTTGAAGTCTTGCCATTCATATCCGGTTGAATGCCCTGCATATTTAAGCTTTCCCTTGTATTGCAATCTTGAAAGTGTACCTTCCCATGAATTTTTAGACTCGCACCAATCCAATTGTCCACTTTGCCAGGGCATTTCCATTTCCAATTTATTAAAAGTTTCACTAAAAGTGCAAAACCCAGAATTAAGTAGCCTACTTTGAGGCTTTTCTATTTATGCCCTGTGCGAGGTCCGGTATAATTGAAATTTGTTTCATATTGTAGACTTGAGAGACTATTTTCCTATGGATTTTGAGGTCTCTACGAATCTAGTTGACCACTTTGGTTAACCATTTCCAAAGTCAATTTTTGCATGTTTGTTGTTTCATTTTCAAGAAGTCAGTAAAGGACTGACTTTGCAGATTAATATTGGTTGACCTATTGACTATCAGAGAAACTTAGTTGATGATTCATGATCCCTGTGTGTAAGTGATTCTATGTTTAAAGGATTAGACTCTAGAGGTTTCTTTTGATTGGTTTTTAGAGCCATGATCAAGAGCAATTTATACAGACTAACAGTGCTGAACAAAATGGATTTTTCAAAATGGTCACTTTCATGAAGTAATAACTTTTTGTCTAAGGTTCATTCTCAAGAACTGATCATGGCTTCATACTCATGGCATAATGAACCCGGCCACACCCTATTGTATGCATATTCAATGGTGATGAATGAGTCATTCTATTGAGCAACAAAGCTTCAAGTGATGATATAATGATTTTCCAAGTGGCACCTTCAGCATGGTTCACACATGTCTGAATTCAGATAGTTGCAGAATATAATGAATTGGCCTACTTTGCATATTATTATCTTTGACCCGAGTGTTTTTGAAGCCAACCCAGTTAATGACAATTATTCATATGCTTGAGAAGAATGTACTTTCTAGTTCCCATGCTTCAAAGATGTATTCAGTCAGTTTTCAAGGCTTGATCCAGAGGCTACTTGCCAATAATGAAGCCAATTTGTGGAATTGTGAAGGTTGATTTCCAAAGCTCGCCAGTGTATTATTTTGGGACTGTTAAGGAGATTCCTCTTAGCTCTCATCAATTCTATCTGAGTTGCGAGAAGTTCAATTCTAGCATTAATGATATCATCAATTCAAAGTATTTCATCATTTGGAGTACTCACATGAATACACGCATTCTGCCAAAATATGTTGACAGTTTTAAGGCTCCTCACCAGTCAACTGCACGGATCTATGGACTTGGTAACCACTTTGCAGAATGCATGGCTGTCAAAAGGACATTGATGCAATCAAAGCAATCCGATCATCGAATGTTATTTCCCGTTTCTCTTTTGCCTTGAATGCACGAAAGAAAGTCAATATCCAATCAAAAAAGGAAACAGATTTCTATGGTGATGTAAAATTGTGCCATTTCTGGACAATTATGAGCTTGTGGTTTTAAAGACTAATGCAATATTTGAATATGGGAACTCATAATTTATTTGCCAAATACATTATGAAATGTAATGTTGACATTTTGTAAGAGGAGGATTCTAAGCAAAGAGTCGCTGGAGGCTCACACTAATTTGGGTATTAGCAGCAAATCATTAGAGGATGCCCGTGTTAACATGTAAATTGGGAGGCCCACACAATAAAAGAATAGCCTACACAATGAAAGACAAGAGGATACTATGGATGATGCACATAATATGGAGCATTCAAACTTGCATAAGAAGCTGAGAAGGCTTTACGTATGAATTTGCTTCTAGCATATTGTGTTAGTAGTGCCTAGTGTATTAAGTATGGGGGCTTGCACAGTTTCATTGGAGCTACCAGTTTGGAAGAAGCATCTCACTCAAGTATGGAGGCTTCATCCGTTAACAATGGGGGGCCTCATGTTCTAAGAATGATTTTCACGTAAGGAAAATTCACACAATTGTCTAAGGAGTGCCCATTTTTATGTGAGGCTCACGCAATGCCAGTGTGAGCACCCAAGTACCTTCCAGTTCATTTAGATGAAGGAGTTGCATACGTAGAATGAAGCCAGCACAAAACACCAAGTGGATGCTAGTGTTATGTGTGGAATCCTCATGTGAATAGCTACATGGAGTATCCTATGGATTGGAGGCCCATGCCAAAAAATGCAAAGGGGGACTACCAACATAGGCCAAAGAAGGGCACGTATATGGATGGAGACATGTTTTTAATATTAAAAGACCAACGTATTTGGAAATGTGACCTAGGCACTAAGCACATGGGGTTGTACACAAATACCAGTGCCAAATTTCATGAATGCTAGCGCAGGTCTAAGTGAATGAAGGTTTCCCATGTACCATTTGAAGTTGCTTGTAGGAGATTGATAGAGGATTCATGAATTAGGAAAGTAGACTACCAGCGATATACAGGGAAACTCATGCAGAAGGTAAGGAATTAGCAGCTAGCATGATAAATAATGAGGAAAGGGACACCAAGCTTTGCGCAATATAAAGGAGGAGCACAGGTTAAAAAAGGGGAGGCAGCCAGTTCATCAAATTTAGAAGGTGCTTCCTATAGCAACCAAAAGAGACCTTGCACATTTTGAAAACATTGGAGGCTCTTGCGTAAGTGTTTGAAGTGCATGAGGCACTATTTTGGATGCCTCACATGATATTTTAGAGGTCAACGTGAAGGGGCCGCCAGTCACAAAGGGCATTATGCAGATTGAGTGACTCACACACCAGAACAAGCTGCTTACAGTCATTTGTGTGA
Organism: Chamaecyparis obtusa; assembly: GCA_027943335.1. NCBI lineage: Eukaryota > Viridiplantae > Streptophyta > Pinopsida > Cupressales > Cupressaceae > Chamaecyparis > Chamaecyparis obtusa. The sequence continues at coordinate 905,992 of BSBK01005014.1, forward strand.
GATTCCATGGAGTGTGGAGTCTTGGAAGGCAGTGCATTAACGCAATGAGGCTACCAAACAATCAAATGGGGGCATGTAAGCTTGCACAGGAGTGTGCAAGATGTGGCCAAGGCAAACCATTTTAAAATTAGGCGTGAGCTAAGTTAATGAATGAGAGGAAACTCACACATAAACAAAAAGAAGGTGTGTTAAGTTTTTAAATTCACACATTGAATGGTGTTGCACACTTGCCACTAGCATAACAGAGGTGCCCGTGTGTTTCCAAAGGTGTGCATGTCAGGTATAAAGGCTATTACATGCTATCTTTTATATGTAGAGGTAGAGTACATAAGGAGGAAGAGATTCGATGGCTAGAATGGACTGTGTGTTGGGGATTTTTATCCCACATTCATAAATATCAATGTGCCAATAATGTTTAAATACAAGGCTGCCTAGAGATAGAGTAAAGTGAAGTAAGAGAGGGGCTATGTGGCCACCTAAGCCTTGCGGGGCTGCCTTGGGGTGCATTCCAGCTGGGTGCATAGGACAAATTTTTGATAAGACATTTAAAATAATGCAAGAATTTAGTCCCAAATTGTTCATGCTAGGAGAATTTGAGGGGTTTATATGCAACAAGCCAAACATAGTGAAATAGATTGAGAGTGAGGAGGCTCTGTCCGCATGACCAATTGGAGGTGCCTCAATTTTCATGCTGGTGGGCCCAGAATAAAGAAATTATGTAGACAACCAGTGAGGAGGATGAGGTGGTAGAATGGACATGTGGCAGCTCATCGTAGAGGCACAAAATGAAACTGCTAGCTAGCTGAGGATTCAGAGACTTGGAGATAACATTTAGTCGCTAAGTCTCATGATGCAGGCAGTTAGACGCAAATGGTTTGTAGATCTGGAGACTAGCTTGGATGTGAGGTTAGGAGATGATGATAGTTAGAGGAGAAAACCGCTGAGATTTGGAGATAACCACTTGTCGCCAGGTCGCCAGAAGTGGATCCAAAGACTTGGAGACTAAGGCATGTTGTGAGGTCGCTTGACTTAATCACAGTTAAGGAAATGATTCTAAGACCTAGAGACTAGTGTATTTGCCAGGCCACTAGATTTAACCACAATTAAGAAGATCATTAGGAGATTAAGAGAATAAGGAGATTCTCCAAGTCTCTAAAGGCAACCATAGTTAAGAGATAGTTCCAGAGATTTGGAGACTAATGTAGTCTCCAAATCTCCAAATCAACTGAGGTCAAAGGTGAGTTTGCAAAGCCAGCCCAAGAAACCAATGAAATGATGACACTTGGTGAGTTCTGGTGGCATGTACAAATTTGAAAAAGATTTAAAAATTGACATAGTTCAAACTATACTGAAATAATTCAAAAAATTAAATGAGAGAGCCTCTCAAAGATTTAGCGAGTGCAGATTCATTTTTTATCAGAATATGGCAGTATAATATGTTTCCAAAAATGGCAGGAGATGATAGATATGATGGTGGTGGATAAAATCTAATATGATTAAGAAGATGAGATTAGTAATCAGTTTTAATCCGTGATCAGATTTTGCAGAGATTTTTTATTCCAAACTTGATTGATTTTGCAGATCCGACAGAGGGAATAAATAAGATTTTCCAGTAGATGAAAGGATAAGATCAAAGAATAAAGGACAAAGTAAATCAGATATGAAGGGGCAGATAATATTATATTTTGTTTGAAGTGCCCGAGGATATTAGATTTCAGAGGAGAGAGGGCTTTTAAGATCAGATTGAAGAAGCAGACAAGTGTTGATCAGGCTTTATTTTTAGGGTTTCTTAGTCTATTTATTCTTTTCTCCTCTTTGTGTTAGAGGTTCCTAGTTCTGGTCCTCTATGGGGTTTTGGGGGGTTTTCAGACTATGTCTGTCTCTTTTCTTGAAGTTTAGAATAGGATTCCATGTGAACTATTGTAATATTTTCTCTTTCTTTGCATACTTAGTGTTCAGATTTTCTCTAAATTTTAGAGAAGAACATCATTGTAAGGAGCAATTTTTCACTTGTTTATGAATGAATTGTAGCACTTGTTGTTATGATGTCAAGTTGTCTCCATTTATGTCTTTGAATCATATAGAATGAGGCATTGAGGATGTTTCAGTCTTGTCTGTTATTAATCATTTGAGGAATGATTAGCAATAGAGTTATTCAAGGGATAAATGTGGTTTAAGATTTGTGTTTAGATGTGTATAAGATTGAATATCAAGGGTATTTTAATCCTATCTTTCCAATGGATTTTGGTTATCTATTGTATATTCTAAGGTCTCTTTCAAGGGGAGGGTTAAATTTTGTGAGTAGGGAGTTGCATGTTTGAAATACACAGGTGGATTCATAAGAAGAACTCGATTGATGAGGTCTGTTTTATGTAAGGTATGTAAACATTTCAAACTCTGTTGATGTTCCTTTGTTCATAATCTCTTTGCAATTTAATGTTTGACTTGAATGCCCAATGAATCAGGCACTGGTCTATGCAAGGTTTGGGATGTTATTGAGATCCTTTTCATCAAAACAAAATTTCATTACCATTTCTTTTATGTTTTTAAGTTCATGCATACTGTGAAAGAACTGTATCCAGGCGGTATAGTTCATATTTAGTGATTCCTTCAAGAAGGAATCAGAGGTTAACCTTCCTTGAGTTGTACTCATAAAAAGAAGAAGGATTTATATCCTTATTACCATTGTCTATGATGTTACATTTATAGTTTCTATTGTCAAGCTTTGTATCAGGACATTCTCAGCTGTTTGCAGAGTGATCTTTTGTTGAAATATTCAGAAGCACAATAGCATAGCAGTGAAGAACCTAATCCACTAATTAAAAGCTTACTTGAAATATAGTAACCTATTCATAGGCAATACCCACCTAAGTCCTGTGGAGCTCGAAGCAAAAGGAGGATCTTATCCAGTCCTCATCAATTAGGCTTTTCTTGCAAACTTGGAGTCCCTTTTAACTAAGAATCAAGCCCATACATTTGCTAAGTTTGATCCTATAAGAAAAATCCCTAAAAATTTGGCGACTCTGCTAGGGATTAGTTTTACAATCAAACAAGTGACACAGGTTCCAAGTTGAGTTTAACTCCTGGCCTATTTGTTTATAAATCTAGTTGTCTACCATATCCATCTAAGGATAGAGTTATAAATCTTTGTAAATTTGAAAGTCCTTTAGATCATATCTAGCTTGGTTGTTGTTGTCACTAAAAGGAGATTCTGAATCTTTTCCTAGCAAAGAAATATCCTATTAACTTGCTGAAAGTATTCTATCTTTTGTTGAAATCTAACTTGTCCTTGTTCTATTAAAGTTCTATACATTCTCATAGCAGTGAGTAGCGACTCTAAAAGATCTTTGCACCAACGTGCACTTAGATGAAAGAAAATTTATGATTGGTTGGGAACACTTGCAACAAGGATCTGTTAGATGCTCAAAAGATTTAGTGGTGGAAGACAAAAACAAGAAGAAGTTCAGAAGGACAACAACAAAAGAATTATCCCAGGTATTCCTCAAAGTTTTATAAAATAAATTGCTTTCCTTACTAAGTGAAGAAGTCACTAAAAGAAGGAATATAGATTTAAAGCTTTTGGTCATATTTCTTGTTTCACATTTTTCAATCATCAGATCTAGAAGTATGGTATGATTTTATGTGAAGTGATTGTATGGATGAATAAAAATCTTTGTGAATGAGAAGATGTGTTGATGCTAAATAGTGCAATGGAGAGTCTAGATCCAATAGGTCAGGATATGTTGTCTATATCTGAAAATTGTCCAGCATATCTTAAAGAAATTCAAAAGGATATTGCATTGTTAAGTTAGAAAATACATGACCAAGCTATGTTGTTTTTGAAAAGACATGTAGGAGAAATAAGTGAACAATCCATATATGTATTTTATGAAAAGTTTTCCAATGCATATGATAAGTTGCCAGAAGGGATGAAACTCCAAGAGTCTGCATATTTTCATTTATTCTTAGAGCTTTATATGCCTAAGTCAGTACAATGGTCTACAAATTGTAAGGAGGAAGGCATTGAACTTGTTAAAAAATGGATAAATGAGTTTGAAGAATGTAAATCTAAAAATATTAGTGATGATGACTCTAGTTATGATGAAAATGCTGACTATGAAGCTGATAGTGAAGTGGATGAATATCAAGATGTCAAGGATGAAAATCTAGTTGCGGATGTTTCCATTGGATTCAAAGATTTGTTTTATTATCAACATGGCAGGACAGATCTTTGTTCTCAGTTTAGGGAAGAGTCTTGTGATCACCAAGAGAGCAATTATTATGTGGATGAGAGTGACTGTGATGATTTTGTTGCCCAAAATAATATAAGCCAGGAGTTTGCATTCCCTATTCCGATTAAGGAAGATATTTGCAGCATCACTCGTGAGACTGAAAAGATGGAATGTGAAGTCCAGTGCTCACTAAGTAGTGAGCAAATTTCAAAGCTTTTGGAGGCTGAGTTTCAGAGGTATGCTCCCCAATTTGTTTCAAAAAACCCATGCCCGATAGATATAAGTTTTGATGAAGATGATTCAAGTGATGGCATGATGTATGAAACATTTACTAGTTTTCCTTCTCATGTATCTGAGTTAAAAGAGCAGCAATATGAAAGTACATGTCATTATGATGATTTTGATAGTGTTATATTTGATGAATATACTGATGAATGTACTAGTGAATATTCTGATTTTCAAGAGCCTGTTGTCTGTGGTTCTTGTCTGCTTGTTGATACTGGATAATGTGGAAAATCTGAATATGTTTTCTCAGATTTACAAATGATTAAGGATTCAGTCACTGACAGTGCTTATGCTTTCCTAGAAGATGCAGATGGGGTTAGTGATCAACAAGTTGCTTCCAGTTTTGTACAGTTAGATATTTGTCTTGAGAGGTTCCATGTTAGTTTGCCAAATGATGAGATAGAAATGGATTATTCCTTTGTGCAAACTAATGATCAGATTGTTGATATTTCCAGCCATAAAGCTAAGTTGATGTGTTTCATTTTTCAACATGATATTGACAATAAGGAGTGTGATGCTTTGAAATCACAAGGTAATCAGTATTCATGGAAACCTGATGGCCTAATCTTGCCAGATGATGGTGAGTATGTTGATCATTTTATTCATGTCATGCTGAAAATAGACCACAATATTTTTGACAGATTGGATGGGAGATGTACTTTCATTTTACCTCCATTCTATGGGGATTAGAATCATTTGTTTGATAGAGATAAGAGCTTACTTAAGTTTTGGGGCTTTGGGCTTCTTTTAGATAAAGTACATATGTACAGTTGTTTTTCTTTCAATTGTGTGCTTGCTTTCAGTAGAGGTTCCCATTTTTTGAGAAGAAGTGTCAGGAGGGAAAGCGAAAAGAGAAGAAAGATAAAGTTTGATTTGAAGTTCCAGGTGGTCTGTTTCAAACATGAGATTATGAAGGTTCTCCACATGCCCACATGGGGCATGCATCCACAGTCAGAGCCACTGTTGGTACTCTCAAATTTGGAGTGACCAATTCAAAATTTTATCTAAGGCAAAGTAGGTATTCCTAAAAATTTTGTGAGAAGGCCTAATTGGTATGCTTGTAAAAGACACCCTGATAATTTTCATGAGATACATCTTAGAGAATAAGTTCAACATCTTTCATTTGACATATGTAGTGGGTTCCAACTCCTAAATTTTAAATTTGACATGTTTAGAGAGTTGCCATTTTGAGGTGTTCACTTAAATTGGCACTTTTTTCTTAAGTGTCAAATCGTTGTAACAAGCCCTGTTTGCACTTCAATATCTTGTGCCCTGTTAGGTTTCATAGCTCACCACCTTGGGAATGTTTAAAATGTATATCAAAGAGCTTATGCTTCAAAACTTAGTCCATTTCAAGTCCATTTGATAGGTTTTCAGATTTCACAAAGTTGGCTTCCCAGAATTGTCCTGTTACTCTATTCTGCCCAATTTTCTAAGTGGCCCTGTTTGACTAATTGTAAATGTTGACCATTTCACCCAATTGAGAAAATTCCTTTTGTACTGTATTCCAGTGGTCAAATACTTCTTGTGTTTCCATTTTTAGGTCACAACAAGTCCATTTAGTCAGTTTGCCAGGCCCATTCTATTTGTATTTTCTATCATTGTGCCGAACTGTCAAATGCAAATTTCTAGATGCCCTACTTTGAGGTCTTGCCATTCATATCTGGTTGAATGCCCTGCATATTTAAGTTTTCCCCTGTATTGAAATCTTGAAAGTGTACCTTCCCATGAATTTTTAGACTCACACCAATCCAGTTGTCCACTTTGCCAGGGTATTTCCATTTCCAATTTATTAAAAGTTTCACTAAAAGTGCAGAATCCATAATTAAGTAGCCTACTTTGAGGCTTTTCTATTTGCGCCCTGTCCGAGGTCCGACATAATTGAAAGCTATTTCATATTGTAGACCTAAGAGACTATTTTCTTGGGGATTTTGAGGTCTCTAATAATCCAGTTGACCACTTTGGTTAACCATTTCCAAAGTCAATTTCTGAATGTTGTTTTATTTTCAAGAAGTCAGGAAAGGACTGACTTTGCATATTAATATTGGTTGACCTATTGACTATCAGAGAAACTTAGTTGATGATTCGTGATCCCTATGTGTAAGTGATTCTATGTTTAAAGGATTAGACTCTAGAGGTTTCTTTTGATTGGTTTTCGGAGCCAAGATCAAGAGCAATTTATACAGACTAACAGTGCTGAACAAAATGGATTTTTCAGAATGGTCACTTTCATGAAGTAATAAACTTTTGTCTAAGGTTCATTCTCAAGAACCAATCATGGCTTCATACTCATGGCATGATGAACCCGACCACACCCAGTTGCATGCATATTGAATGGTGATGAATCAGTCATTCTACTGAGAAACAGAGCTTCAAGTGATGATATAATGATTTTCCAAGTGGCACCTTCGGCATGGTTCACACATGTCTGAATTAAAATAGTTGCAGAATATAATGAACTAGCCTACTTTGCATATTATTATCTTTGACCCAAGTGTTTTCAAAGCCAACCCAGTTAATGACAATTATTCATATGCTTGAGAAGAATGTACTTTCTGGTTCCCATGCTTGCAAAGATGTATTTAGTCATTTTTCAAGGCTTGCTCTGGAGGCTACTTGCCAATAATGAAGCCAATTTGCGGAACTATGAAGGTTGATTTCCAAAGCTCGCCAGTGTATTATTTTGGGACTGTTGAGGAGATTCCTCTTGGTTCTCATCAATTCTATTCGAGTTGTGAGAAGTTCAATTCTGGCATTAATGATATCATCAATTCAAAGTATTTCATCATTTGGAGCACTCACATGAATACACGCATTCTACCAAAATATGTTGACAGTTTAAAGGCTCCTCACCATTCGACTGCATGGTTCTATGGACTTGGTAACCATTTTGCAGAATGCATGGCTGTCAAAAGGACATTGATGCAATCAAAGCAATCCGATCATCAAATTTTATTGCCCGTTTCTTTGTTGCCTTGAATGCATGAAAGGAAGTCAATATACAATTAAAAAAGGAAAAAGATTTCTATGGTGATGTAAAATTGTGCCATTTCTGGACAATTGTGAGCTCGTGGTTTTAAAGACTAATGCAACATTTGAATATGGGGACTCATAATTTATCTGCCAAATACATTATGAAATGTAATGTTGACATTTTGTAAGAGGAGGAGTCTATGCAAAGAGTCGCTGGAGGCTCACACTAATTTGGGTATTAGCAGCAAATCATTAGAGGATGCTTGCGTTAACATGTAAATTGGGAGGCCCACACAATAAAAGCATAGCCAGCGCAATGAAAGACAAGAGGCTACTATGGATGATGCACATAATATGGAGCATTCAAACTTGTGTAAGAAGATGAGAAGGCTTTTCGTATGAATTTGCTTCCAACACATTGTGTTAGTAGTGCCTAGTGTATTAAGTATGGGGGCTTGCGTATTTTAATTCGAGCTGCCAATTTGGAAGAGGCGGCTCACTCAAGTATGGAGGCTTCATGCATTAACAATGGGGGACCTCATGTTCTAAGAAGGATTTTCACGCAAGGAAAATTCACACAATTGTCTAAGCAGTACCTATTTTTATGTGAGGCTCACGCAATGCCAGTGTGAGCACCCAAGTACCTACCAATTCATTTAGATGGAGTTGCATACATAGAATGAAGCCAGGGCCAAACACCAAGTGGCTACTAGCATTATGTGAGGAAGCCTCACGTGAATAGCTACTTGGAGTATGCTATGGATTGGAGACCCACGCAAAAAAATGCAAAGGGGGACTGCCAACATAGGCCAAAGAAGGGCACGTATATGGATGGAGACATGTTTTTAATATTAAAAGACTAGCGTATTTGGAAATGTGACCTAGGTACCGAGCACATGGGGTTGCACATAAATACCAGTGCCAAATGTCATGAATGCCAGTGCAGGTCTAAGTGAATGAAGGTTGCCCGTGTACCATTTGAAGTTGCTTGTAGGAGATTGATAGAGGATTCATGAATTAGGAAAGTAGATTGCCAGCGATATATAGGGAAACTCACATAGAAGCTAAGGAATTAGTAGCTAGCATGATAAATAATGAGGAAAGGGACACCAAGCTTTACACAATATAAAGGAGGAGCACAGGTTAAAAAATGGGAGGCAGCCAGTTCATCAAATTTAGAAGGTGTTGCATGTAGCAACAAAAAGAGACCTTGCACATTTTGAAAACATTGGAGGCTCTTACATAAATGTTTGAATTATGTGAGGCACTGTTTTATATGCCTCGCATGATATTTTGGAGGTCAACAGGAAGGGGCCACCAGTCACAAAGGGCATTATGTAGATTGAGTGACTCACACACTAGAACAAGCTACTTACAGTCATTTGCGTGAGATACCATGGAGTGTGGAGTCTTAGAAGGTAGTGCATTAATGCAGTGAGGCTGCCAAACAATCAAATGGGGGCATGTAAGCTTGCACAGGAGTGTGCAAGATGTGGCCATGGAAAACCATTTTAAAATTAGGTGTGAGCTAAGTTAAAGAATGAGAGGAAACTCACACATAAACAAAAGGTGTGTTAAGTTTTTAAATTCACACATTGAATGGTGTTGCACACTTGCCACCAGCATAACAGAGGTGTTCGTGTGTTTCTAAAGATATGCATGCCAGGTATAAAGGCTATTACATTCTATCTTTTATATGTAGATGTAGAGTATAGAAGGAGCAAGAGATTTGATGGCTAGAATGGACTGTGCATTGGGGATTTTTATCCCACATTCATAAATATCAATGTGCCAATAATGTTTAAATACAAGGCCACCTGGAGATAGAGTAAAGTGAAGTAAGAGAGGGGCTATGTGGCCACCTAAGCCTTGCAGGCCTACCTTAGGGCATGTGCCAGTTAGGCACATAGGACAAATTTTTGATAAGACATTTAAAACAATGCAAGAATTTAGTCCCACATTGTTCATGCTAGGTGAATTTGAGGGGTTTATATGCAACAAGCCAAACATAGTGAAATAGATTGAGAGTGAGGAGGCTCTACCCATGTGACCAATTGGAGGCACCTCAATTTCATGTCGGCGGGTCCAGAATAAAGAAATTTTGCAGATGACCAGTGAGGAGATGAGGTGGTAGAATGGACACATGGCAGCTCGTCATAGAGTCGCAGAATGAAACTACCAGTTAGCCAAGGATTCAGAGACCTAGAGATAACAGTTAGTCACTAAGTCTCATGATGTAGGTGATTAGAGGCAAATGGTTTGGAGATCTAGAGACTAGCTTGGACGCGAGGTTGGGAGATGATGACAGTTAGAGGAGAAAACTGCTGAGATTTGGAGATAACCACTAGTCGCCAGGTCGCCAAAAGTAGATCCAGAGGCTTGGAGACTAAGGCATGTTGTGAGGTCGCTTAACTTAACCGAGGTTAAGGAAATGATTCTAAGACCTAGAGACTAGTGTATTTGCCAGGTTTACAGTTAAGAAGATCATTAGGAGATTAAGAGACTAAGGATATTCACCAAGTCTTTGAAGGAAACCACGGTTAAGAGATAGTTCTAGAGATTTGGAGACTAATGTAGTCTCCAAATCTCTAGATAAACTGAGGTCAAAGGTGAGTTTGCAGAGCCAGCCCAAGCGACCAGTGAAATGATGACACTTGGTGAGCTCTAGTGGCATGTGCAGATTTGAAAAAGATTTAAAAATTGACATAGTTCAAACTATAGTGAAATAATTCAAAAATTTAAATGACAGAGCCTCTTAGAGATTTAGCGACTATAGATTCATTTTTTTATCAAAATATGGTAGTATAATATGTTTCCAGAAATGGCAGAAGATGATAGATATGGTGATGGTGGATAAAATCTGATATGATCAAGTAGATGAGAGCAGTAATCAGTTTTAATCCACGATCAGATTTTTTAGAGATTTTTTATTCCAAAGTTGATTGATTTTGCAGATCCAACAGAGGGAATAAATCATATTTTCCAGTATATGAAAGGATAAGATCAAAGAATAAAGGACAAAGTAAATCAGATATGAAGGGATAGATAAAATTAGATTTTGTTTGAAGTGCCTAAGGATATCAGATTTCAAAGGAGAGAGGGCTTTTGAGATCAGATTGAAGAAGCAGACAAGTGTTGATCAGGCTTGATTTTTAGGGTTTCTCAGTCTATTTATTCTTTTCTCCTCTTTGTGTTAGAGGTTCCTAGTTCTGGTCCTCTATGGGGTTTTTGGGGGGTTTCAGACTGTGTTTGTCTCTTTTCTTGAAGTTCAGAACAGGACTCCATGTGAACTATTGTAATATTTTCTTATTCTTTGCATACTTAGTGTTCAAATTTTCTCTGAATTTTAGAGAAGAACATCATTGTAAGGAGCAATTTTTCACTTTTTTATGAATGAATTGTAGCACTTGTTGTTATGATGTCAAGTTGTCTCCATTTATGTCTTTGAATCATATAGAATGAGGCATTGAGGATGTTTCAGTCTTGTCTGTTATTAATCATTTGAGGAATGATTAGCAATAGAGTTATTCAAGGGATAAATGTGGTTTAAGATTTGTGTTCATGTGTCTATAAGATTGAATATCAAGGGTATTTTAATCTTGTCTTTCCAGTGGATGCTGGTTATGTATTATCTATTCTAAGGTATCTTCCAAGTGGAGGGTTAAATTCTATGAGTAGTGATGAGGCATATTAATGTCTTAATTTTGATATAAGTTTTTATAATTTGGACACACTCTTTGTGCTTTGACAAAACATTCTTGAACACTTGTAATTATCTTGTGAACTTATGCCAGAAACAGCTAGAACCTATTAAACCATGGGTAGTGTGTATGACATATTTTGCTTAATATTATACATAGAATACAGTATTTCATACAACTATTTTAAGCTATGCTCTAACATTTGAGTAAAAGTAGGAATTTTATCTTGCATGTATATTCTGGATGTTGCTAACTTTTTAGGAGAATGTGGAGTGACACAAGGACTGGTGATTACCGCATTTAAGGAGGAAGACAATGAAGACCGGTCATGGCAAAGAAAGCACGGTTCAGTTTCATTGGATAAGCCACACCTATAAAAGAGTTCTAGAGAATATAGGGGATACAACTTGCTATATTTCTTGCAAGTTGTTATTCTGTTGCTTGGCAATAAATGTTCTATGTCATGGTTGATCTTTCACCTTCTTTTCTGGGGATGTTTGTTCAAGACTTTTATGTATGTTTTTAATAAGTATCCAATCCTATATATATTGGATTGTGGATTGTCTTAGAAAGCTAATGAGAAAATAGATAATGTTGATTTAGACTCAGAAGTTACTTTTTCTATTCTTCATGGATTATTCAGTTCCTATGTAATCAAGGAAGGATTTTAATGGAAGAAAGATTTTGAAGCACTTGTTGTGTTAATAGTTAATTGAAACTGACCAAGGGGGCCCACTTGGGAGGTGGAATAGATTTAGGTAGAATAGATTCATTTCTTGCAGTTTCATGTTTTCAGATAGATTTACTATATTAATCCTGCAGCATTGTTACTGTGAAGTTCCTGCAGCACTTGCAGAAAATGATCATAGTGGATGTTCTGAGTTGTTAATTAGTTTAGGTTCATTTTTTAAGCTTCCTACAATTATCTGTTATTAGTTAAGGTGTGTTTACTATTTTGTAGCAGTAGCATAGATTCTTCCAATGCATTTTTACTTTCCTGCAGCATAGGTGTTATGACTCCTAATGGAACTTAGTGCACAAACTGTGCTGGCCCATTTCAAGTCCTACGTCCACGGGTTGACAATTCAAGTGTATTTCATGATGGAATAGGTAATCTTTAGAATAGATATACTATCTTTGAAGGAGAAACAATGACATGATTATCTTTATCTATTGTGGAACTGTACATTTTTGGCATCGTTGTCAGGGATGGTGTCAAGCTAGGAACCTTCATGAGTCATTTATTTTCAGATTAGTTTGTTAGTTAGGAACTGCAAAGTTGTGAGCTTGATTAACAAGTCACCAATTTCTTGCATGTGTCAAAGAAGGAGAGATTTCCATGGTAGATTCCATACTAAGGAGCCTATGAAAGAAAAAGAAGAATTTGAAGAACTTGAACTACCATTTCTAGATGAAAGCCCAAAGTTTACTGCATCATCATCTTCAGTAGAAGAAGACATCCAAAAAACATTTGACCTCCATCCATTTGAGGAAATATTGTCCAGCTTCCATACTAACTCCACTTTAGGACCACCTGTTGTTCAGAATCCTCTAACAATTACCAATTTCCAGCCATAGTTTCAATATCCCATAACTCTAGCTATGGCAGCTCCCACATTTCCATTTCCAATACCAAGTCTTGTCAATAATCCCAATCTCATAAATATACCTACATCAACATTACCAAATTCTTATGGTCTCTTCATAGAGGATCCTGATACTTTCCTGTTTGAATTTGATATCCTATGCCAGAGCTTTGACTATAATAATGATAGTCACAAGATAAAATTATTCCTAGCCACACTAAAAGAGTCAGCTTTAAAATGGTTTATGGGCTTGGGGGAAAATGCAGTAGCAAATTGGGATGATATGAGATTTCTATTTCTTAACAAGTAAAATGAATATTGCAGGCGAAATGATTCAAAAGGTAATGACATTTTTAGAATGTCACAATGTGAAGATGAAACATTAGAAGATTATATATCTCACTTCTTGTTCAACTTACAAAAGAACCCACAACGCACCTTGTAGGAGGAGTCCCAGAAGCTGATTTTTCTTAGAGGAGTAAATGAGAACTATCTTGAAGCATTGCATTTGATGGCAGGAGGAGATATATCCCAATCTTCATGGGATGACCTTCAGAAGATTTGCCTAGACACTCTAGGTCAGTGGTAAAGAAAGGAAGGGGATTTCGCTCAGCAATAGCCAAAGGAAGTGGCTCTGGTATTTCAAAGATGGAAATTTCAAATTTGTTGTCTGATTTCAAGCAAGACATCATCAATGATGTCACCACACATTTGGATACAATGGCTGCTAAGAAGAAACATGCAGAAGCTGAGGAGCAGTTAGCTGAGTACTGTCCACACTGTCAAAAATAGAAGAAAGATTGTCATTGCAAATTGGTCGCTAATGTGGAAAACCAACATCTTCCAACTGAGTACCTAAAGATAGAAGGAGAAGATGAGCAAGTATTCTTCATTGCTCAATGTCGTCCATGGGCCCCACATCAAGGTATGCCTTAATACCCTTTACAAAATTCAAATCCATATAGTAATCAATGGAAAAACCATAGTGTCCAAGGTCCTCCACAATATAATCAACCTAGTTGGAATAATGCTTGGCAAAATAATCCACAAAGTTAATGGTATCCTCCACAATTTCAAAACCAATGGCCACAATTCCAAAACCAATGGCAACCACCCCAAGGGAATTGGTAGTCTACAAACCAATGGAGAGGACCTCAGCAATGGTCTAACAATACTAGATACCCACATTTACCACCTCCAGTGAATACACCTGCACTAATGCCACCTCCTGCAATTTTTGGACCTCAAAAATAGACTCAGTTACCTGCACAACCTTAGCCAAATCCAAATAAGCAACAACCACAACAACCAATGTATGTTGTTGATGCTCAGCAGTATCCTACTTATGCTCTAAATATTGTAGATATACATTTAAGATGTGGTACAACCTTACCAGCACCTGAACCACCTCTAATAACTGAAATACTAGATCCTCCTGCAGCATCAACACTAGTAACTTCTCTACCGCAAGTGGTTAACCCAGCCAATGTAACTAGTTCATTTGAACCTCCTTTTCCACAAAAGCTCATACAAAGTAATCAAAGAAGCTATTAAAGATGTTCCTGTTTATGGAAAAGTTATCAGAGAAGCCTATCTTAAAAAGCCTAGGAGGAAGAAAAAGGACCCAACCACAGTCCATGTTATAGGAAAATTGGCTGACATTATGTTAGGAAAATTGGTTATTCCTAAATATTCTGATCCAGGAAGTCCAGTTGTGAATGTGATTATAAATGGTCAGTCAATCAAAAATGCCTTGATTGATCTTGGTACTGCTATAAATGTAATGACCAAGGATACTATGAAAAAGTTGAACATAGAAGGAATACGAACTACCCCAACAATTTTGCAACTTGCTGATAGTTCTACTGTCACTCCTGATGGAATGATAGAAGACATAGTAGTAGCCCTAGATTCTCTAGAGTACCCTACAGATTTTATGATTCTATCTCCAAAAGTCAACTTAGCTAGTTACCCTGTCATTTTAGGATGACCATGATTAGCTATAGCTGATGCAAATATAAGTTGTAGGTTAGGAAATATGACCATATCAGATGGGCAGGCAACAAAGAAATTTGTCATGTATCCTCCAGCACAACCCCAATGAGATTTAAGCACACTTGTATGGCCGAATTTAGGAGATGGAGAGGAAGAGTTAAACTCTGTAGTATAGCTTATGATGTTATATAGATAGTATTTTCTAAAGCTACAGGAGGAAGATTCAGTAATTCAGAGTATTCTTAATAATACTTGTGTGGTAGAAAAGGATGTATCTGACAGTTTTGTATTGGAACTAACTACATATGAGGAATATATTGTGAATTGTTTTCTGCCTAAGGAGCCAAACATTATCCATCAACTTTTACCATGTGAACTACATACAAGTTCCATCTCTAAAGTTGCTATGGTTAATCTCACAACTACTGATGAGTTGTCAAAAGGTCATAATCTCCATGTCAATAACAAGCTGCCTCCCAAACAACTGAAATAGTTAACAGAGCTTCTCAAAAAACATGAAAAAGCTTTTGCATGGGATTATGGAGATATGAAAGGATTAAGCCCCACATTATGCACTCATAGAATATATATCAATGAAGGGTGCCTACCACTCCGTCAACCCTAGAGGTGGATTAATCCAGCACTGAGGGAAATAGTTAAAATTGAAATACAAAAATTGCTTGATGCTAGTTTCATATACCCTATATCTGATAGTCGATGGGTCTCACCTCTAGTTATAGTACCTAAGAAAGGAGGGAAATGGTGGATTTGTGTAGATTACAAAGAATTGAATAAGACAACAAAGAAGGATCATTTTCCTTTACCATTTATTGATCAAGTTTTGGATACTCTAGCTAGTAAGAAATATTTTTCTTTTCTTGATGGATATAGTGGTTATAATTAGATAAGTATAGCTCCAAAGGATTAGGATAAAACAACATTTACTTTCCCATGGGTTACTTTTGCATACTCCATGTTGCCATTTGACCTGTGTAATGCTCCAGCAACATTTCAAAGAGTTGTGATTAGTATATTTGCTGACATCTCACATGACTGTATGGAAATATACATGGATGATTTTATAGCATTTGGAGTAACCTTTGAGGGGGCTTTGAAGAATATTGAAAAGGTTCTTGTCCAATGCAAAGAACATAATCTATCACTTAATAGTGAGAAATGTTTCATGCTCATGCAGGAAGGAGTAGTGCTTGGTCATTTTATATCAGCAGTAGGGATACAAGTGGACCCAGCCAAGATAGAGGTAATCCTAACATTGCCAATACCTACTAAACCAAAGGATGTAAGATCTTTTTTAGATCATGCTGGCTATTATAGGTGTTTCATTCAAAATTTTAGTCAAATAGCTAGTCCTTTGTATACGCTACTGACTAAAGAAGCTAAATTCATTTGGACACCAACATGTAATGAATCCTTCCTACAGCGTAAGAAACTCCTCACCACAACACCAGTTCTTAAGGGAATAGATTGGTCTATTCCATTCCATATCCATACTGATGCATCAAACTATGTTGTAGGTTTTGTATTAGGAAAAAATCCTACTAACCTTGAAAATGCAATCTACTATATTAGTAAAATTCTCCATGGCCCTAAACTAAACTACATAGTAATTGAGAAGGAACTTTTGGCTGTAGTTTATGCATTGAATAAATTTAGACACTATGTAACTGGCTATCCTATTTTTGTTCATACTGACCACTCATCTATAAAGTACTTGATGAACAAACTTGTTGTAACTGGTCGATTGTCAAGATGGCTACTATTATTGTAGGAGTTTGATATTACCATTGTTGATAAGCTAGGAAAGGCCAATGTAGTTGCTGATTATTTGTCTAGACTTCAACTTGCTGATGAAGATCCAACTACAATCGAAGATACATTTCCAGATGAGCATTTATTCCATATAGCAACCCATACACCATGGTACGTAGATATAGAAAAATATCTTGTTGCAAATAAAATGCCACCACACTTCTCCCAAAAAGATAGGAAGAAGCTTGCAGAGAAAAGTTTTCATTATTCATGGATTGATAACAATCTCTTCTATTCTGGACCAGATCAAATCATGAGAAGATGTGTCAGGGAAGATGAAATATATGACATACTACATGCCTATCATGATGAACCATGTGGAGGCCATTTTGTAGGCAAAAGAACAGCATTAAAGATACTTACAACTAGATATTACTGGCCAACATTACACAAGGATGTAGCAACTTATACCACTAAGTGTGACAAATGGCAGAGAATGGGTTGGCCAACAAGATCAGATGAGATGCCACTCAATCCATAAGTTTTTGTAACACCCTTTGACAAGTGGGGTATGGACTTCATAGGGCCAATTGACCCACCATCAAATGGTAAATCCTACATCTTATTATGTATGGATTATTTAACAAAATGGGTGGAAGTCAGGGCGATGAAAAATGAAAGAGATGAGAAAGTAGCTAAATTCTTATATGAAGAAATATTCACATGCTACAGAGTTCCTAGAGAACTTTTCATAGATCAAGGAGCCCAATTCACATCAAATTTGATCATTGAACTTATGAAATAATACAGCATAAGGCACCAGAAATCTAGCCCTTATCACTCTTAGGAAAATGGGCAAGCAGAAGTAACCAACAAAGAAATTGAGGCCATTCTAACCAAGACAGTGCAAATACATGGAAGGGATTGGAGCAGTAGATTAATTGAAGCCGTTTGGGCTTACAGAACAACATGGAAGACAACAACTAGATTTACCCCATTTGAACTTGTGTATGGAAAAGCAGTAATGTTACCCATTGAATTTGAACATAAAACATTATGCACTGCTTTGGAATTAAACATCAATCTTCCTGCAGCACAAGAAGAGAGACTTCTCCACTTGAACTCACTAGATGAGATGAGAAAGACAACTTTGGAAAGAATAGAGATCATCTAAAAACAACAAAAGAAATGGCATGATGTACATATCAGGAATAAAAAATTCCAAGTAGGAGATTGGGCTCTTCTTTATGATTCTCGCTATAAGGAGATACCAGGAAAACTGCAGACTCGGTGACTAGGGCCTTACAAAATTTAGTATGTATTCGACAATGGAGTCATTCAACTGATAACCATTGATCTAGTCTAGTTCAAACTGCTTGTAAATAGCCACTGATTGCACCTCTATCATAAACCTCAGACCAAGGATGAGTTCCTACAGAAGTTCCAACCAAGAAATTTACCAACTTTTATGGACACAATTCCTGCAGTGGAGGGTGCAAGCCTTCTTCCTGTAGTCGTATCATAGCAAGCCTTCGATGAAAAACACATTATAAAACCTCATTCCATATGAGGCCTATTCTTTCACTCACTTTTCATTTTATTCTTACCAATTCATCTCATTTCTTTGTCTACCATCCACTCACCCTCCACGTCACCCACAACTTCAGTTTTTAATGCTTTCAATAAAACATTCCGTCAGCACCTTTTCAGCGATCACCATACTTCACCAACTCATCAACTTGCATACAGATACATGATCTACAACTTTTAGGTAAACATTTTTACTTTCTCCTCATTTTTAGCGCATAGGTTTCAATAATTATATATAATACTACATTAAATGTATCGTATAAGCCTAAAGCCAGTTTCCCATTCCTGTGCAAAAAATTTTAAGTGTGGACACTTGTCAAAATTTCATGGGGGGCAGGGAAAGTGTATTTATTTCCAAGTGTCATATCCATGTCACCCTAGTCATGTCCACATTATATGTTGTACTTTGGCTGTAGTCTATTTTAATTTTTAAATCTTTATTGTATCTATCGTACCTTTTCATTCTGATTTTGGAAAAGATTTCCTCAGTTTGACATGACTTAAAAGGACTATCATTTATAAAAAAACACTCCCAGTTAAAACCTTGATGTCCTTCATAATTAATGGCATCATTATTTTACATGCCAAACATAACGGAGCTATGTTAAGAGAATATGGTATCGGCATTTCTTAGAAAGATCAATTTGAATTCTGAGAAGAAGGTATTTGCAAAGTGTTATCAGGGTGGTGAAAATAGAGAAATTTAAAGATAGGCATTTTGGAAGATGGGGGGTCAATTGTAGAGACATGAGCTAGTTTTCCATGGTATTCTATTAGCGGATGTGGAAGAAATCTATACTTTTAATGCTTGTGGATGGCTTGGCTACTTCCTGCAATTAATAGAGTTTAATGAGGAAGTGGCAATGGAGTTTATGAGGACATTTGATGAAAGAGAAGCCACAGTATGGGGATTAAAAGTGGTTGCTATTGAGGAGCAGATAGCAGAAGTCATAGGACTACCAATTAATGGAGAGCATAACCCAAATGAACATGATGCTAGGTCATCATGGGAACCATTTTCTTGGTTGAGTGATGCTCCATTGGAAATCCCAAAGCAAGGGTGTAAGAGACTCTCTCTCCTAGCGTCGTATCCAGAATTGGCAAACCATATCATCAGGTATTTGACCTGCAAAGGAAGATTTTTGAACTTACATGCTCATCATTTTAAGCTACTCAGTTGTGTAAGGCATAACATTCAAGTTAATGTCCCCAATTTCCTTTACAATATGTTGTGTATAAGTGCTGAGAAAACTCAAAAAGGAAATGAAAATTCTATTTCTCATCATGCCCTAGTTAAACTTTTAGTTGAAAGGTCTCTTAGGGATTCCTCCCCTGTATCATGAGTAGAATTTGTTGAATTTAAAACCTTGTAGCCTCAAGCCAACCCTATTCAGAAAAATTTAGGGAATGAGGAAGAAATTGAGGTGCCTAGTCAGAATCTAGCTGAAACAGAGAAAGAACCAACATTACCTCCTACTGATAAAATTGTTGAGCCTATTTTAGAAGGTGATATACCTAGCTCTACCATAGATAAAGGAAAACATAAGGTTGATAAAGAGAGCCCTAATTCTAAAAGGAAAGCCCAAAACCCTACAATTCAAGTGACAAAGAGAAAAAGGTCTACTCTTGTAGCAACTAATCCTGCAGCATCTACCCCAACACCATCTAAACCAAAACGGACCGGCAAAGCAATAGAGGTTAAATAGATTCTTGTACGCTGAAGCCCTCACATGTGAGGTCAAGTATCAAAACCTCATATAGAATAGTAGGTTGAGAATATTTTAGATGACTCTCCTATACAGTTGGAACCCCAAAATGTGGAAACATGTGAAAATAAGTCTGACAGTGAAATGCCACAGGGTGATCAAGAAATGTGCGAGCCAAATCCTACTATAGTCCTAGAAAATACCCCTAAAAGTGTTCAACCTACCTCTCCACTAGTCCCTGTATACTCTAATGTTTCTATTGTACCTTATAAATCCTCCTAGTACACCCATTATTTCCAGCAAGTTGCAAAGGAGCGAAAGAAGAAAGCTATGGTTCAAGAATTTCCTCCGTCTACAATTCAATCTATATTATTTGGTTTGTACAATCACTTCATCTTTCAAAAGACCTTGTGGAAACAAGAAAGTGACCAAATGTAGAAAATAATATTTGATAAAGATGAGTAAATTGAATCCCTCAAGCAACAGCTTGAGAAACAGAAACAAAAGATGAATAAGGCTTCGAAGATAACTAGCCAAGTCATGACCTATAGATCACCACCAAGGGTGTATTCTATTTTTCTAAAGGAACAGTTTCTATTATTTCAATTAATGATGACAATCAGGGAAATTGATTGTGAATTTAAAAATGCTCAAGATTTCTACAATGTGTATCAGACTCTGCCCACATGGCCGAAGAATTTTTTGTGTGAACTCTATCTGCATAATTTCATAATTCCACATGAAATAGAGTGGAATCCTCTACTTTACATAGGAGATGTTCACCTTAGGGCTTTAATGTCTTGGATGCACAATGAGACAAACTATGACTAGCAGTTAAATGCCTACAGAGATCTTGAAAAATTTGAACCTTTGCCACTACGGACTGAATCACATAAGCCTGATGATCTTCTATGAGATTGGTTTAGATTAACTTATGGGAAACCAAAACCAAAGGTCAGGGCTAAAATGTTTGCAGAAAGAGAAAAATTTTACAAGGATTACCAAACACTCCCAAATTTCACACAGCAAAGAGCTTTTTCAGGGATTAGGAACAGGTGGAACCGACTACCAAATGCCTTCAAAAAGGTAGAACCACATAGCCCTATCAATTATGAGGCAACTATTCACAGGGTGACCAAATACATACAACTGGGATAATAGATCAGAAAGGAACTATGGATGCCCTTATCCTTTTAGCCTCCTACTCTTCTTTGGCCTCTTTATGATAATAATGCTACTAAACTAGACCTGATGGTTGAGAAGCATAGAGGTGATCACTGGGAGTGCAGCAAAGGATTCTACTACACCTTCAGAAGTGGTAAAAAGGGGATAACCTCAGTTAGAGACTTCAAAGCTATGGAAAAGAAGTATAATGCTTGAGGACAAGCATTTGGATAGTGGGGGGCAGATGATGAGGCATATTAATGTCTTAATTTTGATATAAGTTTTTATAATTTGGACACACTCTTTGCGCTTTAAAAAAAATTCTAGAACACTTGTTGTAATTATCTTGTGAACTTATGCAAGAAACCGCTAGAACCTATTAAACCTATGGGTAGTGTGTATGACATATTTTGCTTAATATTATACATAGAATGCAATATTTCATATAACTATTTTAAGCTATGCTCTAACATCTAAGTAAAAGTAGGAATGGTATCTTACATGTATATTCTAGATGTTGCTAACTTTTTAGGAGAATGAGGAGCGACGCAAGGAGTGGTGATTACCGCATTTCAGGAGGAAGACAATGAAGACCGGTCATGGCAAAGAAAGCATAGTTCAGTTCCGTTGGATAAGCCACACCTGTAAAGGAGTTCTAGAGAATATAGGGGATACAACTTGCTATATTTCTTGCAAGTTGTTATTCTATTGCTTGGCAGTAAATGTACTATGTCATGGTTGATCTTTCACCTTCTTTTCTGGTGATGTTTGTTCAAGAATTTTATGTATGTTTTTAATAAGTATCCAATCTTATATATATTGGATTTTAGATTGTATTAGAAAGCTAATGAGAAAAGAGATAATGTTGATTTAGACTCAGAAGTTACTTTTTATGTTCTTCATGGATTATTCAGTTCCTATGTAATCAAAGAAGGATTTTAATGGAAGAAAGATTTTGAAGCACTTGTTGTGTTAATAGTTAATTGAAACTGACCAAGGGGGCCCACTTGGGAGGTGGAATACATTTAGGTAGAATAGATTTATTTCTTGCAATTTCCTATTTTTAGATAGATTTACAGTATTAGTCCTACAACATTGTTACTGTGAAGTTCCTACAGCACTTGCAGAAAATGATCATAGTGGATGTTTTGAGTTGTTAATTAGTTTAGGTTCATTTTTTAAGCTTCCTACAATTATTTTTTGTTAGTTAAGGTGTGTTTAATGTTTTGTATCAGTAGCATAGATTCTTCCAATGCATTTTTACTTTCCTGCAGCATAGGTGTTATGACTCCTAAAGGAACTTAGTGCACAAACTGTGTTGGCCCATTTCAAGTCCTACGTCCCTGGGTTGACAATTCAAGTGTATTTCATGATGGAATAGGTAATCTTTAGAATAGATATACTAACTTTGAAGGAGAAACAATGGTGTGATTATCTTTATCTATTGTGGAACCGTACAAGTAGGGAGTTGCATGTTTGAAATACACAGGTGGATTCATAAGAGGAACTTGACTGATGAGGTTTGTTTTATGTAAGGAATGTAAACATTTCAAACTGTGCTAATGTTCCTTTGTTCATAATCTCTTTGCAATGTCATGTTTGACTCGAATGCCCAATGACTCATGCACTGGTCTATGCAAGGTTTGGGATGTTATTGAGATCCTTTTCATCAAAACAAAATTTCATTACCATTTCTTTTATGTTTTTAAGTTCATGCATATTGTGAAAGAACTGTATCAAGGCGGTATAGTTCATATTTAGTAATTCCTTCAAGAAATAATTAGAGGTTAACCTTCCTTGAGTTGTACTCATAAAAAGAAGAAGGATTTATATCCTTATTACCATTGTTTATGCTGTTACATTTATAGTTTCTATTGTCAAACTCTGTATCAGGACATTCTTAGTTGTTTGGAGAGTGATCTTTTATTGAAATAGTCAGAAGCACAATAGCATAGCAGTGAAGAACCTAATCCACTAATAAAAAGCTTACTTTAAATATAGTAACCTATTCATAGGCAATACCCACCTGAGTCCTATGGAGCTCAAAGCAGAAGGAGGATCTTATCCAATCCTCATCAATTAGGCTTTTCTTACAAACTTGGAGTCCCTTTTAACTGAGAATCAAGCCCATACATTTGCCAAGTTTTATCCTGCAAGAAAAATCCCTAACACAAAGCATCATCATTATATGCATTTTCATAGCAATTGACAGCATATCATAAGCATGTGAATCAATATTTGTATCAATTTGGAGAGTTTGAGAGCTAGATCAAGCATTGTACTATCATTTTCTCATTCTAGGATTGTCACTAATAGAGAATAGGCTGAGAGCTCTACTTACCAAGCTTGGATAGAGAACCATGAGATGTCATGGATGTTAATTTCAATTCTTAGTTTAAATTTGCTTTGTATTTTCATAGAATTGTAGTTGATTATCCTAATTTCATGAAGGTGTTAAATATTCACACACAGTATCATGCCAGGTTTCTTTGTCCCTTGCTTAATTATTTGAAGACTACTATATGCATCACAATTTATTGATCTTGAAGTTCAAATTTACTGTCAAAATTCAAGATTTGTTGTCCAAACTTCAAAGTTGCTGTCAAAACTAGAAATTGTTATTCGCCTGCAGTAGTGAGAAATATCGTACAATCTTTTATCCATGTTTAACTATTGCTTGGTTTTGCTGAGGTCTATCGTCCAGATTCTTATTTGAGTTGGTTTGGCCCAAATTTTATCTTAGCTTGTTTAGGAAGCTTATACTTGACTTTTATGGTCTCTTGGTTTGAAACTAGTAGGTTTGGGACTATTTTTAGCTGAAAAGAATCACCTAGATACCTTGGTTATATTCTTGACTAGTAAAGTTGTTCACTTCTCTATCTCTTTAGTTATAGTTATCTTGACATTATCTCTTGACTCGAGTCACAAGTTTCATACATAGGGATCTTACCCCGCAGCTTGGGCACTTTGTGATCAGTCATCTTAATCTTATTTTAATCTCTTTTTACTATTTTACAAGTAAACAACTTTGCTTCTCTAGAGTGGACATTAAGTTGTCTTGTGTCATCTTATTTGGCTATTTATATTCTCATTCATTCCAACAACAACTAGATATCAAATTGGTCAAGGGAAGAAACATTGGATTATCTTTGATGAACTACCTTTTCCTACTAGGCATTCGCATCATCAAGAAAAACAACCTCAAATTACCTTTGACAAAGAAGAGGATAATACTGAATCTTGGTTTGATCCTTTTAGTAACTTTGGAAGTACCTTTGGTAGTACCATTGCGATGCCTCTTGCCTCATCAAGATCTGAAAATAGTTTATCTTTTACCATGTCTAGGGAAGACTATAACAAGAGATTGAATGACCTTTTTGAACACAATGAGAGGATGAGACAAGCTAAGTTAGAAAGAAAAAATTACATGGAGGAACAAGCAAGCCATTTGGCTCAACAATTCAATGCTAATTTCATTGGGAATAATGGGAATAATACACCCCTGAGATCTCCTCCAAGGACACAATACAATGCATATAACTCACCTCCAAGATCTCCACATTCTAGACATAGTTCCCAACACAACACTCACATGACTCCTAAGATTACTAAAGAAGAGCCTTTAAACTTTCAACATGATGCTTGTTATTAATGACTCATGCAAAAGACATTAGAACAAGAGGGCGATCGATATTTCATGTTCTTGGCTTCTAAAGGATTGAAAATTCCCCCTGACTTTGATGTTGAGGGATTAATTCAAAGAAGAGAACCCTCACCTTGGGAACTTAACAACAAAGCAATACAAGACCTAAAAAGTGAACTGTCAAACTTGAAGAAGGATAAAGAGAAACCTAAGTCATCATTTTCTACAGAATCCATATGTGCTTTACCTTTTGACAAAAACCTATACATGATTCCCTTTTCAAGAGATGTTTCAATTCCTAAGTATGATAAGTATGATGGGAATGGAGATCTATATGACCATGTCAGAAAATTCTATACTTTGAGTATGGACTTATTAAGACTACCCAAATATTGTAAAGCCTTATGATTAGTTTACAACACAAATTCACTCGGTATCAAATAATGTCTCTATTTCTTTAGTGCTTGAACAACAACATAGAATTATTGATCATACATAGAATATTTCCTTCTAGCATCATTCAATTTTTCACTAAAGAAAGCAACAGGTTTACCTTCTTGAGTCAACATAGCTCCAATTGCACTTCCACTTGCATTACATTCCACTTGAAATACCTTATTGAAATCAGGTAATGCCAAAATAGGTAATTCAATAACCTTCTACTTCAGAGTCTCAAAAATTTTGTCAGCTCCATGTGTCCACTTGAATTCTCTTTTGTCTCCTCTCATAGTCTCAGTCATAGCGTTACAAATTCAACTGAAATTCCTTATGAACTTTCGGTAAAAAATTTCCAAACCATGAAATGATCTTACCTCACTAGCATTCACAAGTGTAGGCCAATTCAAAATAGCTTCAACCTTTTCAGGATCCATCTTCAAACCATCAGCTAAAATAAAAAATCCCAAATACACAATCTCCACTTTCATGAATGAACACTTTTTTAGATTTATCAACAACTTATCCTCTTTCAATCTCTACAAAACTTGTCTAACATGCAATAAATGTTCTTCTCTAGTCTTACTAAATATCAGAATGTCATCAAGATATATAATGACAAACTTACCCAGGAATTTCTTCAAAACTTCATTCATCAACCTCATAGAAGTACTCAGTGCATTAGTTAAACCAAAAGGCATAACCAACCACTCATACAAACCTTCTTTTGTCTTGAAAGTAGTCTTCCATTCATCACCTTCTCTGATTCTGATTTGATGATACCCACTTTTCAAATCAATTTTTGTGAAATACTTTTCTCTAGTCAAATTGTCCATTATATCATCCATTCTTAGTATAGGAAACCTATACTTCACTGTTATCTTATTGATTGCTCTGGAATCAGTATACATTCTCCATTCTCCATTCTTATTTAGTGTCAATACAACAGGTAATGCACAAGGACTCAAACTTTCTTTGATCAAACCTTTCTCTAGAAACTCTTGAATCTATCGGTTCAATTCCTGATTCTTGGTAGGTGTCAACCGATGAGGTGCCTTATTCAGTAAACTAGCTCTAGGGATTAGATCCATACAATAATCAATGATTCTTTTCAGTGGAAAACCATTAGGTAAATTATCAAAAATGATATCACTATACTTGGTGAGTAACTTATCAATCTCCTCAGGGACATTTTCCTTTCTTTTCTTCCTTCCATCAAACAAACTTTTACAGATGTGCAAACATTACTAATAGGTTCTTCCATCAATGGTAACAAGATTTGTTTCTTTCCATCAGCCAAAATAGTATATTTATGCAATCTCCCATTATATATAGCATGTCTATCATATTACCAAGGTTTATCCAACAAAATATGACAACAATCCATAGGCATGATATCACATAGAACCTTATCATAGTATTTTCCAATCTTCAAATTCACATAACATTGTTCACTTACTAGGAGTGTATGCTCATCTTTGATCCATGAAATCTGATAGGGCTTTGGATGTACCAACCTTTCCAACTACAAATTTGTGACCATCTCTTCAGATGCCAGATTCTCTGAGCTACCACTATCAATGATTACCTTCCAAACTTTGTCAGAAACTCTACATCTGGTCTTGAAAAAACTTTTCCTTGCCAGATCTTCCTTCTTTCTCTCATTCCATAGTGCTCTCCTTACCATCAAGTTATTTTCTTTCTCAGGTTCATTCAGTGACTCTTCTTGTACCAAAGCATTTCTTCTACTACTAGCCTTCTTACTTGCATGTGTACATTCAAAAGATCTATGTCCTTTTCTCCACAATTGTAACAAGTTCCTTGGAAACTTCCTCTACTATAACCACCTCAGTAGTTACTTGTTAGAAAGTAAAGATCCCCAAGATAATTGAGAGGGGGGGGGGGGGTGAATCAGTTATCAGATAATTTATCCATTCAATAGATTTAAATAATATAATCAATGTACTAATCAACCATAGAAAGATAATCATACACAATTGCACAATAACACAAGATATGTTAACTAGGGAACCTCATGAAAAGAGTAAACCCCTGTGGGAATGATGCCCACAAAATGATGCACTAATATGAAAGTTCCTTGTTAGAGGATGGACCCTATTAGGAGTCTTATGAAATACATTTAGTACATATAAATCCCTATTAGGAGATTTTGAATCCCTGTTAAAAGATTCTAACCTGGTTAAGAGTTTATGGAAGACAGAAGGACCCACTGCCCAAACAGCTTCAAGGCAAGATCTCTGAACCCATTATCCAAAAGATCTTAGAATTATTCAATAGAATAATATGAAATATATTACCTCCTTCACATTGTGCCAAAACTACACTCTCTGCTACACAAGATCACAATTCCAGATCTCTGTACTCACAAGTCTTCCTTCATCACTGAATTAGCTCTTTTCTTCACTTCATGCATATATTCGCATCTCACTCTTCATAGTAAACATTAAAATAAGGAAAAAATTCCTTCTTATATACCAAATTCAAATAATTACAAATGAGTCGGTCCTCAATTACAAAATAATAAATTCTACATGCTACACACAGAATTCACATAAAACTGTTGACTTCTAGTTACTGTAAATTTCTCCAAACATATCCTCAAAGTTTGCACTATGAACCACATCATCATTAATGAGTCTCCAACATCCCTTTAACTGCACAAAATCAGATTCCATCCCAGCTAAGAGATATCCTCCAATTTTTGAACATCGCTACACAGAAACACTATCTAAACACTGCTGTCACCAAAATACTCATAACTCTTACAAATGAATGAATTTCTTTTTGCATTGTTAACCATAGGTTAATAACACACCAAATAACATACCATCAAATGCACAAAATCCAATCTACAATACAACATGTGTGCAAAACAAAACTGTACCTACTTTCCTGCTAATATCCAGAATATCACTGTGTTGACATCAATGACAATCCAAGTCATGAATGCAACAACAACTGCTACAGAATGACTACCAAAACACTTTTCATTCATTCCTAACATTACTGTCTCTACCTCTAGATGAACTTTCACCTTTCCACTTGGTCTTGCCTTTGTCTAGATTTGTCTTTTCTAGTTCAAATCTACCATTTTCACCATTGGATCTACCTCTTCCTCTAGGGAATCTACCACCTCAACCTCTTTGTCTTTGCTCATGTACCTTGTTCAATTTCTCCTTAGCCTTCAAAGTAAATTGATAAGCCTCTTCAATGTTCTCCAACTTGACCATACTAATCTCCTCTTGGATGGAAACTCTCAAACCATTCAGGTATCTACTGATTCTTTCCACATCATCTTCATCATCTCCGGATCTGATATCTAGTCAATAGAATTCCTCAGTATATTTCTTTACAAAGCTATCTTTCTGTCTCAAACTTTGCATTCACCGAACTAGGTTAATTTGATAATCACAAGGTAAGAAATTTCCTTTCAACTTATTCACCATTTTATTCCATACCTTGATTTTGTCTTTTCCTTTCCTCTTCCTATCCAATTGTTGATGTTCCCACCATAAGGATGCATGACTTTTGAACTTTGTGCTTGCAATCTTCACCTTCTTGTCTTCAGGAATGTTTTCATACTCTAAATATTTTTCCATCTCGGTGATCTAGTCCACCAATTCATTAGAATCTAGCTTTCCACCATACTCAGGAGGACTAAAATGTGGTGTTGACTTCAGACTTGTCAAGGCCTTCAAAAATATTTCTTCACCTTGATCCATAATAGGTGCAGGTTTTGCATTCACCTATTCTTCTTCAACTTCATCATCACTAACATCTTCAAGATGTCTACCTCTTCTTTGGGCTATTTCAATAGCTTCTAACCTAGCAGCAATCTGCCTTAGCATATCTGCCAATCCTAGATCTACATCTCACCTCCCATGAACCATCTTGACAACCCTCTACAATTGCAGGTCAGATCGCAATCTGCTACTCCACAACAATCAACTAGGGCTTCAAGAGGAACCTACAAACCTAGATCCATAGACCTAGATGAAGATCTCACCTCACTTTGATACCACCTGATGCAAGGTGGGGAGAAAGAGGGGCCAAACAATGGTGCACCCTAATGATCCAAGCCTACTCAACACATATGGAAGAAAACAAACAAAATAGTGAGAGAGAGAATGTAGGTCTTTCATATATTTCCATCAAATAGAACCATACATGTCAGGATGTAAGGCCTTCCTAGTTAGGGCTAGATATTACAATGAGTTACAAAAGTCCTCAAACATGCGAGGATCTATCAAAATCTCTACTTCTATCTTCTACCAAACTCCTATCCAAAAACTGCCTAAAACTGCCTTTCAAATCTAAACCAACAACTACATTTATACAAGAAGCTACCAAACTGAGTCAGCCTTTAGATCCAAAATCAATGGAAGGAATAGTCAGATCTGGGACCACACACTTCCCAATGATGGATTCCAACATTAAATCCACAATCTAATATAAATTCACAAGTCGGCCACAACAGAAGCCAAAACTAAACCCATTGGTGAGAAAGATAACTGAGCAACAGATAGGCAACACCGAGTGCCAGTGAAACAACTGATTGCCTAGGAGATAACTGACCACACTTGGTAACCAAAGGAAATTGACCAACTATCGACCAACTTGATCAAAGTAGAAACCGAGCAACATAGACAAACTCCAAATTTTTTATGGTGACACAGGATTGCCTAGAATCTGAGATGCTCCTACATCAAACACTTACCTTCTGCGACTCTTTCCTAGGAGCTAAAATGGTCAAGCCATGGAATGGTTCACAAAAATCACACCACCTCTTAAGTCCTTTGACGAGCTTGTTTAAAGTTTTGTTCAACAATACTCGTACAATATTCAACACCCTGTGACTATGCTCAACTTATGCAACATGAAACAAAAGCAAGGTGAACATTTCATTACCTTTTTACAAAGATGAAGGAAGTTACATTCAAGATACTCACACAAACTTCCAGAAAATGAGAAGATTGATATCTTTTTTAATAATCTTATACTTGAGTTGCATTATGATCTCAGAAAACAAGTCTTTCCCACCTTTAATGACATGATTGAGAGTACCTTTAGAATTAAGGATGTTTTGATCAAGAAGTGTGAGATCACATTAAGAAAGGATAAATCTAACAATGGTAATGGCTACAACAAAGACAAGAATAAGCCTTGGAATAAGAACAATCATGTGGTCAATGATGGTGTTGTTGATAAACCTAAGTCTAAAGAACCATTTTCAACTTGGCTAGTGCTCTCCAAGCAACAAAACAATAGGATGCTACAAGATATAATGATTCTAATAAGACTAAATCTTCAGGGGCATCTAGGCTTAGACATGACTTTACCCCCTTGGGAGACTCATATGGTGTGATACTTAAGACCTTACTTGTTAAAAATATTATCACACTACCCAAATATGCTAAACCATATGAACTTGAAGTGAAGCCTAAGTGGTGGAATGACAAGCATTATTGTGAGTATCATAAGAACAAAGGACACAAAACCAACAACTGCATAAAGTTGAAGCATGTTGTTCAAGACCTCATTGATGATGGAAAGGTTGGAGTAGATGGTCTTGTTAAGAATTCTAATCATAAAGCTTTCAAAGAACCCCTCCCCAAGTATGACAAAGGTGAGACTTCAAAGAAAGATGGGGATGCTAAAATCCATTACACTTATACAAATGCTAACAAAGTTATCAATATGCTTGAACCAGTGCATGAAAACATTAACATGGGAAGATATGATGGACTTGGCTATGATTTAGATATTGATTAGGTACCTAAGATTTCCCTAATAATTTTTAACAAAACTGAACACCTGATCATGCTTAGAGGTTTTAACTCTCCGTCACATAAAGAGAGTCTAAATGCTATCACTAGGATTCAACCCAACATTATCCTTAGGGGTCCAGATTCTTCCAAGAAAGGTAATCCTAAATTAGTGGCATCCTCTTCCAAATAGGTCTCTACCTCTAGCAAGTCAAACTATAGTCTAGTAGATCAACTTCAGTGTACCCCTACCCAGATTTCAATCTTTGAGTTGCTTGAGTTATCACCTATGCACAAAAAGATCTTAGAGAAAGCTTTGCACATAACAAGTGCCCCCAAAGACATTGATACTCATTAATTTCACACCATGGTTAATCACATTGCTACTCCACATTATCTTTCATTCTCTGACGAAGATGATAAGTCTTTAAGTCACACACATAACTTTGCCCTACATATTGAAATCCAAATCCATCAAACCCGAGTCAAACATGTGTTGATAGATAATGGTGTTGGGTTAAATATTTGTTCTTTTAGTGTCATTCAATAACTGGGATTGTCAAAATTCACTATTGATTCAAGGAAAAAGATTACTATTAAGGCCTATGATGAATTTGAAATTTCTTATAAGGGATTGATTGTATTACCTATTCGGGTTGGTCCAATGGAACAAGAAGTGGTCTTTCAAGTTCTTGATATACCTCTTTCTTACAACATATTGTTAGGGAGACCATGGATTCATGATATGCAGGTAGTTCCCTCTACTTACCATTAGTGCATAAATTTTCCCTTTAATGGTACTGAGATTTCCATTCCAGGGGATAATTCTATGTTTATCAATACACTTACTATTTAATCCTTAGTACCAAACAATAGAGTTTTTGATGAGACTAAGATTACTCTTTCTGATTGCGAGAAGAAGTTAAAGATGATGAACATCTGAATGGGAGAATACTGACTTGACTCTATTGCCACATTACTAGTCTCCCCTCATTCTTATGGTTAACCTTCAAAAGATAATAATCCTTCATCCTCTGCTATGATAGTTTATGGGACTTTTATCTAGTCCTCAATGCCTTTAGAGGATGAAAAATAAGAACAAGCTATTAGAGAATGGGTCTATAGAGATAAATAACCTAAAGAAGTTATGCTTACTTCTACAGTCTCTCCCAAGAAATATGGAAAAGGATATGAGTTCCTAGCTAGAATGGGTTACCCAAGTCATGGTCCTTTAGGTGGTCAGAAACATGCTCTTGTTGAACCTATGAGTCATACTAATGGAAGGAAATCTAAGGATAACACTAGATTGAGATTTTCTAGTACACAACCAGTTTTTAACCCCTCTCCTAATGATAGTGAATCTGAAGAAGAAGTTGTGCCTACTTATACTTTTAATCAAGATGAGGAAAACTTTGTACCCTCTACTGCCATTCTTTGGCATGAAGAAGTATTTCCATTAGAACAAGAATATGAAGCTTCCACATCCCATCACAATGAAGAATCTGATGTTGAAGATCCTGATAGAGAACATATTCACAAGAACATAGAACAATTGTTACAAAGAGAAAGAGATACTAACTCACATGAATATGAATGGGATTCTCTCTCATTTGAGTTGATGAAATTGGGAATAGATATAGTACATACTTATGCCAACCAAACTGAAGTGTTAAATGAGTCACCTGTAGGTCCTGATGAGTTGAACTTACATGTTTCTTTCATTGATCAAGTTAATCATGCTAAGAATTAGATGAATCTAGGTACTTTTGATGGAGACCTTATAGACTTTGAGTATCTTGTCACTGGAAATGACTTCCTCCACATCAATACTTTGGGACCTTCCACTTCTCTCCCACTCTTGTACCCTGACCATATTTATTGGTCACAATAGAACCAACAACCTATGTTACTTTCTTTTCAAAATGACTATGAAATTTCCTTCTACCTCAATGCCATTGAGTCCATAGTTTCTTCCACCAGTGAACTAGTGATCAATATGACTGAAATAGATATCAAGTACCTTAGTCATAAAATAAAGAGAAAAACAAAAAATAGATGTTTTGATGGCAAAAACCACTTTGTGGCGATGTCAGAACCTAAAAATGTAAAAATAAAAGATGTATCTGAGGGTGAAAACCTCTTTGAGGCACCTAAGGATGAGGTACTTGGTAGTCTACCCAGTTATTTTCAAGATAGATCTTCATTACTAATAGAGTTGACACAGACTATAAATCTTGGGACAACTAGAGCACCACAACTCATACATTTAGCTCAATCTTTTTTAGTAGATGAAAAACAATAGTTTACTGAGTTCTTCAAAGAAAAGAAAGTCAATTTTGCTTGGACATATGTAGACATGCCAGGGCTGGACACTAACCTTATTATGCATCACTTATCTATATCTCCTAGTGTTAAACCTATCAAACAAAAACTACGAAAGATGCATCCTCACATAGCTCTCTTGGTAAAAGCTGAATTAGAAAAATTCTTAAGTGTTGGATTTATATGAGCTATAGATTATGTTGAATGGATTTCAAACATTGTACCTATGTCCAAACCAGAAAAATCCATTTGTGTCTGCATAGATTTCTGAGACCTTAACAAATCTTACCCAAAGGATGACTTTCCACTTCCAAACATAGACATGATAGTGGATATAACAACAGGTTATGAAATTTACTCTCTCATGGATGGTTTCTCAGGATATAATCAAATTAAGATAGGAATGTCATGCCATTTGGACTAAAAAATGTTGAAGCTACATATCAAAGAGCTATGACTACTATTTTTCATGATATGATGCATAAAAATTTAGAATATTATGTGGATGATACCTTGGAAAAATCTAAGAAAAGGAATACACATCTTCAAGATTTAAGTTTGATCCTAGATAAGATGGAACAATTTCAACTCAAATTAAATCCTATGAAATCTGCTTTTGGAGTCACCTCAGGAAAATTACTTGGATACATCATTTCAGCTAAAGGAATTGATGTTGAACCTAAAAAATTTCAAGCTATAATGAAGATGCCACCTCCCAAG
This sequence comes from Chamaecyparis obtusa, assembly GCA_027943335.1. Lineage (NCBI taxonomy): Eukaryota > Viridiplantae > Streptophyta > Pinopsida > Cupressales > Cupressaceae > Chamaecyparis > Chamaecyparis obtusa. The sequence goes on from BSBK01005014.1 coordinate 939,900, forward strand.
AACATAAGTCAATTAAGGAGTCTGCAAGGATGCCTTTAGTCTATCGGGAGATTCATATCACAACTTGTTGATAGAGCTCAACCTTTCAATAAGAATCTACACAAAGAAGCTACATGTATATGGAATGAAGAATGTGAAAATATTCTTAATTAGATCAAGGGATATTTGGCTACACCTCCAATCTTAATCCCTCCTATCCCAAGGAAACCTCTTATTTTGTACATCTCAGCTACAGCTACATCCTTGGAGGCATTATTGGCACAAAAAGATGAAAATGGAAAGGAAAGAGCTATATACTACATTAGCAGAACATTGGTCGCTTATGAGATAAATTACACCAACATTGAAAAAGCTTGCCTTGCAGTGGTATTTGTGTCTCAAAAACTTAGACATTATATGCAGGTACATACTACACAACTTTTAGCTAAGATTGACCCTTTGAAATATCTACTAAGTAAAGCTACTCTTACTGGTCAACTAGATAAATGGATGATGATTCTTTCTGAATTTGACATTGAGTATGTTGATCGTAAGGCCATAAAAGGACAAGCAATTGTTGATCAACTAGCTAAATTTCCTCTCCAAGATACTTCTATGCAGATTGACTTTCCTAATTCATCTATTATGTATATGACTGAGAAGACATGGAAGATGTTCTTTGACAGATCTCACACATAGAATGGTACTACAGCTGGTATTTTATTTGTCACACCTCATGGTTGTACTATTCCAAAGTAATATAAGTTATTATTTCCTTGCACGAACAACATAGTAGAATATGAGGCTTTGACAAATGGGATTAAACTAGCTATTGAATGGAGAATCACTGAACTCCATATTTTTGGAGACTCTCAGTTTATCATAAATCAAACTAATGGTGATTATCAAACTAAAGATGAGAAATTATTTCCTTACAAGAAGATGATTGATGATCTCAAGAATTACTTCACTTTTGTCACATTCCAGCAAATCCCTAGAGTTGAAAATAGAGTAGCTAATGCTATGGCTACTTTGGCTTCTATCTTATAGTTGGAAGAACATGAGTCTAGATTTCAATTCCTGGTGGAAGAACTACATTACCCTACCTATGATTCCCCTAAAAATCATGTCATGTGCACTATAATTGGTCATGATTCCTCCTGATATGCTACAATTTACTCTTACTTGTGTGACCAAATCATTCTCGATAACTTAACCCATAATTAAAATTGACAACTCATTCACAATGCTTCTCGCTATACCCTCATCTCTGGTAACTTTTTTAGGAAGTGTCTAGATGGAACACTTCTTAGGTATCTAGAGAAAGCTAAGTCTGAACATGTGTTAGCTAAAGTCCATGATGGCTTATGTGGGTTGCATTCTAATGGACTTGCGCTCTCTCAAAAACTACTTAGGGCTGGTTATTATTGGCATACTATGCAAATAGATGATTTGAACTATGCTAAGTCTTGTAAAAATGTTAGATACATGGGATTTTGATTCATGTTCCAGGAAGGGAACTTATTCCCTCTATTACATGTTGGCCTTTTCAGTAGTGGGCTTTTGATTTGGTAGGACAAATACATCCTAATTCATCTAGTGGACACAAGTTTATCATTACTGAAACATAATATTTTATAAAATGGGTTGAATTTTTCCCTCTCTTGACTTCTACTGGGAAACAAGTGTCTTTGTTCATACTCAATCATATCATTTGTTGCTATGGCATACCTTCCTCCATAGTTACTAATAATGGAGGACAATTCAAGAACAAGGATCTTAAGCAGTTATGCAAGAAATTTAAGATTAAGAAACATTGGTCTTCAATCTACTATCCTCAAGGAAATGGTCAAGTTGAAGCTTCTAATAAGACATTGTTGAAAATCTTACACATAACAGTTAACAAGTTTGGTAGAGATTGGCACTTGCAAATTAACCCTGCACTATGGGCCTACAGGACTAGTATTCACACACCTACTGGAGCTACCCCTTTTGCACTTGTTTATGGATCTGAAGCTATTTTACCTCTTGAGTTTGAGATACCTTCCCTATGAGTTCATTGAAAGGATTGATCATAGATGATGACTATAGAATTATGCACATACAAGAGCTTGAACTTCTAGATGAGTGTAGAAGAGCTGCATTTGATCACATGAGGGTATATCTAATGTAGTCAAGGCTGGTGGATCCAATTAAGGACTGACTGACCTTGCAGCCAAACCAATATGTAGCAGAAATACACAACAATAACAGCAGATCTAAAATCAAATAGAAGTCTTTATTCATCAAATTACTGATTACATGCAATGTGTCAGGCTGTAAGGCCTTCCTAGTTATGGCCAATTACAATGCAAGTAATAGTCTACAAGATCTTGCTAGACCCAAATCTTTTCCCCAACATCAGCATTCAGCTAGCCTAGGTCTGTAACACACATCACACTAGTAGGCACCCAGGAAAGATCTAAACTTGTACTCAAACTTCCAAGCAATCTTCCTACTCCTAAGCTCGCATGCTACTAAATTTCCTCCCAACAATCTAATGCCCTAAACATCTACCCAAGCATCCTATAAATACTAATTCCTAGCCACAAGTCAGCTGATGAAACAATAAATCTTTACAAACAAATATTAAATGCTAAAAACATCAGTCGGCTCTCACATAGCCTTACAAAATAAACAAACTCTCAAATATGGCCCCAACAGTCATCAGATCCTCATAGAAGAATGAAACATGTCATATCTAGGTCCCCACACATCCAATGGTCAATCCATAACTTGAGGAGCATGACCCAAATTAAATGCACCAGTTGGCCAAGCCAATCTACCAAAACAATCCAGTCAATAAGCAAGAACACCAAGCAACAAAAGAGATAACTGAGCACAAGTCGATCGACCATGCCAAGCATGATCAAGAAACACTATTATCACCAGGCACCAGTGGACTGATGCCTTCAGTCACCAAGAATTCTTTAGAGACCGAGCACCCCGGTAACCACATAAACCGAGCAACCAGTCTCCCAAACTGAGCAAGTATTCCACCAAACCAAGATCAAAACTAACAAACTACCCTAAAAAACAAACATATTTTTGGTTGATACAGGATTGCCAAGAATCCTAGGATGCTCCTACATCAGACATCCCAGGTAAGAAATATTTTCTCATAAGGAAATCAAGAACACCTCAAAGGAATCAAAACATGTATGCCGAATCTATTCTTCACCCATATATTTTCTTGTCCTTCATTACAAGTAGTCTTTGCTTCATTCACTGTCTCATGCAGAAAGTCCTTCTGTCTTCCACTTTGATTACCCCTCTGGTCAAAAATTGATAGAAACTGACTCTAACCACTACCAATCACCTCAGTGCCTTGATAAGGTTCATCCTCCCTAACTCCTCAACTAGGTCAGTATCATCTTTATCTCTCTATGTCACAAATGTCACCATCTACTAAACCATCTCTACAAGAAAAACCATCTATCTCTTAATCTCAAAAAATTCTTCAAAGATATCATTCTTCTTCTCCTTCAAACTAGATTTAACCAGAATAGGTTCATCAACCATCTAATCCTAAGGTTTGTCATAAGGACAACACTTGATAAATCCACATCCTTTAACCCTTATTTCTTGTAAAGGTATCAACTTATGCTGAGATCCTTCATGCCTAACCACATAGGTATTAGCATGACCATGAAATAAAACATTCCTATCAAACTGCCAGGGTCTACGAAGCAACAGATGACAAGCATCCATAGGCAATACATCACATAATATCTCATCATGGTAAGATCCAATCTGAAACTTAACTAAGCATTGTTATTCAACTCTAACCTTATAAACATCTTGTATCCAACTAATCTGATAAGGACTAGGATGCTTCCTTCTTTCCAAATTCAACTTACTAAAAATTTCATCTGAAACAAAGTTCTCACTTGCCACCATTAACTATGACATTACATGTCTTATCTTTGCACTTACATCTAGTTCTAAAAAATTTTCTCCTTTTCACCGGTTCATGAGCACATGTAGCTAATCTCCTAGTGACAAGACATTCACCTTTCTCTAGGAACATTCTCAATGTCTTCTTCAGCAACTAATGCAACTCTTTTCTTAGGACACTACCAACTTCTATGACCAACTTCACCACAGTTATAACAAGTGCTGGTAAACTCATTCTTCCACCTTCCTCTCTATCCAACATTCCTAGTAACTTGAACACTACTAGATCCCACATCAGACTTAGGATTCTTTGTCACATTACTCTCAGCAACTGCCTCACCAGTTTTACCACCTCAATTCCTATTGTTCTATTTTCCTTCATACTTCATATTCAGCTTCTCTTCAATCTTTAATGTCATCTGATAAGCATCACCAATTATTTTCATCCACACAGTAAGTAATTATTCCCGAATACTAGGTCTCAAACCATAGACATACCTAGCAACCTTCTTTTTATCAGCTTTAGAATGACCAGTCCTAATTAGGATTCTATAAAACTCCTTGGTATACTCTTGTACCGATTTGTTAGTCTACTTCAAAGCTTGTATCTTCTTAAACATGTCCAATTCATAATCCACCAAAATGAATTGCTTCTTCAGCTTGTCAACCATTCGGTTCCACTTAGTGATCTTTTCTTTTCCTCCTCTACCTCTTTCCAACTGAACTTCTCTCCACCAAATATTTCCATGAACTTTCAATTTAGTCTTTGCAAATCTAACCCTATCAAGATCTTCTATTTCTTCATACTCAAAGTAATCATCAATCTCATTGATCCAATCAATCAATTCTTCTAGCCTAAGGCTTCCATCAAATGTAGAAACTTCAATCCTAGGTCTTTTCCCAATCTTAGACATAGCTTTCAGAATTTGATTCTCCTTAGAATCTCTAGCTTTTTCTATAGCTTCTTCAAAATTATCTTCCTCGGATTCATCATCACTATCCTCTTTCAAGGTAGGCTTCTTCTTTCTCAATTCCTCTTGTAAGTCTTGCACTTGTTTCTGCAAAGCCCTAAAATCATCAAGACTGAATTCTTGAGTAATTTCTTCTTCTTCAAAGATCTCAAGATTTATCCTCAGAGGCATCTTCAAATCAAGATCTAGACACGAACACACAAGATCCACTCAGCTCCAACAGGAATAGACTTTGCTCAAACAAGAACGAACTTCACTCTGATACCACCTGATGCAGTCAAGGTTGTTGGATCCAATTAAGGACTGACCTACCTTGCAGCCAAACCAATATGTAGTGGAAATACACAACAACAACAACAAGAGATCTGAAATCAAATAGAAGTCTTTATTCACCAAATTACTGATTACATGCAATGTGTTGGGCTATAAGGCCTTCCCAGTTACAACCAATTACAATGCAAGTAACAGTCTACAAGATCTCACCATATCCAAATCTTTTCCCCAACATCAACATTTAGCTAGCCCAGGTCTGTAACACACAACACACTAGTAGGCACCCAGGAAAGATCTAAACTTGTACTCAAACTTCCAAGAAATCTTCCTACTCCTAAGCTTGCAGGCTACTAACTTTCCTCCCAACAATCTGATGCCCTAAACATCTACCCAAGAATCCTATAAATACTAATTCCCAACCACAAGTTAGCTAATGAAACAATAAATCTTTACAAACAAATATTAAATGCTAAAAACATCAGTCAACTCTCACATAGCCTTACAAAATAAATAAACTCTCAAAAATGGCCCCAACGGTCATCAGATCCCCATAGAAGAAAGCAACACACTAGATCTAGGTCCCCACATGTCCAATGGTCAATCCATAACTCGAGGAGCATGACACAAATTAAATGCACTAGTCGGCCAAGCCAATCTAACAAAACAATCCAATCAGTAAGCAAGAACACCAAGCAATAGAAGAGATAACCGAGCACAAGTCGACCAACCATGCCAAGCATGACCAAGTAATCCTATTATCACTGAGTGCTAGTGGACCAATGCCTTCAGTCACTAAGCAGTCTTCAAAGACTGAGCACCTCGGTAACCACATAAACTGAGCAACCATTCTCCCAAACCGAGCAAGTATTCTACCAAACCAAGATCAAAACTAACAAACTACCCTCAAAGAAAAACATATTTTTGGTTGATACAAGATTGCCAAGAATCCTAGGATGCTCCTACATCAATATAAAAAAGGATGTCACAAAGCTATAACAAAAAGGTTCATTCTAGAGAATTTCAAGTTGGAGACCTTGTCTTAAGAGAGAATCCTAAAAAACAACAGAATAAAGTACATGTATCATCTTAAAATGGAAGCACTTCCATGGTAAGAGCATTTAGCCCTTGGAGTAAGTGGTTTGAGGTCATGTTGAACACCTTGAATGGATATTTGACTTGGATCTGGCTTTTCCCCTTGTTCTACTCCATTTTCCACTTCTTCCTAGCATTTTCTTCCATCCTGAACTGTGAACCTAAGATTCTTGACCATAAGGTCAAGGTCAACCTTTTTAGGTCAAGGTTGACCTCGACCCTAACCTAGTTAGGGTCAACCTTGACCTTGACCCTAGGGTTTGGGATCTTTGGTGTTAGCTTCCAGTTTCAGGATCTCATCAAAATCTTGCACTTTCCCTCTTCAGGGCCACTATTTCTCGGATTAAGCATCAAATTCTCAAATTAATATTTGAGGTAGACCTTTCTCAATATTTGTATAGGATTCCTAATTTATTATTGGAGATTATCCTTTCTCGAGTTTTGTGCCTAATACTCAAATCAACTTTGGGGTTGGCCTTACCTTGAATTTTTTAACAATGCTCTTAAATAATTATTTTATTTATTTATTAAGGGTGGTCCCCTCTTAGAGTTTTGTGTCAAGACTTTAATTTGATTCCCTTTCCATGTGCATCTCTCTAGAGTTTTGTGCCATGTGCCCTTAATTATTATTTTCTACAAGGCCCCTATTGTGCCCTAGATCACTATAAAAGGGAGCCTTCCTCTCTCATTTTCTCCATCAAGTTTCTCAATCTCTCAAGCTCTCAAGCAAGAAGATCAAGCATTCAAGCATCCAATTCATCAAGGAGATCCATTAGTAGCCATTGAAGGATTCAATCTCTATGGAGCTCTCTTGTTGAAGATTCATCCATTTTCTATTCAAGCCTTTTCCAAGTTCAAGATCCATTCAAGATTGGTGTTGAAGATCTAAAGACAATTGATTAGAGACATTCTACATTCATCCATTCTTGTGGATTCAAGGATTTGAATCCTCCACAAGGGTTTCAACTCAGGCAAGGTGAATTGTTCTATTTACTTTGTTTATTACAGCAATTTCAATTCAATTTCAAGGTTAATTCCTAAATTGGGGTTTGACTGAGGCAAACCCCCCAAACAAACAACCAAAAACCCTCTTTTTCTTGCAGGTACAGGTGCACAACTTCAGATCTAAGAGTAGATTTGGATACCCTTTTCGCTGAACTTTCAAGATCCACAAACAAAGTCAAAGTTGACCTTCATTTTCTTGAGGTCATCCTTGACCTTTTAAAAGGTCAAAGTCGACCTGATCAAATCTTGAAAAAAGATTTCTAGGTTTTGTAGATCTCGCAGTTTCGATTCAGGAACATGAGAATCAACTATTTTTGAGATAGTTTGATAGGGTTTTCAGCCAATTCTTTTTCAGAGGTAAGTACCTTTATTTCTTAATTTCAATATTCGTCATCTATATTTACTTTCTATAACAATACAATTTCATGTAAGTATAAAATGTTGGCTTTGGGGTCTCTTTTATGTGTAAACCATTGTTCTAGGACCCCATACACTATTTTATCCTCTACAGTACAGAAAGAAAATTTTGAACCAAATTGGCTGGGTCCCTACATAGTTATTACTTCTTTTGGATCTGGTGCTTATCGGCTTTCTACACCCTAGGGAGATCAGCTCCCTAAACCTATCAACATCCTTCATCTAAAGAGATTATATGCATGATTCTCCAAGAGATTTTGTACATATCTAAATGTGCTGAAAAAATCTTTAAAATTGATATATGATCCTGAAAAAAATCCTAAAAAGAGAAAAAAAATCCCTGAAAAAAAAAAAAAAAAAAAAAAAGTTCCTTGATGAAAACCTGGAAATAGGCATCATGGTAGAAAAAATATAAAAATATTCCAAGTGGTGAAAACCTAGAAACAAGCACTACTTGTAACCTATGCACTTATATCTATCAGCTTGTCACTTTGTGCTCCGAACCCTTTTAACTTCCATCTCAAATCTCTTTGGTCTAGAATTGATCTTTGTCTAGGGCTAGGGGGCATGAACTGTATTATCCTATTTTGCAATGGTGTTTTCTTAGTAACTCACACCAGTGTTTCTCAACACTACCCCAAAGCATTTTTTTCTCAACACTTCCTTTGGCATTGCGTGTTTCTCAACAATTATCAGATCTGATACCCTGATTCAATGTTTTGTGTGCAACCTATGATTGTGCGATATTTCTCACCTACATGCATGAGTCCTAGAGATTCAGTGATTATGTTTTTTACACTGTGCTTAAATTAAAATGACTGAGATGTGCTTAATGATATTTTCTTTGTATGTTGTCTATTATTGATGATTTTCACTAATGTTCCCTCCTTGGTTTCTCCATGATGTTATGACTAGAGGACTAGGGGCATGGGGCACATTTTCTTTGATTTCTTCTTATGGTGTGATTCTAATGATCTTAAGTTGTCTAATAAACTAGGCATCTGTGATAAGAGACTCCATCAAGATTGGAACACCACACATATCTTAACCTATCTTTATTCAGACACTTAGGTGAGGTTGGAATCATCTCCTTGACTATTACATTGTGTTTTCTTATGCAACAACCATTCAGGTCATCCTGGACTCTTATGCCTTGATTCTTATGGTTACTTGCAACATTAATTTGGAAACTATGTTCAGGTCATCTTGGCCCTTATGCCTCGGTGCTTACATATGTTTCCTATATTATATCTAATATAGAACATATTTGTTGGAGATTTTCCAGCAGGCCAGTACAAACTGAATGTTTGTCATTGATGACAACATATGGAAAGTAGTATGCATGGAAGTCTTATGTAGTAAGCTTTCAGTATATGTAGTATGGACATGATATTAGCATGATATCATGGATTCAGAGGTTAAGTATTAGTAAAGATAGTTATATAGTAGCTAGTGTCAGCAGTGTTCTGTGTATAGTTGTTTGTATAGTTATCATAGAGCCTTGCGTGCTTGGATATATGTTGAAGACATGTTAGTGATGTTTTAGTCATGGACACATAGTCTGATAATTAGTATACATGAAGTTATTCAGTCATTATTCACCAATAGTAGTTTCATGTGTTTCTTCAGAAGAGCCGACAGAGATTATATTGGTTCTAGAGTTGCACCTATCCTGTGGGTATGCACCCTTGGATTTAAGCGTAGAGGAAATTTATTGATGTTTGATTAAGAGTACATGAAGTAATTCAGCTTAAGGAGAATGATCCAGTTGTTTTGGTAGAGCCAACAATGTGTAGCATGTGTCTACAATTATCCTTTTGGATAGGTCCCAGATTATGTTGTGTGCATAGTAGAGTTGACATAATGTTTATTTGAGTTTATTATGGTTTCTCTAATATGGTTTCAAGTGTTAGAAAGTAAAGTCCATCAAGATAACTGAGATGGGGGGGGTGAATCATTTATTAGATAATTATAACCTTTATCAACTTCAACAACATTTAACCATGTAAGCAATGTAATTACCAACCATAGAAAGATATTCATACACATGACACAATGACACAAGATATGTTGACTAGGGCACCTCTTGATCAAAGAGTAAACCTCGGTGGGAATGATGCCCACAAAAGATGCACTAATATAAATATTCCTTGTAAAAGGATGGACTTTGTTAGGAGTCTTATGAAATACATTCAGTACATATGAATCCCTGTTAAAAGATTCTAACCCTGTTAGGAGTTATGGAAGACAGAAGGACCCACTACCCAAACAGCTTCAGGGTAAGATCACTAAACTCACTATCCAAATAATCTTAATATTATTTAGTAGAATAATATGAAATATGTTACCTCCTTACTATGCCAAACCGCACTCACTGCTATATCAGATCTCACATTTAGATCTTTGTACTTCGCATGTCTTCCTTCACAATTTCACTATCATACTTAGCTCTTTTCTTCACTTCATGCATACCGCATCACAAATCCATATCAAAAAAGAAAAAAATTCCTTCCTTTATACCATACTCAAATAATTACAAATGAGTCGGCACATAAATACAAAATAAAAGTTTCCACATGCTACATGAGAATTACACAAAACTATTAGCTTCTAGATGTAATAACTCTTCACTCATGTGACCTCAAAGTTTGTGCTATGAACCACATCACTATCAATGTGTCTCAAACTTCCCTTTAACTGCGCAAAACTAGATCTCATCCTGATTAGGAGATATCATCCGATTTTCACAAACCGCTACTCAGGAACACTACCTGGATAGTGCTTCCATCAAAATGCTCATAACTTCTATGAATAAATTAATTTCTATCTACGCTCTTAACCATAGACAAATAACATATCAAGGAATATAACCTCAACATTGCATAGCTCTATCTACAATATCCCACGTGCGCTAATCAAAACACTATCTACTTCTCTGCTAGTCTCCAGAAGATCACTATGTTGACATCAATGATAATCATAGTCATGAATGCAACAAAAAATGCTATAGAATGACTTCCAACATCCAACATTCATTCCTAAAAATCTCCCCCATTGGCATTGATGGCAACATAGATGAAAAATATCCAATGTTTCAAAAATCCAATACTGCTGCTCTGACAAACATTTCAAATCTTGCTTTGTTATCCTATTCAGTTCTCTCCAACAGATGGTACAAGTGGTTTTTCATGTACACTTCTCCCCCATTGACATCAATGATAGAAATTTCATCACTATTTCAAAAACAACTCAATGTCAATAGACACTATTCAGAAAATACATTCCCAAGAGTCCTCATGACTCAGCTCACATACTCCCCCATAGAGGAAGTACCAACATCCAATCCAGAAGAAAGATAGGGCTCATATACCACTGGATGGATGCAACCAACTGCATAGTTACTCAAAAGTAGGCTGGGGCATTACCCCAAGCATACCTCTCAGATACTCAAATGTATCCTTAGGCAAAGACTTTGTAAATATGTCTGCTATCTGTTCCTTTGTGCTTATGTACTCCAGTCTGACTTCTTTTTCAGCAACTTTCTCTCTTACAACATGATACTTGATCTCTATATGCTTAGTCTTAGAATGTAAAATAGGATTCTTAGACATAACTGTACTGGTGTTGTCACAATGTATGACAATAGGCTCAACAAACCTAATTCCAATATCCTTCAACATCTACTTTATCCAAATTATCTAGTTACAATTTTTTTCTACTGCTACATACTTTGCTTTTGCTGTGCTTTGTGAAATACAATTCTGCTTCTTGCTTAGCCAAGAAACTAATCTTCCTCCAAGAAAAAAGGCTCCACCACTCATGCTTTTCTTTTTATCAACACTACCTCCCCAATCAGCATCGGTATATGCACATAGGGTAAAATCATCATATTTTTCATACCACAATCCATAGTCCATTATACCTCTTAAATATCTCAGTATCCTCTTTATTGCTGCATAATGTGACTCTCTAGGTTTAGCTTGAAATCTTGCTACCATTCTAATTAAATGTTGTATATCCGGTCTAGTATGTGTTAAGTACTGCAATCCTCCAATCATGGATCTGTATTTCTTCTGCTCAACTGTCAGTGTTTCATCTTTGCTAGATACTTTATGTCCTATAACCATGGGTGTTCCAACTAGTTTACAGTTCTCCATTCCAAATCTTTTCAGAAAATCATTCAAATACTCTGTCTGACATACAAAGATATCATCACTATTCTATGTTATCTATAATCCTAAAAATTATTTCATCTCACTAATCAAACTCATTTCAAATTCAGTCTTCATTTCATCAGAAAATTTGTCATTAGCTTCATCTTCTCCTCCAAAGATAATGTCATCAATAAAAATAACTATAATCAACAAACCATTTTCAATTTCTTTTGTATACAGATTGCTATCAGTTGTTCCTTTAGTAAATCCCAATTTCAAAAAATACTTATCCAATCTAGCTTACCAAGTTATAGGTGCTTGCTTTAGTCCATATAATGCCTTTTTCAGTTTACATACCATGTCTCCTTCTTGAGTCAAAGGAAAACCTTCAAACTGCTCAATGTAGACTTATTCTTCCAATTCTCCATTCAAAAATTTTGACTTCACATCCATCTAATACACTTTGAATTTCTTAAAAGATGCATAGGCCAAGAACTTTCTTACTGCTTCAATTCTTGCCACAGGTGCAAAAGTTTCTTCATAGTCAATTCCTTCTTACTACAAGTATCCTTTACAAACTAATCTTGCTTTTTTTCTTACTACTTCTCCTTGTTCATTCATCTTGTTTTTGAATACCCATTTAGTTCCAATTACATTCTTGTCTTTAGGTCTAGGGACCAATTCCCATGTCTTGTTCTTTTCAATTTGATCTAGTTCTTCTTTCATAGCATTAATCCAATGTTCATCTTCACAAGCTTCACTAGTAGATTTCGGTTCAATTTGAGAAATCAAACATAAATGTACCTTATTTCAAGTCAGAACTCCTCTCTCCAAACTTCCAATAACTTGTTCAATAGGATGATGTCTTGATATATACCTATTCAATGTCATAGTTATAGATCTTGCTTCAATTGTAGATTCTTCTCTAGATTCCTCTCTGGTTTCTTTTGCGAGACTCTCATTCAATAATTCACTGTCAGTCTCATAGAATAATTTAGTAGTTTCAATGTTAGGCTGAGGATGATCTTCTTCATTAGATTCATAGTCAAGCATTCTTTCCTGAATTTTAAACTTCTCATCAACTTTAACATTTGTGCTTTCAACAATAGTTTTAGTTCTCTTATTGTAACATCTATATGCTTTTCTCTTCAAAGAATATCCAAGAAAAATACCTTCATCACTTCTAGGATCAAACTTTCCAATATCATCATCTCTCTTTATATAACATTTGCTTCCAAAAATTCTAAAATACTTAACTGAGGGTGCATGTTCAAACCATAATTCATAAGGTGTCTTGTCTGTGTCTTCTCTGATTTGTACTATGTTCATTGTATATACTATTGTATTCACTGCTTCTCTCCAAAATGTCTTCGCCAAATCATTCTCAAATAACATAGCTCTTGCTACTTCAGTCACTAACCTGTTTCTTCTTTCTGCAATACCATTTTGTTGAGGTGTTCTAGGGGCTAAAAACTATCTTTTAATACCATTCACTTCACAAAAAGTGTTAAACTCTCTAGACGTAAATTCTCCACCTCTATCAGATCTCAAACATTTAATCTTCATTCCAGATTCATTCTCAACTTTATTCTTAATGATCTTAAACTTATCAAATGATTCAAATTTTTCTTTTGGAAATGCAATCCACATCATTCTTGTAAAATCATCAACAAGAATCATAAAATACCTTTCTCCATAGAATCCTCTAGTCCTGGTAGGACTGCTTAAGTCTGTATGAACAATCTCCAACTTCTCTACCAATGTGAACTTCTTACTAGGAAATGAACTTCTCTTTTGCTTACCCATCACACATTCTTTGCAAATCATGTTAGTAGGCTTCATAATTTTAGGCAAATCCCTTACTGCAAGTGTAGTACTTACTATTAGAGTAAAGTATTAATTATATTAATTAATCTTTACTCCCTTCTTAAGATGTCAACTCTCTTTTGCTTTAGTTAAAAGCACATGCACTAGTTGTTCTAAACTCATGCTTTAGTCATGTAATAGTCAAACTGATTATTACATGCACTAGACTTTGCCTTTCAAGGCTTTCGATCTCCTTTATAAGGATGATCCATTATACATTATTTTCATTCATTATTTGAGGATATTTTCTTCTTCATATTTTTGAGTCAAACCCTTGCCCTCTTCTTGTCTCTACTTCCTTGTAATAAGTTTTTGTATACAGGTGATCTTCAAATTGTGGATTTGTATTGCTCAAATCCTACATGGTATCAGAGCCTAATCTACTACAGCTTGTTCATGTTTGAAAGATTCAAATTAGGGATTTTTTGGCAGATTTGAGAAGTTTTGGTTATATTTCTCAGATCTGGTATTCTTTGTAGGATGTTATTTTTTATTTCTTTTTTGCTTGCAAAAGAGAAAAAAAAACATTGGCACTTTTTAAGGCTTTTTTTAATGTTTTTTTTATTGAAATTAGGGTGTCCCTAAATTTTGGTGCACTTTGAGCTCAAACGGACCTCATCGTTGAGCTCGCAGCACCCAAAAACCCTTATTTTGATATAAAACACATCCAATTTGGACAACATTGCAGGGAGAGGCAAAAAAAATTTGCCCCAAGGTCGTACGGTAGTGCACACATACCGAGATGGTACGAAAAATCTTTAAAAAAATAATAATAATTTTTTTGGGGGGGTGCACTACCCAGCAGCCACTGGTGCTCCACCATGGTCTCCACCGCCTCTACGACCTCTGCCGCCTGCGCCACCGGTGCCCAGCTCCGCCACTGCTCGCTCCGCCGCCCTCCGGCCACTCAGCCCCACTAACTACCAGCAGCTAGGCTAGACCACTAGAAACTAGCCAAAACCACCAGTGGCTGGCCTCTTTGCGCCAGCCCTATGTGACCAGGGGCTAGCCCCTTCACATTTTTTTGGTTTTTTTTTGCCATTTGGAGCCCTTTTCTCTAAAATTGGCTTTTCGAGAGCTCCAGGCATCATTTTTTGACAAACCAGATATCGTCGGAAAGCTGGTTCTGAGCCCAACACTCTCATGGAGTTAATCTGGTATTATTTTTTCATCTAGCTTGCTATTTCTAATATCAAAGCTAGATTATCCTTTTTACATTCCAGGGGGGCTAATTTGCTCAAATTAGCTCCATTTTTTGATCTGGAAGAAGCATCGGAAAGCTCTTCTTGAGCACTATCTAGATTTCTACCTATTTTCATCAGATTTTTTTCAAGGTACACAAGAATCAGATCTAAAGCTTTTTTTCTCTTCTCTTGATAAAGCATATCTTTTTAGGCTTGGGGGTTCGATATTTGGCTTGTGGGGGGGTGTTATTTTCTTGTTTCTATCAGTTAAATAAGATATTTATCAAAACAAAACCCCTTCTAAAAAATATGGCTAAGACCTCTTCTTGTCTAGAACTTCTGACCCCACATAATTATCACACATGGAAAACCCTGATGACACAGCTTCTCTATTTAAAAGGGCTCTAGTCTTGTCTAGATGCAGTGCGGCCAGTATTACAAAAGCCCTTTGAGATCATGCAACATCAAAACAAGATGGATGAGGCTATGGGTTTGATTGCTTTATAGTTATCAAATAGCTTGCAGTTTCATCTTGATGGGTGCAATACCCCTCTAGCTATGTGGACCAAGCTTAACACTTTGTTTGGTATCGTGAATGAGTTATGAGCACTTTAGATTGAGGCAAAGCTTACCTCTCTTGTACCTGATTCTTTTCCCTCTATTGAGGACTTTCTAATGAAGTTCAAATAGTAGAGATCTTTGTTACATGGATGTGGAAAGAAAAAGACTGATAAAGAGTGCATTTATCTGATTCTCTCTAAGCTTAGGAGAAACTTTCAGATCTTCTCTTCTACCTTTCATTCTACCATGGACGCTTTGGGACCTACATTCACTATGCCCACTTTTGAGGTGTTCTATGATCATTTGACTAGAGAGAAGGCCAAGCTTACTCAGTTGGACTCTCTAATAGGATCAAAGAACCATGCATTGGTTGCCCAACCATCCAAAGAAAAGAAGAAGTAGAAGCCAAAATAGATATCATATTCCTCTTCTCAGCACTCTACTAGCCCACCATCTTCTTCTAAGAAGGAGAAATAGAAGATTGAGAGACCTACATGTTCCTATTGTCAGAAGGGACCTCATGATGAGTCACATTGTTTTCAAAAAAAAATTGATGGCTATGAGAAATAGATTGCGGATTTGCAAGTTCTTCTTCAAAAGACCACTGTTTCCTCTCCATCCTCTTCTACCTCACAGGGGTCTACTTTTTAGTCTTCCTCCACATCTTTGATATCTGGATAGGATTTTGAAAAGGGCCATGCATTATGGGCATCCATTGCATCCCCTTCATAGGTCCCTTGGATACTAGATTCAGGTGCTTCTCACCATATGGCATCTTCTCAAGGGGTCTTCTCTACTATTGAGGCTTCTCCCATTCCTCATATTCCCATGGGGAATAACACTATCCTGACAATCTGCGGGAAAGGTTCAATCAGCATTCAGGATGGCACATTCAATGATGTATTGTATGTTCCATCTATGTCTATAAACCTTCTCTCAATTTATCAAATTACACATAGTGGTTCAGGGAAGATAGTTGAGTTCACTGCAGATTCAGTCTTCATTCGAGATAGTATGACAGGAGGCATTGTTGCTATAGGGATATTTGATCATTCCACCCATCTCTACACCTTCTCACACTTTGGTTTCCCATCTCCATTATCAGAGCATAGCTCTCCTTTTTCACGAGAGCCTCATGTGGTGCAGTCAGGTCACTTGAACTTTTGTATTGTTCCTGAGATCACTATTATGACTACCACACCACATCCTATTGAGGTCTTTTCTCTTTAGGAGGATTCTTCTTCAGCACTACCTGACCCTCCAGCTCCATTCATTGAGCCACCAGGTGCACTTATTGAGGATTCTATAGAGGACATTCATCTCCTCTTTCATGACAGTGTCAGCACACCTGTCACACCACCTACATCGGGGATTCCCTTTCAGGATCCTCATATTTTCTCCTTTGAGCATCAGTTAGGCCTTCTAGTTCAACCTCTCATTCAGGGGTTTTCTTGTTCTGTGCCTTTGTTTCTTCCACATTGGAGTTGCATCAGATCGATCATTTCCACAGGGATTCCATCATTCTAGGGGGGCTTTTGTGTCTCATCCCTCTCTCATGGGGGGGCTGGTTGTACTTATGGTTTTGAGAGAGTCTCTTGAGCCATTTCTTTTTTTGCATTTTTCTATCTCTTTTTGGAGTAGGGTTTTTTCCCACTGGGTTTTCTCTATTTCTCCATTTTATGAAGATTTGGTTGTGCTGGGTACCTGATCAAGCCTTTGTTGCCGGGACCCATTTGCTTTCTTCTCGCATTGTTTGTAGATGCATCATTGCTCATCTTAAGGGTGGGTGTTAGAGTAAAGTATTAATTATATTAATTAATCTTTACTCCCTTCTTAAGATCTCAATTCTCTTTTTCTTTAGTTAAAAGCACATGCGCTAGTTGTTCTAAACTCATGCTTTAGTCATGTAATAGTCAAACTAATTATTACATGCACTAGACTTTTCCTTTCAAGGCTTTCGATCTCCTTTATAAGGATGATCCATTGTACATTATTTTCATTCATTATTTGAGAATATTTTCTTTTTCATATTTTTGAGTCAAACCCTTGCCCTCTTCTTGTCTCTACTTTCTTGTAACAGGTTTTTATACGCAGGTGATCTTCGGGTTTTGTGGATTTGTATTGCTCAAATCCTACACTTACTTTCACAATGTTATCAAAGTTTATATGACAAAACCTTCTATGCCACAACCAACTGTCATCAATTTTAGTAATCAATCATGTCATCTCAGTAGGATTCAACTAAAATACATTAACTCTGGTTCTAGATCCAGTTCCAATCATATTTCCATCTTTATCCTTTATCACACAAGTTTTCTCAGTAAACCAAACTTGATATCCCTTATCCACTAACTATCCAACACTCAAAATATTATGTTTCAATCCATCAAAAAATTAAACATCATTAGTATTAGTCTTTCCATCAAGAGTAATAGATCCTATACCTTTAATCAAACAAGGTGCATTGTTACCAACTCTAACAATTCTTCCATATAGTTGTTAAGCTTTATGAACTTCATGTCACCAGTCATATGATGTGAACAACCACTATCTATAATCCAATCAGCTTTCTTTTCAACTTGGGAAACTAATGCTTTTTCCTCCTTAACATCAAATTCAAAATTCTCTTCTTTAATTGCAACAAATCCTATTTCATCATTAATCTCAATATCACTTTCACTCAAAGCTCTTTCTATACTAGCTTCAAGATCTTCATCATTAGCATAATAACATTCCTTAGATCTTCTAGGCTTAAAATTATTTTTGTACTTCTTAACTCTCTTAGGACATTTAGATACAAAATGATCATATTCTTGACAAGTCCAACATTTAAAATTTTTCTTACCGTCTGGTTCTCTTTTCACAAGAAAGGCAATACATTCTTCAATCTTCTTATCTTCTTCATTTCTAGATCTATTGCTGCTAGCATAATCTCCACTCACACTGGTACTTCTTGACAAAGTAGGATGAATATTAAGAGCACTGAATGTTGTCTCCATTCTAGGTAAGTCTCTTGATACCTCAGGTTCATTTCTGCTGCTTCCAATCTTCCAAGAAGAGTCTCTCTTCTAAAGTTTGTAGTACAAGGTATAACTTGTTCAATCATCTTTGTTCAATCATCTATGTTGTCTACTTAAATATAGGATTCAATGTCCTCAAAATTTTCCATATCACTTCATTCTCTATCTTTGTTCCTCCACAAGCTTTTATTCCTGTAACAATTTCTGACATTCTACCAATATAGCTTCTAACAGATTCATCTTCCATCATTCTTATATCTTCAAATGCACATATCCAATTATGTAATCTAGCTCTCTTAGCATGTTCATCACCTTCAAAGGTAAAGTGTAAAGCTTTCCAAATTTCATGGGCTTTTGTTAAACATTTTACCTGATTGTATTCATTCTTTGAAAGTGCTATCAAAAGTGCTTCTCTTGCAAGTATGTTACACATGAATAGATCTAGCTCATCTTTAGATCCAGTCTCAAGATTATCTTCTCCAATGATAGTCTTCTCATTCTTTGTAATCAACCAATAACCTGGACCTAAACATAGTAGATGTGTCTTCATCTTCTCTTTCCATGTGTCAAAATTTACTCCATCAAACTTACGGCTTTCTTTCCTGAAATTCACCATGGATCTCCTTAAGTTGTTAAACTTTTCTTTCAAGGACCTGCTGCTCTGATACCAATTCTTAGAAAGTAAATTCCACCAAGATAACTGAGAGGGGGAGGTGAATTAGTTATCAAATAATTATAACTTTTATCAACTTCAATAGAATTTAACCATGTAAGAAATGTAATTACCAACCATAGAAAGATATTCATACACAATGACACAATGACACAAGATATGTTGACTAGGGAACCTCTTAATCAAAGAGTAAACCCTAGTGGGAATGATGCCCACAAAAGATGCACTAATATAAATATTCCTTGTGAAAGGATGGACTCTGTTAGGAGTCTTATGAAATAAATTCAGCACATGTGAATCCCTGTTAAAAGATTCTAACCCTGTTAGGAGTTATGGAAGACAGAAGGACCCACTGCCCAAATATCTTCAAGGTAAGATCACTGAACTCACTGTCCAAATAATCTTAATATTATTTAGTAGAATAATATGAAATATGTTACCTCCTTACTATGCCAAACCACACTCACTGCTACATCAAATCTCACATTCAGATCTTTGTACTTCGCATGTCTTCCTTCACAATTTCACTATCATACTTAGCTCTTTTCTTCACATCATGCATACTGCATCACACATCCATATCAACAAAGAAAAAAATTCCTTCCTTTATACCACACTCAAATAATTACAAATGAGTCGGCACACAAATACAAAATAAAAGTTTCCAAACGCTACATCAGAATTACACAAAACTGTCAGCTTCCAGTTGTAATAACTCTTCACTCATGCAACCTCAAAGTTTGCACTATGAACCACGTCACTATCAATGTGTCTTAACCTTCCCTTTAACTATGTAAAACCAGATCTCATCCTGATTAGGATATATCATCTGATTTCCACAAACTGCTACTCAGGAACACTGCCTGAATATTGCTTCCACCAAAATGCTCATAACTTCTATGATTCCATCAGGCTCAAAGACTAGATGTAATGTTTTCCAACTCAATTTAAAAGAAAGTTGTTTTGTTGATAAAGTTGATGACAGTTGGTTGTGTCATAAAAGACTATGTCATATCTATTTTGATAACATAGTAAAGATAAGAAATGTAAAGGTAGTAAGAGATCTACCTAGCATAGAAAAGCCAGTTGATACTATATGCAGGGAATGTTTGATGAGAAAGCATGTGAGAAATTAATTCAAGAGTAAGCACAATTCAACAAAGAACAAGTTGGATCTGATTCATACTAACCTATGTGGTCCAACTCAAACAAGATCATACTATGGTGAAAGGTATTTCATTTTATTTTTTGATGATTATACTAGGATGATGTGGGTTGCATTCTTGAAAGATAAGTCAAAAGAATTTGATAAGTTCAAACTATTCAAAGCTAAGATTGAGAATGAATCTAGACTAAAGATAAAATGTTTGAGATTAGATAGAGGAGGAGAATTCACCTCTGATAGATTTTATGAGTACTATGAAGAACATGGCATAAAGAGATAGTTAAGTTCCCCTAGAACCCCTCAGCACAATGGACCTACAGAGAGAAGGAATAGAATCATCCTTGATACAGCATGCACCATCATGATTGAAGGAAAAGTTGCACACACCTATTGGAGAGATGTGGTCAATACAGCAGTCTACACCATTAATAGAATTCAATTGAGGCTAGGCGCTGACAAAACACCATATGAGCTATGGTTTGGTAATGTTCCCATAGTAAAATACTTCAAAATATTTGGAAGCAAGTGCTACATCAAGAGCGATGAAGTAGTAGGCAAGTTTGATGCAAGAAGTGATGAAGGTATTTTTCTTGGTGACTCTACTAAAAGTAAAGCTTATAGATGTTTTAATTTAAGATTGACAAAGATCATTGAAAGTGCTCATGTTAAGATTGATGAAATGTTTATGGTTCAAGAAATATATCATGATTACTCACCCATGATTGAAGAACCTAGACCCTCACTAGTGAGATAGTTATTGAAGAAATGTTTGACAGTATTGATGTGTTATTCAATGACCATGAGATAAGTGAAGAAGAAACTCCTAAGGTTAATGAGTCAGCATCACCTAAAGTTCCAAAATGTACATCTAGAAATCATTCCAAGAAAGACATCATTGGAGATCAGAGATGTAAAGTCTTAACAAGATCACAAGCAAAGAACTTAGCTAGCAGTGATGCGGTATGTCTACTATCTCAGATTGAACCTTTAAGTGTTGAAGATGCATGTAATGATTCAGATTGGCATGATGCTATGAAAGTAGAACTTGATTAGATTTTTAAGAATGACACTTGGGAACTGGTCCCAAGACCTAGTGATAAGAATGTGATTGGAACAAAGTGGATATTCAAAAACAAGATGAATAAAGATGGTACAATAGTAAGAAACAAAGTAAGGTTAGTATGTAAAGGATATACACAAAGAGAAGGCATTGATTATTCAAACACATTTGCACCTATGACCATATTAGAATCTATTAAGTTATTTTTAGCCTATGCTACACTCAAAAACTTCAAAGTATATCAGATGGATGTCAAGTTAGCATTCCTGAATGGAGATTTGAAAGAAGAAGTATACATTGAGCAGCCAAAAGGATTCACCTTATCAGACATACTTGATATGGTATGTAGATTGAAGAAGGCCCTCTATGGACTTAAGAAGGCCCCTAGAGCATGGTATGAGAGACTAGATGGATATCTAACAAATATTGGATTCAAGAAAGGAGCAGCAAATTGTAATCTATTCATTAGAGAGACATTTGAAGGTCTACTACTTGTAGCTATATTTTTTGATGACATTATCTTTGGAGGTAATGATAAACTAAGTGCAGAATTTTCCAAAGAAATGCAGAATGAGTTTGAGATGAGTATGATTGGTCCTATCAAATACTTTTTGGGACTAAATGTGCAGCAAACAGAAAAAGGAATTTTTATTAATCAGTCCAAATATGTGAAAGAGATACTAAAGAAATTCAAAATGGATGATTACAAGCCAGTAGGAACCCATATGATCACTAGATGCAAGCTTACAAAAGAAGATGACTCACCAGTAGTTGATATAACATTGTACAAGTCTATGATTGGAAAACTAATTTATCTTACTGAGACTAGACTTGATATTTCCAATGTCGTTGGTATGGTTGGAAGATTTGTAGTCGAACCTCAGCAAAGTCTCCTCATGGAAGTAAAGAGAATATTTAGATACTTGCAGGGCACTATAGATTATGGTCTATGGTAGCCTAATTCAAAAAAATTTGAGCTTGATAAATACATAGATGTTGATTGGGTAGGATGTGTAGATGATAGAAAGATTACATCAGGTGGAGCAGTGTTTCTTAGTGATAGACTTGTCACCTAGATAGGAAAGAATCAAAACTATATTTATCAGTCAATAGTAGAAGCAGAGTATGTTGCAGTAGCCTTGAATTGTTCTACAATTGTTTGGATCAAGCAGATGATAAAATATTTTGGAATTCAAATTGATTATCCTATTTTTATTCACTATGATAACACTAGGACTATCAATATGTCTAAGAACCCTGTGATGCATGCAAAGACAAAACATATTGAGATCAAGTATCACTTCCTAAGAGAGAAAGTGGTAGAGAAAGAAGTCAAGTTGGACTATGTGAGTACTAAAGATCAGTTGGTAGATATATTCATAAAGCCCTTGCCTAAGGATACTTTTGAGTATCTCAGGGAGAAGTTGGGAGTAATTCCCTTCCCTGATTCTGCTTAAAAGAAAGAAAGGCATCAGTCCTTAGGGACTGATGGAAGGTTGACTAATCTACCTCGAGAGTAGTACCAGCTTAAAATGAATGGTACCCTTTTCCATTGATGTCAAAGGGGGAGTAATATACAAAGTCATGAAAAATAGAAATAAAAAGGAGTAGTTTACTAAGGGGGAGCAGTATTCAGTCTTGGAGACAGTTCAATTGAGGAAATGGAGAATATTGAAAATTAGTGCAACAATAGGAGGATTCATCTTTGGGGGAGTTTTGAAGAGGAAATGGAGAATGTTATAAAACAAATGTTCATTTGGGTTGGTGGTGGTTTTTCATTCCACATGTTGCCATCAATGCCAAATGGGGAGATTGTTGGAGATTTTCCAGCAGGCCAGTACAGACTATATGTGCCTTTGTTTCTTCCACATTGGAGTTGCATCAGATTGATCATTTCCACAGGGATTCCATCATTCTAGGGGGGCTTTTGTGTCTCATCCCTCTCTCATGGGGGGGCTGGTTGTACTTATGGTTTTGAGAGAGTCTCTTGAGCCATTTCTTTTTTTGCATTTTTCTATCTCTTTTTGGAGTAGGGTTTTTTCCCACTGGGTTTTCTCTATTTCTCCATTTTATGAAGATTTGGTTGTGCTGGGTACCTGATCAAGCCTTTGTTGCGGGGACCCATTAGCTTTCTTCTTGCATTGTTTGTAGATGCATCATTGCTCATTTTAAGGGTGGGTGTTACAGTAAAGTATTAATTATATTAATTAATCTTTACTCCCTTCTTAAGATCTCAATTCTCTTTTTCTTTAGTTAAAAGCACATGCACTAGTTGTTCTAAACTCATGCTTTAGTCATGTAATAGTCAAACTAATTATTACATGCACTAGACTTTTCCTTTCAAGGCTTTCGATCTCCTTTATAAGGATGATCCATTGTACATTATTTTCATTCATTATTTGAGAATATTTTCTTTTTCATATTTTTGAGTCAAAACCCTTGCCCTCTTCTTGTCTCTACTTTATTGTAACAGGTTTTTATACGCAGGTGATCTTCGGGTTTTGTGGATTTGTATTGCTCAAATCCTACACTTACTTTCACAATGTTATCAAAGTTTATATGACAAAACCTTCTATGCCACAACCAACTGTCATCAATTTTAGTAATCAATCATGTCATCTCAGTAGGATTCAACTAAAATACATTACCTCTGGTTCTAGTGTAGACTAGGATTTGAGAGTGCACCTAAACCTATTTTGAAGGCCAAAGACAAACAAACGTCATAGCATATAATCAAATCAAATTTAAAGGTAAACAAACTAAAATCAAAGCCACCTCAGTTTAAGCTTAAAACGGATGCGCCCATGCACCGTTTGATATGCTTAGATATAAATGGATGTGGGTGTGCAAACTCAAGCACTTGGAGCATGCAAGATGGATGATTTGAGGATCAAGAAGACCCAAAATGACACAAAATAGGTATGAGGAACCTATTTTTCCTCAAAGGCCTCAAGAACACACAAATATGCAAAGATAAATGATGAACTAAGATTGATTAAACAAGAAATGAATCTATGTTAATCCCATTAAGCTAATTTAGATGTGATTTAAGCTTGAAAATGATCTAAAATAATGAGTTTATGCTTATGCTAGAATGAAAATGACATTATAACTTTGCTATTGAGTTTGAGAGTTGAAAGATGATTTGCCTTAGGAAGTGAGGGTATTTATAGGATTTCTAAAGGCTTGGGGTAGGAGGAATGAATGGCCAGGATTGAAATCCTTAAGAGAGGCCAAGATTCACTAAAAGGGAAGCACATGGATTGTGCTAGTTCTCAGCCAATCAGGAGGTGACACATGTCAAAAGGTGAGTGGATGAAGGGAAGGGCAAAGAGGAGTCAACAAAGGGGGCTCCAAGCTCATAACTCTCCAAATAAATGCTTGTAAGAGCAATGAATGGGCTTTAAGAGGCTTTGAAGACTTTGGGGAAGCAATAAATGCTTTGTGGTTGAGATATTTGGAAGGAAAGACTTTGCTTTGGTTTAGGAAAGTCTTAAGCTTGGTTAGGATTGCACAAAGGTTTAAGGGTAGGATTAAGATTAGATTAGGACAAAGAAAAGGATTAGGATGGGTGAAGAGGGTGGATTTGAGAAGATTCTAGAAGAGTCTAGATTTCTCTTTAGTTTCATGGAATAAAAGTTATTCATTCCAAAAGCTTAAGTTTTAGGAATATTTATTAAAATATTTTCAATAAATATGAAAATTAAATATTTAACCTTAATTAAATATTTAACCTTGGGATTAGGGTTAGAAAAGATGGGATTAGCCTTTTAATCGAAATTAAGAAGGGATTAGAAGATTTTGGAAGAGGTTAGTGGTCTTAAGGAAATTGGCCAAGTTTGGGATAAAAAATAAATTAAAAATAAATTAATTTATTTTTGAAGTTTTTTGGTCAATTTATTAATTAAATAATTAATAAATTAGGGATAATGTCCAAATGACATTTTTAGGCTAGATTCCTTAATTAAAGATTTTTAATTAAGAGAGAGGGATTTAATGCCATAAAAATAAATTAATTAATTAAATAATTAATTAATTAATAAATGATGATGTCATCAAGGATTTTCAGAAAACAAAAATAATTTATTTTTTGAAGGATTTTTCGGCGTCTACATTTTGCCCCTCTTTGATGCGATGCCGCAAGTGGCATGGCGTCAAAGACAAGAAAATAAGATGCCAAGGCTAGAATCAGAAGGAGAGGGTATGACGCCTGGGTGGACTAGAAGAAAGAGGAACATGCCCCGGTGGAACAAAGTCATGGAAGATGCGCCCAGTGGGACAAGGAGAAAGAGGGATTACGCCCTGGGACAGAGTGTGCCCGGTGGGACGAGGAAGGAAGGGCCTAGCAAGAAAGGGGAGATAAATAACCTCACTTCTAAGAAGAAATATATGGATGATATGCAAGATGAGATGGAAATGCAAGATGCAGCTATATGCAAAGATGCAAGATGAATCTATATGATAAATGCAAGGGACCAGATAGCTCCAAGTGCAAACGGGAGTGCACAGCCTAGATTTAATATAGCTATGTTAGAGACCTGCCACGGATACTGGGATCACGAGGCCTGTCAACAACGTCACAGAGGACTGACGAGGACTGACGCTAAACAAACACACAGGGTTGCCCCAACATCACACATGAAGCGCAGAGGTGACATGGTGAAACCGATGCTGAAGGAACCACAAACACACAACTAACTCATAGGCAGAAGCGAAAGATCAAAAGACCTTGCCCCAGATTATTCGCACACGCAGCACACCGTGATATAATGAATCGTGGTGACCCTGGTGGGATAATGAGAAGCCAAAAAGATTAACAAGACCCAAAGGACAAAAATCCAAGATCAAAATGATAACTCCAAAAAGACATCCTTTGCCAAGGAGAGAGATTAGGTTTGATTGATGGTGGGAAGATTGGTCGGACAGGAGGAACGATATATCCTCAAGGACCAAGATGGAAGATTAGGTCAGATAGGAGGAATGATATATCCTCAAGGACCCGTGGGTTGGTGAGAGAATAAGTGTAGTTGTTCGCTGGCAAAAGCTGAAGTTCAAGGAATAATCAGGATGAGCAAAGATAAGTCGACAATTGATGTTGCTGAAGCACAAGGCCCGAGTGGGGCTAAAAGTTTTCTGAGGCTGGGGATGGGACAAGATATTTGATCAAATGCTACTGCAGGATGGACAAAGGTTATGTACAACAAGGAGGAATGATATGCACAAGGGATATGTACAGAAGCTCAGGATTGGGGATAGGAAGATCACACTCGGTGGGACTCTCACTAGGATGGAGAAAAGAAGGATAAATACAGGGAGGAATGCGCTATACAGGAAAGGGATAAGGATATGGTACAAGATATGGTACAAAGCTTTGGAATAGGATATGGATTGCAGATGGGTTGGAGGAAGATGGGAGCTGAATGCGTGGAAGATAGGGGAGATGGAACTGCTGGGAGATCTGTTATGGATGGAGGAAGAGGACGGTAGCTGAAAGGACAACTGAATAGATAAATAGCTCAGTTTACTATGTTGGCACCTGTTTACCAGGTTTTCACCAACATACTTGTCCAAGGCACTTGAATTGCCAAGTTTTCATCGTTTGGATGATTATTTTCTCTTTCTCTTTTCTTTTACTTTTTTGCTTTTTTGCTTTTTTGATTTTTTGAATGTTTTTGGATTTTCTGATATATGCAGGATCAGGTTCAGGCATAGAACCTCTTCAGATGGATGATGTTGATAGGATCATTCAAGGGCTCACCTTCTGGTGTTGATAGCTGATAGGCGCCGGAGCCGAAGGATGCGGTGACAACATAGGGGCCCAACCAAGTAGGCTCAAACTTGCCTTTCTTTTCTCTATTTGCTAGGACCTTCTGATTTTCTTTAAGGACCATGTCACTGACCTGGAATTGTCTAGGATGGACCTTTTTGTTATAACTCATTTTGAGTCAATTTTGGTATGCCACCAGGTGATCGTACGCTTGCTGTCTCTTTTCATCTAGTAGATCTAGCTGTGTGAGCCGGGCCACACGATAGTCTTCATCAGTTGTATAGTTCTTCATGGAGACGCGCAAGGATGGGAGCTCAACCTCGATCGGTAGAATAGCTTCAGCACCATATACAAGGGAGTATGGGGTGGTGCCTGTGGGAGTGCGATAAGAAGTGCGATAAGCCCAGAGGCTGGGATTAATTTGGAGGTGCCAGTCACGACCAGAATCATTGACAACCTTCTTGAGGATTTTCAAGATAGTTTTGTTAGTTGCCTCAGCTTGGCCATTTCCTTGAGGGAAATATGGACTAGAGAAATGGTGATGGATGTGGAGTCTGGCACATAGATCATCCACATGTTGGTTTTCAAAAGGTGTGCCATGGTCTGTGAAGATGGTAGATGGTATGCCGAAGCGGCAAATGATATGGTAGAGGATGAACTTGGATATTTGGATGCCAGTGGTTAGGGTGAGTGGAATCGCTTCAACCCATTTGGTAAAGTACTCTGTGGCTGTTATGATATACTTGTGTCCATCCGAAGAGAGGGGGGTGATCAAGCCAACGAGGTCGAGGCCCCAACATGAAAAAGGCCATGGTGGTGCAATAGGCTGTAGATCCTGTGCTGGTGCATGTATCAAATTGGCATGCTATTGACATGGGAGACATTTCTTGACAAATTCACACGCATCATATTCCATTGTTGGCCAATAATATCCAACTCTAAGCAGCTGCTTTGCTAGAACCATGCCACTCGTGTGGGCACCGCAAATTCCAGCGTGAACTTCTTGTAAGGCCAGGATGGCCTCGTTTGAGTCTAAACATCTAGATAGGACATTATGATACCCGCGACGATATAGGGTGTTGGCTACAAGAGTGTAGCGGGAAGCTCTGTGAATAAGGTTTTGGCATTGGTTATTGGTGAGATGGGGAGATATGATACCATTTTTTAGATATGCATGGATTTCGTGGTACCATGGGGATTGGGGACCAACCAAGACACACACCATGTCTGCATCAGCGTTCTCATAAGCTGGTGAATGTAGCTGCTCGACTAGAAATTCATACTGTGATGCGTCTCGTGGTATTTCCAATAAGGATCCGATGGTTGCCATTGCATCTGCTGCTTTGTTCTAAAGCCTTGGGATCTGATTGAATTGTAGATGTAGGAAATGCTCTTTCAGTTTATCGACCAGTTGCTTGTAGGATAGCAATTTGTCATCCTTTGTCTGATACTCATCAAGGACTTGCTTGATAATGAGCTGTGAATCTCCAAAGACTTGTAGTTCTGTGATGTTCCATTGGATAGCTGTTTTGAGACCTAAGATGAGTGCCTCATATTCTACAATATTGTTGGTACAGGGGAATCCCAACTTGAATGATTTTGGAATATAGTCACATTGAGGTGTGAAGAATAGGATTCCTGCCCCAGAGCTATGGGATGTGTTGGAACCATCAAAGTATAGTTTCCACATGGGCTGCTCTTCAATCATGCATAAGTGTTCATCGGGGAATTCCATGATTAGTGGATAGGCATCCACCAGTGGTGCTTCTGCTAGTTGATCGGCAATGACTTGCCCTTTGATTGCTTTGCGATCTACATACTGAATGTCAAATTCGCTGAGTAACATGACCCATTTTGCCATACGGCCTGTGAGGGTCGTCTTTGATAGTAGATACTTAAGAGGGTCCACCTTTGATATGAGCTTGATTGTGTGGCTAAGCATGTAATGTCTAAGTTTTTGAGTGGCAAAGACCACTGCTAAGCATGCTTTCTCCATGGGTGAATAGTTAAGCTCATAGCCCACAAGAGTGCAACTGATGTAGTAGATAGCTCGTTCTCTATTTTCATCATCATGCTGTGCTAGGAGTGCCCCTAGTGCTGTAACTGTTGTTGAGATGTAAAGGATGAGTGGGCATCCTGGAACTGGTGGTACAAGGATCGGAGTGTTAGCTAGATACTCCTTGAGCTTATCAAAGCTTCTTTGACATATGGGATCCCACTTGAAGTTGGTGTTTTTGCATAAGAGATGTGAGAATGGTTGACACTTGTCTGCTAGTTGCGAGATGAACCGCCAAATTGATTGAAGCTTGCCCTGTAGGCTTCTGAGCTGTTTGAGATTTCTTGGTGGAGGCATCTCCGTTATTGCTTTTACCTTTTTAGGATCGATCTCTATGCCTCATCTAGAGACGATGAAGCCTAGAAGCTTGCCAAATGTAACACCAAAGACACATTTCTTAGGATTAAGCTTTAAGCCATAATGATTCAAACGATCAAATACACGCTCTAGGATGCTGAGGTGCTCATCTCTTGTTTTGGATTTTGCAAGGTATCATCCACATAGTCCTCAAGGATCTTGTGGATCATGTCATGGAAAATGGCTGTCATTGCTCGCTGATATGTTGCTCCTGCATTCTTTAGCCGAAATGGCATCATGTTGTAGCAGAAGGTACCCCATGGGGTTGTGAATGTTGTTTTATGTTGATCTGCTTCTGCTATATGAATCTGATTGTAGCCTGAAAATCCATCCATGAGTGATAGCATTTTGTGACCCGCTGTGAGGTCTACAAGCATGTCTATGTTTGGCAATGGGAAGTCATCCTTAGGGCATGCCTTGTTCAAGTCCCTGAAATCAGTACAGATTCTGATGTCACCAGAAGGCTTTGTGACTGGCACCATGTTAGAGATCCACTCTGAATAATCTATTGCTCTGATGATCTTAGCTTGGAGGAGCTTCTCAAGCTCTACTTTGACGAGCAATGCTACCTTTGGATGCATTTTCCTTAGCTTCTACTTCACTGGTTTGATGTTTGGATCTACTGATAGATGATGAACAACAAGGTTTGGATCAAGCCCAGGCATGTGGGCGTATGACCATGCAAAGTTGATGATGGATTCCTTGAGCAAGGCACTGAGAGTGATTTCTTCTCCTTCTGTTAGGTTGACTGCAATGTAGGTGATCCTTGGACATTCTTCTGTTCCCAAGTTGATTGGCTTGGTTTCCTCTATGATGATCGGCGACTGCTCTGGTCTATAATCTTGGATAGGGGGAAGAGGCAAGGCTTCATCTTCTAGCGCCTGAATTGCCAAGTTTTCACTAGAAGATACGCCCTTTATTTTTACTATTTTGGAATCAGAATGTGCCCCAAGGGGGTTTTCACATAAAGACTCATGATGTTCTTTTGCCATTTCATTTTTGTGACTAAAGCTTGCCTCTTCCCCAAAATATCCTTCTGGGTGAAGCTGATAGACAGAGGTTGATGTTGGATCCTGTTTGCTTGTTGGATCTGATGCCCCCATGAATTCTAGGAGTGCTTGTGCGTTTTGGAACTCGTCGATGTGTGCGATGCTTGGTTGGTCCCAATCTATGAGGTCGGGGTTTGTGAGGGGAAGATCTATGAGGTTAATGGAGAGTTGTTGGAGAACAGAAGTCCCCAGGAGGGTGTCGTCGGCAAAGATATCGTCATAGGATCGGATGTCTTTCTCTTCAAGGATGTCTTCGATTTCCACAAGGTCATCCTGGCTATTCAAAAAGTTCACGTTGGTCATGTTAGTGCCCGCAGTTGTGGTATTGGGTTCTTGTTCAAGCAGGTGAGGGGTATTAAAGCCAAGTCCTTGTTGTTTTGGGTTCTGGGATGGTATGATAGGAAACAAATTTCCGTCCTCTTGTGGTCCTAGACCACCACCTTGATAGTTATAGTGTTCTGTGACATTTTTGTAGGGGATTGGGTATTTCTCTTTGAAGTACTCAAGAAGTTGTGTGTCACGTGATGGGGGATCTTTGTATAACCATTTGTTAATATCTAGATCCATTTCTTTGCTGCTGATGGTACCATGAGACTCAAAAGTCATGTTTCTGATTTGCTTGAGCTTATAATGTTCCTCAACAAACTTGTTTTGACAACTTGGGTGCCCTTGAGTATGTGGATCATGTGGAAGAGCCCCTACAGCAAATGCATCACTGAGGCTGTATTCACCACAACCCTGGTTGTTGATCTTGACGGATGATAAAGTGGAAGAGAGGATGGTCTCTGGATCACGATGGGATCGGGATGAGCTAGCAATAGAAGTACCAATATCGGTTCCAGGACAATGATTAGAATGAGGAAAAGATGCTTCCATCGCAAGGCAGTATGCGAACGGGTTAGGGTCAGCATGGATGGTAACCTCAGTGCCTTAATGTGGAAACTTGATGCACTGATGGTAAGTAGATGGTATGGCCTTAATGGAATGGATCCATGGACGACCGAGGAGGATATTGAACGGTAGGTCAAGATCAACAACGTGGCAGAGAGTATCTTGCGTTGCTGGGCCTAGCTAGATAGGCAAAGTTATAGTACCTTCAGAGGTATGCTCCAAGTTGTCATAGGCTTTGATAGTGATCACTTCATGTGCTATATCAGCCTCTGTGAACCCGATCTTCTTGATGAATTTTAATGTGCACAAGTTGAGGGCTGAGCCATTATCTACTAGAACTCATTTGATGGCGAAATCTCTGACCATGACAGCAATGCGGAGAGGGAGAGTATGGTCAGGAGTGACATCTGGTATATCAGATTCTTTGAAGGACAAGGCACATGCTGCTGATAGGTGTTCCACAAGAGATTCAAACTGAGTTGTATTAATGTTCGTGGGGACATGGCCTTCTTTTAGAGCTTTGTCCAGGATCTCCTGATGGATGGGTGATGTGCGGAGCAAATCCAAGATAGATATTTGGGCTGGCATGTTCCCAAGATGCTCTATGATATTATATTGTGCATTTGGTGCATTATGCTGTGTTGCACGTGCATTTGATGCTGGCCTGGTGTTAGACTGTGCTGTAGATGCAGTAGACGTTGGCCTTGGAGGAGCAGCTGATCTCAGAGGAGCACCGGTAACAGTTATCCTACCACTGCGGGTAGTTGCAGCACATTGTCGATCCGGCCCTCTGACGTGGATGGTATTGATGGTGGGCTCATCTTGGATGGGCTCAACTTGAGTTATGCATCTGACATACTTGTCATAGTTGATGTAGGCCGCTGTGTGATCTTCTTGCTTGCCTTTGCCATGATTTTGGAGCTGATTGGCATTGGCTTGATTCTTCCCGGTATCATGTTGAGGGAACACATTTTGATATATTTGCAAACCGGCGTTGGGTGAAGCTTGAGCTGGTGCATCGACCTGGATCTCCTTACGATCAATGAGATCCTAGATGTAGTTCTTAAGCCGCATGCACTTCAATGTTGTGTGGCCCTTCACACGATGGTAATCACAATATTCATGTTCTTTATACCAATCAGACTTTGGTGCGTTGTCATCCTTCTGTGGGATGGGCGGATATGTGATCATATTTGCCTTGGCTAGCCGATAAAAGATCTGATCCAGAGGCTCACCCAAAGGTGTGAAAGTCCTCTTTGGATTGTTTTGATTGTTGGGTTTGTTCTGCCTTGGGGCAACGTTAACTACATTAACAGGATTTCCTTGACGTGCTGGCTGCTGCTGTTGGTATTGCTGCTGATACTGTTGCACAGGTGGTTGATGAGCTTGAGGAGGTTGCTGATAAATAGGTGCTTGATATGCGGGAGATGGGGGTTGCTGATAGATGGGCGCTTGTGGCGGTTGGTATGTTTGTGCTGGTGTAGGACTAGCCACAATGAATTATACATTCTTAGTGTCAGTGGCTCCATCTATAACAACATTCTTGTTACAATTCCAGTAACGAGATTTATCATTGTTGGTTTTGTTTTTGGAATCATCCTTGAAGTGACGAATAGTGCCTTCATCTAGGAGAGCTTTCTCAATGCCTATGCCCTTGCTCTTGATGTCTTGGTATGTCTGGAGACAGTTCATTTGCATGTGATGGGATAGCTTTGGATGCAGGTTATCAATGAAGATCTTTGTTAGATGCTTCTCTGGCGGCTGATATGATAACCTGGTTGTAAGATTCTGCCATCTTTGCAAGTATTCTGCAAGGCTTTCTCCATTTTTTTGCTTTGAGTTGCATAGGTCTAGCAAGGACAACTCATTCTCCACATTATGAGCATAGTGTGTGATGAACTTCTTAGAGAGTTCAGCAAAGGTTTTTATTGTCCCATGTGGTATTTTGTAAAACCACTCAACAGTAGTTCCTCCCAAGCTTTTGGGAAACAGGCGCAGGAGATAGTTATCACTGTAAGCCACTTCTTGGCATGCCATGTAGAACTCTTTGATATGGTTTACTGGATCTCCTTTCCCCCGATACTTGTCAAACTTGGGCATCTCAAAATGCTTGGGGAAAGGGATAGTTGCTATGGACCGATCGAAGGGATATGAGCATACCTCTTCGAACTTGTATGTTTTATTCTCTATTCCACTTTGTAGCTCCTTTAGAGCATTTTTCATTGCTTCCCACTCAGCATTGAGTGACGAGGGAACTAGAACTTCTGCTTGTGATGGAAGCTGTGGAACTGGATATGGCGCTTGCTATGGATAAATAGGTTGGAACTGATTTTGGGGCAATGGTTGCTAGGGATATTGCTGGTGTGGCATAGGGGGATATTGTGGTAAATGATATCGAATCGCTTGATGTTGTTGGGCTGCTTGCTGTTGTTGAACTGGCGGTTGTTGTGGGACTGCTTGCTGATATTGGGCATTTGGGACTTGCTGTTGCAACTGATGGGTGGGAACTTGTTGTTGCTGGGGGATGATAGGGATTTGTGGCTGAGGCTGATAGCAAGGGACTTGCTGTTGTGGAGGAATGATGGGTGTTTGCTGAAAGGGGACATGTGGTTGCTGTGGGGGAGGCTGTTGGAACGATGCTGCTTGTGGGTATGATGGTGGTAGTTGCTGAGGTTGGCTTTGGGTTTGGCTGATATAAGCTGGGTGCATGCCTGCGTTACTTAGAGGTGGAACAGATGTGGGAAAGCTAGAAGCAAAGGGTGATGGGGTAAGATAGCTGGGGAAAGTTGGCTGTTGAGGTGGTGTAACTTGCTGGAAGGTATTTGAGATTTGGGATGAATAGCTTGAAGCCGACGGTGGTTGGGGTAGTTACTGCTGTGCTGCTTGGGTGAAGGCAGTTTGTTGACTTGCAACCATAGATGTAGGGGATTGAGATGGGATCCCCCATGCCTTCATTTCTTCTTGTGTAAGGCCCCACTGAGAGCTTGTGTTAGGGTGCACTGCAGCAGATGATGGAATGGTAGGAGCAACGGGAGCTTGGGACACGAATGATGTTTGAGAGAAAGGAGCTTGTTGAGGTTGTGGTTGAGCGGATGCTTGTGAGGAGGAAAATGAAGGAAACACCCAAGAGAAAGATGAGGTTGGAATGGGAAGCGATTGTGCTAACCCCAAAGAAGAAGGTACAGGTGCTTGGGGGGTGAAGGGTGACGGTGCTCCTTTGATGGTGAAAGGTGTTGCTTGACTTGCGGATGGTGGTGAAGCTTTTGATGTAAAAGCTTGCATGAGAGGTGGAAGCTGACTTTGGGTTAGGTGTTGGTTTTGAGCTTGGGCAGCCATAGCAGATGATGAAGCAAAAGGGGTATGAGATGGAGCGGATGGTGCTGCAGCTTGTGTTACGGGACTGGCGAGGCTTCCTTGCAAGAAAAGGGGAATGGTGGAAATCTCTTGGGATGTTTGTATGATAGGATCGGGAAATGTTTGGACAAATGGAGAATACGCTTGTGCTGGAACTTGGATAGTTTTGATGGGGATGCGTGGATAGAGAGATGGTGGGATGGAGGTACTTTCTGGTAGGTAGTGAACAAATGTGTTTTGCTGATGTTGTGGTACAAGGGCATTGGTTGCTGGTGGGCTTTCTGGAGGATTTACAAATGCTTGGTTTGCCAAGGGGGATGAAGGGATGTTTGGGTCTTCACATGGGTTACTGGCTTGGATCTGGGGATTGTAGGTCATCATGGCGTTGGTGAAAAGGTTGGGATCAGATGAGGTTGTTGGTGGATAAGGATTCATGCTTCTTCTTTTCTGAGATCTGGTCTCAACAGGCATGGAGATGCAAGTGCTAAATGGATGCAAGATGTTTGGCTAAAAGATGTTGATGGATGCAAAGTTGATGAACTTCTAAAGATGATGACTTTCTAGAATGCAAATGCAAAGACAGGGATCAAGATGGCGATGATGGAAGCTGGATGGAACTGATATGGATCAAGATGGTGGAGGAAAGATAGGTTGCTGGTGGAAAGTTGGTGAAAGATTACTGAGTGGTCAACAAAATGAGCTGCTGTTTTTCCCAAATGGAGGATCAGAGATATGATGGGGTCAACCTAGGATAGACTGATGATCTTCGATCAACAAGTTTCTTATCAATACACTCCAATCTCTTGCTTGAGATGATGGCTATGCAAGGACAAGGTTTGATTTCTTTATGACAACACGTTGTGTCAAAAAGAGGATGATGGTCTCTGATCTTGGATATAGGATAGGAACAACTCAAAAGGTAGAACACTAAGTGTTGGTGGATCTCTGGATTTGGAACAAAAGATGATGGATCTGCCAGAAAGATGTGGAAAGCTGATGGGGGGATGCTGGTGGAAAAGGTATTGAAGGTGAAGGGACAAATGCTCTATCTAAAGCGACAATGCAGATGACAAGGATTGATTCTAGAATGCTGGTAGGAAGATGAATGCAAATGCAACTTTTATGATGTTCTGAAATGCAATTAAGGTTTTGATGCTGATGCAAAGGGTGAAATTAGGATGAAACTAAGATGCAAGGCTGTTTGAGACAATATTTCAAGATCTGAAGATGGAACAAGACATGAACAAGGATTTGGCTAATCTTCTGGCTCAAGGTTGACAAAGTGATGGTTAACTCGGAAACGGAAGGCGAACTGTTTGATGCGGGCGTTATGGGCAATGTTCTCAATTCTGGTTTGGGACTTCTCCTCTGCTTGGGTTGCTTGGATAGTGGATTGATAGGTCTTGGTGTTCTTCTTGGCAAATTTTTGCTCTTGATAGGCTTGGGATTTGGGTAACTTTGCTTTAGGATGTTTGTTTTTGCTGGGCATCACTTGGAAAAGAGGCTTCTGATTTTGAGGCAAAGTTTTCCAATGGAAAAAGTTAAAGTCAAAGCAATCTCCGCAAGGGACAAAGCAACCCTGCGGGGTACAAACAAAGGCAACTGACTCTGACAAAGCTTTGAAAGTGTATGTTTCAACAAGTATTTTCACGGAGTCTTTGACTGTCAAGCACTTCAAACAGATCTACCTAAGGAAGGTGAGTATCAAAATCGCTTGCCCACAGCTTGGTATCCCCCAGAATGGAATACAAATGGTGAGTAATCTTGAGGCGACCCGGTAAACCCCTTGGAATCGGTCCTTGCACAAGGATTTTGATACTTTCGGATGTAGATAGGGTAGCCTTTAGTTTATCAAGTTTTTAATAGTTCCGTGGTGTCTCCATACCCGGTTATGCTGATCATCCATGACTCACTTAAGAGCCTTGCCAATTATGTTGGGGGAGAGGAATGTTTACCATCCCCAGACACGTGTTTGGCACGAACGCCCGGCGATTAGGAGATGTAAGTGATTCTTTTGGACTTCACTTATTTGTATACCGGCTGGGGGGAATACCGGTTTGAGGTCGTTCTCCGAGGAGGAAGCGCTTCTCCTTGGACAGGCCTCGCTAAAAGTAGAATAGGTGAACTTGTCCAAGTTCAAATGTTCCATGTTGCTTACTCTAACAAGGTTTATGCAAGAATTGAAAAACTCCTACATGCACATCAAGCAGATTTTGTTCTTTTCCCAAATTTGATTAAGTGATGTTTGAACTTTGAAATGAAGACACTCGTGATTAGATTTTGATTTGTTCTTTTCCTCAAAATGTAAATGCTTTGAACGTTTGCAAGTTCTTTCCTTTTGTGCATTCAGGATTTGATTAGTGAGTTGATTTAAGAACTTTGAAAAAGCTTTATTTTATCCCTTAGATCACTCAAGATTGAATTTGTTTGCTTGCTTTGGAATTTGAAACGAGATAGGGAATAGAGTTGTTTGTTTCCTTTAGTGCATTCGAGATTTGGTTTGATTTTCAAATTGACAATGACACTCTAGGACCTAAGTTCATTTCCTTAAGTTTCATTCAAGATTGAGTTTGACCTTTGCTGTAATAAAAGAAGTGAAAAACCAATCCCAAGCAAAAACAAAAAAGCGACACTGTCCAGCTTATAGGCGACGCTGGAAAGTTTAGAGGCGACACTTCATTCTTACACATGACATTCTGTACCACAAAAGGCGACAGATAAAAATGCAGAGGCATGATTTCTTTCATCACGGGCGTGATTTTATTACAAGAAGGCGACAGAAGAGAATTCTGGGACGTAACAGAAGTTATCGACAACAGTAAAATCTCAGTTATGCAGGCATGAAAATAGAGCTCATAGGCGTCATTTCTTTCCTCAAAGGCATGATTTAATTGCATGAAGGCGTGACTGAATTCTTTGTAGGTGACATTTCTTTTGTTGAAGGTGACATTTCTTTGTTTGAAGGTGACATTTAATTGCTGGAGGCGTCATTTCTTTTCATGAAGGCGACATTTCTTTATTTCCTGCAAAATACAAGCATATAAAGTATAATTTCATCAAAATGATTATGGTTTGGGTCCCACCGGGCGTGCCAGAATGTAGACTAGGATTTGAGAGTGCACCTAAACCTATTTTGAAGGCCAAAGACAAACAAACGTCATAGCATATAATCAAATCAAATTTAAAGGTAAACAAACTAAAATCAAAGCCACCTCAGTTTAAGCTTAAAACGGATGCGCCCATGCACCGTTTGATATGCTTAGATATAAATGGATGTGGGTGTGTAAACTCAAGCACTTGGAGCATGCAAGATGGATGATTTGAGGATCAAGAAGACCCAAAATGACACAAAATAGGTATGAGGAACCTATTTTGCCTCAAAGGCCTCAAGAACACACAAATATGCAAAGATAAATGATGAACTAAGATTGATTAAACAAGAAATGAATCTATGTTAATCCCATTAAGCTAATTTAGATATGATTTAAGCTTGAAAATGATCTAAAATAATGAGTTTATGCTTATGCTAGAATGAAAATGACATTATAACTTTGCTATTGAGTTTGAGAGTTGAAAGATGATTTGCCTTAGGAAGTGAGGGTATTTATAGGATTTCTAAAGGCTTGGGGTAGGAGGAATGAATGGCCAGGATTGAAATCCTTAAGAGAGGCCAAGATTCACTAAAAGGGAAGCACATGGATTGTGCTAGTTCTCAGCCAATCAGGAGGTGACACATGTCACAAGGTGAGTGGATGAAGGGAAGGGCAAAGAGGAGTCAACAAAGGGGGCTCCAAGCTCATAACTCTCCAAATAAATGCTTGTAAGAGCAATGAATGGGCTTTAAGAGGCTTTGAAGACTTTGGGGAAGCAATAAATGCTTTGTGGTTGAGATATTTGGAAGGAAAGACTTTGCTTTGGTTTAGGAAAGTCTTAAGCTTGGTTAGGATTGCACAAAGGTTTAAGGGTAGGATTAGTATTAGATTAGGACAAAGAAAAGGATTAGGATGGGTGAAGAGGGTGGATTTGAGAAGATTCTAGAAGAGTCTAGATTTCTCTTTAGTTTCATGGAATAAAAGTTATTCATTCCAAAAGCTTAAGTTTTAGGAATATTTATTAAAATATTTTCAATAAATATGAAAATTAAATATTTAACCTTAATTAAATATTTAACCTTGGGATTAGGGTTAGAAAAGATGGGATTAGCCTTTTAATCGAAATTAAGAAGGGATTAGAAGATTTTGGAAGAGGTTAGTGGTCTTAAGGAAATTGGCCAAGTTTGGGATAAAAAATAAATTAAAAATAAATTAATTTATTTTTGAAGTTTTTTGGTCAATTTATTAATTAAATAATTAATAAATTAGGGATAATGTCCAAATGACATTTTTAGGCTAGATTCCTTAATTAAAGATTTTTAATTAAGAGAGAGGGATTTAATGCCATAAAAATAAATTAATTAATTAAATAATTAATTAATTAATAAATGATGATGTCATCAAGGATTTTCAGAAAACAAAAATAATTTATTTTCTGAAGGATTTTTCGGTGTCTACATCTAGATCCAGTTCCAATCATATTTCCATCTTTATCCTTTATCACACAAGTTTTCTCAGTAAACCAAACTTGATATCCCTTATCCACTAACTGTCCAACACTCAAAATATTATGTTTCAATCCATCAACAAATTAAACATCATCAGTATTAGTCTTTCCATCAAGAGTAATAGATCCTATACCTTTAATCAAACAAGGTGCATTGTTACCAACTCTAACAATTCTTCCATATAGTTGTTAAGCTTTATGAACTTCATGTCACCAGTCATATGATGTGAACAACCACTATCTATAATCCAATCAGCTTTCTTTTCAACTTGGGAAACTAATGCTTTTTCCTCCTTAACATCAAATTCAAAATTCTCTTCTTTAATTGCAACAAATCCTATTTCATCATTAATCTCAATATCACTTTCACTCAAATTTCTTTCTATACTAGCTTCAAGATCTTCATCATTAGCATAATAACATTCCTTAGATCTTCTAGGCTTAAAATTATTTTTGTACTTCTTAACTCTCTTAGGACATTTAGATACAAAATGATCATATTCTTGACAAGTCCAACATTTAAAATTTTTCTTACCGTCTGGTTCTCTTTTCACAAGAAAGGCAATACATTCTTCAATCTTCTTATCTTCTTCATTTCTAGATCTATTGCTGCTAGCATAATCTCCACTCACACTGGTACTTCTTGACAAAGTAGGATGAATATTAAGAGCACTGAATGTTGTCTCCATTCTAGGTAAGTCTCTTGATACCTCAGGTTCATTTCTGCTGCTTCCAATCTTCCAAGAAGAGTCTCTCTTCTAAAGTTTGTAGTACAAGGTATAACTTGTTCAATCATCTTTGTTCAATCATCTATGTTGTCTACTTAAATATAGGATTCAATGTCCTCAAAATTTTCCATATCACTTCATTCTCTATCTTTGTTCCTCCAAAAGCTTTTATTCTTGTAACAATTTCTGACATTCTACCAATATAGCTTCTAACAGATTCATCTTCCATCATTCTTATATCTTCAAATGCACATATCCAATTATGTAATCTAGCTCTCTTAGCATGTTCATCACCTTTAAAGGTAAAGTGTAAAGCTTTCCAAATTTCATGGGCTTTTGTTAAACATTTTACCTGATTGTATTCATTCTTTGAAAGTGCTATCAAAAGTGCTTCTCTTGCAAGTATGTTACACATGAATAGATCTAGCTCATCTTTAGATCCAGTCTCAAGATTATCTTCTCCAATGATAGTCTTCTCATTCTTTGTAATCAACCAATAACCTGGACCTAAACATAGTAGATGTGTCTTCATCTTCTCTTTCCATCTGTCAAAATT
The DNA here is from genome assembly GCA_027943335.1 of Chamaecyparis obtusa. Taxonomy (NCBI): domain Eukaryota; kingdom Viridiplantae; phylum Streptophyta; class Pinopsida; order Cupressales; family Cupressaceae; genus Chamaecyparis; species Chamaecyparis obtusa. The sequence goes on from BSBK01005014.1 coordinate 980,613, forward strand.
TACTCCATCAAACTTACGGCTTTCTTTCCTGAAATTCACCATGGATCTCCTTAAGTTGTTAAACTTTTCTTTCAAGGACTTGCTGCTCTGATACCAATTCTTAGAAAGTAAATTCCACCAAGATAACTGAGAGGGGGAGGTGAATTAGTTATCAAATAATTATAACTTTTATCAACTTCAATAGAATTTAACCATGTAAGCAATGTAATTACCAACCATAGAAAGATATTCATACACAATGACACAATGACACAAGATATGTTGACTAGGGAACCTCTTAATCAAAGAGTAAACCCTAGTGGGAATGATGCCCACAAAAGATGCACTAATATAAATATTCCTTGTGAAAGGATGGACTCTGTTAGGAGTCTTATGAAATAAATTCAGCACATGTGAATCCCTGTTAAAAGATTCTAACCCTGTTAGGAGTTATGGAAGACAAAAGGACCCACTGCCCAAATAGCTTCAAGGTAAGATCACTGAACTCACTGTCCAAATAATCTTAATATTATTTAGTAGAATAATATGAAATATGTTACCTCCTTACTATGCCAAACCACACTCACTGCTACATCAAATCTCACATTCAGATCTCTGTACTTCGCATGTCTTCCTTCACAATTTCACTATCATACTTAGCTCTTTTCTTCACATCATGCATACTGCATCACACATCCATATCAACAAAGAAAAAAATTCCTTCCTTTATACCACACTCAAATAATTACAAATGAGTCGGCACACAAATACAAAATAAAAGTTTCCACACGCTACATCAGAATTACACAAAACTGTCAGCTTCCAGTTGTAATAACTCTTCACTCATGCAACCTCAAAGTTTGCACTATGAACCACGTCACTATCAATGTGTCTTAACCTTCCCTTTAACTATGTAAAACCAGATCTCATCCTGATTAGGATATATCATCTGATTTCCACAAACTGCTACTCAGGAACACTGCCTGAATATTGCTTCCACCAAAATGCTCATAACTTCTATGATTCCATCAGGCTCAAAGACTAGATGTAATGCTTTCCAACTCAATTTAAAAGCAAGTTGTTTTGTTGATAAAGTTGATGACAGTTGGTTGTGTCATAAAAGACTATGTCATATCTATTTTGATAACATAGTAAAGATAAGAAATGTAAAGGTAGTAAGAGATCTACCTAGCATAGAAAAGCCAGTTGATACTATATGCAGGGAATGTTTGATGAGAAAGCATGTGAGAAATTAATTCAAGAGTAAGCACAATTCAACAAAGAACAAGTTGGATCTGATTCATACTAACCTATGTGGTCCAACTCAAACAAGATCATACTATGGTGAAAGGTATTTCATTTTGTTTTTTGATGATTATACTAGGATGATGTGGGTTGCGTTCTTGAAAGATAAGTCAAAAGAATTTGATAAGTTCAAACTATTCAAAGCTAAGATTGAGAATGAATCTAGACTAAAGATAAAATGTTTGAGATTAGATAGAGGAGGAGAATTCACCTCTGATAGATTTTATGAGTACTATGAAGAACATGGCATAAAGAGATAGTTAAGTTCCCCTAGAACCCCTCAGCACAATGGACCTACAGAGAGAAGGAATAGAATCATCCTTGATACAGCATGCACCATCATGATTGAAGGAAAAGTTGCACACACCTATTGGAGAGATGTGGTCAATACAGCAGTCTACACCATTAATAGAATTCAATTGAGGCTAGGCGCTGACAAAACACCATATGAGCTATGGTTTGGTAATGTTCCCATACTAAAATACTTCAAAATATTTGGAAGCAAGTGCTACATCAAGAGTGATGAAGTAGTAGGCAAGTTTGATGCAAGAAGTGATGAAGGTATTTTTCTTGGTGACTCTACTAAAAGTAAAGCTTATAGATGTTTTAATTTAAGATTGACAAAGATCATTGAAAGTGCTCATGTTAAGATTGATGAAATGTTTATGGTTCAAGAAATATATCATGATTACTCACCCATGATTGAAGAACCTAGACCCTCACTAGTGAGATAGTTATTGAAGAAATGTTTGACAGTATTGATGTGTTATTCAATGACCATGAGATAAGTGAAGAAGAAACTCCTAAGGTTAATGAGTCAGCATCACCTAAAGTTCCAAAATGTACATCTAGAAATCATTCCAAGAAAGACATCATTGGAGATCAGAGATGTAAAGTCTTAACAAGATCACAAGCAAAGAACTTAGCTAGCAGTGATGCGGTATGTCTACTATCTCAGATTGAACCTTTAAGTGTTGAAGATGCATGTAATGATTCAAATTGGCATGATGCTATGAAAGTAGAACTTGATTAGATTTTTAAGAATGACACTTGGGAACTGGTCCCAAGACCTAGTGATAAGAATGTGATTGGAACAAAGTGGATATTCAAAAACAAGATGAATAAAGATGGTACAATAGTAAGAAACAAAGTAAGGTTAGTATGTAAAGGATATACACAAAGAGAAGGCATTGATTATTCAAACACATTTGCACCTATGACCATATTAGAATCTATTAAGTTATTTTTAGCCTATGCTACACTCAAAAACTTCAAAGTATATCAAATGGATGTCAAGTTAGCATTCCTGAATGGAGATTTGAAAGAAGAAGTATACATTGAGCAGCCAAAAGGATTCACCTTATCAGACATACTTGATATGGTATGTAGATTGAAGAAGGCCCTCTATGGACTTAAGAAGGCCCCTAGAGCATGGTATGAGAGACTAGATGGATATCTAACAAATATTGGATTCAAGAAAGGAGCAGCAAATTGTAATCTATTCATTAAAGAGACATTTGAAGGTCTACTACTTGTAGCTATATTTTTTGATGACATTATCTTTGGAGGTAATGATAAACAAAGTGCAGAATTTTCCAAAGAAATGCAGAATGAGTTTGAGATGAGTATGATTGGTCCTATCAAATACTTTTTGGGAGTAAATGTGCAGCAAACAGAAAAAGGAATTTTTATTAATCAGTCCAAATATGTGAAAGAGATACTGAAGAAATTTAAAATGGATGATTACAAGCCAGTAGGAACCCATATGATCACTAGATGCAAGCTTACAAAAGAAGATGACTCACCAGTAGTTGATATAACATTGTACAAGTCTATGATTGGAAAAATAATTTATCTTACTGAGACTAGACTTGATATTTCCAATGCAGTTGGTATGGTTGGAAGATTTGTATTCGAACCTCAGCAAAGTCTCCTCATGGAAGTAAAGAGAATATTTAGATACTTGCAGGGCACTATCGATTATGGTCTATGGTAGCCTAATTCAAAAAAATTTGAGCTTGATGTATACATAGATGTTGATTGGGTAGGATGTGTAGATGATAGAAAGATTACATCAGGTGGAGCAGTGTTTCTTAGTGATAGACTTGTCACCTAGATAGGAAAGAATCAAAACTATATTTATCAGTCAATAGTAGAAGCAGAGTATGTTGCAGTAGCCTTGAATTGTTCTACAATTGTTTGGATCAAGCAGATGATAAAATATTTTGGAATTCAAATTGATTATCCTATTTTTATTCACTATGATAACACTAGGACTATCAATATGTCTAAGAACCCTGTGATGCATGCAAAGACAAAACATATTGAGATCAAGTATCACTTCCTAAGAGAGAAAGTGGTAGAGAAAGAAGTCAAGTTGGACTATGTGAGTACTAAAGATCGGTTGGTAGATATATTCATAAAGCCCTTGCCTAAGGATATTTTGAGTATCTCAGGGAGAAGTTGGGAGTAATTCCCTTCCCTGATTCTACTTAAAAGAAAGAAAGGCATCAGTCCTTAGGGACTGATGGAAGGTTGACTAATCTACCTCGAGAGTAGTACCAGCTTAAAATGAATGGTACCCTTTTCCATTGATGTCAAAGGGGGAGTAATATACAAAGTCATGAAAAATAGAAATAAAAAGGAGTAGTTTACTAAGGGGGAGCAGTATTCAGTCTTGGAGACAGTTCAATTAAGGAAATGGAGAATATTGAAAATTAGTGCAACAATAGGAGGATTCATCTTTGGGGGAGTTTTGAAGAGGAAATGGAGAATGTTATAAAAGAAATGTTCATTTGGGTTGGTGGTGGTTTTTCATTCCACATGTTGCCATCAATGCCAAAGGGGGAGATTGTTGGAGATTTTCCAGCAGGCCAGTACAGACTGTATGTTTGTCATTGATGACAACATATGGAAAGTAGTATGCGTCGAAGTCTTATGCTGTAAGCTTTTAGTATATGTAGCATGGACATGATATCATGGGCACAGAGGTTAACTATTAGTACAGACAGTTATATAGCAGCTGGTGTCAGCAGTGTTCCTTATAGAGTAACAAGTAGTGTTTTGTGTATAGTTGTCAGTATAGTTATCATAGAGCCTTGCACGCTTGGATATATGTTGAAGACATGTTAGTGATGTTTCAGTCATGGATGCATAGTTTGATAATCGGTATACATGAATTTATACAGTCATTATTCGCTAGTAGCAGTTTCCTATATTTGTTCAAAAGAGATGACAAAGATTATATTGGTTCTAGAGTTGCACCTATCCTGTGGGTATGCACCCTTGGATTTAAGCTTAGAGGAGATTTATTGATGTTTTTTTAAGAGTGCATGAAGTAATTCAGATTAAGGAGAAAGATCTAGTTATTTTGGTAGAGCCGACAGTGTGTAGCATGCATCTATAATTATCCTTTTTGACAGGTCCCAGATTATGTTGTGTGCATAGTAGAGCTAACAAAATGTTTATTGGAGTTTGTTATGGTTTCTCTAATATGGTTTCAAGGTGGTTCTAATAGGCCAAATTGATTATATCATTTAGAGGAAAGATATTTATAAGTAGTCATTTGTGATTGCTTAAGTGTGGTTCATAGTTGATTAGACGATCAAAGCAGAGTGTGCAAAGTATTGAGCCATCAAAAGAAGGTCTATGTGACCAAGTAAATTATTTGTGCTATACATTGGAATTGATCTAGATAGCAGGTCTAAGAACAGCTCAGCAAGATACAGATATAGTGTGTATTTGTTATTCAGAAGGTTGTAGCCTTCGCTCCTTTGAACAGTGAGCTCTCAAACAGTGTGTCCTCTCCCCTAATAGGGACAATTGTAAAAGACTCCTAATAGGGTCCGACCCTTGACCAGGTCTACTATACTAAATATATTTTAAAGCAACTCCTAACAGGGTTAAGGATCTTCTAACAAGGATCATAATACACTAGTGCAGAATATTAGTGGGTGTCATTCCCATCGAGGTTTTTACCTATTTTCATTTCCCCGTACCCAAAATATTGTGTTGTGTTCAAGTGTTCTTTTATTTTTTTTTTAATTTATGTTTAAGTATACTTAATTGGATAAATAATTGAAACTTGTAGATAACTAATTCACCAACCCCCCCCCCCTCTCAGTTATCTCTTGGTACTATTCCTAACAATATTCATATCTTCATAGTTGCGCTTGCACTACTGATGGTTGTATGATCTTGCGATGTCCCTTAATAAGGCTTGATGATTAAAAAAAGGACCTATTTATTGACTCTTGCAAGTTGCACTTTGCATCTTCATAGTAGTTGGCATGTTTAGGGTTCATTCTAGTTTGTATATGAGTTAGGAGAGGGTCTCCTTCATCATTATTGGACAATTTTGGAATTCTCGATTCATTTTTAGGATCGAAACTGAAATCCACTTTCATTTTGTTATTCTTTCGAGGCTTATCTTTTCATCCTTTGAGGCAAAAATTGATCATATTTTCTTCATAATCACTTTCTTTGACCTAATGCTAATGATATACCTTCCTAGTCAACCTTATTCAAACTGGAACAAAATTTTCATCACTTCATGGTCAAACTTGGTCTTATGTGCTTATCAATCATCTTGAACCTTATCTTATCATGATTTAATCAAATCTATCTCATTTTTGCATCTCCTCTACCTCATTTTCCTTTCAATCCTGAGGGGGCAGGAATAATCTATCTTTTATAGATGCAAATTGATTTTGCTATCTTATTGTCTTGTCTTTCAATCTCTATTTCAGTGTTCAGTCTCTCTTCAACTGTACATTGGAATTTTTATATTTTTGCTAGTTCTCATTCAATCAAGTTCAGCATTAGTTATCTCTCAGTTTTCATTTGATCAAGTTTGGAGTCAGATCTCTATCAATTACCTTGACATCATCATTCTTTGACTCAATGTGTTTCCAGATCGCTCACACATTAGTCAAAGAGGGGAAAATGTGATCACCTAAAAATGGTCTAGGTAACTTTGAGCATCACTCTAACATTAAACATTAAAATTTAAATACTAGACTAAATCTTGTGCTTAATCAACTTTGCATATTTATTTAATCTCTTATTTCTTGATCAAATCATCATTTTATCATTTATTTGATTATATCCTAAAGTTTAACCACTTTATCCTAAGATTTAATTAATAAAATAATAAATTAATTAAATAATAATATCACTTTATCCTAAGTCACATTTAATTAAAATAAAATAAATCTTTTAATTAAATAATGGAAACCACTTTGCTAAAAATAATAAATAATAAAATAAAAATAAAAATAAAAAGTGCACTTTCCAATGAGATGGAATCTTTTGACTTTTTGAAAAAGATTTTTGCCTCTTTATCTCAACCACTCATTATTTTGCCTCTTAATCATGTCCATTGGTTTTGCCTCTTGAGAATCTTGAGCACATGGATCAACTAAGATTTAATCTCCACCCTTGATAATTTGTTTTTGCCTCTTAATCTTGACCGTCCATTCATTTCTAAATCCTTTAAAAGGAGTCTCTCTCCTCATTTTTGAGATCATCCATATAGAATTCTTAGCTTCTTGAGATCTTGATATTTTATTGCAGGTTCTTGGAGTCTTGGCATCTTAGCATCTTGGAGTCTTAGCATCTTACAATCTTGGAATCTTGGAGTCTTGCAAATCTTGGCATCTTGGAGCTATGTCATTCTTAGATCTCTTGTATTGAAGCATTGCATCATCATTTTCATTTTCTTTCTTGCATCTAGCTTAATCCATCTAGCTTAGATCTACTTTCTTTTCATTCTCGCATATCATTTTAGCTTGGATCTTGCATCTCATCTTAGATCTACTTTCATTCTAGCCTAGATCTTGCATCCCATCTTATATCTACTTGTCTTGCCTTCTTGCATATCATTTTAGCTTACATCTTGCATTTCATCTTAGATCTACTTTTCATTATTATTTGAATCTTCCATTTCATGGTGCACCTTGCAAGGGTGTTTCTTTAAGGTTCATTTGAGAGCCACCATTCATAATATCTACATGGTTCTTGCACATCATGGATAGGAAGCTATAAGCTGCCTTTTGAGATATCCTTCTTCATGGATTCTCTCAAGTGTAATGGTTTAGAGAAATGACCTTACTTTTTGGTACACAATTGGTACTATAAAATCTTTACCTTATAATTTAGCAGTATATCCAAATAAACAGTTGGCTATGAGTGTCTTAGTGGTGGGTATCCCTCCTCAGTATGGGATGTTGCTATCTAGGAAATGGAGTGCTTCTATGGGAGCGAGTATCCAATGTGATTTTTCATTTGCCACATTTGACATTCAAGGGGAAAATTTTAAAGTATCTAGAGAAACCAGAACTCCTCATGTGATTGAAGAAGGAGAAGATACCATGAATTTCTTTTTAGACACTAACATTGATTCTTTCCAAGTTCAAGAAAAGAAAATGGAAGGAAGGGTCAAACATGTCCTTTTGGCTTAAGACAAGGATAATTTGATAGACCATAATGATGTGTGGACTTTTTATTTTGATGGAGAAATTTCAAAGGAAGGAACTAGACCAGGAGTGTTGCTAATATCTAAAAATGGTAAAACCTTAAAGTTTTCCTTCACTTTATTGTTTTCTTGCACCAATAATGTGGCATAAAATGAAGCCTTTATATTTGGATTAAGATTAGCATCAAGGCATGGGATAAAATTCCTTAAAGTATTTGGAAATTATGAGTTAGTAATTTCTCATATTAGGTCAAAATATGCATTAAAAAATCAGAGGCTAAAACAATACCGAAATGTTGTATGGGATGAGATTGTGAATTTCAGTGCTTTTGGTATTGACTGGATGGATAGGAGCCAAAAAATAATGGCTGAGTTGTTGGTAAACATAACCTTAAGACCATATGACATCACTTTTGCAAGGATATCCAAAATTGAGGTACAGTCTAGGCCTTCTATCCCAGATAATGTTGAAAATTGGCAAGTTTTTTCTGATGACAAAGACATATTAACATTTTTACAGCGTGAGTCCCATTTTGGTGACAAGGAAATAGATTTCAGCACTTACATAGACACTAGTAATGGAAATGAGACTATTTTTAGAAAAGAAGTATTACAATTGAAGTCTAATAGGGTTCCTAAGGGGCTATTTTCTCTTGAAAGGGCATTTGATAATAAAGATAGGGCCTTTTCTGCCAAAGTTGTAAATAAGCTAGAAGATTTAGAAGAAATAAATCTGGGAACTACTATGGTACCAAACAATGTTTACATTGGTAAGAGGTTGTCTCCTAGGGTCTGAAAGATGTTGATTTATCTTCCTAGAAAATTTAGACATATTTTTTCATGGTCTTATGATGACTTAAAAGCTTACAGAGAAGACCTTTTTCAACATGAGATTCCACTAAAGTAGGGCACTAAACCTTTTAGACATAAACTAAGGCCTATGAAACCCACCCTTGCACCCAAGATGCAAGATGAGTTGAAGAGAATGATTAATGTTGGGATAATTAATCCCATTAGACATTCTACTTGGGTGTCAAATCTAGTTCCAGTAAGAAAGAAGAATGATGATATTAGACTGTGTTGACTTTAGGAACCTAAATTTAAATTCCTTAAAAGATAATTACGGGTTACCTAACATGGAAAATATGTTGCAAAGGGTTACTGGATCAAAGTTGATGTCCATGATGGACAGTTTTTCAAGTTATAATCAAGTGATGGTCAAGGAATCTGAACAGTTTAAGACTGTATTCACCACCTCATGGGGAACATATGTATATGTTAGAATGCCCTTTGGTTTAGCCAATGTTGGTGCAACCTTTGAGACAGCCATGGATGTGGCCTTTGTAGAATTTATAAATAATTTTTTGGTTGTGTATCAGGATGATATCACAACATATTCAGCTAAGGAAGATCCGCATTGTGGGCACCTTGAGAAGGTTTTTGTTAGAGCTTTGGAGTTTGGGGTTTCCTTGAACCCAAAAAAGTGTGCTTTTGGTGTTGTGGAAGGTAGGCTTCTAGGACATATTGTCTCCAAAGATGGAGTAAGAATTGACCCTGAGAGGGTTATGGCTATTGACAAGCTTTCCCAACCCAAAAATGTTAAAGGTATATAGTCCTTTTTTGGGCAAGTCAATTTTTTAAGGAGGTTCATTACAAATTTTGTAGAAATTAGTATCCCTATCTCAAAGATGTTGAAGAAAGAAGAAAGATTTGAGTGGAATGAAGAGGCAATTGAGACTTTCTAGAATATTAAACAAGCCACCAAGGATGCTCCTATTTTAAGGACACTTGATTATAGTAACCCCATGCAATTTTTTTCTTTTGCATCTTGTCATACTATTGTTGGAGTATTATTACAAAAGAATGTTGAAAGGTATGAACAACCCATATCATTTTTTAGTAAATCCTTACATGTAGCTGAATTGAAATATGATATTATTGAAAAATAGGCATATGATCTATTTAGGGTTATTAAAGCTTTCAGATGTTATCTAGTGGGAGCTATAGTCATTTCATATGTCCCTAGTGCTACAGTTAAAGATATACTAGTTTAACAAGAAGCCTCAAGGAGAAGATGTAGATGGATCAACAGGATCCAAGAATTTAATATTGATATTTAGATTAAATTATTGGTAAGAGGCCTAGGTCTTGCGAAGTTGATGGCCCAAATTAATTTGGTTTCCAATCACATAAATATATTAGAACAAGAACAAAGGCCATATGTCTATGATATGGATTGTTGTGACTGGTACATGGATATCATCAGTTACTTGCAAAAAATGACCCTACCCCCTGAGATGGATGAAAATAAGAAGAGAACTATCAAGTTGCATGCTATTAGGTATGCTATTGTAGGTGGTAAACTATGGTGGAGGAGAAATGGAGGAGTATTGCTCAAATGTGTAAACCGGGATAGATCTAGGGCCTTGTTAGAAGAAATGCATAATGGTGTTTGTGGTGGTCATTATATGGCTAAAACTACAACCCATAAAATTCTCAGGCCTGGATTTTGGTGGCCTACACTTTTCAAGGATGTTCATCAATTTGTCAAGAAATGTGATTATTTCCAAAGATTTGTTGGTAAGTTAAAATTTAATGGAAACTTTCCCCTTAATCCTGTTACATTCCAAGCACCTTTTCAAAAGTGGGGTATGGATTTCATTGGTGAGATTCTAAATAAATCCAGTGGAGGACATTCTTGGATACTAGTAGCAACAGATTATTTCACCAAGTGGGTGGAAGCTATCCCACTAGAAGAGCTACTAGTAAGGTTGTAATAGATTTTGTAATGCAAAATAATCTTGTCAAATTTGGTTGCCCAAAAATTATTATGGTTGACAATACAATGTGTTTTAGGTCAAAGGATTTCACTAACTTCTGTCAATAATATGGTATAAAACTTTCATATTCATCCCCTTAACATCCACGGGGAAATGGCCAAGCCGAATCTAGTAATAAGAGTCTGATTAAAATCCTCAAAAGGGTACTAGATAAAAACAAGAGGGCTTGGGATTCAAATTTGAAATTAGCTTTGTGGGTTGATAGGGTGACTGTTAAAAAGGAAATAGGGTGTGCTCTCTTTGATGTGATATATGGAATAAATGCCAGATTGCCTCAAAATAATTTATTGTAGATGTATCAATTTATTCAAGCATATGATGATGATTTGGAAGATGAAATGAGGGTAAGGTTGAATGACTTGATACAATTAGATGAGGCAAGAAGGGTCACACATGAAAGGAATTTTAAATTAAAAACACAGTGCAAGGCTTTGCATGATAAAAAAACCACTCAAAGAAATTTTGAAAATGGTGACCTGGTTCTGATGTGGAATTCCATACTAGAAGATAAAGGAAAGCATGGGAAATTTGATCTCATCTGGTTAGGCCCATACATTATTGAGACAAATGGTAAAAAATTCCTATATTTTGTAAGAGTTGACTAGAGGTACTTTGGAATTGCATGTTCATGGACAATTCTTAAAGCTTTACTTCTCTTGGAGTATTTCTATCCATGAGCAGTAGTTTAGGGCTTCTTGTATTTATCTGTATAGGTGTGTTAGTTTTATGTCACAATTTTTTGATGGTGGTTTTCTTAACTAGGAGTTTTTGATGTTCTTTTTGTATCTATAGGAGATACACATCCCCAATTAGAGCCATTGTTAGTCTTGTTTAAAAAATTTGGCCCTTGATGTTTAAAAAATCTTGAAAATCATTGTTTCCCATATGCCCTAGGTCTTCCCATTTGAAAAGCCCTAATTTCCTGACCTTTGTTTTAATTCTTTGTTACCTTTTTTGGCAACTTAAGTTCAATTTTTTGGATGTTCTTATTAAAATGGTTATAAGTTATCAACTATAGTTCCATGGGTCAAAAAAAATTAAACATCCCCATTCACATGTATGTCTTTTACTTTAGAGCTTACCATATTTTATCCTAGCTGTCAGATCTTTTTAGATCTCACAGTGGTCGTTATCCCGCAAACCACAAGATGCAAGTTTTATATCTTCATGGGATCATGACTAGTTGACACCTATCCTCAGTTACCAATGGGACCACATATTAACGAAGATTTTGTTGAAACTGCCTGGTTAAGTTTTTTTAATGGTTAATGTCAGACAGGCCCAGTTTGTCTTTGGTTTGAAGTTTGGTTAATGCCCGATCAGGATCAACAATAGGCATAATGCCTTGAAGGAAAAATTCCCAACCGTAACTCATCAAGGGATCGCGACAACCATCCAATCAAAGGAATGAACCAATGATAGTATCAGTGGGTCCAAAGGGTGCCTTTTAATATGAAATGCAAGATATGTTTTGATCTAGCAATAGGTGTAATGCCTTGATCAAGACCTACAATATTTCTATGCATCATCGGATCACACATTGTTAACACATGTCCCAAATAACATCACATGTTAGTGGGGCTGAGGTTTCATGAGCATTAAAGAGTCTTCATTTACAAAAAAAATCCTATGGTAGGCATTCTGCCTTGAAGACAAGATGCATGTCTATTACTCTTCATGGGATCACACATTGTTGATGTGTGTCCCATTTTCAAAGTGGGGCCACAATTTTAAAGGAGATAAAATACTGACATATCTAAGGAAGGATCAGTGATAGGTGTTAATCCTTAAAGGGAAGGTTATCAGTAGTTAGTCTTCTCAGGATCATGACATGTTGACACGTGTCCTGCTCAGTAGAATTTTAATGTGACGTTGATTTAACACATGGTTTAAAATGAGATGTTTTCATTGGTTGGTTGGTTTGTGTAAGGTAAAAGGTAAGTCTCATCTATTTGACTTCATGATTGTCGTTCGATATGAAAGGAAAGATAGATCAATTGCCCAGTTTTAAAATTTTGAAGTCTGAGATGTAATGTGTTTTGTAAACATTGTAGGCGCTAGTTTTCAATGGTAATGGCTTAATGGTGTTTCATGTAAATTAAGTGCAAAACACTAGCAGGGTTATAAAGTAGTAATGATCTTTTCAAATGGCACATTGTCTCTAGAGCTCTTAGGCGAAAAGTATTTTCTCTCTACGCTTCAGTCTACAAATATTTTTGAAAGGTGGTAGGTGCTTTTACTATGATATTTGAACTATTTGTATTTGTGATTCTGGTGCTAGTGAATTATAACTTGTGAAGGGTTAGAATATTGGTTCTGTTATCATTTCACATAGATTTTTTCATTCAAACCCTAGTTGTTAAAGATGACACCACACAGAGAGTTTCAGGGAGAAATTCATTTTTAGAAGAGGGTAGTCTATGATGATTTACTTCAATTGTTGCCTCCTTTTGAAAATGATGCCTCAAAGATGAAGGAGATGGTTCTTAAAAACCCTATAAATCAGGTAGGGGAAGGATTGTATGATAGGGGTATGTGGACATGGGACCCTAAGGTTGAATACACTGGGTTAATGACCCTTTTCAAGATTGCATATTCACAGAGAAATGCATGTGCACCTCATAGTAACATATGGAAATTTGATGTTGGAAAATTGGTTGTGCCAGGTGTCTTTATGGATATAGATATCCTCTTATAGGTAGAAAAATGATATGATCTAGTGGCAAGGGTGTTAAGGGATGTAGATGGAAATATTTTGATTAGCATAACATCAAAAGAAATAAGAGAGGTGTTATCATTGAATGATCCTTCCATGGGTCTAAAAGAGATTAATTTTGATAATTTCAAGAAGGTTTATGAAGCTCAAAGAGATTACTTCAGGTCAAGCCCTTTGAGGGAGTTTTTTGACAAAATTGGTACTTTTTTTGTGGTTAGTTCAAGTACTCCAGAGCCAATTTGGTTAGATATTTTTAGTTTAAGAGCACAGGGCATGTATAGGTCACTGGCTTACATATTTGGCAAGGATGAGGAAACACACATGCTAATTCATTTTATGTTCATGATGGTTCATATTTTACACCCCCACTTAGCATTTATTTTTTACTTTTCCCCTTTTGTTGCTGAGTTGATTCACCAAGCTTTGTTGGGAATTCAGAATTTTAAGGTTGACAGGCCATTTGGGTGGTACTCTATGCTGATGCATATGTTTATGTACAAGGAGGTGAATTTCTTTAGTCAGACTATGGAGATTGTGTAGGAAAGAAATGGTGAGTCACTACTTGTCTAATTGTGGGCTACTGAGTTGTCATGGGACCGAGCTAATACTAGTTTTGTCATTTTTGACAAAAAATTTGCCTCTAATCTTAGGACATTATTATTTTCAGAAAACCCTAGAATTCCTAAAGGGTTATTAAGATTAATTAGACCAAAGGAATATGCAAAAGACATCACCATAGTGCATAATTTTGGTGATATAATTATGTATCTAGTTTCTACAGTCTTCAGAGTTTATGGATTCAAGGGAACACCCTATGTGCTACCATATCAAGTTCCCTTGAAGGTGGGGTTTGCAGAATTTTTATGACAACTTGGTGGGTTACAGGAGGTAGCTCTAACAAGAAGAAATAGGGGGACTCTCTTTCCCACTGTTACAATAGCCCACCAATTTTTTTATCACTAAGGGTGGTTGGGTACACCTGAATAAGGTCTTGAAACCCTACAAGTTGGCTATTGTTGTTTCTAGATGTGTTGATAATGAAGGTTTTCTCAATGAAATATTTAAATAAATGACTAGGTGTGTCTCCATGGAACACCAATTCAATTTTCTAGAATATATAATTGGAAATGAGTTCACACTTCAAAATCAGGAAGCAAAGAAGGAAAAGTGGTTGGTCTATAAGAAGACCTTAGATTTTATTCAAATTTTTTATAAAGGTTATGATGCATTGAAGGATTTTCAGCCTTGGGCAAGAAATATTGAGGCTCTAATGGAGCATTTTGAAAGGATCATGCAAGCCATGATTGAAAATAAAAATGCCATGATTAAGACTGATCTAGAGAGGGCAAAAAGGATTATGAGCTAGGTTGAGTATGCCAAGCTCATCCCTAGAGGAACTTACACTATCCAACAAAGGTAGGGATATAATATTGTATTTCCTATGCAACAGAAAACTAGGGATGCCTTGTCTACTTCCAAAGGTAAAACACCTATAGATGATACCCCTGATGTGTAGCACTCTCGAAAGAGGAAAAAAAAAGAAGTGGCCCATCCACAAGAATATGTATATTCTCCATCTCAGCCCCCACTACATTTGGATGAACAAAGAGTTGTTGAGAAACTGGTGAAAATGAGTAGTGAGGGACAAACTTTTGTAACTAATGAAGAAATCTAGGAGGGGATGCCAGAGGCACCCAAGAAAGAAGAGATGGACCTCACTATGTCTGAGTTCTCAGGTAAGGAACTAGACCCTATAGTAAAGCAGGCCAGTGACAACTTTTTGTCTGATGATAATTTTGTTAAGGCTGGGACATTCCTTCAATTCTTGTGGAGGATGCATATCAACCAATATAAAGAGATTTGTGAGAAGAAAAAAGAAGAGTTCCCTGATGAAAATACAAATGATATATAAAATGAGACAAAGGGGGAGATGATGATAAAATTTGAGAAGATAACCCCTGAATAAGGTAGAGCCATAGTCCATACTACTGATGTGATGATTCTTCCTAAGTAGGATATAGCAGATACAATAGTTTTTGATGTTGTAAGGTACGACCACTATGCATTCTACCATTAAGGAGGCACAACAAGCTACCAAGGGAGTGGTATTTTATGATGACCATGTTGCTCTTGTGATGTGGTCTCTTAAGAGAGAAGAGAGTAGAAAAGGGAATGAGGTATACCCCTCTGAATACTCAGGAAACTTTCTAGTCAAGAGAGTTGGGGATACTTCAATTATTGATGCTTCCAGTATAGTTTTGGAAACTACCAAGTTCAATCTCAAAGTTGCAGAGAGGGAGGCCTAGCAGAGAGAGGAGCAGAGAATAAAGTTTGAGACTATTCTCAAAGCCTAGAATGATTTAAAGGTAGTGGTAATAGAGAAAGACAAACTAATTGCACAATTGACTGGGCTACAAGATCATAGGTCCCTTCAATTGTTACTTACTAACTAGCCTATAGATGCTTCCTCTTCTAGTAAAATTATTGATTTCCCTCCTTCTTCATTCCCTGAGCCAGATATAGAGGCTAGAATTAGCTAGGAGAAGCAACAATTGATGGAGGAAAAGGAAAGATTGAAAGAGATTAGGGAAAGCCTGACTAAATAAAGAGACATTCATATGAAAGCCACTTGTACTGTGGATCAGAAATATGAGGAGAAGGTCAAGGAAATAGTGATGTAGTTTGCTACCAGCCTTCAATCTACAATGTTGTTTTCTCATGCGAAGAGGTTGGATATTCTTTTGAATTCTTTGTTAGAAGAAAAGGCTGAGTTAAAACAAATTTTGGATAAATGGGTGGAAAGGAATCCAAGTTTGAAGTTATTTTATTTTTTCTCCAAAGGTCAAAATAATCCTGACCAAACAATAAAACCATTGAATAAATTTGTAAA
Source organism: Chamaecyparis obtusa (assembly GCA_027943335.1). NCBI lineage: Eukaryota > Viridiplantae > Streptophyta > Pinopsida > Cupressales > Cupressaceae > Chamaecyparis > Chamaecyparis obtusa. Next base: position 996,818 of record BSBK01005014.1, read on the forward strand.
GGGCTTGGTAGAGTACATGATAGTTATGGATGATTTGGAAAGAAAGTCAAATCTTCTGAAGAGGGAATTGACTGTTGTCAATTGTAAATTAATTCCATGAGTTTTTAAACATAATGGAAAGCTGAAAGAGTTGGTTAAATGCATAGAAAAATTATATGATGAGTTATCAATCAGGATGAACAACATCCTAACTCTAGAAAATACTCTTTTCTTTGTTTAAAAAATTGAAGTATTAGAAACTGCAAAATCCAAATTTGATTTCATAAAGAAAGAGATAAAACAGATGGAGAGTAGATGGCATCAGCTATCATGCAGAAAGGATGAGATTACTAGTTACCCATTCCCAAGTGAAGAAATATTCAATGCTTGGCAGTACTAGTACATCCCCCATGTGGAGAAAGAAAGCATGCCACCTACTACTTAAAGGAAGAAAAAGGCTAATGGTTCGAAGTCTTGGTTGGTGAGAATCAAGGTGTATTTATTGCAGGGAATTTTTTGAAGACTAAGACAATAAAATTGGTTGAAGGGCTCAAGGATATGAATGAAGACTCAAAGGAGGTGACTGATTTATCTAGCTACTTACAGATGGTCTCCCATATCAGATTTTGGTCATTTATTGTAAACCCTACGTGGTTGTTGAGAGTTTTTAGGTTAAACTTTTTTGTTTTCCCTAAATGATTGGAAGCTTGTTGCAATCCTTGTCATATAAAAGGATTTCTCATGATCATTTAGACACATTGAGTTAGGTATTGATAGAGTTTACTTTGAAACCCTAGTCTCAGTCGAAATTGTAAATTTTGTATCAATATTCTCAATAGAAGGAAGAAAGTTGCAGGCCTATACTATTATTTGCAAGCTTTTGTTTTGAAGTAAATTGTATACAAGGGCAGGATTCATTATACTTAATACAAAAATCTAGTTCTTATCTCTCCTATGTGTTAAATCTTATGAATTTTGGACTTTTGGGTTCATTGCATGATTGTTTATGTGTTTATTTTCATTTCTGAGTTCTAATCATGCATTAGATTAAATATTTTTCTGAATGGGATATGAGTTCATCTTGGTTTGCATAAGGATTTCTTGTAAGCAGTGATGGTTTTGGGTGGATCTATTTATGGTTATGAATCTATGATCTCTTTCAATCTTTGTATCCTATTTGTTTTAGAGTTATTGTCCAATGGATAAGGCACTGGTCTGAGCAAGTATCTCTTTTATTGGTATATATTGATAAGGGTTGTTACAATCAGCAATATAAAAAGAAAACCAGTTGAAGTAGTTAGTTTATGGTTGAGAATTTGGATGTCCTATCATAACAATGGAGAGTCAATGAATTTCTAGTTATCATTTAGTTCTTTCTTGTTATTTATCTATTATTTGAATCTAATGTTAGTGTTGTGGAGATATTTTATTTACTAGATTAGGTGCACTTGCCTTGGTTTTGCAGAGCCAGAAGTGCAGAGGGAAATCTTGTCCCTATAGTTGGTCCAGTTACCTTAAGATCCCATAATATATTTGGAATTAACCATTCCCAAAATTAATTTGAAGGTATATTGGTAGCCTAAGTGCGTAAGTCATTTTGAAACACCAACAGGGTTAGTACAAGCCAAAAATGAGTAGGACCTAAGCCAAGATCCTAGGTGCTCCTGCACCACTCTCACAAAGTGGATTGCAAAAAAGGCCACAATATGGTAGAATTTTTTTTTTTAAAATAAGTGATAAAATTGTGAGTTGTTGGGACCCAATTCAAAATTGCTAAAATTTACATTTATATATATATATATATATATATATATATATATATATATATATATATATATATATATATATATATATATATATATATATATATATATATATATATATATATATATATATATATATATATATATATATATATATATAACACTATGTATTATAGGAATAAAATAGCAAATATCAGGTATCAAAAATGTTACTTTAAGAAATCAGATATCTAATATTTACAATATATATCGGACATTCTATACCTTTGACACAAATTTTACCCTTGGGATTTTCCTTGAAATTAGTTTGATAATTGACTAGAACATGCCAAACGTGGAAAATCAACACAAAAAATATGGTAGGAGTTTTCATTGCGTTTACAGACTTCAACAATGTAGCTAGTAACTTTTTTTTACCCAAAATTGATGAAATGAAGGGCTTCGTAAGGTATGGTGTTGACTATCATTCTTGAAGGGTAAGGACATGTTGGTTCCTTATGAGGGATAATTCACTAGGAGGACTATTTTGGAGCATGTATCAATGTTCTGTGTAAGTTAGGAGACATAGGATATGGTCTTGAATAACATTCTGGAGGCCATTAGAGTAGGGATGATTCATTCATATGGGTACAGTGATTGTTACCCGCTTTATGGTCGATGGCGTCATGAGATGCTCTTTGCCTAGATTTTCCTTATGTTTATCTTTGGAAGTCATGTCGGGTGTTTTAAGAGATTTTATCTTGATATTATCTTTCTCCATAATAGACTCAGTGGTTAGAAATTTATGTCGGTGGATCATGATTTGTGTCCTAGTGGATAGAATTTTGATTACCATTGTGGTGTACTCTTTTCATGTTACTTATACATTCAAATTCTAGTATGCTCTACGTTTAAAATAAGATTAATTGAATTCAACTGATCTTTGTGATAATACTATCAAGTGCATGTTTTATAGAAAATTGTATTGGAAGAAGGAAGTTTAAATAATAAAAAAGTGAAATATATATGTATTCTAATGTAGTTAAATAGTGTTTCCCGTGTGTACATAATCCCTAGAAGAAATGCAATAGGAGACTTGTGAGTGTACTACTACTGAATGTTGAAATGTTTCTATATGAATGCTTACATAAAGGACCATTTGAATTTATTTTATGTTGAGAAATGTATTAATAGAAAAGTGATTATTAGGTCTTGATGTTGAGTGGGAGATTTCGAATAGAAAGCTTTTATGTTATATTAATGCAAGAAAAGTGAATCATTTGAAATGTATCTTGTAAATAATTTAGGGCTTATTTTCATGTTGGATTATTAGGTCTTGACTTATGGTATTGATGAATTATTTAATTTAGAATACTATGCCATAATTTCATGTCTATACAAGAAGATTTTATGTGAGATAATCATGGTTAATAAATCAAGTTAATGGATATAATTATGTTCTCGAAATAGCTTGATTTGAAATTTAGAAAGGTATTATTGGAAGTAGGTGACTTTCTTGAGGTAAAGTGTGGATGCAGTTGGACTATATGATGTACTAGAGTTTGATTATGTGACGATGGTATAGGACTTTTATTTTCATACTATTTATTAGGTCATGAGCATAGTGATCGATGAATATTTGATTTAAGTATGGTACCTTGATGTTACATTCATGTTAAGAAAATTTATGTGAAAGGATCATGATTATTATGTAGGTGAATTAGCATGTATCATTTTATTCTTGACTTTATGTGCTTTGGAAATGCAATGTTGAAATGACGGGAATTATTATGAAATACAGTTAGAAGTTATGATGTTAAGAATGTGATTTTTAGGTGTATTGTATTTACATATATATTTGACATTTCATGAGCTACTGATTCTTTGTCAAGTGTGCAGGTAAGACCATGGAAATTTTGGGGGAAATCAAAGATGGATATTTGTAAAATCCTGTTAAGCCAAGGTTATCTCCAAGGAGATAAATTAACCTCAATTTAAAGTGTAATTTTGTAAAGTGGTGCATGAATGTGATTATTGAATTATGTTTATTTTGATTTATTATTTAGTCTACTTGGCATTCCATGTGTATTGTGTATAATGTGATTTATTTGTGGTGTCAGTTGACACATGTCTTGTGGGTTGGCATGCCCAAGTATTTAATGTGTGTAAGTGGTCTCTATTTTAGGGGCCATGAGTGGGATTCTCTTTCATTTTCGGATTCATTCTTTGAGTGGTCTTTTGAGTGGCTTTTAATGAGAATTTATGTTAGTGGAGGTTAAAATAGGCTACCCCATAGTGGTGCCATATGTTGGGGGTCAAATTTTGACCAGTGGGATGGCTTTTGACTATTTTTGCCTTTCCAAAAGATGCTCTTTTGAAAAGTGACGAAATTGGAAGAGCCACTCTTCATTTGAATTTGGAATTTGAATTTTCCCTCTTTTGTTTTGAAAGGTTGAGGGTTTGTCTTCTTAAGGAGATGGAGGGAAAATTGTTGGCTAATTGCCTACTCTCCAATTTTTGGAGACTAGAGAGTTTGTGAGAATTTTTGGTGTTGTTGTACTTGGAGGATTTTGGTTGCATAGCAAGGGAGGAGACTAGTTGCAAAGCTCATCTCAACCCTCTTGCCATTAGCTTGGATCAAGGTTGGAATTCTTCTATTCTCTTGTTCTTATTGCTATGTACATTTTTACTTCTTTTACAATGTTGTGTGAATGCTAGTTAATCTTGTAAAAGTTTTTGGCTTCTTGTCTTTGCTTGTATGTGTATTTTCTTTTGTGCACTGTTTCTTGGGGTTGTGCAAGGCCAAGGTCACCCTTGGGATGGAAGAGAGCCTTCATGGATGAAGGGCATCATTTGGGACTACTTTTCTAGTGTAGAGTCCTTCCTCTAGGAGGAAGGGGATAAAGCATGGATGTATGGGCATCCATGTGCCATCTTATGTATACTTTTGGGGGTCATAAGGGTGTTGTTATGGTGAAGGGTATGAGAAGGGTGAATGGTTGTTTCTATGGCCTTGTGAAGGCATGTTGTGCAGATTTGGAGCCTTGTGAAGGCATATTGTATAGATTTTGGAGCCTTGTTGAAGGCATATTGTGCAGATTTTGGAGCCTTGTTGAAGGCTAGTTTTCTATTGTACTTTGGCATTCTCCTAGTTGAGTAACTTCCACCTTCACCCCTACCATGTGTCCAAAGTGACTCAGGTTGTGCTAAGCCTTGGGAAAGGGAATTTTATGTTCATGCAATGTTTGTCGATTTTTGTTGTATGTGCTTGATGTATGCATGTTTTTATCCTATCCATCTTTGTTTCCCCTAGCTCAGGGGTGGCCATGAAATGGCCTAGGTTGGGAGGTGAGCCTCCATGATCTATTCAGTTTGTTTTGCAGATTCTAAAGACATAACTTGTTGGTTTCTATGGAGCTTGATGAAGATTTGGATATATCTCTTGCATGTTATTCTAGTTGTTTGGCTTGAAGCCTTTGTGTCAGTTATTTCATTGCTTGACATGGAAAGAATAGTTTTATCATTTCTTTTTAAATGATAGTATTAAATTGAATCTAGAGTTAATTTCATGATTATTGTGTATATAAAAGAAAGGGAAAGAGATTAGTTTAATATAGATAAAGTGGCTTTATATTTAAATGTTTATGATAAAAATAGATAAATATCTATATGTTAATATAACTGTGATTATATTAACATATAAATATTTCAAATAAATATGCTCTTGATTTTGTTCTTAACTTTCTATGTTTCTTTTAGAAAAATTTGGGAGAAATTATTTATCTCTTTAAATATGTTTATGCTTCTTCATGGATGTTTTAAATATATGTGAATACATTATATATATATGTGTGTGTGTGTGTGTGTGTGTGTGTGTATTAATATGTTGCATTTAATTCATCTCAGCAAACATAATAATAGCATGTAATTATTTTTAAATTAGTAAGTTTCTTTTAATAAAATGAATAAAAGGAAAGCTATGTTTTGGTTATATATATTTATATAAATATTATTATATATATCATACCAGATATATATAATAATATATATATAAATATTCACTTTTACTTACAAATCTGGATAGCATTATATTCTGGTACTTGTTTATGCACAGATCTTTTAACATGATTAATCACATATATTATCACATATCTATATGTATGTATAACATTAAACATATTCTATTTTTATTTTTTTTTGTCCTTCTATGACATAACTTTTTTTAAAAAAAATCTTTATTAATAAAGTTAGTTTATTTCTTCTATGAAATACTTTCTTAAAATATTTTATAAATGAAGTTATTTTATTTTGCAATAAAGTTTAAACTGCATACTCATTTTTGCATGCATTAAATTAAATTATTTTCTTTTAATACTATGATTTATACTTCAGATTATTAAATTCTTTCTTAAAGCTTAAATAAATAAATAAATAAAAGTTTAAGTTCTTTTTTTTTATATGAATGCTATTCTATTAAATTTCTAGAATTTATTTTGTGCTAAAACTTGCAAACTAAGCACAGACATTTTGATCCAGTAAACATTAAAAAAAAAAAAAAAAACATACATTGATGTTAGATTTAAAGTCAAAATGAATATATTTTAGTCTGCAACCTTATCAAAATTTGAATCACCAGATTTTAAATCAACTGATAAACTTATTTTTATGAATCTGTGACAGATTTTTAATCATAGTTTTATCTCAGTGAAGAGCCCTCTATTGTATAACTGGTATATACACAGAGAGTCATTACTAGTTCTTCTGGTGTACCCTCTGTGGTTTCAATAGAGCTTTTGCCAGACAAAACTTAGAATAATCTTATCCTAATATAAATCAAAGGTGCATGCAATGGAGAAGCATAATGAGTTTACCTTCTGTCCATGCCTAGTGGATTAGAAGTTCTAGATCTAGCATAGCAGAGCATGTATGCTTTTGGTTGTATATGCACAAGTACATATGGAGGTATACACACACTAGAGTGTATGTGTATACATTCATGTGCACTTGAGAGTATACTTTGTTCCTTCTCCATATCCTCAATCCTTGGCCAACCTGCAAACCCAAGACACCATAGAAGAAGAGAATGAAAAAACTAGAGATTAGGGTTTCGGGCCATGTTTTACTTGGCCCAAACCCTAATTTCATTTTAGGGTTTGGTTGACCATTGGGTCACATATTTATATTTTATATTATTTTTATCTAATTGGGTCAATTAATTATGTGAAATTTATTATTTTCCACTTTTATTTCCTTTTAGTATGTGTTTTTTAATATTAACTACTTTTGCCTTAAAATTTTCAAGTTCCCTATTATTAGGGATTTGATTTGGTTTTTGGATATGTTTTTTTTTTAGACTTTTTATATCAAATCATTTATTTTGTGGGTGTAGTTATTGGGTCCTTTTTATTTATTTATTATTTGAGTTATATGGATAAATTTTCATTAATATCTTTTCACATTTTGGTAACATAGTTTTATTAAATTTGTTGGTGTAATTAAGTATTTACTAATTACACTTTACTTAAGTTTACTTAGGATAATGCATTTGCATAATAGTTGTCATTGTGACACTTAGGAGTTTGCATATCATTTTAGCACATGGTTAGGAGAATTTCTACTTTAGGTGTGATAGTTGTCATCACATACCTCTTTGTGTGTGAGATCCACCTTTAGTGCTCTCATCACATTATCATCCTCTCATTGTTGCACATGCTTCACATACTTTCATGTACAATGGAGGATGATCCACCTTTGGTGGACATGTGATTCCACCTTGTGTGGGTGATATCTTATCATCTCCTTATCATGTAGTCTTATTGCATTGCCTATATATTTAGGCACTCCTACTATGTAATCAATCATTCAATCTATTATTCATTATTTGATCAGTTGATCATATCATATTTTGTCTCTCTTATGCTATCTCTTGATCTTCTAGATCTTGGCATTCATTCTTTTCCTTAAGTAAATTCTTACATGGTATCAGAGCCAAAGGAGTCTTCATTGCATAGCCATTGGAGAGCAATTGATTGCTTCAACTTTTGGAGAGCTACGATTTAGATCCAGGATCAGTATTTTGTGGGAGCATTTTGAGCAAGATCGGACCTCACCATTGCATTTGGGTGGCTGTTTCCATAAATTTTGACTATAAATTTGCCTATATTGGGCAAAAGTCAAATTTGAGGCAAATTTTTTTTTGCAAATTGGACCCCTAAGGCCGATCTGCAAAATTGGAGCACTTTGGGCCAAATCTGACACTGCCATTGCGATCAGAATGACCAAAAACCCCAAGATCGATTGTTCATTCACCTAGATCAAACACTGTTGGTCTCAGGGAAAATATTCCCCTCCTTGGTCTGTCGTACAGACGTGACTGCTCAATAAAGGTACAATTTTATTATTTTAATATTTTCATTTTTTTTTTATTTCATTTTTAAAAAATCAAAATATTAAAAATTGAAATTAAATTGCAATTTGGGGGGGGGTTATTGTTTTAAAAGTTTTTGTTTTTTGAAAAGTTTTTTTTTTAAATTTTGTTTTGTGTAGTGCGCAGGCACTGCGTAGTGCGGTACGCACTGCACAGTGCGTACGTACTGGCAGTGTAGTACTGCACTACACAGTGCATATAGCACTGTACCGCACTGTGTGCGGCCCCCGAAAGGGGTAAAAAATGTTTTTAAAAGTTTTTTTTATGTTTTTAATTTTTTTAAAAGTTTTTTAAAAATGTTTTTTAAATAACATTTTTTAATATGTTTTTTTAAAGTTTTTTTTTAATAAATAAAACTTTTTTATATGTTTTTTTTAATTTGTTTTTTAATATTTTTTTAATAAGTTTTTTTTATAAAAACTTTGTGTTAATAAAACATTTATAATGTTTTTCTTTATTAAATTTTTTTTAATAAAGTTTTTTTCAAATCTAAAAATTAAAAAAATTAAATTGTGTTTTTTTTAATTTTTTAAATAAAGTTTTTGTTTTTGGGCTTTTTAATAAGTGTTTTTCTTAAACTCAATGAGTTTTTGGAAAACAAAATTTTAATAAATAAGCAAAATTGGGAACAATTTTTTTCTTTGCCATTTGTATACTTGTTTTGCAGCGTCATCCAACTGGCAGCAGGAGGGAGGCCAATTTTGTCCCAAAGACTTCCTAGCACAAGACCAATAGGAGGAAACTTATTCTATAGCATTTGACAGGGCATCTATGGTGGCTTCATCTTCTACATGTTTCCAGCTTTGTATTTGATGTTGTATGCTCTTACATGAGCCATGTTGTACATGCACTATCATAAAGTGCCACATTTTTTTGTACCTTGTCATTGATGACACATTTGATGTAATCCCTATGTTAGTAGATTAGGAATATCATGGGACTTGGTTCTTGAAGGTTATGCTCCAACCAATCAATGGATGCACGACACAAGTTCAAGTATACCAACCTGTCAGTTGAGAGTACCCAATTGGTGCTTGCAAGTGTCTCCATGCCTCATCTCTATCATATCTTAATGGGCATTCCGTTAGTCATTCTACATCGACATTGGTACCTGATTTTGTCACACTTTGACATTCTTGGTGCAGCATTGGCTCTATTTTCTTCCTATGGAGGAGTATTGGTCAACATCTTGGACCATCTTTGTAGGAGATTCAACATTGAGGGGGGGCTACTTTGTCTCTCTCCCCAATTTCCTTCCTTTGGGGGGATTCTTTATTGTATATGCATGATGTATGTCATAATAGGGGGGTCTTGATTACTCCATCCTTCCATGCATCTTGTATTCATCTCTCTTTTTGGGGGAGGGTTTTTCCCATGAGGTTTTCCCTCTTTCTCCACTTTATGAGAGATTGCATTGTTCTTGCATTTTGTACATGGGTACCTAACATGGCCTAGTAGCCAGGACCCATCTTGCATTGTGAGCTTAAGTGCATTCCCCTAAGTTGCACTTAAGGGGGGGTGTTGGTGTAATTAAGTATTTACTAATTCCACTTTACTTAAGTTTACTTAGGATAATGCATTTGCATAATAGTTGTCATTGTGACACTTAGGAGTTTGCATTTCATTTTAGCACATGGTTAGGAGAATTTTTACTTTAGGTGTGATAGTTGTCATCACATACCTCTTTGTGTGTGAGATTCACCTTTAGTGCTCTTATCACATTATCATCCTCTCATTGTTGCACATGCTTCACATACTTTCATGTACAATGGAGGATGATCCACCTTTGGTGGACATGTGATTCCACCTTGTGTGGGTGATATCTTATCATCTCCTTATCATGTAGTCTTATTGCATTGCCTATATATTTAGGCACTTCTACTATGTAATCAATCATTCAATCTATTATTCATTATTTGATCAGTTGATCATATCATATTTTGTCTTTCTTGTGCTATCTCTTGAGCTTCTAGATCTTGGCATTCATTCTTTGCCTTAAGAAAATTCTTGCAAAATTAAATAACCATTATAGATTTCCATGCTATTAATTCTAGTGGCTTTTAGTTTCCTTCTTAGGGAGGAGATTATTCTTTTAGTGTAGATTTTGGATCTTTTTAATTATTTAAATATTTATTTAATTTAGCTTGTGCTAATGAATTTTTATTAATGTACCCTCATTTTGTTAACTTCATTATTAAATTAATTTATCATTATTATTTAGCATACTATTATTTTCCCGTGATCATTAATTCTTTTAGGGGGTTAATTAATCTATAATCCTTAGGTGGGACCTAATTATGGTATCAACCCCTAACAATTATTATTAAATTAATAATTATGACTTTATTTTAATGTTCTAAATAACTACGTGATACCCTTTATTCTTTTATTAATTAAACTAAGGAAACTTATTATTAATTTAATTAATTTAGAATTATTATCTTAAATTTTGAAGTTATTTGATTTAGGGATATCTCCCTCGTAATCTCTTTTATTAATAACCCTAGTTAGAGGCTTCATCGAACTAGTGCACCTAGTGTATAGGAGATGTCAGCAAGCCAACGTGTGCCACGAACCCCTTGCGAGTTAAGTGTATTGGTTGGTGTTTTTCTACTCGTATTTATGTACACCTCAGTATGCAACCTTGCAGTTGTGTCTTGAAAAAAAAAAAATTATTGTGTGTGTTTTGGCCTAATTTTGGGCATGACATTTTGGTATCAGAGCCAAGTTTCAATGCTTGGAACCTTAAGCCATTATGTTTCCCTATTGTATTCAAATTTTAAGGTTGTCTTTGAGCATAGCAGGTGTGTAGTCATGGGAGGGTCTTTTATTATGCTCCTCGAAGTGTGAGGAGGTGGGGTAGGGAGCTTGAGGATACTAGAAGGAAATTGATACTTTCCCCTTTCTGAAATGGCTCCTGAAGCATAAATGAATATCATAGCTGCCTCTGAGATAGACACTTGACTCGGGCCATGCATTTCCACTACAATCCCTTTGGTGTGTACTCCCGTGTTTTAAATATTTCAAGCCTGTAGTTGACCTATAGCTTGGGTGTGCTTGTCTTGCAACTTGGGCTTTTGAGAAAACTAACCCGAGTACCTTGTGGTCTAGGAAAGAGCACTTCCTATGGTGTTCATAATTGCGTATAGGCAAGTTCTTGCAAGCATTTTTATGTTCGATAGTGTAGCGTACTTGGTGATGATGGTAGTGATGCCACTAGGAGTAGCATGGTAGTTGGTGTATGTTGTTAGAGTTCTTTGGCACTCTTGGTAGCCTTTAGCGGTTCTCTTTTTGCCTGACCATGTGTGGTCAGAATAAGAGTAGTGTCCATGCTTGGTATAAGAACCTATTAGCTTCTCATTTCCACATGTGGTGCATTGTTAGTTTATATCATTATGACACCATGAATTTGTATTGAGTATGTTGTGGCTAGAAATTATGAATCGGGTGAGCAATGCTTTACCCCTCCACACATTCTATGATGTCATTTATGTAGATGAATTTTTCCTACCATTGTATTGTGTGGAGATTTCGACCACACCCTTGAATGATGCTTTATTATAGAAACCTATTCCAATGTGGGGATGTAAGTTGTGCGTACCCTAGATTTGGAAAGAACCTCATGGGAATGTTAACTTTTTCCTAGAGAACTTAGAGAACCCCTCCTAAAGACCGAGGTTGGTGTTTTGTTTTCTAGTAGTTCTCTCTTCTTTTGTGGGGGTGGTTGAAAGCAATCATCTAACTCCTTTTACCTCGTTAGAGAGGTTGCAACAACAAAGTGAGAGATAAGTTTTTTAGGATTAGGATATTGTTTCAGCTATCAGTATTGTAGTAATGCTTCTATTAAGGACCATATGTGGTGGTTTTGACCTCAAAGGTTTTCTTTGGAAGCGGTGTACTCAGTGTCCTATGGTGATTCTTCCCTCTTACATGGCTGAATTTTGTAGTAATGTTTTGTGGATGGCTCCTTGATTTATTTATATTCCTTTCATTTCATCTATCTTTTGTAGAGGAATTTTCCTCATGTTGTGTGGGTCAGCATATTTTGGTTATTTCTTATATCTGGAACTAGTCACCAAACTATCTTTCTTGATTTATGAAATGCTTCCTTTATTTTTTTAATGAGCTCATGTCTTTCTTGAATTTACTGTTGATATAAATAGATATCTTTCAGGATTTACCCTTCTTTTGGTTCTTGGTGACTATTCCAATTGTTTTTAACTTGCTAGCCAGTCTTATGTTTGTGACTCTACTTAATTTTATTGAGGATCCTTGGAAGTATGTACAGAGGGGGAAACACCAGGAAGAAAGTACTAAGATGCACCCTTATATTTAGTATAGTGGTGATGTAGGTCCATAGCCTAGTAGGGAATATTGAGTTTTGATGATGTTTAGAGTTTAGATCGAAAGTTATCCTTGCGCAAGAGCCACTCCTTGTTTGGAAACACATATTGGGTAGGCCATGCCAAGGGAGGTTATCAGGTAATTGTGACTCTAACCAATAGTTTAAGGTTGAGAAGACCTCATTTGGTAATGATACAAATTAGTAAGGTAATGCCACTTGAGTTCAATTTCTTTTATGGCTTTTGTGAGGGCGTATAAACTTTTCTTTCTATGATGGATTTAGCATGTGTTCTCAAGGACCTTCCTAGACCCCTTGAATGTGAATTGGAAGCTTGGGAAGTTCCTCTTCTTAGCGAGTTTTGATAGATTATTAGGTGTGACTTAAATAGCTTGGAGATCTGATCCTTGTGATGGGCCTTGATGGCCCTAGATTTGGTGAGGTAACACTCTTTGGGTTATGAATTTAACTTGCTATTCTATCAATAAGTTTTTTTCCCTTGTGAGGGCTCCATGCTAGTTATTGAGAAACATCTAGAGGGTGACTTGTTTGAGGTATTCCTAGGACAGTTGGTCTGCGCTCATGTAGCATCCTCTTCAGTTTGTCTTGTCGGCTTCTAGGAGTAATCCTAGTCCTTGGGGGGGATAATATAGTGCCTCCCTTGTTTACCCCTTTGCACAAACATCCTTATGGTATGGTGTTGACTATCATTCTCGAAGGGTAAGGTCATGTTGGTTCCTTGTGAGGGGGAATTCGCTAGGAGGACTATTTTGGAGCCTGTATCGATGTTCTGCTTGAATTAGGAGACATAGGATATGGTCTTGAATCACATTCCGGAGGCCCTTAGAGTAGGGATGATTCATTCATATGGGTATAGTGATTGTTACCCACTTTATGGTCGATAGCAATCATGAGATGCTCTTTGCCTAGATTTTCCTTATGTTTATCTTTGGAAGTCATGTCGGGTGTTTTAAGAGATTTTATCTTGATATTATCTTTCTACATAATAGACTCAGTGGTTAGAAATTTATGTTGGTGCATCATGATTTGTGTCCTGGTGGATAGAAGTTTTATTACCATTGTGATGTACTCTTTTCATGTTACTTATACAATCAAATTCTAGGATGCTCTGCGTTTAAAATAAGATTAATTGAATTAAACTAATCTTTGTGATAATACTATCAAGTGCATGTTTTATAGAAAATTGTATTGGAAGAAGGAAGTTTAAATAATAAAAGGGTGAAATATATATGTATTCTAATGTAGTTAAATAGTGTTTCTTGTATGTACATAATCCCTAGAAGAAATGCAATAGGAGAGGTGTGAGTGTACTACTACTGAATGTTGAAATGTTTCTATATGAATGCTTACATAAAGGACCATTTGAATTTATTTTATGTTGAGACATGTATTAATAGAAAAGTGATTATTAGGTCCTGATGTTGAGTGGGAGATTTCCCATAGAAAGCTTTTAGGTTATATTAATGCAAGAAAAGTGAATCATTTGAAATGTAGCTTGTAAATAATTTAGGGCTTATTTTCATGCTAGATTAATAGGTCTTGACTTATGGTATTGATGAATTATTTAATTTAGAATACTATGCCATAATTTCATGTCTGTACAAGAAGATTTTATGTGAGATAATCATGGTTAATAAATCAAGTTAATGGATATAATTATGTTCTCAAAATAGCTTGATTTGAAATTTAGAAAGGTATTATTGGAAGTAGGTGACTTTCTTGAGGTAAAGTGTGGATGTAGTTGGACTATATGATGTACTAGAGTTTGATTATGTGACGATGGTATAGGACTTTTACTTTCATGCTATTTATTAGGTCATGAGCATAGTGATCGATGAATCTTTGATTTCAGTATGGTACCTTGATGTTACATTCATGTTAGGAAAATTTATGAGAAAGGATCATGATTATTATGTAGGTGAATTAGCATGTATCATTTTATTCTTGACTTTATGTGCTTTGGAAACGCAATGTTGAAATGACGGGAACTATTATGAAATACAGTTAGAAGTTATGATGTTAAGAATGTGATTTTTAGGTGTATTGTATTTACATATATATTTGACATTTCATGAGCTACTAATGCTTTGTCAAGTGTGCAGGTAAGACCATGGAAATTTTGGGGGAAATCAAAGATGAATATTTGTAAAATCGTGTTAAGCCAAAGTTATCTCCAAGGGCAGAAATTAACCTCATTTTAAAGTGTAATTTTGTAAAGTGGTGCATGAATGTGATTATTGAATTGTGTTTATTTTGATTTATTATTTAGTCTACTTGGCATGCCATGTGTATTGTTTGTAATGTGATTTATTTGTGGTGTCAGTTGACACATGTCTTGTGGGTTGGCATGCCCAAGTATTTAATGTAAGTGGTCTCTATTTTAGGGGCCATGACTGGGATTCTCTTTCATTTTCGGATTCATTCTTTGAGTGGTCTTTTGAGTGGAATTAATGAGTATTTATGTTAGTGGAGGTTAAAAATAGGCTACCCCATAGTGGTGCCATATGTTGGGGGTCAAATTTTGACCAGTGGGCTGGCTTTTGACTATTTTTTGTTGGAAATATTCAGGAATTAACCAAGTTACTGAGAGGGGAGGGGTGAATCAGTAACTCCAAATTTTCTTCTAATTTTAACATGTATTTTACCTTTTAACCTTTGCATACAGAAAGCATGAAACTTAAAAGCATTCACAATAATGACACATAGATTTGGTTACCCAGAAACCTTCCAAAAGAAAGTAAAACTGGGGTGGGGATGAAACCCACAAAGCTTTAATACTGCAGAATAAAGTTGGCTGGTTAAGGCTTACAATTTGATCACTTCTGATGATCTGCCCTGTTAGGAGCAATAAGGATTGCTAAATCCACCCTGTTAAAGGATTTACAAACATACAGTGAAGTATGCACTCGGTAAAGAGATTTTTTACAAAGACTGTTAAGTCTACCCGGTTAAAGGATTTAGTACTGATTCACCTGTTAGAATGAAATAGTAGATCTCTGCTTTGCAACTGGATTGCTGAATGAGATTCGCTGATGTACTGATCACCTTCTGTGATGAATTTGTCTTTGCTGTACCTTAAACTTCCGAAGCCTTCTGTAATTCGCTTATTTCTGCCTTTCTTTCTCTTTCACATATATTCTACTTCATACATTTCATTACATCTTTTATTTCTACAACATTGTTTATATACAAGTCTCAATCAATTAATTACAATTACAATTACACAGTCGGCTTGAAAAATAAACATAAGTGCTACTAAGTCAGCCCAAATATGGTTACTCGGTTCCTTCAAACTGACTCGGTGACTTTCTAATACTTGGCGTCCACTACTTTACTCAGCATCGTCATGCACTCGGTAGAAGTGAAGGCACGGTTCATACTGATCACTCGGTAGGTATTGAACTCGGTAAGCATTGGTGACTCGGTAGACAAGATGTTACTCGGTTTACATTGTCCTGATCGGTTTGTACTCACTTGCTCGGTTTCCACTGTCTGCTCGGTTTGCACTGTCTACTCGGTTTGCACTGTCTGCTCGGTTTGCACTGTCTGCTCGGTTTGCACTGTCTGCTCGGTTTGCACTGTCTACTCGGTTTGCACTGTCTGCTCGGTTTGCACTGTCTGCTCGGTTTGCACTGTCTGCTCGGTTTGTACTGTCTGCTCGGTTTATATCCAGAATGCAAATAAGTGTTGTCACTAGTGGCAATTCAGCTTAATGCCAACAATCTCCCCCTTTGGCATTAGTGACAAAAACACTTATTGGCCAAAATTTATATACACGAATCATGCTGAGTTTTATTTTGATTTTTCAAAATTTGTCTTTGTTATAGGGCTTTATACATTGTCTCCCCCTTTCAATGTGCTAACTGTTTCTTATACAAATCTATACAGTATACATATCTCTGCTTCTATACATATCTCCCCCTTTTTGACGATAATGCCAAAGGTGCATATACAAGTTATTTACAGAGAGAATCCAAAATTTGATAAGAAATCAGAATGTACCTTCATTATTAGTGCCAGGGTTCTGTCCCAACTTTCTTGTAGAATCTTACATGTTTGTATAGCAATTTGGACTTCTGCAGAGAGTTCAATCATGTGATCTGCTATAGAGAACTGATTGTCATGAATCAATGTTCTGGAATGTTCAATGTGCTTATACATTGTATTCATGATGGGAAGGATCATGTGTTGGATGTCTAGCAGTGTAGACCGGATCCTTGAGTCTTCTTTCAGTAGATCAGACTGCATATTAGATAGATGTAAGATTTTCATGTGATGAGCAGAGCTTGAACTTGGTTCAAGTTGCAGCTTCTGTATGCTAATCTTCATATCCTCATCCATTTTATTCATTTTATCTTTAACATCCTTTGTGAACTCGGCAAAATTGCATAGTCTGGCCAAAAGAGAGGTAGCATTCGAATAGATAGATTCTATGTTAGACAAAACTGAAGACAATTCCACTTGGTTAATAGCTATGTGCTGAGCAATGTGCTCAAGCACTTTATTGTTGAATCTCTTCTCGGCTCTTTCAACTAACTTTTCTATCCCGGATGAGTCCTCATTGTATTTCTCAACTGCTTCTGCTAATTGTAACAAAACATGCTGGGAGGAGTCTACTTTAATGCCTAATGCATCAGACAAAATGTCCTTAGCATCCTTGATGATTTGATACTCCTTGTCTCTCTCCTCTTTAAGCTTCTTTTGTTTTGCTTTCCTTTGGAGGTTCTCACCTATATTCTGCATCTGATCTGCTGAGAGATTTGCAAAATCTAATGTAGGAATCTCTATCTCTTCATCTAGGTCTATATCCTCAACTACATTTTTTACCCAAAAATTTTATACTCGGTAGAGCTTTAGGCTTATCTGTACTTAATGCTTTTGTAGTAGTGACAGTAGATAAAGTAGGGCTGGCTATAGATACTGGCATACTTTCTACTGGAGAACTTAAAATATTTACACTTGAAGATTCAAAAGCTGGAAAACTTACTGCTGGAAAACTTGATGGTACAGGAGACTACAGCTCGGTAGAAGAAATGGTAGCTGCCTCTGATGTTGCTAGGGATGATTGGACAAGAGTAGAAGTTGTCACAACCATGCTTGAAGGTGTCTCTAGGCTGGATGTAGAAACTTTCACTGGAGATGTAGGAAGGGATGCAATGACTTCTGTTGCTATCCTTACAGTATCATCTACCTCAGTGTCTTCTTCTTGTTCATCGCTGTCATCTTCAATATCTTTTATTATTACAGTTTCAATGCTCGGTTGGTGAAGGTGGTATATGTTCTTCCATGTGGCTTTTGCAGCCTTCACAACCGATTCAATATTGTTGATCAAAATCAAACAAGTATTGAACTTCAATGTCATTTTATTTTCATTTTCTTTTAATGCCTTCTTTACTTCATCATTATTCAAGCTCGGCATCAACTGTCTCAGGTTTTGATCAAATATGTCTATCACCGTTTGCCTTGCATTGCTCCATCTCATTTTTATTGGATTCAATAGAACTGTTGGAACCTATGGGGTAATTTCTTCAGGAGAGTATTTCCACTGTCCCATCTTCTCAACAACAGCATCTTCTATTTCCTTCTGTTCTGCTTCCGATCTGGTTTCATATCTCAAGGATTTTATGTTACTTACTCCAGATCCTGATCCATCTCTGAAGAGTTTGAGCTTTTCTTGAAGGCTTAGAGGAGGCCTTTTTGAATACTATGTCTTTATCTGCCTTTTCTGCCTTGTCTGCCTTGCCTCTTGTATTTCTCCTTGTAAACACAGCAGTGGGAGGCACAGATGCCTTAGTGATGAAAACTTTTCCTTTCTTCTTTGCAAGTTCTGGTTCCTCTGTTTTCTCATCCTTTTCCTCTTCTTTTTCATCTATTTCTTCTTTATCCTTAGTTATCATTTGCATTTTGGCTATCCTCTTCTTTCCTTTGTTTACCGCCTGTGGAAGCTTTATGCTTAGTTCAATTCTCACCTTAGCTTCATCATATGTTCCAAAATATGGGGCTTTGGGATTGACAGGCTGATTTAGAAGACCTTCAATGATGTTCTTGGTTTCATCAATATTTACCTCATAAGGAAGAGGTTTTACATATACAGTTCTCGGTTTAACTGCTTGAATATACACATTATCACAATCTACCATAAAACAGATGTCATCTTTGTAATCTTCCACCAACTTCTGTGGAATCTGGAATCTGTCATTCATTTTCTCTTTGAAAGACTCAAAATAGTTATCCATGATGCTTTCAAAGTTTTCACCCATTTCTGCGATGTATTCATTTATTTCATAGAGTACTGGCACATCTTTTCTCCATACAACTTTTCCTTTAGAAGGGAAGAATTTCTGAACATAGAAGAATAAACAGACTAATAAGGATCCAAACTTACATGGATTGTTTTTGGAAGTTTTGATGCTTTCCATGTTCTTGTTGAACTGTTTCAACAATAAGTCTGCTAGGTCAAATGTCAAGTTGTTTTTGACCACTTTGTATGCTAGGTCAACAGCTTCACAGGAGACACTGTTCTGTCGACTAGAACTGTAAATCTTGTGGGCAATGATATGTGTACCAAACTTCAGTTCGGCGTCGGTAATGCTGCTAACTTTCATGCCTCTACCATCCCACTCGGCTAGGGTTTTCTTCTCTAGTTCCGTCTGACCTAGGGTTTTGGTAGTTTTAGCTTTGTTCAACATGGGAAGACCGGTGACTTGTTGAATCATTTTCTTTGTGATCTCAATAGGTTGCTCAAGCCAAATCTTGCCATCGTGTACTCAGCTGAGAATGTACCTAACCCATTTATCTCAAAAGTTTCGAGGAAGATGTGCAATGTGGACTAAACCCTTATCTTCCAGATGTTTGTGCTCGGGTTTCAAAATACCATCCACACATAGTTCCTCACGCAAAATGTCTAGTTCTAGGTTTCCCATTTCTTGAATTGAACAGTTAAAATGATTACGGATATCGTTGATAAGCAGTACCTTAGGAGGAATCTGAGATTGAGCTCCGTTCGGATCTAGGGCTGCTGCAATTGCGGGCACGATCTTAAAATCTGGTGCTTTCCACTCCCCTTGAACTAACATATCAGATCCTTTCTTCGCTAAAGTGCTGGATGATGCCATGGTAGCTCACAGAAAATTTCTTTCGCAAGAGTATTAAATCACCGGGTTGCCCTTGAAGTTTTCTGCTCTCAAAGTGCTAAAGATTCGCAGTGAAGAATGAGTTCGATTACTTGCTTTTTGTTTACAACTCTGTCATTAATGCTCATTTCAAATTAGGGTAGGAATTCTGACAGACTGTCACCCACTAAGAATTAATTGCTCGAAAAAGACTTCGCAACTCAGTGAACTCGAGAATTCATAATGCTCTGACCTCGCTCGGTAAAGACAGGTACCGACCTTGCTCGGTGAAGACTATACCGACCTTGCTCGGTGAAGACTATACCGACCTCCCTGTGATCTCACTGCATCTTGCATGCTGATTTAGACTTTTCTTTTAATTTCGGTTCTGGAACTACTTGAGATTGATCTATGAGAATACAGTTCCAATGCTTCCTTGGAAATTTAATTTGAGTCGGTAGAGCCATCCATTCCATTACTTGGACTAGATTGCTCGGTAGCTTTAGGAATCCATTTTTGTCTCACCTGTTTCCTAACCTTAGTTGCTTCATTCTTCTTTCCTTCTTCAATTCCACTAGCATTCATGCAGTTTCTGGCTATGTGACCGAGTTTAGTGCATTTGAAACATCTTACGGTAGTATCTCTTTTCCTTAGATGATGTTTTATGCAATTCATGCCAATGTGTCCATATTCTCCACAGTAATGACATCTACACCAGGTGTTGTAGTCCCATCCAAACATTGCTTTCACAATTTGTTCTGCTGGATTAAATGTCTTGGATCTGCACTCGGATGCCTTGTGACCTTGTTTGTTGCACTTGTGACAATTACCTCTGAATCTAGGTTTTTCCCTGCATTCATTTGCTTTATGACCAGGTTGATTGCAGCTATAACATTTTCCATTGAATTCTGCTTTTTCATTGTTCCAACATTTATTTGAAGTATGTCCTATTTTACCACAATGATTACAAGTAGGTTTTTGATTTCTTTGAGTACCTTGCTTAGAGGATTCGCCTTCTTCTTTGTATCCAAGTCCTGCTTTTCCTTTTTGCCTATGAAGATTTTGTTCATACAGCTGATTCAAGTCTTCTTGACTTTTCAGCATTCCTTCATTGATTTGTTTTTCAGCGTTTAGGTCATCCATCAATCTTAGATTGGTTTCCTTTTCAGATCTTAGTTCTTCTCTTGTGTTTTCTATTTCTGATCTTAGATTTAGAATTTCTTCATTTGTATGAGAGATCTGATCAATTAGATTTTCTAGCTGAAGGGTTTTGTTTTGGACTTCAATGTTTCTTCCATCTAATTCATCTTTCAACTTGTTTCTCTGTTCCAAGATCTCACAGAATCTTGTAGAGTGTAGTTCTTGTTCTCTTTTCAATTTTCTCACTTCTTCCTGCAGAGACCCATTCTTTTCTAGGAGTTCTTTGACAGCATTGTTTGCTTCATCTGAGTTATTTGAGGGAAGAAGATCTTCAATCTTTTCTTCAATGTAATTCTGATCATTCATCTGATTTGCAAGTTCCTTCCTTCTTCTTAGGGATTGGGAAAGATGTTCTTTTGCTTCTTTGAGTTTAGCTATGGCCATTTCCAGATCTAGCTTTTCATTTTCAATCACCTTGTTCAGTTTGAATACCTCCATTGTCCTGGATCTTTGCTCAAGCTAGTTAAGCTTTGTCTTGACAACCAAGGCAGCTCTGATACCAATTGTTGGAAATATTCAGGAATTAACCAAGTTACTGAGAGGGGAGGGGTGAATCAGTAACTCCAAATTTTCTTCTAATTTTAACATGTATTTTACCTTTTAACCTTTGCATACAGAAAGCATGAAACTTAAAAGCATTCACAATAATGACACATAGATTTGGTTACCCAGAAACCTTCCAAAAGAAAGTAAAACTGGGGTGGGGATGAAACCCACAAAGCTTTAATACTGCAGAATAAAGTTGGCCGGTTAAGGCTTACAATTTGATCACTTCTGATGATCTGCCCTGTTAGGAGCAATAAGGATTGCTAAATCCACCCTGTTAAAGGATTTACAAACATACAGTGAAGTATGCACTCGGTAAAGAGATTTTTTACAAAGACTGTTAAGTCTACCCGGTTAAAGGATTTAGTACTGATTCACCTGTTAGAATGAAACAGTAGATCTCTGCTTTGCAACTGGATTGCTGAATGAGATTCGCTGATGTACTGATCACCTTCTGTGATGAATTTGTCTTTGCTGTACCTTAAACTTCCGAAGCCTTCTGTAATTCGCTTATTTCTGCCTTTCTTTCTCTTTCACATATATTCTACTTCATACATTTCATTACATCTTTTATTTCTACAACATTGTTTATATACAAGTCTCAATCAATTAATTACAATTACAATTACACAGTCGGCTTGACAAATAAACATAAGGGCTACTAAGTTGGCCCAAATATGGTTACTCGGTTCCTTCAAACTGACTTGGTGACTTTCTGATACTTGGCGTCCACTACTTTACTCAGCATCATCATGCACTCGGTAGAAGTGAAGGCACGGTTCATACTGATCACTCGGTAGGTATTGAACTCGGTAAGCATTGGTGACTCGGTAGACAAGATGTTACTCGGTTTACATTGTCCTGATCGGTTTGTACTCACTTGCTCGGTTTCCACTATCTGCTCGGTTTGCACTGTCTACTCGGTTTGCACTGTCTGCTCGGTTTGCACTGTCTGCTCGGTTTGCACTGTCTGCTCAGTTTGCACTGTCTGCTCGGTTTGCACTGTCTGCTCGGTTTGCACTGTCTGCTCGGTTTGTACTGTCTGCTCGGTTTATATCCAGAATGCAAATAAGTGTTGTCACTAGTGACAATTCAACTTAATGCCAACATTTTTGCATTTCCAAAAGATGCTCTTTTGAAAAGTGACAAAATTGGAAGAGCCACTCTTCATTTAAATTTAGAATTTGAATTTTCCCTCTTTTGTTTTGAAAGGTTGAGGGTTTTTCTTTTGAAGGAGATGGAGGGAAAATTGTTGGCTAATTGCCCACTCTCCAATTTTTGGAGACTAGAGAGTTTGTGAGAATTTTTGGTGTTGTTGTACTTGGAGGATTTTGGTTGCATAGCAAGGGAGGAGACTAGTTGCAAAGCTCATCTCAACCCTCTTGCCATTAGCTTGGATCAAGGTTGGAATTCCTC
This sequence comes from Chamaecyparis obtusa, assembly GCA_027943335.1. Classification (NCBI taxonomy): domain Eukaryota; kingdom Viridiplantae; phylum Streptophyta; class Pinopsida; order Cupressales; family Cupressaceae; genus Chamaecyparis; species Chamaecyparis obtusa. The sequence goes on from BSBK01005014.1 coordinate 1,019,603, forward strand.
TAGTCTCTTGTTCTTATTGCTATGTACATTTTTACTTCTTTTACAATGTTGTGTGAATGCTAGTTAATCTTGTAAAAGTTTTTGGCTTCTTGTCTTTGCTTGTATGTGTATTTTCTTTTGTGCACTATTTCTTGGGGTTGTGCAAGGCCAAGCTCACCCTTGGGATGGAAGAGAGCCTTCATGGGTGAAGGGCATAAGTTGGGACTACTTTTCTAGTGTAGAGTCCTTCCTCTAGGAGGAAGGGGATAAAGCATGGATGTATGGGCATCCATGTGCCATCTTGTGTATACTTTTGGGGGTCATAAGGGTGTTGTTATGGTAAAGGGTAGGAGAAGGGTAGATGGTTGTTTCTATGGCCTTGTGAAAGCATGTTGTGCAGATTTGGAGCCTTGTGAAGGCATATTGTGCAAATTTTGGAGCCTTGTTAAGGCATATTGTGCAAATTTTGGAGCCTTGTTGAAGGCTGGTTTTCTATTCTACTTTGGCATTCTCCTAGTTGATTAGCTTCCCCCTTCACCCCTACCATGTGTTCAAAGTGACTCAGGTTGTGCTAAGCCTTGGGAAAGGGAATTTTATGTTTATGCAATGTTTGTCAGTTTTTGTTGTATGTGCTTGATGTATGCATGTTATTATCCTATCCATCTTTGTTTCCCCTAGCTCGGTGGTGGCCATGAAATGGCCTAAGTTGGGAGGTGAGCCTCCATGGTCTATTCATTTTGTTTTGCAGATTCTAAAGACATAACTTGTTGGTTTCTATGGAGCTTGATGGAGATTTGGATATATCTCTTGCATGTTATTCTAGTTGTTTAGCTTGAAGCCTTTGTGAAAGTTTTTTAATCAAGGCTATGTTAAAAAGCCTAGCATTTGAAATGTTTGTAAAATATAGTATATTAATTTATTTTCTTCCTTCTATTGAACTAAAGTGAGTATGGGAAAGATGAAATGACTTCTCCTATGTTGAAGGGAAATGTTAGTGTTAATGTTTAGGGTTAGATGGAATAAATGTAATTGCTTTGTTGCTATTTTTTTTTTTAGTACTCACAAGAAAGAAAAGATATCTCTTTTCCATGATTATGTTTCCAAAAGTTTATTTACATATTTCAATTAAGCTTCCCCTTAAAAGAAAATATTTAATTCCATTTTATGCAAAGTCTTCAATTAAATTAAATGTTCAGTTATTTCGTTGCTTGACATGGAAAGAATAGTTTTATCATTCATTTTTAAATGATAGTATTAAATTGAATCTAGAGTTAATTTCATGATTATTGTATATATAAAAAAAAGGGAAAGAGATTAGTTTAATATAGATAAAGTGGCTTTATATTTAAATGTTTATGATAAATATAGATAAATATCTATATGTTAATATAACTGTGATTATATTAACATATAAATATTTCAAATAAATATGCTCTTGATTTTGTTCTTAACTTTCTATGTTTCTTTTAGAAAAATGTGGGAGGAATTATTTATCTCTTTAAATATGTTTATGCTTCTTCATGGATGTTTTATTATAAATATATGTGAATACATTACTAACCACATATGTGTGTGTGTGTGTGTGTGTGTGTGTGTGGTTATTAATATGTTGCATTTAATTCATCTTGGCAAACATAATAATAGCATGTAATTATTTTTAAATTAGTAAGTTTCTTTTAATAAAATGAATAAAAGGAAAGCTATGTTTTGGTTATATATATTTATATAAATATTATTATATATATCATACTAGATATATATAATAATATATATATATATATATATATATATATATATATATATATATATATATATATATATATATATATATATATATAAATATTCCCTTTTGCTTACAAATCTGGATAGCATTATATCCTGGTACTTGTTTATGCACAGAACTTTTAACATGATTAATCACATATATTATCACATATCTATATATATGTATAACATTAAACATATTCTATTTTTATTTTTTTTGTCCTTCTATGACATACTTTTTTTTTAAAAAAATCTTTATTAATAAAGTTAGTTTATTTCTTCTATGAAATATTTTCTTAAAATATTTTATAAATGAAGTTATCTTGTTTTGCAATAAAGTTGAAAATGCATACTCATTTTTGCATGCATTAATTAAATTATTTTCTTTTAATACTATGATTTATATTTCAGATTATTAAATTCTTTCTTAAAGCTTAAATAAATAAATAAAATTAAAGTTTAAGTTCTTTTTTTTTATATGAATGTTATTCTATTAAATTTCTAGAATTTATTCTGTGCTAAAACTTGCAAACTAAGCACAGACATTTTGATCCAGTAAACATGAAAAAAAAAAAAGAACATACATTGATGTCTGATTTAAAGTCAAAATGAATACATTTTAGTCTGCAGCCTTATCAAAATTTGAATCACCAGATTTTAAATCAACTGGCAAACTTATTTTTATGAATCTGTGACAGATTTTTAATTGTAGTTTTATCTCAATGAAGAGCCCTCTATTGTATAACTGGTATATACACAAAGAGTCATTACTAGTTCTTCTGGTGTACCCACTGTGGTATCAATAGAGCTTTTGCCAGACAAAACTTAGAATAATCTTATCCTAATATAAATCAAAGGTGCATGCAATGGAGAAGCACAATGATTTTACCTTTTGTCCATGCTTGGTGGATTGGAAGATCTGGACTAGCATAGCAGAGCATGTACGCTTTTGGTTGTATATGCACAAGCACATATGGAGGTATACACACACTAGAGTGTGTGTATACATTCATGTGCACTTGAGAGTATACTTTGTTCCTTCTCCATATCCTCAATCCTTGGCCAACCTGCAAACCCAAGACACCACAGAAGAAGAGAATGAAATAGCTAGAGATTAGGGTTTCGGGCCACGTTTTATTTGGCCCAAACCCTAATTTCATTTTAGGGTTTGGTTGACCATTGGGCCACATATTTATATTTTATATTCTTTTTACCTAATTGGGTCAATTAATTATGTGAACTTTATTATTTTCCACTTTTATTTCCTTTTAGTATGTGTTTTTTAATATTAACTACTTTTGCCTTAAAATTTTCAAGTTCCCTATTATTAGGGATTTGATTCGGTTTTTGGATATGTTTTTTTTTAAAAACTTTTAATTTCAAATAATTTATTTTGTGGGTGTAGTTATTGGGTCCTTTTTTTTTATTTATTTATTTATTTATTTATTTATTTATTTATTTATTTATTTATTTATTTATTATTTGAGTTATATGGATAAATTTTCATTAATATATTTTCACATTTTGGTAACATAGTTTTATTAAATTAAATAACCATTATAGATTTTCATGCTATTAATTCTAGTGGCTTTTAGTTTCCTTCTTAGGGAGGAGATTATTCTTTTAGAGTAGATTTTGGATCTTTTTAATTATTTAAATATTTATTTAATTTAGCTTGTGCTAATGAATTTTTATTAATGTACCCTCATTTTGTTAACTTCATTATTAAATTAATTTATCATTATTATTTAGCATACTATTATTTTCCCGTGATCATTAATTCTTTTAGGTGGGACCTAATTATGGTATCAACCCCTAACAATTATTATTAAATTAATAATTATGACTTTATTTTAATGTTCTAAATAACTACGTGATACACTTTATTCTTGTATTAATTAAACTAAGGAAACTTATTATTAATTTAATTAATTTAGAATTATTATCTTAAATTTTGAAGTTATTTGATTTAGGGATATCTCCCTCGTAATCTCTTTTATTAATAACCCTAGTTAGAGGCTTCATCAGACTAGTGCACCTAGCGTATAGGAGATGTCAGGAATCCAACACGTGCCATGAACCCCTTGCAAGTTAAGTGTATTGGTTGGTGTTTTTCTACTCGTATTTCTGTACACCTTAGTATGCAACCTTATAGTTGTGTCTTTAAAAAAAAAATTGTTGTGTGTGTTTTGGCCTAATTTTGGGCATGACAGCTTTCCACCACTATAAATTTTTCCTTGTTTTGAGTTTAATAAATAATTATCATTCATTTTCTAATTAAATTATGTCTAAAGTCCTTATTGATAGATTGATTAAAAGCAGATCTAGAACTTTCAAACGGTATCATATTTTTGAATTTGAAACATGCATCACATTCTATGTTTCATATACTATAGGTTTTTAAAATATCAAATTTTATTTAATTTTTTTTATCAAGTTATCATGGTCAGACATGCAATTTTTTATAATTTTAAAAAAAATTGTAGTTAAAAAATCATAGATAATTATTTACTTGGAAAAAAATTACAAAGAAATATGTCACATTTGAACATGAGTCTTAATCTTATAAAAGAAAATATCATTTAATTATAATTAGGGTGGTTAGATACACACCTGCTTCTAATCCTTTTCTTAAAATCTTAGTGCTACTGCATTTAAATTTCAAATTTTCACCAAATAGATTAATTCATTTTCTGAAAAAAACTAGGAGCCTAGAAACTGTTAGGAATAGTCCCAAGACATAACTAAGAGGGGAGGGTGAATCAGTTATCTACAAGTTTCAATACTTTATCTAATTAAGTATACTTAAACATAAAGCTTAAACACAATGAAAGAACACTTGAACACAACACAATATTTTGGTTACGGGGAAACCCAAATAGGTAAAAACCCCGATGGGAATTGACACCCACTAATATTCTGCACTAGTGTATTATGGTCCATGTTAGAAGATCCTTAACCCTGTTAGGAGTTTCTTTACAATATATTTAGTATAGTAGACCTGGTCAAGGGTCAGACCCTATTAGGAGTCTTTTACAATAGTCCCTGTTAGGGGTGAGGACGCACTGTCTGAGAGCACAGTGCTCAAAGGGGTGAAGGCTACAACCTTCTAAATAACAGATACACACTATATCTAGATCTTGGTGAACTACGCTTAGACTTATTATCTGGATCAGTTCCAATGTATAGCACAAATACTTTACTTGGTCACATAGACATTCTTCAGATGGCTCAACACTTCACACACTCTGCTCTTGTTTGATCAACTCTGAACCACACTCAAACAATCACAAATGACTGCCTATAAATATCTTTCCTCTAAATGATATAATCAAGTCAGCCTATTAGAACCACCTTGAAATCATATTAGAGAAACCATAACAAACTCCAATAACAATTTAGTCAGCTCTACTAAGCATGCAATACATTATGGGACCTGTCCAATAAGATAATTGTAGACGCACACTACACACTGTCGGCTCTATAAAAACAACTAGATCTTTCTCATCAAACTAAATTAATGCATGCGCTCTTCACTAAACATCACTAACTCTTCTCCAAGCTTAAATCCAAGGGTGCATACTGAAATGATAGGTGCAACTCCAGAACCAATGTAATCTCTATCGGCTCTTCTGAACAAACATAGGAAACTACTACTGGTGAATAGTGACTACATAACTTCACTTCTGCTGATCATCAGGCTCAGTGTCCATTAATGTAACATCACTAAAATGTCTTCAAAATATATCTAAGTGTGCAAGGCTCCATGATAATTGTATGGATAACCATACATAGAACACTGTGTGTTACTCTGTCAGGAACACTATTGACACAAGCTCCTATATAACTATCTATACTAATAGTTAACCTCTACACCCATGATATCATGTTGATATCATGTCCATGCTACATATACTAAACTCTTATGGCATAAGTCATCCATGCATGCTACTTACCATATGTTTTCATCAATGAAAAACATATAGTCAGTACTGGCCTGCTGGCAAATCTCCAACAATCTCCCCCTTTGGCATTGATGCCAACATATGGAATGAAAAAATCCATCATTCCAAATGAATAATTCTTTTATAACATTCTCCATTTCCTCTTCAAAACTCCCCCATGGATGAATCCTCCATCTTCTGCAATATTCTTCAACATTCTCCATTTCCTTAACTGAATTGTTGTCATAACTGAATACTACTCCCCCTTAGTATATTACTCCTCTTTTTACTTTTGTTTTTCATGACTATATACTACTCCCCCTTTGACATCAATGGAAAAGGGAACCAATCAGTTTAAGCACTGGTACTACTCCAGAAGTAGAGTAGTCAACCATCCATCAGTCCCTGAGAACTTATGCTTTTCATTCTTCTAAGCAGAATCAAGGAAGGGAATTACTCCCAACTTCTCCCTGCGATACTCAAAAGAATCCTTTGGAAAGGGCTTCATGAATATGTCTTCCAACTTATCTTTAGTACTCACATAGTCCATCCTGACTTCTTTCTCTGCCACTTTCTCTCTCAGGAAGTGATACTTGATCTCAATGTGCTTTGTCTTTGCATGCATCACAGGGTTCTTTGACATATTGATAGTGCTAGTGTTATCATAGTGAATAACAATAGGATAATCAATCTGAATTCCAAAATCTTTTATCATCTGTTTGATCCAAACAATTGTAGAACAATTCAAGGCTATTGCAACATACTCCGCTTCTGCTGTTGACTGAGAAATAAAATTTTATTTCTTTCTTGTCCAAGTGACAAGTCTATCACCAAGAAACACTACTCCACCTAATGTACTCTTTATATCATCAATGCATCCTGCCCAATCTACATCAGTGTACACATGAAGTATTGGCAATTTGTCTATACTAATGTATGTGTGTTAAAATAATAAAAAAATAAAGAAAGATCAGAAATTTTTTAATTCAATGAGATAGGAGTAAGAAGATTTACCATGAATTAATGCAAAAATTAGGAGCATTCACCAAAGATCCAAGCAATAAAAGAGACAAGATTTTGAAGGGGGAAAAGCATAAAAAAAAACCCCGTGATATAAAGAATGGGAAAAAATGCCTAAGAATGAGAGAGAGAGAGAGAGAGAGAGTGAGTGAGTGAGTGAGAGTGAGAGTGAGAGTGAGAGTGAGTAGTGTTCAAGAAGAAGAATTATCTTAGTGAAGAGAGAAGGAGATACATCTCTTTAATAGAGATGTGAGAGAGGAGTTACATTGTAACTCCCATTTCTATGTATGCCACATTTCAATAGTGTATGAGACAAGTGTAGGATTCCTCATAAGGAACAATATCTATTTTCCTTAATAAAATAATTACAAATATGACAAGTCCTCCCACTTTGACTAGAGGACAAATACAATAGGATACCTTGGTTTATCCTTACATATTTAACCAAGGAAAGATTAAACTCTAACACCCCCCTTTAATATTTACTTGGGGTATTACAAAAATATGCAACCGGATTATCCTTCTTGTAGTAGAGGAGGAAAACTTGTTTTTCTTCACTTTGTGTTGATATGAGGTGATGGTGCAATGATAAATGCTTGGATCTTGAAATAGGATTCCTTTGATTTTTGAAATGCAAGAGTGTAGGTGTTTGTGGATATAGGCCCAAATCTTTAATTAAACTTTGAGATTGTTTGTTGTTACTTGTCCAAGAAAGATCACCTGAATCTACAAAAAAACAAGAACCATGAGGGGATCTCCCGTTATTGGGATTTCCTCCTAAAACTGAATCAGTAGAAGCTGAATGTGAATCATCAAATGTAATTTCATCATAACGAGGTTTTGTAAACCAAATGGATTCATTACTAGATACATAAGAAAGAATAGAAATAGGACAATCACCATCAATAATATCATCAAGAAGATTGGAGTTTAGGGGAGGTTGGTCCTCCATAATAACCATTTGAGTGTCATGAAATTCATGATCTACTTTGGAGCAAATAGGAACATAATCTCCTGTAATACATAAGGGCAAGGTGACATTGATAAACATATTAATCATTGCATCTTCTTGTTCTAAAGCAAAATAAGTATAAGAAACATCATCAACCTGTAACATGTTATCTCTATGAGGAAAATAGGAAGCGAGGGGATCATCCCCAAAACAAACATCATCACATGGGTCATCCCAAATAGGAAAATCATTTAAAGGATACATAATGTCATAGTGCGGTGTAGAGTTTTGATTTGCTTGATTAATAAGGGGAACAGGTTTCTCGTAAGCTTGAAATGGGTTCTCCAAGACATGCCAAGCCTGATGAGTTGTAGTACAATCTGAGATAAGATGATATAAATTTGGATTTAATGAGAATCCAATTAGACCAAACACTTCCTCATCTTTCAACTGCCATGAATCCTGGTCAGCCTGAGGAGTGGTGGATGTCAGTTTCAAATTTGGTGAAGACACAATATCCAAAAGGTGTTGATATTTTAGAAAATCAGACATGTGTGGCCTCCAAACAGTATAATTGGAACTAGTGAGTTTAAATTTCGGCATTGACGTAGACATGATGAAACAAAATTACAATTGAAATTGAACAGAAAGATATTTTTTAAATTACCTTAAATGCTTAAAAATAAGAAAATATAAGTGGAAAAAGAAAAAGATAAGAGGGAAATAAATAGATAAAATGAACAATGATAATTAGTTAAATTGGATTAGTTGACTCAAATAATTAGAAGCAAAAAAAAAAAATTTAAGCTTAAAGACTATGATAAAATTGATAAACTTGAATAAATTAAATGTTAATTCAATAAAATGATTAAAATATATTATATTGAGAATGTAAATGTAAAATAGAACAATAAACACAGCTTAGATAGAACTCCAAAAAAAACTAATTTGAAGATTTGAAGATTTTTTTAAAAGGTAATTTAAACGTTATTGATAATTACAATAATCAAATTGAAGTGTGAATATCAAATGTATGAATAAACAAGGTGGAAAAAATAATCCTTAATTGAATTAAACTTTTTAAAGAACATTCATTCTCAAACTATTTAAGTGTTATTGAAAAAACAATTTAAATGTAATTGAAATGATACAAATTAAAACCAATTAAGACTAATAAATGAACTATGGTGAAATGAGGGAAACAAATTAAATTAAACTAATTTAGAGACAAAGTATTTTAAATTATATTTGAAATGAAATAAGGTCAAATAAATGGTCAACTAATATTTAAATTAAGGCCAAAGACAGCAACGAGTCCTTATTCTATGAAGAGAAAGGAGAATAAACATTGTAAAAACCACACTTGAATCAAGAATAGAAACCCAAATGCCTTAAAAAAACTCCTACAGGTTTAGAAACATAAGATAAAGTAGCCCAAATGTGATGGGTATGACAGACAACTCCTTGCACAAGTGCTAGAACAATAATGAAATAGCAATGAAGTTGTTGCAAATGCTAAAATAGAGATTGATCACGGGGCTGAAGGTTTAGTAATCACCTCCGATGTCAGGAAAAGAACATTGAATACCTATTTATTCTTAATTAATTTCCTCTCTCAATCTGAGTTAAGAATTTTTCACAATTGAAATGGAAATAAAAGGCAATGAAGGCTCGAAGAGGTTGAAGCTTATATGGGACAGCAAGCCAAAAGGAATCAATGCGAAGACAATGCTATCTTGATGATGGCTAAAAATGTCAATAATGAAAACATTACTTGCAATAAACACTACAATTCTATCTTAATAATGAAGATGCTACAGTGGTTGAAAATGTTAATAATGAAAATGTTACCTACAATAAAACATTACAGTGCTATCTTAATGAAGGCCAAAAGGAGTTTAATTATGTACTATACTATAAATAATGAAAACATTTCAACCAAAAAAAGAAGATTCAATAAAAAATCAAATGGTTTCAATATGACGAAGCTTAAAATCAGTTTGGAAGTTAAATTAAACAAATTGAGTATATCTTCTGAAAAACAATGAGCAAAGACAAGGGAGGAATAAAGAGCAGAGATATGACAATTGAAAAAATACAGTCCTATTGCGGGGCCATTATCTCCCAACTTAATCATTGGATGTGGCTAAATTTCAAATATGTTATGCAAAACCTAATTATGAAGGATCTCACCAGAGCGATTGAAAAAAATAACATCTGAAACAAGAGTTATGATCCACTAAGTACGGGTCTATAAAACTATCTTCGAAATGACAGTCACAGTATTGTTTAAATGGTTTGCAAGGAAGAAAATATATAATAATAGAGACATAAATATTAGTGAATATTAATTAAAAATAGACATAGAGATCAAATGTAAGAGATAATATATCTAGAGCAAAGATCTAGTGTCAAGATGAAATATCAAAGATGTTGAGAATGAAAGTAAACCAAATGCTAAAAACTAGTATAAATAAACCTACACATCAAACATTAGAAGAGTGATAGATGGATTTAAGAGAAGTTGAATATATATAGAAAATTGAAATATACAAATCTAAATATAAACTATAACCCTACAAATGAGAAAGTTAGAAAAAATGGATGAGAAGCATGAAAAAGAAAACCCTTGCAGTTGCTCGACAGACGGTGAGGTTAGTACTTTAAAAAAACTTGAAATAGATATGAATAGACTTAGAGTTGCAAAAACAATGAAGGAAATCCCTGCAAACAAGAGTTAGATCAACAAAAAAACTGATTTCTTCTCCTCAACAGAGAAATCTTTCAACTATTGTTGCATGCACTATCAGATTAGTCAAAAAAATATATACTAGCAATAAACTCTCTCAAGAGTCTCTGATATTGGAGTGCTCCAAGATATGGTAGCTCCTTCACCTGTACACTCAATAATGGATTAAACCAACCTACTCTGATACCATGTTAAAATAATAACAAAATAAAGACAGACATGAAATTGTTTAATTCAATGAGATAGGAGTAATAAGATTTACCATGAATTAATGCAAAAACTAGGAGCATTCACCAAAGATCCAAGCAACAAAGGAGACAAGATTTTGAAGGGGTAAAAGCATAAAAAAAACCCCGTGATATAAAGAATGGGCAAAAATACCTAAGAATGAGAGAGAGAAAGAGAGAGAGTGAGAGAGCCAAGCTCGTATGGTAGTGTTCAAGAAGAAGAATTATCTTAGTGAAGAGAGAAGGAGAGACATCTCTTTAATAGAGATGTGAGAGAGGAGTTACATTATAACTCCCATTTATATGTATGCCACATTTCAATAGTGTGTGAGACAAGTGTAGGATTCCTCATAAGGAGGAATATCTATTTTCCTTAATAAAGGAATTACAAATATGACAAGTCCTCCCACTTGGACTAGAGGATGAATACAATAGGATACCTTGGTTTATCCTTACATATTTAACCAAGGAAAGATTAAATTCTAACAATATGACTTAATATAGTGTTTTCATTATGGAAACAAAGTCATATAGTAGTTTGGAGTCAGCGCACTTGATGAGAAGATCAAAAATCAGTTAAGTGTTAAAGACTGGACAGTGTACAGAGTTCCTGCAGCTCAGAGCATCAGTGCACATTCGTACAACTGAGTTATGGTGTGCACCCTAGAACTTAAGTTAGTTAGACTATATTCATGCTTATTCTATGAGCGCATGATCAGATATACAAGTATGAGGAAGATACAGACAAATGAAGTTACACAGCCAGTGAGTGCCAGTGAAGAACAGAGTAAGCAGTTGACTGTTATCATTTTGAGTCGTAGTTATATTCTATTGATGTAAAGGCTATGCACCTATTGTAATTAGTTTTTTGACATATGTATATTTTTTTTTGTAAACACGCTTGAGCCAATTCATTTGGAAGCATTGTATGTAATAGGTCTAAGGGCCGACCTAATTGTTTATTTTGTATGCGCATATAAATATGAGATGCACCCATTGTAATTAGTATAAAAGTTGATATATAGTTGTGATAAGTAGAGCATAAGTGTGCAAAGAGTCTATAAGATGTATTAGATCTTTGCAAGAGGTCAAAGCATCAATGCATCAAAGGAACTGATATGACAAGTAGTATCACAATGACAGTTCATCCAACAGATATAGTGTGTATCTAAGATCAGAAGGTTGTAGCCTTCACCACTTGAGTAGTGAGCTCTAGGACAGTGCATCCACTCCCCTAATAGGGACTATTGTAAAAGACTCCTAACAGGGTCTAACCCTTAACAAGGTCTACTATACTTAATAAATTGTAAAGCAACTCCTAACAGGGTTAAGGATCTTCTAACAAGGAGCACTAAACACTAGTACAGAATATTAGTGGGTGTCAATTTCCACCGATTTTTTACCTATTTGGATTTCCTCGTAACCATATTGGTGTTATGTGTTGATTTCATATTTCATGTTTATGTGGATGTTCATTTCAGTACTTAAGCATTTAAGTTCAATTTAAAGATAAAGTGAAAATATAAATGTATAATGAACATTGATTCACCCCCCCTCTCAGTGTTCTCATTCCTAACAATTGGTATCAGAGCTCTGGTCCTCAACAAAGAAGTTTAACCACTTGAGGAGATCATGGACAAAGCATAAATGAAACATCTAAAAAGAAATCTAGAATCTTCTCTTGAAGACCTGGACAAATCTGAAAGAGAAACTGAATAACTAAGGGAAAAACTTAGTGATGCTCAATTAGTCATAAAAAGGCTAAGGAAGGATTTGAAAGAATGCTCTACTAGTGATCTAGGAAAAATGGTCAAGAAGCTGAATGAAGAAAATAAATCCATAAAAGAACAACTTGAAGAGTTTGATGATAAGCTGACTAACAATCAGGAAGTCTATGATGAACAGATCAAAGAGAACCTTAAACTGAATGAAGAATTGAGGCAAGAAAACATGGAAATCTTAGAACTAGAAAAAAATAAGGAAAGATTGGAATCTAAATTGAAAGAGGCTAAGAATCAAATTGATAAATTACACACCAATAGTTCTTATTTAATAGAATCTTAGTTATATGCAAGAAGAGCCAAAGGAGATACTAGTTGCATTGGATACAATGAAGCACAGAATTAGATTGATAACATGTGACCAAGAATGAAAGCACCAGAAGGCACCTCGGATGCTAAAGAGACTAGAATTCAGCCCAAGGATCATACTAAACCATCTAAGAATGAGTGCAAGCCTGTAGACCACACTTGTTATGCATGTAACAAACATGGACACATAGCAAGGAACTGTATAGAGGTAAGACCTTTCAATGGTTACTATTATTCATGCAATAAATTTGGTCATAGAGCTATGAATTGAAAGAAAAACCAAAATAATAGGACTCATAATCAAAGAAATCAGAATCAATCAAATTTCAGAAGTTCTCAGAATGTTACATATCAAATATGTAACTATAATAGTCACTCAGCTAAATAATGTAAGATGGTGACTCATGTCAATGCACCAATGAATATAAGGCCTCTAATCATTTTTTACTCTTGTAACAAGGTTGGACATATCTCAAAGTTCTATAGATCAAGGATGCAAGGTCAAGAAAGCCCTAAAAAGCCTGAAGAACTAGTTTTGGATCCCGAAGGAGAAGTCAATTTTGTGAAAGCTTTAGAAGATGTGAGCTTGATTTGGTTAGAAATAAAGAAGGACAAGGTTGATGAGTATGTATTGGATGCATCCACAATGGATGCACCCTCTACATCAGGATGAATGGCCCTTAGGGTCATAGGGGGAGCTAATTTAGCTCTATACCCCTGTGTGGCTAGAATACTCACTCTCAAAGTATGTACCTTTGGACTTAATTTTTTGGAAACTAGAGAAACCTTCGTGCAAGAGCACACTAGCTGATTATCTGCAGAATGAAAGATAGAAATTTCAAAGTGATAGCCTAGTTTATGTGGCAAGCATTAATGGTGGAATTTTCACTTTAAGTACATAGAAAGCTTTTTGATTACTCATTGAATTTGAATTCAAAGCGATTGGAGAGTGGAAAGAGCTTTAGAAGTTATTGAAGACTTGCAGATTGATCTATCAGTGATTAGTAGTACATTTGATCAGTTGCAGAAACCATAGTTCATCGCGCTAATTCAAGAAGTCTTTAGATTATCTCAGAGAACATTTGGAAAGTGATAAAACAATTAAGTGATGGTCACTCCCATAGTATTTGATGTTGCAGAAAAGAAAAGATATGTGTTTAAGAAGCATCCATTTAAGTCTACCCTAGATGATTTAGAGGGAGCATTCTCCCACACGCCTATGGGTGTTATGCATGTCAAAGACATTAGGTCATACATTTATTGTAGGAAGGAACCAGTAGGATTAGATAGATTAAGGGCACACATGGAAACCATGCTAAAACTAGAAAAAACCTTCTTGGATGAATATGCGAAGTGGAATGATCACCCTATAGTGGAATATACTACGGCATATGATTTCTATGAGATAGAATGGATTAAAATACTTCTGATTAGAATTCATGATGACCTATTTTGGATAGGTGATGTGCCAATAAGAATCGCTAGTGACCTAATATATGAGATGATAGGCCTATCTAAGAATGGTGTCATCCTTCCTATGGGAAAGGATGTCAGAAAAATTGTTGAGAAAACATGTAAGTCAAGGAGTGATAGGTACGGGATGACAATTGAGCCTATTGAGAAAAATGACATCAAATTGATGTCCATGATACTTGGATATAGGTTTCAACACACCATCAAGGTGAATAGTGTGTTTGTAGCCACAATTCTAGAAGACTTGTGAAGGAAGATGGAGAGTTCAATCTATGTGAGATCTTGCACACACAGTTGATTGATAAACTCAAGGCAATCAAGCATGATAAGACCAAGATATTTAGGTTTGGGTCTTTGATCATTTACATGTACCTTCATATAGTTGAGAAAGCATAAGATTCATATTTGGACAAGTCCATTCCAACCATGCCACAGATATCTTACAAGGCATCCACTAAGATTACATTGAGAGATTACATAACATTGGAATTGAAGACCTTCAGGGCCAAGATGCAAATGAGGTACATAATTCTAGAAAACATTGTTGAGAAATACAAGGATACTATTTGTTTTATGGTTGAAATAGATACAACATGCATGGAGGTAATTGTACCTAGAACAAAGTGGATTCATCCACTTGGATATGAATTAGATGAATAAGTTTTAGAATCATATGCTCAAGTATTTCTTTCAGCTCCTACTGACCCTAATGAGTCAAGGTGGGGAACTTGTGAGGAAAAGACAAGAGAGATAGATGCTAAACTAAATGGTGCAGAAACAAAAAGAAAGGTTGCTAAAGTCACCTCAGAGATCTTGAGAATACATGGAGTATCTCAAGCAGATCTAGACAAAGAAAAAGAACAAAAGATTGCTTTGAAATTAGAGAGTGTACATGTAGCAAAGGTAGAATCACATGATCCCAAGCTGAAGAAAGTAAAGATAGAGAAATCTAATGAATAGAAGGATAAAACTGATGATACTCCCTCTATGCCCAAGGAAACCATTGACCCTACTACTCCTCCAGAGTATAAGGCAATGCCAAAGAGGAAGAAAGAGATCAGCACTAGTCATCCATCCTCAAGAGTCACAAGGAACATAAAGAACTCCCAAGCACCTCCTGAAGTAAGTTTCAAATGTGTGCTAAGTGCAAGAATAATTGATGAGGGAAGAATAGATCAAGTAGGGAATTTTTATGAAAAATATAGTGAAATAGACAAATCTGAGATATGATACATGGTATGATAATCAACCACATGTTGAAGTTCAAGAAGACAGTCTTGGAACTTAAGACTATGATCCCTAATAAGGTATGGAATATCCTAGAATTCCAAAAGAGACAGGCCATTGAAGAAGATCTATGGATAAGAGAGAAGATCTTAGATGAAACTCTTCTAGTATGCGAGCTAGAAGAAAAGAAGTTATTGTTAGATTTGGTGAAGCCTCACCTCAGGACCAAGACAAGAACACTGAATATAATGGATAAAAAACTATGAATTAGTTGCCAAAGAAATAGAGAAAGCCTTTGAGAAGGTCTTTATGAACAGGCACATGTATCCACCCACTGCACCCATAGCACAAACACCCACAAAGAAAGTCAAGGTGGAAGAGCCCACTAATGCATCAGTAATAGGTCCTCAAGATTTAGCATATGTAGTAGAAACTCAAACAAAGGAAGATAAGTCTGCGCCCATGACAGAGTCACTAAAGGATAGCACCTTTATTGTTGATAATGTAGAGATAGCCATGGCGGCCATTGACACTGATTTGGATAAGTTTGAAGAATCCATTGTGAGCACACATGAAGCTGAAACTTTATGCAGCAAAAAGCCTCCCACTCATCAAGAAGAAAAATTGATTGAAGATGAGAAAGAACAAGAAAAAATGAAAGAACAAGAAAGAACAAGAAAAAGAAGAAGAAAAAGAAAAAATAGAAAAAGAGGAAGAAGAAGAAGAAAGAAATAGAAAAAGAAGAAGAGAGTAATGAACCATCAGTTGAACTAGTCAAGGTAAAACAAGAAGTGATGGATAGTGTATGCAAATTAGATGTCTAACTACTCTAAATGATAAATTAACTATTCTAAGATTAATAAATCAAACTAATTAGCAAACAACAATGAAGAATACACTAAAAATGAAGCTAAAACAAGGTTTTAACTTCACCTACCATCTAGCTTGTCTCCACTACCCTCCTAGCCTTGATTTTTTAAAGATTTTGAGCTCTTAGATTTCCAAATGAAGCCTCTTGCCCAAGATGACACCAAAGTGTTGAGATTGATGATGAATGTATGCAAAACTAAAGCCTAATTATGCAAATATGGTGAATGAGATGCAAGTGATATGAAAATGGCTTGATTATGCTTGAATGCTCTTGAAATGCTCTTATAATGCTTGATTGCTTGATTTCTTGAATGTTTGATTGCCTATCCACTATTAGCTCACAAAGGGGAAATGAGGCTCCTTTTATAGCATTTTGGAGGATCTAAGCCTAGGTGCAGGCACAATCCTACGGTTGAGAATGAAAGGTGGAAGATCCTAGGGCTAGGATTGACTTGGTTGAAGGAGTTGAGAGAAAGGGGGATGTAGTTGGAATGTGAGAGGGAGAATAGGGATGATGTTCCTCTCACATTGACATGGAGGAGAACAAGGTGGAAGGGAAAGACACATGTCAAGTGTCTCACAAAGACCAAAGAGAGGAAGAGGGAAGGACTTTTTCATCATGAGGACTCTTGGCACAAGTGTCTTATGAGTCACCTTTGACCCTTAGAGGTGGCTTGAGAAGCCCCTTAGGAATAGGGAATGTCTCTTGACTTGGTTTAAGAGAGGACATGTGGTCATGAGACCAAGTCCTATGAGGCCATATAGCCCTTAAGAATAGGACATGTGTGGGTGAGGATAATTACCAATAAATAATTAATAATAATTATTTATTTTAGCCAAAGTGATGTGTCAGGTGACTAGGTAAGTGAGGTGGACTAGGGGATTTAGTCATATTTAGGTGATTGTATATTTAATTAAATCACTTTAATAAGACTAATTAGAAGACTTAGGATAGAGGAATAGACTATAATGAATTTACTAAATAAATTGAATAATCTATTTAATAAATAGAAGAAATAATTATTAATTAAATAATAAATATTTAATTAATTTATCAAGCCAATATCAA
Organism: Chamaecyparis obtusa; assembly: GCA_027943335.1. Taxonomy (NCBI): domain Eukaryota; kingdom Viridiplantae; phylum Streptophyta; class Pinopsida; order Cupressales; family Cupressaceae; genus Chamaecyparis; species Chamaecyparis obtusa. Next base: position 1,036,967 of record BSBK01005014.1, read on the forward strand.
TTAAATAATAAATATTTAATTAATTAATGAAGCCATTTTTAAGTGTATACATTTTTCCCCTCTTTGAAATAATGTGTGTGTCACGTATTTTCAAAGAAGATTTCAAGTATTTTTGCCCCAGACAATGTCCAGACAACCTATACATGCCCCCTCGAGAGATTGATTGACAAAAAAGATTATTTTAATTGATTATTTTTTTGTTTTTTTTTTCGAGCTGGATAATCAATCCCATAAAAGAAATGGTAGAAAAGATGGATTAGAATGGGGTGAAATGGAAGAAAAATAGGAGTTAAGGTCCACACACCAAGCACATCAGGTCCACAGGCTATAAATAGAGCAAAGGGGTCCACAATAGGCTCATTGTGTACACTTGTCATTTGGAGATCAAAGCTTGAGAGAGAGAAGAATAGAGCTACCAGGATGTCATTCCTGCTATTAGATCATCACTTCAAGAGGGCCAGATGATTCTAGAGACCTCCTGATTCAGGAGAGTCGGTAGGTGACTCAATCCTCTTTGTCAATTTGATGATTTTGAATGCTTTGCAGTAGAATTTTAGCATGATTAGGTTAGTTTGAATCATAGATTTAGTTTTAAAAGAAAATTGTTCTTGGTCAGTGAACAAATGCATAGTTGCAGTGCATGAATGCACAGCAATTCGTGGCATTTGCGTAGCAAACTTGTGTTTCTATGCATACATGTCATATAACTATGCATGCATAGAAAAATGTTGAGTAGGCTGCACAAATATAGAATAAATGCACGCATACATGATATATGCACTTTTGTCATATATTTATGCGCAAATGTTGATTAAAACTATGCAAACATAAAGGGATTCTACGTAAAGGTTAGATAAAACTATGCAAGTGTGAAAACCTGCACTAATATTTAGGGAAACTGCACATGCCTTTTTCAGTGTTGTGCATTTGTTTAGTCGATAGAATTTGGTCAAATTAGCAAGTCAATTAGGTCAAATTGGATGTCGATAAGCTGATTTGATCTATCAGCGGTTGAATTTGATTGATTCTATCAAGATAGGAAACATCATAGCATGGTCGCTAGTTAACCAGTCTTGATGTTAGATAATTGATAAAATCATTTGTTGAAACATGTGATAAAACATGTTTGTATTTGATATGATAGGATAGATAGAATTATAGATCAGTTTATCAAAATTTGATAGCTTAATATTGTTGACTTTAATAGGAGGATATTATCAATGTTCTAATGTCATGGGAGAGATATCCTGTCACATAGAAATTGAGACCGGCACTGTCAGAGACTCATAGACTCTTGATTAGAGCATCAAGGTTATACCATGTTATCTACATGCCTGAGATTTGGGCAAATTTGAGCATGATGACTGTGTTAGTAGAGTGATGGCACTCAAAGATGAGTACTTTTCATCTCCTAATAGGAGAGATGACAGTTACACTCAAGGATGTATATCGCATCCTTTGGCTTCCTATCACAGGCGAGCTAGTGCACTATGATCAGCATGGTGGAGTGACGGAGTGTAGAGCAATTTTTGGTTATGATGATATTGATGAGGGGGAGATTAGGTGGGAGGATATGGTTGACTTGTATGAGCCTCTACCAGTGGTTTTAGCAGGAGTGATTGGGGGATTTGTATGCCCTGATCATAGGTCACACGGGTTTGCAGTTGGTTGGGGCCGCACATTGCAACGGAGGATGGATGACGGGACTCGATTTGCTTGGGGTATCTATTTGTTAGCCCATTTATACCATGATCTTCATCAGGTGGTGTACCATAGGGGTCCTTCATTATCAACAAGCATCACATTGATCCATGTATGGGCATGGGAGCATATTGCAGTTACACAGCTAGTGGTGATCAGATTTCACGGTGCAGGACAACTGTACATTCATTTGTATTCATCAATTTTGTCTCAAGTGAAATTGGGACACTTAGAGTTCTAGCGGTACACTTTTGACACTTTGGATACAGTCACATGGAGACCTTACCTAGGGTGTGAGCCCTGGGATGATGAGAGATAGCTTGGTTTTTGTTTTGAGTCATGATGGTTGATAGGGAGGACACCCTATATCATTGAGAGATAGCTAGTCAGTCAGGTTCTATGACAGTTTGGTAGGATCTAGGGCATGCCATAGGGAGTCATAGAGTTTGCACATACACATTAGGAGAGACATGATTGGGGGCCCATGGTCTCATTTGACATAGCTAGATAGGAGTTTCTTGACATGCCATTTCAGGAATGGATGATGAGATAGGGGGTCATGGACCCAGGGATGACAGCTGATCTAGAGTAGTACCTTAGAGATTATCCAGTACCTCACTTGACTGATCTGGTAGTGAGGCCACCAAAGAGAGATCTAGTAGAGAGACATCATGGGAGATGTCAAGGCTGAGATAGGAGAGGTCGAGGGAGAGGAAGTGGAGGTGATGGTGGAGATGGTGATGAAGGAGATGGTGGAGATAGTGGAAGAGGAGATGGAGGAGATGGTGGGAGAGGAGATAGAGCTGGAACTCGGATGAGAGGTGGTGGTGTGAGATAGAGGGGTTTGATGCCCCCTCCAGCTAGACAAGGATGGAGATAGCCTCCAGCACAGTCAGCAATAGGAGCTCCACCACAGATACCAGCTGCCCTAGTATAGGTACAGGTGTCAATACAAGTAGGACAAGGATAGGATGGGGTGGATGTACTTTTATCCTAGGTTAGAGTGGTATAGGGTGGATAGATCCATAATGATATACAAGATGAACAGATGCTCAATATAGCAAGCCAGGATGCACAGATGCTAGATGTTGAGGCACAGGATGAGTAGGTTGAGATGGATATCAGGGGATAGGATCCCTATTTACAAAGAGATGTCATAGAGGAGGAGGATCTATATATTGATTAATTGCTAGTCTGACTAGCAATGACACAAGTACAAGTAGACTATGTCCCTAGACTAGAGAGACAGATAGAGAGAATGGAGAGATAGATGGGAGATCTTAGGCATGAGCGAGATGCTATGATAGAGAGACTCGGAGAGTCAGAGATGTTACTAGATAAGTTGCCATGGACAAAGGATTTGGGTCCTCACAGAGACAGTTTGAGAGCTATGATATGGGCTGGGAAGGAGATATCCTACTAGTGAGAGGCCTACAAATAGGTGGTTCCTAGGGATCAATGGATTGGGAGCTTCAGAGAGAGCTCATTTTCTATTAGGATAGCAGCATATGATAGACAGGTACCGGCTGGTAGTGGAGGTGTATCATCACACCCTCCGAGAGCACCCACAGGTTCAGGGGATCCGGCAGGAGCTTTAGGATCAAGTGGTTCAATAGCACGGGGTCTCATTACATCTCACAAGCAGTGATAGATAGAGTCTGGAGGTAGTGGATCATAAATGTTAGATATCATTGTATACACTCTTCTTATATCAGTGCATCATTGTATCATTGTATCATTATATTATTGACTTGATAGACATTACTTTGGACACATTGTTATATTTGATATATCATTGGACATTTGGACATTTTGTTGTGTTTTATGGACATTTATATGATGGACTCTCTATATATGATCATGTAGTTCTATCATGATTTTCTTTGATTATGATATACACATGTGTGTACTGACATATGCAGGATGTGATGATTTACTTTAATATGCATAGAATGTATGTCCTAGAATGAAAAATGATTTATTTTCTATTTGATGCATAATGGTTAATGATCTAACATATGACATTGATATAAATGCATGTCCTAAATTATTTTACTCTATAAAATGCTATGTGGTTACTAATGTAATGATGTAAAGAATAATGTAGATAATGGATAATGAAAGGATAATAAATGAATGATAATAAATGCATGTAATAGATAATAAATGATGGTGTAAAATACATATAATATATAATAAATGATGGTATAATGTAGATAATATGTAATGAATGAAAATGTTCTTAAGATGACTAAAATATAACAACTTACATCATAATAAAAAGATAATGAGATTTTACGATAACTATAACAAAACAACACATGAAATATGCATGTCAACATAGATGGGTAATATACAAATGAACATACCTAATGAAGATAATGCATGGCCTAAATGAATTGATTAAATGTTGTAAGATGCGAGGTGAAAACTTAATATTTTTGTTGTCCAAATGTCCTCAACTTAAATAACAATGTATCTGACACAAGAAGAATGCACTAGGAGAATAGATGACCTAATAAGAAAAATAACCTACAAATCCCTAGAAAAGGAGAACTGATATGCAAGTCATGAACTGTTTAAATGTAATGCAAAATGAAATATGAAATGAGTATATCTCCACAACTTCATGTAACATCTTAGAACTTCATAATAGCTGGAATTGGATTTTCATCATTGAGCTTGTTATGTTGCAAGAAAATGCAAGCATCATGGTATAATTAAACTAGGATGACCTGAGCGCTTCTTGCATGGAGTTTAATATTGCAAACTTGACAAGCATCTAGGTATAATTGAACCGAGATGACCTGAGCTTCATTCACATAATAGACAAAGAATATTCCCCCTCCATCAGGGAACAAATATTTGGAGTCGAGGTATGTGTTGGCATATCACCATTAATAGAATTTATAGAACAACATGATTTGTATGTTGTCAATACTATTAAACTGATGAAGGAACTTACGCACAAACACTCCAATTATTGTTCCTTTGATTTCATCAAAAAAATATCCCACAAATAGAAATCAAAGAAAATACCATGCCCCATCCTAGCTATTCTAATCATGACATATGGGAGTTTCAAACTCATGTCAAAGATATCCCGGAATAGCATAGGAAACATGATAACAATGAAACCCAAATATGAATGCATAATCTACAACAAACCATTCTAACATGCCTGCCATGAATATACATTTCTTTTTCAAAAAGATAGTGTAAGGTACAGTGATCAGTTCAATCAATGATGTATAGTCAAGAATGATAGATAAGTGGCCATGTTTTGAAGGATAGATCATAGATTTCAATTCATCATGAAGATACCATTGTGGAAGAACGTTTGATTGTGTTTTCTTGTCTGGTGAAAATACTCCATTTTGTCCTCTAAGAGTCATGACTATCATAGATCCACTTCCCAAACTAGGTCAAGGACATGCCCCTAGCTAGGTAATGGACTAAAATATTATGGATGAAGGACACAACAAGACTAACATGAAGACCAAAACAAAAGATCAATCTATGATGGGGTTTTATTATGGGTAAATACAATGGATGGTGTATGAACTAGCCATTTTATTATGATATATATATGGCAAGAATGGTGACTGACTAATCATTTTATCCTGGAGATATACAATAAATGGACACACTAGAAGAATCCTAATAGATAGAGGAGCTAACTTGATACACATGGCACCTATTGCCAGGTTTTCACCACATACTTTTATTGCAATTTTCTTTTGATTTTTTTTATTTTTTTTTATTTTTTTATTTATAGAATATATACATATCCCTTGCATTGGGATTTCAAGGATAGAACTTCTTGAGGTGTATGCTATTAAGAGGTTCATCCAAAGGATCTCCCTCAGGTGTGGACAATTGATAAGCCCTGGAACCATAAACTGATGTAATTACAAAAGGACCTAACCAATTGGGTTCAAACTTGCCCTTCTTCTCATGATGTTGTTGATTCTTTGGATTTTCTTGAAGGACTAAATCACCCAGCTGAAAGTATCTAATTTTCACCTTTCTATTATACTGATGAGACATACGCTACTGATAAAATTTTGAATGATCATAAGCTCTTTGACAACGTTCATCCACCAGTTCTAGTTCAGTCAGTCGTGCAACTCTATACTCTTCATCAGGAATCAAATCTTTGAGAGTGACACAAAGTGAAGGCAACTTGACCTCGAGGGGTAGGACTACTTCAGATCCATAGACAAGGGAATATGGGGTGGCTCCAGTGGGAGTATGGATGGAGGTGCGGTAAGCCCATAAGGCTAGATTCAGTTGGATATGTCAGTCATGGCCAATGTCATTGATAGTCTTTTGTAGGATTTTAGCAATTATTTTGTTTGATGCCTCAGCTTGGCCATTTTCTTGGGGATAGTATGGTATGCACTCTAAAATGGTCCCCTAGACTTTGGGCCCCCATTCTATAATTTATCAAATCCCTGAATCAATATTTCAAAAAATAACATTATATCAATTTCCTTGATCAAATCCTATTTTATCATTCTTTATTATTTGCCTTGGGCTAACCATTTTATCCTAAGTCTTTATTTATTTAAAAATAATATTTCCTCCCCTTTTAATAAATAAAAAGCCCCCAGTTTTCCTCTTATCCTAAGTTGCACAAATAAAGCATTATTCTTATTTTATAAAAAGGGAAAAAGTACTTTTTGTCTCATATGGACACAAAAGTCAACTCCTATTTTCCGATTGGAGGATACTTGTGCACATGGATTGCTCCTCTTTCAAGCTCCATCATTGATTAAGTCTTTTGCCTCTTAATCTCAATGGTCCATTTCACCTCATTTCTTATAAAAGGAGAGCTCTCCTCCTCATTTTAGTATCATGTTTTTATGCTATTGTTATGCTACAGGTTTTCTACGTCAATTTTGAGCTTGCTTTGAAGACACCTATGCATACAAGCTTTGAAGCCTTTTGTTGCATTTCATCTAGTTTCATATTTGTTTTCATAGTTGCATGATAATGACATTCTTAGCTTAGATTTCCTTTTTATGTAATAGATTAATCTAACATAGCCTAATTAGGAAGGTTGTAATCTTTGTACTTTCCTTTCATAGCATAATTTGTACTTGCACTTTCATAGAGTAATTTGCATACTCATATAGGTTGCGTTGCATTGAATTCATATTGATTTCATTGCAGATATTGGCACTCTTTCCCTTGTCTTTGATTTGGAATCTCTCATTGTGTGGTTGACTAGCAAGGTCATGAGTTTATAACTCTAGCTGAGAGAAATTTTACAAATCTTGCAACTCCATGCATAGAGAGCTGTGGATCAATTTGTCAGGGCTCATTCTTGAGTTTCCTTGCATGTAAAGATTCATAGAAGTGTGGTCACATTTTCACCATACATTTTTGGCGCCCACCTTGGGGCAGAGTAGCTTAACTTTATCCTTTCATTTTTGCATTTTCATCAATTTTTTGGATTAATTCTCAGTCTCTATTTTTTTGGTCTCAGTATATCGTACGATACTGTTCTATTATATCACGTGATAGTTCACTACATATCATGTGATACTTCACCTGATTGAATTATCACCTGATTGTTGTAGGAATTATCACCTGGTGTCGAATGAAGTATCGCCTGGCTTAAGGTGAAATATCACTCAGACTTAAAATATCACACTGTTATACAAAACTGTATCACACAATATTTCTGGTGTCTATAGTGTGTCACCTATACCAGCAAAGAGCTTTAATTTGATTTATTTAGCTGAGTTTGATCTTAGATAGCTTGTTGTTTCTGTTCACTGCATTTAGACAGAGTTTATTTACATCTTCTAGTTAGATCTTGCATTGTTTCACTTAGATTTTGGTTTTTTCCTAACCTCTTGTTGGTTTAACAAGTTTTTCTTGTAGGTGCCTCTTGCTTGAATATTTTTCTAAAAGAACACATGTCAAAGAGGGCTACTAACAGTTTTTGCAGGGCTGCCCTAAGCATAAAAACCAAATCAAGTGCTTGTGTTTTATTTCATTTCAAGTGTGGCAATCACTAGTTGTTCATTTTCATAGAAATCTTAATATCTTGTGGAAGGGATTTTGAGGTGGTAGGAGAAGTATGCTCTTCACCCTTGTGGTGAACCAGAAAATCTTGACCCATCTTGGAATTTTGGAAGCAAGAGGGTAATTGAGCCTCTTTTTCGTGTGTTTGGGAGAAATTTTTGAGATAGGGGAGTATGCTCTTCACCCTTGTCATGAACCAAAAATTTTGAACCTCAAGAGTTAATCCATTCTTTGTTTAGCATTAGAATCCTTTAGCGGGCCTTCTCTTGAGCAATCAAGAGGAACGACCCAAGTGGGGACAAGCTAATACTGAGCTATTCTGACCCACTATAAACTCAAGGCTATCAAGGACACAAAATCTTGGTAGACATAACACTTGTCTTCACTTGATGTGAGTAGCTCATGGGATTGTGACCATGGGGAAAGTATTGAGCAAGAATGCTTAAGGTACTTTTGAGGCTGCGAGGTCCGAGTCCTCTATGAGGAGCAAGAGGGGTGTTGTGAATAGAAGCCCTAACTACAAACCATTAGATAGAAGCCACCTTATTTTGCTACTTATCTTCTTAGTGCAAGGATTGATCCAAGTGGAACAACCCAAATCACCTTAAGATACTCACCATATGTGCTCCTTTGGTTGTGTCTTTGGCACTTCCATGACAAAGCCAATATCTATTGTGGGTAACCACTTTGTGTGAGGCAAGGGAACATCAAGTTGTGGGCTAAGTCGGTAAGTATTGAGCCTTGACTTTTTAGGATAGATTTTCTTGAAGTCTCTTCAATTGTGTGATACCAGTATAAACATTCTCAACATACAAACAATCGATAGCATTCATAGGGTGCTTTTTCAATTTTGATATCACAAGTGTTTGTCTTGGCAAGGTTGCTTTTGCCCTTGTTTCAAGTGTTTTGAGACATGTTTGATCCCATTTTGTTTGCAAACCTATCAAATTTCTGCTAATATTGTGATTAAAATTGAAAACATCAACCCTCAGACTAAAAACTTTGATCAAACAGACCCAAAAATGCAAATTTTACACAATTCTGGTCAAGATTTGAACTATTCTACAATAGTATCTCCTGTAGTGAGAAGTTATATCGTGCGATAGTTCGCACCTACTAGACTATCGCCTACCTTTCCTGGTGTTTATCACCTGGCAATTATTAGGTCTATCACCTAGTAAAAGGAGAAATATCACCCTGTTATAGGTATATCACCCGGTTAGCCTGGAGTCTATCACCTAGGTAGTGTCTGTTGTGTTTCTAGTTCAATCAGCTTCAGTCATTGTTAGTCAGATTAGGTCTTTGAGTAGGTTGTTTACTCTATTGTTGGGGACCTGTCTTGGCTCTAGATCTCTGGCTTTTTCCCTCTTGGGATAGCATCAATTGATTTACAAGGTCACTTTGGAAATAGTTGTCAAGTTAGAAGGATATTCTTGGTGAAAAAGTTTATCTCTAGAATTGTTAGCTACATTCTTGAAAAATTTTAGTACTCTTATTGTCCAAATAATTTTCATTTAATCTCAATTTCAATTATATTTTGGCCTAGTCCAACCTCCTAGTTCAAAAGTGCAAGGGTAGTCACCCTTTGATTTGAAGCACCTCTTTGATAGTGTTGGGAAAGCCCCTTTTGATATTTCTATCTTTTCATCTCTTTTGGACATTAGAGAACTTTGATTATCCTAGTTTGGTGTTGACACTTTGAGAGGTCACCCTATCATTAAGAATCTTTTTCTTACATGTCAATTACAACAAGGTACCAATTCAGTCAAGGGAAGTGAACCCCTATTGTCTTTAGCCAGTTACCACCAGTTAAGACTCGTCAACAACACAAGGGAAAAGAACCCCTTTTTGATCAATCTCCTAAAAGTGAACCTGAGGTTTATTTTAATCCCAGTAAAGTGAGTACCTCTTTAGAACCACTTTCATCAAGTATGGACATGAGTTACACTTTCACTTGACAACAAAGAGAAGCAATGAACCAAACTCTTGATGACATATTTCAACGACATAGGGGTAACATGATGTCTACTGGGTTTGCATATGCTAGTCCACCTGGATCACCTCCTATCGGCACAAGATATCTCAATGCTCACCAATGAGCTGAGAGACATTACCAACAAACTCACTCAGATTCAAGGTCACAACACAAAGACCAGAACAACAAATCTAGTGACCACCATATCAATGTATCTAATGCAATCAAACATTCAAGGCAATCTTCTCCACTAAAAGATACCTCTCAATATGCAAGTACAAGAGTGAAAAGCATTGAAAGGGAGAAGCAAGCCTATCTAGATGAACAAGCTACCAAAAGGGAGAAATTTAGACAACTAGAAGAAGAGGAACATGCATTATTGGACATAAGAAAAAGAGTCATTCAAGAAGAATAAGATAGGCTCTATGCACAGCAACTCCAAAATTGATTCAATGGGAGGGGTACCAATAGTGGGACCAACTCACCCCCATCTACCCCCTCACCAAGTCCTAGAAGAAGGTCAAGGACACCCTCAAGATTCCCAAGTCCTAGGGGTAGGACTTCAAGATATGATCACCATAGGAGACAGTCACCTCCTAGATGTTCACAGCAACCCTCCCAATGAGAACATCATGGCTCACAACATGGAGGAAGTTATGCCAACTTTGATCATATAGATTTTATGACTATGCAGCAAGAACCATCTTTCCAAGCATATGTAGAAAGATATGTGGAACAAAACAAGGATTAGTTTCTAGAAAGTCTCATCAACAAAGGTGCTAAGGTCCCATATGATTTTTATGTGCACCAAAAGATTAATAAACAAAGTCCTTCAACCAATGAGGTGATCATGCAAATGCAAAGGGACATAGAGAAAATGAGATCTCCTAAGAGTACATTCAACTTGGACTCCATATGTCCCAACCCTATAGACAAAAGTGTGGTGATGATTGAATTTCCTAAGAAGGTTGAGTTCCCAACTTATGACAAATATGATGGCAGTGGTGACCCTCATGACCATGTTAGACAATTTTATATAATGAGCTTTTCTTTTCATCATGAAGACTCCTACTTAATGAGATTATTCCTAAGGAGTCTAAAAGGCCAAGCTATGGAGTGGTTCACCAACCTTACTCCTCTAATGAGGACATTTAAAGAACTTGTCCAAATATTTGTCCAACATTTTGCTTACAATCTATCAAGGTCAGTCACAATGCTTGATTTGTGTAAACTCAAACAAAATCAAGGAGAACCTTTTGTCACCTTCTTGCAAAGATGGAGATGGTTGTGCTCGAAGTATCCTAGAACAATTCCTGAGGAAGAATGAATAGACATAATTGTGAGCAATTTAATACCAGAGCTAAGATATGAAGTGAGGAAAATGGTTTTTAACTCTTTTGATACCATGGTAGAGACTGCATTTTGCATAGAAGATGTCCTAAAAGAATAAGGCATTTTGTCCAAAACAACAATAATAATGTTAATAAGGACAAAAAGAACTCTTATTGGAATATGAATAAGCAAGTGGTTAATGATAGAGTTGTTGACTCATCACAACATAAGAATGAAGGAGTTCTTAATCTCTCTAATGCAGTCCAAGCCATGAAGCTGCAAACATCTTCAAAACAACAAGAGAATAAACCCAAGTATCAAGGGAGGCCTAAAACAGAAAAGAGACAATTTACCAAACTTGGAGACTCATATGCAGACATTTTCAAAACATTGATTGCTCATAATTTGGCACAACCTCAAGATCTTTCCAAACACCACATATCGGATCCTAAGCCTCATTGGTGGGATGAGAAGGCTTTTTGTGTCTTTCACAATGGAATTGGACATGATATAGAAAATTGCTTTAGACTTAAGCATCTTTTCCAAGATCTTATTGAACATGGAAGATTACAAGTTGATGGGTTGACCACAAAGCTTTTAAAGAACCCTTGCCAAAATATGAGAAAGGAGACAACTCTAAGGGTAAGAATGACAAGGCCGCTATCAACTACACTTACACAGCCACTGAGAATGTCATTAATATGCTTGAAGTTGTTGATGATAATGTCAACATGATGAGAGGGAAAAACCCCTATGGTTATGACTCACCTCCCATATTTGATGAAGAACCCATTGTTGTGCTTAGAGGTCCTCACTCACGAAGGATGTCTCAACCCCTCAATGCTGTCACTAGGAGTCAGTCTCAAGCTCCCATTGTTATTAGAGGTCCTAACTCCAGCAAGTCTAAATAGCCAATGACAAAGGGTGTTCTTCCTAAGCCTGCCATTGGCCCTAATTCAAACTATAACCTTGTTGATCAATTACAATGGACACTAGTGTAGATATCTATTTTTGAGCTTTTGGAATTGTCCCCTAAGCATAAGCGTGTCCTTGAGGATACTCTGTGATCAACTAGTGTCCCTAATGATATAGATGTAGACTAATTCTAGAATATGGTCAACCACTTGGCTAGCCCTCACTACCTTACATTCTCAGAAGAAGATGAAAAGTCACTAAGCCACCCACACAATTTGGCCCTTCATATAGAGGTTATGATCCACAAGATCTGTGTGAGGTGTGTGTTGAGAGATGGGGGTGTTGGGCTTAATATCTTCTCTTTGAGCTTATTGATGGCCTTGGGTTATTCAAAAGAAGTCATTGATACAGGAAAGAAGATCACCATTAAGGCTTATGATGAAGTAGAATGTAGCTCTAAAGGGTTGGTTGTTCTTCCTATTCAAATTGGTCCTGTAGAGAAAGACATTTTGTTTCAGATTGTTGATGTTGGTCCTTTGGCTTACAATATTTTGTTGGGTAGACCATGGATACATGAGATGCAAGTAGTCCCATCTACTTATCATCAATGTTTGAAGTTCCCTTATAACGGAGTAGAAATTTGCATACCAGGGGACAACACATTATCAATCAACACAATTTCAACAGGGTCTCATATTCCTTTGAATAGGGAGGCTGATACTTTTGCTACTACATTTGAACAATGCAAGAATAAATTCAAGACTATAGACCTTGGTATGGGGGATTAAAAAGTGGATACATTCATAAAATTGCCAATTTCCCCTAGGTCTTATGGAAAACCTTCTCAAGAAATGAAGCCCTCATCTTCAACCATGACATTGTTCAATAAATTTGTAGAGTCCTCAGTTCCGATTCAAGAGGAAAAAGAAGAGGTTTCCGTTAGGGACTGGATTTACCGAGAAGAGAAATGTTGACATAATGAGAATTTTGCACCTTCTCCTAGAGCTTATGGGAGAGGGTATACATTGGTCAAGAATATGGGTTATCCAAGACATGGTCCCCTTAGTCATAGGTTGGATGCTAAAGCTGAACTTCTTAACCATGCCCTTTTTGGATGAAAGAATAAGTCAACAGTTGGCTTAGGTTTTGAAAATGAGAAACAAACAAGCGTCCCTATCTCAACTGCAATAGATAGTGACAATGACTCAAACTACACACCTAATCTTTCTAATCAACAAGACATGTCTGATGATTGGGTGCCTTCAACAACTCTCCTTTGGGGAGATTCAAAGGATTTGACAATTGACAGTCCTCCTATCCTAGCTGCGATGGATAGTGACTATATGAATGCTAGATTGACAATGGAAAGAGTTTCTATCCTAGCTATGATGGATAGTAACAATGCTAGTATTAGGGAAGGGGAAACTCTTCCCAACCTTGAGGCTCCTACATCATGAGGCCCCAATAATGATTCAGAGATAGACTCACATGAGTTTGAATGGGACTCACTCTTAGATGCAATAGTTGATTTAGACATGGATGTTGTCCATACTTATAGTACCCAACCTGATGTGACTGACAAGTAGCGTAGGACTAGAGGATTGGACTTCCCGAATTACCTTAGTGGATGACACTTCATTTAGTAGGACAAATCCTGATTCAGGTATCTTAGAAGGAGACTTGATGAATCAAAATTATATAGTCACCAAAAATAACACTTTCCACATAAAAAATGTTGAACCAATCATTGACTTACCCCTTGTCAATGGTCATTTGATTGATTGGTCTCAACTCTCTCAAGAGCCACAACTCCTCACATTTTGGAATGACTACGAAATTGCCTGTTACCTCAATGCTCTTGAATCCATAGTCTCTTCCACTAGTGAACCTACAACAAGTATGACAGAGCTCAATATTAAGTACCTCAGTCTAAAAATAAAAGAAAAAGAAAAAAAGAAAAATGGTCCTGATGGTGAAAACCACTTTGTGGCGGTGTCAGAACCCAGAATAGTAAAAATAAATGATGTATCTGAGGGTGAAAACCTCTTCAAGGTGCCTAAGGATGGGGTACTTAATAACTTGCCGAGCTACTTCCAAGATAGGTCATCAATTCTCATTGAGCCTACACAACTAGTGAATTTGAATACAGAAGAGGCTCCTCAAATAGTGCACCTAGCTCAATCTCTATCAGTTGAAGAAAAAGAGGCATATACAAAGTTTTTGCAAAAGAAGAAAATCAACTTTTCTTGGACATATTCAAACATGCCAGGGCTTGACACTGATCTTATTATGCATGATCTATCTATAGCTCTAGGAATAAAACCGGTCAAACAAAGGTTGAGGAAAATGCACCCTCACGTAGCTCTCCTTGTAAAAGCAGAATTAGAGAAGCTCTTAAGAGCTAGATTTATTAGAGCTATTGACTATGCTAAGTGGATCTCAAATATTGTTCTAGTTTCAAAACATGATGGATCCATTTGCGTATGTATAGACTTCAAAGATCTCAACAAAGCATGCCCAAAGGATGACTTTCCACTCCCAAACATAGACATGATAGTGGATATGATGGCAGGTTATGATATATATTCCTTAATGTTCTAGTTTCAAAACATGATGGATCCATTTGCGTATGTATAGACTTCAAAGATCTCAACAAAGCATGCCCAAAGGATGACTTTCCACTCCCAAACATAGACATGATAGTGGATATGATGGCAGGTTATGATATATATTCCTTAATGGATAGTTTTTCTAGATATAACCAAATAAAAATAGCTCCCGAAGATCAAGAGAAAATAGCTTTCACATGTGCATGGGGAACCTATTGTTGGAACATCATGCCATTTGGCCTAAAGAATGTAGGCGCAACATACCAACAAGCTATGACCACAATTTTTCATGATATGATGCATAAGAACATGGAAGATTATGTGGATGACACCTTGGCTAAGTCTAGGAAATGGGATACACACCTCGATGATTTGGAAGTAATCCTAGATCGCATGGAATAGTTTCAGCTTCGATTGAATCCGAAAAAGTGTGCATTTGGAGTTACCTCAAGCAAAGTTCTAGGATTCATAATTTCAGCAAAAGGAATAGAGGTTGATCCTCAAAAGGTCCAAGCTATATTAGATATGCCACCTCCAAGGAACATTAGTCATATGAGAAATCTTCAGGGACGCCTCCAATCCATAAGGAGGTTTATTTCACAGCTTACAGATAGAGCATAGCCTTTTAACAAAACATTGCATAAAGGAGCCACATGTATATGGAATGAGGATTGCCAAAAGAGCCTTGATCAAATAAATAGTATTTAGCTAATTCTCCAATTTTGATGCCTCGTATTCCAGGGAAACCTTTGATTTTGTACATTCCAGTGATAGATTCTTCCTTGGGGGCATTGTTGGCTCAATTGGATGACACTGGGAAAGAAAGGGCTATTTACTACATTAGTCATACTCTCATATCTTATGAGATCAATTATAATAGCATTGAAAAATCTTGTCTTACAGTAGTGTTTGCTTCCCAAAAGTTGCGACACTATATGCTTGCTCACACTATACATTTGGTTGCAAAAATTGATCCTCTTAAATATTTACTTAGTAAGGCTACCCTCACGGGTAGACTTGCTAAGTGGATGATGGTTTTATCTGAATTTGATATAGATTGCGTTGAGAGAAAGGCCATAAAGGGACAAGCTATCACTGACCAATTAGCTGATTTTCCAATTAAGGATAGTATGCCTATTCAGGTGGAATTCCTAGATGAACATATATTGTATATGACCTCTCACATTTGGAAGATGTTCTTTGATGGTTCCAACATGCAAAATGGATTAGGTGCTAGAGTATTGTTTGTCTCTCCACATGGATACAACATACCAAAGTCTTACAAACTTCTATTCCCATGTACAAATAATATTACAGAGTATGAAGCATTAACCAATGGATTGAAACTAGCTATAGAGTGGAACATAATAGAGTTGCATGTCTTTGGGGATTCACAATTAATTATCAACCAAGTCAATGGGGGGTATCAAACCAAGGATGACAAGTTGATACCTTACAAAAAGATGGTTGATTCCTTGAGACGTTACTTTACATTGGTTGCATTTCAACAAATCCCTAAAGCACAAAACAAAGCTGCAGATGTTATGGCTACATTAGCTTCACTCCTATAGCTGGAACAGCATGAGTCTAGATTTGAATTCCTGGTGGAAGAGCTACACCATCCCATATTTTACTCATCTGAAAGCCATATCATTTGTACCCTTGTCACACATGAGTCTTCCCGATATGGTGCTATCTATTCATCTCTTCATGATGGCATCATCCCTGACACTTTCAACCATTCTAAACATAGAAATCAAATCCGTAATGCCTCTCGCCACACCCTTATTTTTGGTGATCTATATAGGAGGGGTTTAGATGGAACACTTCTTAGGTTCTTGGAAAAGGAGGAATCCAACCAAGCGTTAGTTGACATCCATGAGGGCATTTGTGGTGGACATTCCAACGGTCTTGCCATGGCCCGAAGGTTACTTAGGGTTGTATGCACCCTAAAATGGTCGCCTAGACTTTGGGCCCCATTTATTCAATTTGTCAAATATCAATTTTCTGAATCAATGTTTTGCAATATTCAAATCAATTTCCTTGATCAAATCATAACTATTTCAATCATTTCAATAATCTCCTAAGGTTTAATCATGCCATCAATAATTTTATTTAATTAAAAGAAATAAATCCTTTTTAAATAAATAAAATAATGTTATTTAATTGAAATTAATATTCCTTAAATGAAATGATGTTATTTAATTAAAATCCATTTTTAATTAAATGATTTTATCTTATTTAATTAATATTCATCTTTAAATTATATAATCTTATTTTATTTTATTAAAAGAGATATTATTCTTTTTAAATAAATAAAATATCTTCTCAAAAGATCTTTTGTGATGGAAAAGGAAATAAATCAAATAAAAATAAAACAAAAATCCTTTTCTTGATTCTTTCAATAAATTTTATTTAATTAAAAGAAATATTCTCTCTTAAATAAATAAAATAACCTTATTTAATTGAAAGAGATATCTTTTAAATGAAATAAAATCTTTTTTAATTAAATGATTTTATCTTATTTAGAATAATATCTCTCTTTTAATTAAATAATGTTATCTTATTTAATTAATAGAGAATCATTCTTTTAAATAAATAAAAAATCCTCTTAAAGCTCTTTTGTGATGAAAAAGGGAAATAAAAATAAATAAAATAAAGAAAACCCCTTTTCTCTCCACACTTTCTAAAAACTGAGCTTTATTTCCTCTTTTTGGATTTATCCCACATTACTCTTGGATTTGCATTCAATTCCTCAAATTCTCATATAAGGAGCCCTCTCCTTCTCAATTAGCATCCTAGAATTTTCATGTTATTGTTATGCTGCAGGTTTGGAGAGCAATTTTGGAAGAAGCTTTTGAGCACATTTGGAGCTTGGATATTTGAGACTTCTTTCTTCTTGTCTTCTTCTCTCATGCCTCATGGCAATCCATAGTTTAGATTAATATTGCATTCACATAATAGTTTAAATTTATGTTTCCTTTCATTGTTCTAGCTTAATCCACATAGCATAATTAGCAAGAACTTGTAATACTTTCATCTCAATAGAGTAGTTTATTTCTTGCATGTCAATCATCTAGATTAGTTTCATTTACATGCAATAACTTGAAGATCAATGGAGATTAGCACTCTTGCTTCTCATCCTTGAATCTCTCGTTTCTTGGTGTACTTGCATGGGTTTAACAAGGTTAATCTGAGGGCCTCATAATACAACCCCTGCACTCCACGAATAGAGAGCTGTGAATCGATATTTGAGAGCTCATTATTGAGTCTTCTTGAATGCAAGGATTCACAGAAGTGTGACCATTTTCTATCACACATTTTTGGCGCCCACCGTGGGGCAGAAAAAATCAATTTCTGGCCTCATTCTTGATTGTTTTTCAATTTTAGCATTGGTTCCAGGTCTTGTACAGTCATTTACAGCTTTGAAACCCTATAATATAATAATGGATGGATAGTGTGATGAATCTTCTTTCTCATGTTTTTTTTTTGGTTCATTTTTATAAAAAAATGAATAAATTATGATCATTTTGGTGAAAGTGGGTATTTGCAGATTTGAGATTCTCTGAATACAGTCAGATTGAAACATCTGGTACGGACAAATTATAAAGAATCAGGAACTCTAAAAATATTTTTTAGAAAGATAAATGACTTAGCTTTCATTTCCTTTTTGTTTTAGTCATTTTTATTTATATTTGTGAAAGTTATGGGCATTTGAGTGAAAACTGGTTTTTAACAATCTGTATTAGAGTTCCAGGTAATGATTTATTCTTAGAAAATGATTTATGAATGAGAAAAATAAATGGCTTACATATTTGGAAACTAGATTCATTAATAGTTTCTATGAAACTTGTTTGGTTTCATTTGGATTCTTTTTGAGAAAGATATGTGATTCCCTAGGCAGGGTTTGGTGTTTTAAATCTGATTTATGACAGAAAAATTGCAGTCTGAAAAGATTATTGGTTGAGAAACCAAATGGAATCATAAGACCTTGTAATTTTTGGAAATGGTAGTTCTTGATGTTGGCTAAAAACTTCATTCTTTCCAGAAATTTTAATATTGTGATTTTATGGGTCAAATAAATCAATCTTTAAAGACTGTCTTGAAGACAGCAATGTTAAATCAAACTCCTAACAATTGATTTTCATATCTAACCATCTTAGGGTTTTTTTTTCGGATGTGTGCTAAATTCTGGATTGTATATCTTTGGACCTAAGGTGAGTTACTAAAATCTCTATAACACTTGGTTTGGGATTAAAAATGAACCTCTCATGTGTTTGGCTTGAGTGTTACACGCTTTCATAGAACACATTTTCTTTTATGCTCTTAATGGAAAATAAACAAACATAGATTTGCTTTCATAGAAGTTTGTGTTTAAGTGCATGCATGTCTTTTAAACATTAAGTAATTCTTGGTTTCAAATATCAAAACAATCTTATTGATTAGCAGTCTTAGATTACTTGTGATTGATCTAGATTGCTATTTTGGGTTATTGGACTCGCTAATCCGCCGGCCCCTCATTTCCGCCCTGTGGTTGCAATCTCAGCGCCACATTAAAGGGGAGGGGTCTATAGGAAATAAGCGTTAATTGTTCCACTAGGCAACCCTTCTGTGCTTTCTGGAACTCACTTGTTTTCTAGGTTGTGGACTCGTTTGTAGCTTGTGTGAGGTGTTAAGTGTTCCACCTTGTGGACTCACCTCATCTCTGCTCTAAGCGTTAAGTGTTCCACCTTTAGTGCTTTTCAATACTTTTTGATAGAGAATTACTTACTTTTTCATTTTTAGAAGGCCTGCTTGGGGATTTCATCACCTCAAGGGATGACCTTAACTCCCGTGTTCCGGCGGAGTATAAATATCGGGAGGTGAATCCAAAGACACCTCTCTTGGGAATGAGTTAGATTTCACTCTTGGCTAAGCCTCAAAGAACTTTATACCTTTGAGAAGTGAAGGAGGAGATTTGGGTTACCGTCTCCCCCCGGCCGTGTGATTTCTGATTCTTCTCATCTATGGATTTGTGCCTCACGTACCTTGCATATATCGAGGATGCCCTTTAGAAAAGCCATGTATATCCTTGTAGACAGCTTGCTAGGATGTTGTTGTGTTCTGAGTGCCTGCTAAAACATATCCAAGAACATACACAAGTAGAATCTTTAAGGAGTAGCATACTAAGTCACTATTCTTGTTCATGTGCAAGGTTGCTTTGCCCCTTGCTCATTGTTTGAAGACAATTGCTTGCTTGAACTCCCTGATTGCTGTCTTATGTGCCTGATCAATGATAAAAATCTATTGATGTACTTGATCTTTTAAAATGAACACAAAACCTGAGTTCTTGAGTTGAAGCACCAAGCTTTTTTATAGCTTGCTCGATCTTCTACCCTGTTGTCACCTTGGGAATAATTGTCAAGTTAGAGGACTATTCTTGTTGAGAAAGAACATCTCTAGAATTGTTAGCTACATTCTTGGAGAATTTTAGTGCTCTTTTGTCCAAACCATTGCCATCAAATTAAATTTCAATTATATTTTGGTCTAGTCCAACCTCCTGATTCAAAAGTGCAAGGGTAGTCACCCTTTGATTTGAGGCACCTCTTTGACAGTGTTGGTAACGCCTTTCACAATTTCTATCTTACCATCTCTCTTTGGACATTAAATAACTTTGATTATCCTAATTTGGTGTTGACATTTTGTGAGGCCATTTTATCACCAAGCGTCTTCAATTCTCAGTCTTCCTTGGTCAGTCTAGGTCAGATCTTAGGTGTTGTCATGTTTCTCAACATCCACATGAATGTTAATGGTATCAATTACACAAGATGACTCTTGGTCTTCTTCTTTCTTCCATTCTTCCCATGTTTTTCTTCTAAAGTCTTCTATACCCATGGGAAATTCTTCACTTCTTCTTGATTCTTTTCCTCTCACTATCTAGTCTATTTTCTTCTATTTCATCTCTTCTGTCGCTTCCACGCTTGATTCATTTTCCTCTAGAACTATGAGTTTCAACTATCTTGCTGTGGAACCTCTCTTGAAAATGGATGATCTTGATCTCCTTGCTCAATTTGAAGAGCATTATTCCTCAAAAACTCTTATGGGTGAAAAATTTATGGCAAAAATAGAAGAAAAATCAATTAAATCAGGTGCCTTTGCTAGAATTATCAACATGATCCTATCACAACCTCCTTCTTCCAAAATTCTTTCATCTTCTAAATCTTCCAAATCTTATCATGACTCTTCTAAACACTATTCACATTCTTCATCTTCCAAATCTTATCATGGATATTCTAAACATTATTCAAATTCCTCATTATCTAAGTCTTCTTCTTCCACTAGGTCTTCACCTTCCTCTTCTTCATGATCTCATTCCTCTTCTACTTCTCCCAAGAGTCTTAATTCTCTTCACGAGACATACCATGATGAGAAATATGATAGCCCTTGTGATACCTCTTCTATGAAGAGTTACATGCCCATCTTTGATGACTATGATGACTATGATGACTATGATGATGGACAATGTAACAATACCTATGAAACCCCTATTCTTAAGAGTCCTCCTCGTCGTGTGCTTGTGCTTACTGGAAAAGGGTCATCACATTGGATAGATTGTGATGGTGATCCATATGACTCTGATTTTGAAAGAGACTTTGATGATTTCTGTGAACAATACCTAGACGATACATCTACGTCACTTGAGGAAGAGAAAGCTCAACGCGCTAATTATAAACATAAATACTATAAGAATGTATCCTCTAAGAACTCTCATGCTGAAAATAAAGATTTTACTCTCGAGCAAGATCATGTTAATGCTAGACCTTTGTCTTGTGATGGTTCCATTCCATCCCCTACTTCTTCCAATACCCCTACATCTCCTACAGTCACCAAGTCTTCCAAATCTTTCACAAATCCTGCATCCGACATAAATTCTAATGTTTTCCATGCAGTTCCCTATAGTTATCCTCAAGGGCCACCTCTTAAAGATGCTCAAGCTAACCCTCACTTGGCTGCAAATACTTTCGATAATGCTAAATCTAAAGAGCCTAAGTCTTTATGCGCTATAATGCCTACTTCAGCTAATCCTTCACCGTCTCTGCCAAAGTCTTCCATACAACTCCAACCTGCTTCCTTGTCCTTAGAAGTGGTTTCATGTCAAGAGAACTCTAAAACTGATACAGAAAAGAATATAAAGAAAGATAAAGATCAAGAACCCTCCATGTCATCCACTCCTTTTCATGATGTTCTCTATCCGCGTCATGGTTCTTTTGATCCTTTACGTCCTTCCTCATTTATTCCACCATGTCTTAAGTCTTCTTCGAAGCAAGATCAAGCTACTACCCACACCGTTGAGCTTATTGATAATGAAAATAACCTTACCACGCTTGCACTTTCCAAAGATGATACTTCCATTAAGGTTATTAAAAATGGTGTTGTTTCTTTCGATGTTAAGCCTATTCAAGAGACAAATTCTGCACTTGTGCTATCCAAAGATCCTTGTCAAGATCAAAGTCTTCCATCTTCTTATTCTACCATTCCATGTTCACTTCCACTTTCTACTCTTCCTAAGTCTTCGCAAGCTTTGAATGATCCTATCAAACAAAATGCTCTTATTCAAGATGTTCAAGATCCTATTGAAAATTATAATGCTCACTCTGAAGATGTTGATATCCTTGGTTGTCATATAGATGCTGATGAACTTATTGATTATCCTTTTGCATGTTCCACTTCCATCCTTGGACCTCTTCCACCACTACTAAGGACTTCACGTCTTCCTTCCATATTGGGTCCTTATGTCCCTTCATTTTCCCCTCCTAACTCTCCTAATCCGTCATCTATCTTGGGTCCTTATGTCCCTCCATCTCCTATCTTTCCTCAAGATCAACATAGATGCATACCTTTGAATCCTTTTCATCCATCCACCCATCTACACCAGTCATATTATCCTTCTTCTTCCACATGTCCCAAGTCTTTTGGAAGTAACTTGAATGTTCAATATAAGAAAAAGAAACAATACAAGAATCTATCAAAGAAAGAAGATCACCATGTCTCCTCTGATCGACATGGGGGCATAAAGTCAAAAGAGATATCTAAGACAACTACAAGACAAATATGGGTTCCAAAATCCATCATTCAAGATATTCTCTCTAAGTCATCAAAAGGAAATAAAAAGCCTAAGGCTATATGGATTCCAAAGTCTCTCTTGAAAGAGTCTAATGTTGAACAAAAATTAAAGTTGACATTCAAGCTTCCAAAGGCTTCCACTCCATCTTCTTCCAAAAACATTCTTTCATTCCATGCACCTAAACCGCAATCTCTGCTAAACATTCATCATATTCCTTCACGTATTCCTTCATTCAAGTTTCCTCCATCCTCTCACCACCCTCCAAGGTGTGTGTCGATGTTGATCTTGCCTTCCTTTCCATCTACTCTTTCATAATCCTTCCATTCATTATTCTCTTGCCTTCTATCATTTTTCCTCATTTGCATATTCCTGCTATCTTCCAACTCCACTCGCTTTACATAAAATCGTATCCTCCATTTTTCTCTTCCATCTTCCTTTCCCTATCAGCATCTTTGAGCATAATAATTTTGAATCCTTGGCATATCATGGTTTATCCTTTCAAGGAGCATTATCTAAAAGCTTGCCTTCTTCCAAAAATTATAAAATTCAAGAAAAAAGAAAAAAGAGAAAAAATTGAAAAAATTGAAAATGTGCCTTGGTGAAAACCTGGAAACAAGCGCCTTGGTAGCAAAAGTAAAGAGAAATAAATTCATCCTATGGTGAAAACCACTCCCTTGTGGCACCTTGGATAAGTACCATGATGAAAACCTGGCAATCAGGCATCATGCGTAGTTCTTCTACATATCTCATCCATTCCATCTTCTCTCTTTGATCTTGACAAGGTTGATCTATACACGTACATTTGGCTATCTCGAGAGCGGTCTTATGATGATCCTGCTTTCATTTCTTTCATGTCTAGCCTTCATACCTATTTTCCTCCATTCATTCTATCCTTTCACTATCCTTTTCCCCTTTGGTCTTGATCTAATAAAAAAAGAGTAAAACACGATGCTATGAAGCCTCTTGACATGTCTACTCCTTTGGACTGCATCCTTTCCTTCTTTTGCAGTGCACCTTTGTGACTTATCCTATGCTAACCTTCCATTGCTCGTTCAGATGTACTTTACATGATAATTTTTCCCTAGCTTGGGTACTCTTGAGGAGTTTGTCTTTGAGGATTTCTTCCATTCATTCTCCTTCATTTTGTTGTCTTCCATCTCTCCCACGAGCTTGCTAATCCCTCTTGTTCTCCACCTCACTAGACATTGGGACTGCACGATGTGATCTTGCTTGGGAGTTTGATGCTCATTTTGTCTAGGGGCATCCTTTGTACATACTTATTGAACCTGAAAAAATCCAAAAAAATGATATATTGTTAAAAATCCTAAAACTTGGAAAATGTCCTAAAAAAATGATCATCTTAGTGAAAACCTGGCAATAGGCGCTTTGATGTATCTCAAAAAAATTATATATTCCAAAAATACCAAAAAAATAAAAAATTTAAAAAATTCAAAAAAAATAGAAAAAGTGCCTTGGTGAAAACTTGAAAACAGGCACCTTGGTAGCAAAAATACAAAAAAATTATAAAAAGTCCTGAAAAAAATTCTTCCAAGTGGTGAAAACCTGAAAATGGGTGCTACTTGAGGCCTTTGCACCCCTATTTCTTAGCATGCGTCCTCGACACTTAGCCTTTCTCCATTATACCTTGTCCTTGTTGCCTTGGTTTGGAATTGGTCTTTGTCTTTGTCCAGGGGGCATCATTGTGTTACCTTTGGTCTCTTGGATATGCTTGTCTTTAGGACACCTCGCAAACGGTGTTTTTCAACACCAACCCAACTGTGTTTTTCAACACAACCCCCGACATCGAGTGTTTTTCAACACTTATCAGTTTGGTCTTATCTAGTTTGGTCATGTGATCTTACCAGCTAGCAAGCATTCGATCCTTATCCTCGGAACTCAGTATCAGTTTACACACTTAAATTTTTAAATGCAACACTTAATGCTTGAGATATGTCATGAAATTTTCTTTGGGTGCTGACTGTTATTGATTTTCGTTGAGTGCCTTTGTCTAATAAGTCTCTCCATGATGCATAGCTAGAGGACTTGGGGCATGGGGCCCATTTTTATTTGCTTTCTGCTTGTGGGTGTGTTCTTGACTATCTTGAGTGTCTCTTGTTGTCTCCTTGACACACTTCGGAGATTTAAGACATCATCCTTGACTGTTTTTGCACAACCGTTCTCATGGTCATCCTGACATTTATGCCTTCATGCGAGCATGGTTTTGCTACATTAAATTGGGTAAGCTAACATTGCAGTCATCTTGACCTTTATGTCTTTGATGCTCATGTTAGAATCTTTCCACATTCCTGATATAAATCACATTCATATCTTCATAGTTGCGTTTGTGACTAGTGTTGATTGTGTGATCGTCCGATGTCCGGTAATAATGGCCCTATGATGAAAATAAGTTCTTTTACATTCTCTAATGAATGATGAACATAACCAAACCTATGTTACCCTATTGCAAGTACACCTTTGCATTTTCATATAGCTTGCATTATTTAGGCTTCATGTTAATTTGCATTTATAGGCTGCATTATGAGTTTGAGAGGGTTTCCTTCATCTTTCTTGTGGACTTTTAGTCAACTGTGGTCACATTTTGATCTTCATTTCCTTACCTTCTTTCGTGATCTCAATCGAAATTCCCAATCTTAAACAGTTGATTGATTTTGATGCATCCTCTTTCTCAAGGCAATTTCTCTTTCTTTTCTCCATTTCTTTCCATTTCTCCCAAACTTCTATCTTCCATTCACCTTCACCCCACTTCTTGTCTTCTAATTCAACCTACGAGCATAATTTTCTTGCTGATCTACCTTGGTTCTATGATTCTTATATTTTTCATTTTACATCAAGAACCTTATCTTTAGTTTGATTTGATCCAATTTATCAATTTACTGTTTCTCCTCTATCTCATTTCGATTTTGATCACGAGGGGGCAATACCTACCAAACTTCAATGCTTGATTCAGCTTTATCAAATTTATCAATTGCTTCTCTTGGGGCAACCTTGGTTGAGATTCTTATCTCTTATTTGAGACTTGACAATTACCTATTCACAGGTGTTGGCCTTGTCTTTTTCAATCTGTTTATCTATGTCCTGATGTGTTCCCATCCGTCGAACACACATCTGGGTTGTTTTGTGATCCCAAATCGATCTCACACTTCAATTCCATTCTTTGACTACATGTGATCCCGAGTCGACCTCACATTAGTCAAAGAGGGGCAAATGTATGCACCCTAAAATGGTCGCCTAGACTTTGGGCCCCATTTATTCAATTTGTCAAATATCAATTTTCTGAATCAATGTTTTGCAATATTCAAATCAATTTCCTTGATCAAATCATAACTATTTCAATCATTTCAATAATCTCCTAAGGTTTAATCATGTCATCAATAATTTTATTTAATTAAAAGAAATAAATCCTTTTTAAATAAATAAAATAATGTTATTTAATTGAAATTAATATTCCTTAAATGAAATGATGTTATTTAATTAAAATCCATTTTTAATTAAATGATTTTATCTTATTTAATTAATATTCATCTTTAAATTATATAATCTTATTTTATTTTATTAAAAGAGATATTATTCTTTTTAAATAAATAAAATATCTTCTCAAAAGATCTTTTGTGATGGAAAAGGAAATAAATCAAATAAAAATAAAACAAAAATCCTTTTCTTGATTCTTTCAATAAATTTTATTTAATTAAAAGAAATATTCTCTCTTAAATAAATAAAATAACCTTATTTAATTGAAAGAGATATCTTTTAAATGAAATAAAATCTTTTTTAATTAAATGATTTTATCTTATTTAGAATAATATCTCTCTTTTAATTAAATAATGTTATCTTATTTAATTAATAGAGAATCATTCTTTTAAATAAATAAAAAATCCTCTTAAAGCTCTTTTGTGATGAAAAAGGGAAATAAAAATAAATAAAATAAAGAAAATCCCTTTTCTCTCCACACTTTCTAAAAACTGAGCTTTATTTCCTCTTTTTGGATTTATCCCACATTACTCTTGGATTTGCATTCAATTCCTCAAATTCTCATATAAGGAGCCCTCTCCTTCTCAATTAGCATCCTAGAATTTTCATGTTATTGTTATGCTGCAGGTTTGGAGAGCAATTTTGGAAGAAGCTTTTGAGCACATTTGGAGCTTGGATATTTGAGACTTCTTTCTTCTTGTCTTCTTCTCTCATGCCTCATGGCAATCCATAGTTTAGATTAATATTGCATTCACATAATAGTTTAAATTTATGTTTCCTTTCATTGTTCTAGCTTAATCCACATAGCATAATTAGCAAGAACTTGTAATACTTTCATCTCAATAGAGTAGTTTATTTCTTGCATGTCAATCATCTAGATTAGTTTCATTTACATGCAATAACTTGAAGATCAATGGAGATTAGCACTCTTGCTTCTCATCCTTGAATCTCTCGTTTCTTGGTGTACTTGCATGGGTTTAACAAGGTTAATCTGAGGGCCTCATAATACAACCCCTGCACTCCACGAATAGAGAGCTGTGAATCGATATTTGAGAGCTCATTATTGAGTCTTCTTGAATGCAAGGATTCACAAAAGTGTGACCATTTTCTATCACACAAGGGTAAGGTATTACTGGCCCACAATGCAAACAGATGCAGTAGTTTTCTCTAAGTCCTATGAGAAATGTCAAAAACATGGAAACCTAATTCATGCTCCAAGTAGGGAGCTAATTCCTTCTATTTCTCATTGGCCATTTTAGCATTGGGCCTTTGACCTTGTTGGGAAAATTCACCCCAACTCATTAGGTGGACATAAGTTTATCATCACAGCTACTGATTATTTCATGAAATGGGTAGAGGTAGTCCCTCTTTCTATTGCCTCAGGCAAAACAATTTCACTCTTTATTTTGAATCATATTATTTGCTAATTTGGAGTGCCTTCTGAGATCATCACTAACAATGGAGATCAATTCAAGAATAAGGACCTAAAGAATTTATGCAAAAAGTTTAAAATCAAGCAACATTGGTCCTCTATTTATTTTCCACAAGGAAATGGACAAGCAGAGGCCTCTAATAAAACCATTCTCAAGATTCTTCATAGGATAGTACACAAGAATGGTAGGGATTAGCACTTGCAAATCAATCCAGCACTATGGGCTTACAGTACAAGTATTCGCACACCTACAGGGGCTACTCCTTTTGCCCTTGCCTATGGCGTTGAAGCAGTATTGCCTTTAGAAGTAGAGATCCCTTCACTCAGAGTCTCTCTCAAAGGTTTGATTACAGATGAGGATTACCACGCCATGAGGTTACAGGAATTAGAACTTCTAGATGAGAAGCGCAAGGCTTCCTTTGATCACACGAGAGTGTATCAGAAGCATATGTCTAAGGCATTCAACAAGAAGGTTTACCCTAGGGAATTTCAAGTAGGAGATCTTGTCTTGCGTGAGAATCCTAAGAATCAATAGAACAGAGAACAAAAGGGAAAATTTGAACCTAATTAGCTTGGACCATATGTTATTACTGTGGCTTTTGGGACAGGTGCTTATTTGTTAACTGATGAAGAGGGAGAGCAGCTCCCCGATCGCATCAATGTTTTGCACCTTAAGAAGTTCTCTCCATGATGCCTATTTTTGTCTGGGGGCATCCTTTGTACATATTTTATGATCCTGAAAAAATTCCAAACAAATTGATATATGATGCTAAAAAAATCCTAAAAAGCATAAAAAGTCCTGAAAAAAAATATTAAAAAATCAAAAAAAAAAATGCAAAAAATTCAAAAAAATAGAAAAAGTGCCTTGGTGAAAACTTGGAAACAGGTGCCTTGGTAGCAAAAATACAAAAAAATTGAAAAAAAAGAGAAAAATTGCAATAAAAATCCAAGTGGTGAAAACCTGGAAACAGGCACTACTTGAGGCCTTTGCACCCTTGTCTCTTAGCATGCGTCCTCGACACTTAGCCATTCTCCATCATGCCTTGACCTTATTTGACTTGGTCTAGAATTGGTCTTTATTTTGTCTAGGGGGGTATAACTGTTGGCATAGGTCCTTTAGGTGCATTTGTCTCTTGGGGCATTTCACAATAGGTGTTTTTCAACACCACTCTAAACAATGTTTCTCAACACTATCCTAGTGTCAAGTGTTTCTCAATGTTTATCAAATGTCTTACCCAATAGTCCAAGTGTGATGCAATATTTCTCATTGGTAGATGTGATAACCCGAGTTTGACTCTATGACCAACACACACACACTTAAACACTCAACTCAATTGAGATATGTTGACTTTATTTTTTCTTTGTGTGTTGTCTATGAGGATTTCTTTGATGAGTGGTCTCTCCCTGAGAAGTTTTCAATGATGCATAGCTAGAAGATAAGGGTATGAGAACATGTTTTATTTCTTTATCTTCTTGTGGCAATATTTTGTTGATCCTAACTGTCATGAGCATTTATGCTAGTCTTATTTGGCACTATGGATTGACAAGGTATTACCCTTAACTATTTTGTGAGTGCATGCTTATAGCCATCTTGACCTTCTTATGTCCTGATGCAAGCATAATCTTGCTATAGTAAACTTAGGTAATCTCACTGCGCTAGTCATCTTGACCTACATGTCTTTGGTGCCTAGGTGGGATTCCCACATACTAATCTGATATAAATCATATTCATACACCCATAGTTATAATAGTGTGTATTGTATGATCTTATGACACTACCAATAACACTCGATAATGATAATTAGATGTCTATAAGCATTGTGACCTTGCAATTCAACTACTTTTCATAGTAGCTTGCATTTTTAGGGTCATGTTAGATTAGTTTTGCATTTTTCATATGGAGAGAGCTCTCCTTTTCATCTCACATGGACCTATCAGTCAACTGCGCTCATCTTCCTTTTTTTTGATCATGTCTTTCACTCTTTGGTCTTACATCACAACCTATTCCTATCATCACAAGGGGTTAATCTTATCATCATATCTATATCTCAAAACTATCATTTTTAGAACCATGAGTCTATATCATATGCATGAGAATCTACACATCCATCTATGAGAGATAACATACATAAGCACATACATAAACATTTTGAGAAAATATGACAAGACAATACATATGCAAACTGATATACACATCCAAGTGAGACAATCAAACATGATATATCAAACATCTAGTATATCTCAATATATAAAGAGAAAAGTCATGGTACAATGTCATCAATTATATAAACTATACACATGAGATCCCAACTGGATCAAAGTCTCAATGGTATAAACCTAGCCTAAACCTAAGAACCACTACCATCCTGAGGACCGATAGCTGGAGGCTGAGGTAGTGCACCATGTGCCACCTCGGTGTAGCTGGGAGCTATCTACCCTGCTGGTACTACTTGTAGATATAGGCCATGGTAGTAGGCTACTTGGGCTAACTCTCTCCTGATCTCAGTAGCATCTTCCTGTGCTATCTACTCTCGATGGGCTATCTACTAATCTCTCTTTATCCTTAGGTCCACTAGCTATTGCTCTCGTACTGCTATGGTGATCCTTAGTTGTTGAATCTCCACCTCAAGAGTCTGAATGTGGGCTCTCAAATCATCTCCTACAGCTAAGTCTACCTATGATTGTACCTATCCCCACCCCTATGAAGGTCTCTATACCTCCTCACTCCCTGAGCTCTAACTTTGTGGCCATTTTTGGCCACCAGCTCTAGATCCCTCTCCAACCTCTCTTGTTTGACCTTCACCTCCAACTCTATCCTCATCATCTCCTACATCTCCTCTGCCCAGGGAAACCTATGCTACATCTGGTACAATGAATCAAGGGAATGGGGCCCTCTACCGCTTAGTCCTATATGCTGCATCAGCACTTGCATCAGCCATATCTGGGAGATACTCCTAGGGCTCCCTCCTGATTGCATCTGTCTCCTTGATAGCTCACTGATAATCCAACATGGGTAGCCACCCATGTCCCTCCTCATCTCTAGCCCTCACATAGGTGGTGGTCTTTGTGGAGACTCGCTATTGTCTCCCAAACTGTTGCCATACCTGAGTGATGTAGAATCTCTCCACAATCTCTAAGTGTCAGCCTACCAGTGGCCGAGTGCATAGCATATAACTCAACTCACCCTCTGCATCTCCCCATGCCTCCACATCCCTGTATGACCTCCATGTGAATGAGGTCATCTCATCCAAGATCCTCCTATAATGTGTCACATCCCCAGTATGAGCATATGATATATATCCTCTGTACCTATATATGTATGGGTATCTCCGCTCTCTCTGCTGAACCTTGGGGTGCACCATAGTGATGTGCTCCCATGCCCACACCTATGCTAGGATGGCACCACATGCCCATGTCTGACCATCCCTATACACAATCTCATGAAGCTCATGATACATCTCTGCAAGTATGGCTGGTCCCCATGCCATACAATGAGGTCTGCCTACCAAATCTACTAGTAACCTGCCCCATCCAAGTGGAAATCCCTTCTGACTATGATCAGTCATTAGGGCCTATCCAATAAATGATGCCACAATACATGGCACTATAAAATATTGGCCAAAGTCATCCATGAGCCACTCCCAACTAACATGCCGATCCACAATGGTCACATCCTGAAACATCTCCTAGATGACTCGTTGCCCCTCAGTGGCATCCTGATCATAGTATACCTGTGTCATCGCACAAAATCATGTTAGTTTCTATTACTTGGAAACATTACATTCATGACTATCCATAAGGCATGATTATACTTACAGGCTCACCATGGCATGGAACCCGTAGTATCCTGTAGACATCCTCCAATGTGATGGATGCCTCTCCTATCGTCAAGTGAAATGTGTTATGCTCACTATGCCCTCACTCGGCCAAGGCTTTCAGTAGCCCATGATCAGCTTGGACATATGGGAACCACAAAAAATATTGGAGTCTCATCACCCTAATGTCATCCTCAACTAGATCATCTAGATCCCAAACGCATCTCAGCCCCACCACCTTCAGCACTCTGATAATCAACGCCAGAAAGTGCTCCTACAAACTATTCAACCAAGCCATATGTTAGTACATACCATGATGAAAATCAGTATAGGACATCTAAAGCATAAAAATTGTCTAGACCCATGTCTTACTTTGCTCAAAATAACTAAAATTCTTAAGTTTTAAGGAGAAGTATCATGCAATACTTCTCCCTATAGTGGTGCAATACACCTTTGACCATGCGATACTTTGCCCGGTATCGTGCAATAGTTTGCTAGTTATCGTGCGATACTGGTGTCTATACGCGCATGATACTTTGGGGACCCACGATGTTCCTCCCCAAAGGGTGCGATACTTTAAAGTATCACACAATAGTTCACCTAAAATTAAGAATTTGAAAAATTCAAAATTTCAAAAACGTGCTAAATATGTCCTAGGTGCAATAAATGACTCAAAAAATGGCTAGTTTTCGAAAACATACCGGGGCACCATAATGTGGAGGCCGGTTGTGCAACCGAGAATGCTCAAATCGATGCCGGTGGATGGGAACTGCTACCTATTGGGCCATTTTCTCTCTCTAAGCTCTCAAGATTCTCAAAGTTGCTAAATGACAAATGATTTTGAAAAAAACCCTTTTTACCCCTTATATAGCATTTTGACTTTTGACCTAATTTTCAAAATACCTCTAAATTGCACGCAAATTGCACCCCTAGCTAATTTCGACATCCTGGATCCATTTTTGAACTCAAAATCAAAATTCAAGGTCATCTTGATAATCAAAATCAAGTTTCAAAATTTTCCCTTCTTCTGCGCAATTGATTGACCTTTTGAGGCATAATCCTTCGATCTTTCTTGGGGCATCTTCATTTCCATGTCTTCCAAACTTCTAGTCTTTCCTTCACCCCTTTCACTTCCTCTCTCTGAGGTTGACTTAATCTTTATCCTATATCTTTTTTTTAGTCAAACCTAGTCAACCTGGGACATCTCTTCACTGTTTGATGGTTATCCTATTATCAGTTATCTTCAATTATGATTGATTATGATTTGATCATCTTTTATCAATCTGCTATTCTCCTCTACCTGATTTTGATTTCAATTATGAGGGGGCAGTATCTATGGGATTCTCATCCCTAATTCTCTTGATTCTCTTGATTTAGACATCTTTGGTGAGCTTTTGCTCAAGCTTGAGATTCTTATCTCTTATTTTGGATATGATCCTGAATCGACCTCATGTCCAGAATCCTATGTCTATGTTTTTCCAGGTGTGATCCCAAATCGACCTCACATCTGAGTTGGTTTGTGATCCTAGATCGATCTAACATTTCAATTCTTCTTTGACTGCATTTGTTCCCAGATCGATCACACATTAATCAAAGAGGGGCAAATGTATGCACCCTAAAATGGTCGCCTAGACTTTGGGCCCCCATTTTGCAATTTATCAAATCCCTGAATCAATATTTTCAAAAATTAACATTTTGCATTATATCAATTTCCTTGATCAAATCCTATTTTATCATTTTTTATTATTTGCCTTGGGCTAACCATTTTATCCTAAGCCTTTATTTATTTAAAAGGAATATTTCCTCCCCTTTTAATAAATAAAAAGCCCCCAGTTTTCCTCTTATCCTAAGTTGCACAAATAAAGCATTATTCTTATTTTATAAAAAGGGAAAAAGTACTTTTTGTCTCATATGGACACAAAAGTCAACTCCTATTTTCCAATTGGAGGATACTTGTGCACATGGATTGCTCCTCTTTCAAGCTCCATCATTGATTAAGTCTTTTGCCTCTTAATCTCAATGGTCCATTTCAGCTCATTTCTTATAAAAGGAGAGCTCTCCTCCTCATTTTAGTATCATGTTTTTATGCTATTGCTATGCTGCAGGTTTTCTAGGTCAATTTGGAGCTTGCTTTGAAGCCTTTTGTTGCATTTCATCTAGTTTCATATTTGCTTTCATAGTTGCATGATAATGACATTCTTAGCTTAGATTTCCTTTTTATGTAATAGATTAATCTAACATAGCCTAATTAGGAAGGTTGTAATCTTTGTACTTTCCTTTCATAGCATAATTTGTACTTGCACTTTCATCGAGTAATTTGCATACTCATATAGGTTGCATTGCATTTCATTCATATTGATTTCTTTGGAGATATTGGCACTCTTGCCCTTGTCTTTATTTGGAATCTCTTATTGTGTGGTTGACTAGCAAGGTCATGAGTTTATAACTTTAGCTGAGAGCAATTTTACAAATCTTGCAACTCCATGCATAGAGAGCTATGAATCAATTTGTGAGGGCTCATTCTTGAGTTTCCTTGCATGTAAGGATTCATAGAAGTGTGGTCACATTTTCACCATACAAGTATATGCAGGAATAGTTATGGGTGATATGGAATTTTGCGCACAGTTCATCCATGTCCTAATTTTGAAATTGTTTCCCATGATTAGTAATGAGATAAATAGGTATACCATATATGCAAATGATATAATTTAGGATAAACATGGATATTTATTTCCCTTTGGTGGTAATCAATGGAACGACCTCAATCCATTTAGTAAAATACTTTTTTGTAGTGATAATCCATCTGTGACCATTGGACGATGGAGGGTTGATGGCACCCATGAGGTCGAGTCCCCACCGACTGAATGGTAAGGTAGTTGTAAAAGGATGTAGTTCTTGTGCTGGAGCATGAATAAGGTTTCCATGTATCTAACATTTCTTGCATGCCCTAGCAAAATGAAAGGAATATGTTTCCATGGTAGGCCAATAATAACCCATACACA
The DNA here is from genome assembly GCA_027943335.1 of Chamaecyparis obtusa. Taxonomy (NCBI): domain Eukaryota; kingdom Viridiplantae; phylum Streptophyta; class Pinopsida; order Cupressales; family Cupressaceae; genus Chamaecyparis; species Chamaecyparis obtusa. The sequence continues at coordinate 1,071,380 of BSBK01005014.1, forward strand.
TGAGTTTCTTACCCAAAGAGGGACCACCCGAATGTGTCCCACAAATACTCTCATGTACATCTCACAAGGTAGTTTGAGCTTCATCATGCTCGAGACATCATAGGAGAGTACTATCAAGACCTTGATGATAAAGGGTGTCGGATATTAGGACATAGCAGGAGGCTTGGCAGAGAAAAGTTTGTTTTTTATTTCAGGATAGGTTAGGGGGTAGGATGTCATTTTTTAGATAAGAATAGATTTTTCCATAAATTGGGGAGTCATGCCTGATAAGATGACATATAATACTCGTATCAGGGTCATCATATGCAGGACAAGTCATGGATTCCACCAAAAACTCAAAATGGGCCTTGGTATCCTCTATATCAAATAGAGAAGCAATCATAGCCATTGCATAGGAAGCCTTGTTATCATGCTAGGGAATCTACTCAAAAGTGATGACAAAGAAATATTGTTTGAAGTCATCAACCATACGTTTATATGGTAATAACTTATCATCTTTAGTCTGATAATCATCATTAACCTAGTTTATAATCAACTGAGAATCCCCGTAGACATTCATTTCAGGTACTTTCCATTGTAAGGCCATCTTTAGCCCAATCAGCAAAGCTTCATATTCTACTACATTATTGGTGCAAGGAAAGAGCAGCTTGTAAGATTTCAGAATTGTGTATCCTTGCGGTGTGATAAAGAGAATACTAGCTCCTGAACTCTATTGAGTACATGATCCATCAAAGTATAATTTCCATGTTTGTGTAGATAAAGCCAAGATGTGTGCATCAGGAAATTATGTGTGTATAGATTGGTCATCCATTAATGGAGCATCAACTAGCTGATCTGCTATCACTTGGCCTTTGATAGCCTTCATGTCCACATATTCAATATCAAATTCACTAAGTAGCATGACCCACTTACCCAATCTTCCTATCAATGTTGTCTTTCTTAATAGATACTTTAAAGGATCAATCTTTGTAATGAGCTTGATTGAATGTGACAACATGTAATGTCACCACTTTTGTGAAGCAAAAACAATAGCCAGACATGCTCTTTCTATAGGAGAATAGTTTAACTAATATCCCACTAGGGTGCGACTGATATAGTATATGGATTTTTCTTTCCCTTCATGATCTTGCTAAGCCAGAAGAGCACCTAGTGAGACCGTTGTAGCTAAAATGTAAAGCAAGAGTGGCTTGCCTGAAATCAATGACATCAGAGTTGGAGGATTCACTAGATATTTCTTGATTTTATTGAAAGCTTCCTCACACTTATCATCCCATTGGAATAAGATATTTTTATGCAACAAATGTTGAAAGGGATGACTTCGATCTTCTAGTTGAGAAACAAATCTTTAGATGGATTGGAGACGTCCCTGCAAAGATCTTAACTGACTGATGTTAGCGAGGGAAGCCATCTTCATTATTTCTTTAACTTTTTCTGGATCTACCTCGATTCCTTTGGATGAGACAATGTACCCTAATAATTTACCATATGTGACCCCGAATGCACATTTATTTGGATTGAGTCAAATCTTATACTTTTCCATCCGGGCGAATATTCTATCCAACACTCTCAAATGACCAGCTCTATCTTTGGATTTTTCTAAGATGTCATCAACATAATCTTCCATAATGGTATGCATCATGTCATGAAAGATTGTGGTCATAGCTCTTTGGTAAGTTTCTCCAGCATTTTTGAGGCCAAATGGCATCACATTCTAGTAGTATGTACCCCATGGACAAGTAAAAGTAGTCTTTTCCTAGTCTTTCGGTGCAATCTTGATCTGGTTATAGCTAGAAAAACCATCCATTAATGATAACATCTCATGCCTAGCTGTCAGATCAATAATAATGTCAATATTTGGTAGAGGAAAGTCATCTTTTGGACAAGCTTTATTAAGATCTTGAAAATCAATACAAATCCAGATAGACTTGTCTAGTTTTGAGATGGGGATGATATTTGAGATCCACTCAGCATAATCAATAGCACGAATGAACCCAACATCTAAAAGTTTCTTCAATTCTACTTTAACCATCATTGCAATGTGCGGATGCATCTTGCAGAGCTTCTGCTTAACTGGTTTTACACCTGGTCTGATAGATAAATGATGCATAATGAGATTAGGGTCCAGCCCAGGCATATTAGCATAGGACCAAGCAAAGTTGATTTGTCTCTATTTGAAAAATTTTGCAAAAGATTCTTTCTCTGATTCTGTCAAGGATGCTGCTACTTTGAGGATGTGTGGAGACTCCTTTGTTCCAATGTTAAGAGGTATTGTTGGTTCTATAAGAATGGAAGATTTCTCTCGATATAGATAATTGGGAAGAGTGTCAATCCTTTCATCATCAGGCACCTCAGAGAGGTTTTCACCATCAGATGCATCTTTTCTTTTTACTATTTTTGGATCTAATACTGCCACTGAGTGGTTTTCACCATTAGATCTGTTGATTATTTTTATATTTTATGACTGAAAGGATTGGCACTCTCTCCAAAGTAGGCCATGTCATTGAGTTCTATTGGAAATCTTGACTTGTGATCCCCTGGTGGTAAATGATCCCTGATTCCAAGATAGTCAATGATGGCATCATCATTATGGAAGACATCAAGTTTTGGATGATCGGGGGAATCCCAATTGATAAGTTCAGGATGTACAAGGGGCATTAGATCATTCGGGTTAGTTTCAAAGGTAGAAATGGTATTGATGGAAAATTTGTCAAGGTTTTTGATGGTATCAGTGAGGTCTATTTCCATACTCATCTGATTCATCTATCACAAGATAAAAAACACTTTCCTCACAATTGACAAAAATAGTATCACGTGGGACTAATTCGAGTGAGTTAGTCCTTGAACTCTCTCCCTCATGGTAATCATTACCATAGTGATGGAAAACATCAACTCCTATCTCTTCAATACAATAAGATAATGAATCCCATTCATAATCATTTGAGTCAGGATCATCATTATCCCCAAGTCTATCAATGATTCTTTGTGCTATCCTTTGTTTCCTAGATCTACATACATACCATGTTTTCAGAACTGTAAGGCAGGAGCTTTAGATATTTCATGAAAAGGTGTGATCTTTGCTTTTCCTTTTGGTTCTTTTGGTCCTTCTCCTTTGTATCCTAATCATGTAGTGTCTCTTTGATAGTTTGGATTTTGCAAAATTGGCTTTATAACACCCTCTCTTTGTAACCCTATAGGTCCAGGACCTTGGTATCCCATCTTTTGTAGCAAAGTATACCCTTTACCATAGACATCAGATGATAGATATTCATGTTTGATATCCTCTTCATTCTTCTATGACTTAAGAAAATGATTAGCATTATGCTCAGCTACCCCTTTGGATATTGTGCCCCCACTTATAAATGTGTCATAAACAAGTATTGAAGGGGGTTCTAATTGTTGTTTAGTGATCAAATATCTACCATATGATCTAGGAGATAAAGGTAACTCTATGATGCAAAGAGCTTGACCTAGAGTGTACTCCCCCATACTTATTTCCTTTATGTCTATCTTGATCCCATTTGATTTAGAAGTTGATGCTATATTACTAGGATCAATGGGTGTAGTTGCAGAAGATCCAGTACAATTATAAGGTACCAAAGAATCAGATTTCTTCATGGAGCTACAATACTGGAAAGGATTAGTATCTCCTTTGATAGTGATCTCCTAACCATTATGAGGGAATTTCAAGCACTGATGATAAGTTGATGGCACAGCTTACATGGAATGAATCCATGGTCTTCCCAAGAGAATGTTATAAGCAAGATCCATGTCAAGAACTTGGCAAGGTACATCTTTGATTATAGGACTGACTTTGATAGGAAGAACAATAGATCCCTTGGATGACCTCTCTTCTTCATCATAAGCTTTTATTGTGATTTTCTTCTTTGGATCTACAGCATTTTTATAAAATCCCAATGCAAGGACTAGTTTCAATGTGCATATATTCAAGCCATCTCCTCCATCTATTAGTACTCTCTTGATTTTGTAACTCTATACAAGGACTTCGATACGTAGGGGAGCATTATGAGGTTGGGTAATAGCTAAATTATCATTTTTAGTGAAGGATAAGTAATGTGGGATTATTAAATGTCCCACCATAGCTTGAAATTGATCATGATCTAGATTTGTGGGGACCTGGGTCTCTAAGAGATCTTTTTCAAGGATATCTTTGTGATACGGGGATAGGCACAAAAGCTCTAAGATGGATATCTGGGAAGGTGTTTTCTTGAGTTGTTCCAAAAGATTGTATTGGTTGGAAATATTTGGTGTAGAATTTGGGACATAAACATACTTGTTTTGAGAGGTGCTTGGTTTAGATGGGACTCCTTGGAGAGTAACTTTGGATTGAGCACGAGTAGTAACATGGACTGGTTGAGTCTCTGATTTTTCCTTTATGGTAATGACATTGGCATAGTACTTAGAAGGATGACATTCAGAAATGTTACCAACATATCTATAGGGCGTGGTATTATAATTGACTTGATTGTCACCCTTAGTGTTGGAAGAACCTCCTTTTTCATGCTCAGGAAGTAGATCTTTGAAAGTTGTATGTGATTCATTTGAGGTATGTTCGTCAACACCAATTTCACTGCTTTCAATTAAGTCTTGAATTACATTTTTGAGCCTTTGGCAATCATTGGTTTTATGTCCTTTTCCTCTATGAAATTTGCAATAATCATTCCCATTCCACCAAGAAGGTTTCACTCTAGGTTCAAAATCTCTCATTTCAGGAAGCATAATGAGTTTCTTTGTGATTAACATCTGTAATGTTGATTTGAGAGATTCCCCTAAAGGAGTAAAATTTCTTCGAGGTGACATAAAAGACAATCTTGGTTTAGATGAATCTGTGTTGGTGTTTGGATTTGCTGATTGCTTTGTGTAGGTAGCTTGAGTAGGGTTGGCCTTACTTGTGAGATTTAGAAGGGGTTGTGTTGGTTTGACATTACGATTATCAACAATCCCATCATTGACAATGTTTTTATTTTTATTCTAGAATTTGGATTTGTCATTGTTATAGTTGTTGGGATTGGAATTTGAGGACCCAGCATTGTCTTTGGAATAAAGTTTTATCTCACCTTTTGTGACCATGGCTTCCTCAATCTTGATACCATTTTCTATGAGCTTATTGAAGTTTGGTGGACATTGCAATTGTAACCTATAACTCATTTTTGGTGTAAGGTTATGTACAAAGATATCCATCTTTTCTTTTTCAGGAATCATTCATGGATATTTGGCAAACAATTGACACCATCTTTGCAAAAAAGTAAGGAAGGGTTCTCCATTATTTTGATGTGCATTGCAAAGATCAAGCATAGTGACTTCATGTTTGATGTTATATGAATAATGAGTCACAAATTTGTCAAGAAGCTCATTGAAAGATTTGATGCCTGGGGGTGGTTTGGAGAACAATTCCATGGCTTGTGCTCCTAAACTTCATGGAAATAGTTGCATAAGATAAGTGTCATTGTGAGGAGGAAATGGAATCATTGCTAAATTCTTATCAAAAGGATAAGGACATATATCATCCAAGGAATACTTCTGAGTTGATGATCCAGTTTGAATGTCATGGATTTGTTGTTGAAGCATTTGGATTTTTTGTAGAACGAGATCCAAAGATAACGTGTTTCCTTGAGTGTTTTGGGAAACATTTTGTTGTTGAGTATCTTGAGAAGCATTGGATTGCTGATTATTTTGAGAGGCATTGTTTTGTTGGTTGTTTTGAGAAGTATTGTTTTGTTGGTTTTTTTGAGAAGTATTATTTTGTTGGTTGTTTTGAGAAGCATTGGATTGCTGATTGGTTTCCTTTGCTCCATGAGTATCTTGAGAACCACTAGGGATTTCTTGATTGTTTGTATTAGGTGGTTCTCTAAGATGGGAAACATCAAAATCAGTTGGTAGTTTGGCTCCTTGTTGAGCAAGCATGAGGAAATACATTTCTCTATCCATGTCTAGCAGTCTTTCCATGACATTATAAAATCTAGGATCTTGTGTAGCATCCCTAAGTTCTTGATCTGCAGGTTCCTCTTCTAATGTAAAAAGTGAAGTTTTCTTAGGAATTCCAGACCAAGGATTTTCTTCATTGCTTTTTTTTCCTTCCATCTTGTCTAGGGATTCTGAATCAATGGTTTGTTTAAGTTTTTAAGATTGAGTTTGAACCATAAAAATGTGAAAATTGATTTGTGGGATGAAAGGTTTTTGATGAAAATATATGGAAAGAGTGTTTGATAGAAAAGATATTGAAAAGTATTGAAAAGTGATGAGACAAATTGATAAAATCTAAGTCAATAGGAGGTATGGATTTCACTATGATATGACAAAGAAAAATCAAGAGATAGTAACCTAAGTAACTTTGATTGAGGATGATAGATCCTAAGAGGATAAACTCACAAAGATCAAAATCTGATAGATAAGGTGATGTTTCAACACTAAATTTGGAATTTCAGAAGATTAGAATAAATGATTTGATGACTTTTGGTGAAGGAAGGATGATGAAAATTGATGAAAATGGTCAAACTAAATATCAGAGGTATGTGTAACGCGAATATTTTTCCAGAATCTTACTAAGGATGAAAATGGGTATCTGAAAAAGTGATTATAAAAATTTCAAATCTTGTGGAAATGCTCTTTGTTGTATATGCACAGTGACAAATGCGCAGGACAGTTTAATATATGAGCAGTAGAATGAATCAAATGTGCAGCAATTATGAACCGATGCGTGGTAAAATTAACAGATGTGCAGAATAGTGTAACGGATGCGCAGGAAAATTATATGAATGCACATGTTTTTGTTTTTGATTGATTGCAATTGCAAAATTTCAAATTTTTTGATTTTCTGATGTTTTGGTTTTTTGGCAAAGGTAAAATGCATAAACACACACATGCAAGATAGAAATGATTTTAATCTAATTGTTCTATTATGAATGCATAAACATGCTTACAATCCTAAGGTTGGCAAGGACAGTATCTACTGAATCCCCACTAGGATAATAAAATCTAGCCACGCAAATCCACAGTGGATAGCCTAGGAACTTGGAGGCACGGGCTCCTCCTTAAAGTGCACTCACTTCTTAGGTACACCAAGTTTTGAATTCAATGGGTCATTACTTCCCAAAGAACTGCTATCTCTAATATGAACCGTGAGTAATGTGGGGTGTCTTCACGGGCTTGGGTGACCCCTTGAGCCAGCAAATAGAAGGTTTTTGGCCACTATACAAAATTATTTAATAAGGACATTCGTTCAAGTGGTTGTGATCAAGTTATTTTCCTAATTAAGGGGGCTCTCCCAATCCTTTCAAAGCAAGGCTTTCATCTCTACTAAGTAGGACTTTAACGCACCACTCAGGTACTAGAGGAGATTTTGGTTGCCACAACAAATTCAAACTTGTCTAATGTGAGACTAATCACACTAGCATTTTTTATATACCAATTTGGAAGGGCTTGGCTTTAGCCTGCTACCGATTGGGTCGTTCCTTGGGGTGAGTATCTCTTTTTCCACCAAAGACCACCCTCTAAAAATTATAACAATTTCTCTTACACCCAAGGTCCGTGAATGGCAAGGGGAGAGTATACGTTGGGATTACAGATAGCTATTAAGCAAGACACAACAGACACTTAATCTATGCTAAAGAAGACACATAAATCAAAAACATGTCATATTTTAAAAGCCCAAACAAGGTTATAGTTTATTTTGCAAAACCCCTTAAGAATCCTACAAACAAACTTGTTATAAATTTAGCAATGGGGTCTTCAAAATAACATCCTAAAAAAACAACCTAGAGACTACCAGAATGAACATAAACTTGTCAAAGGTTAGCTAAAATTAAAACTAACATAAAACTAAATTTTACTACAGTAAGTAACAAATGCGTAGAACAGTGAGGTGAATGCACAGCAAGACTGGATATATGCGCAGGATGTATGAATGCATAGTGAAATGAAAAATATGTGCAGTGCGATGGAACCAATACGCAGAAAGAACTAATGCGTAGCAGAAAATGTTAAAAGCACAAAAACTTAAGCTAAATGCACAAGAAAATTAAAAAGATAGATTGCAGAAAATGCCAGAATGGAGGCACAACAGAAATGGGTGTATGCACAGGAATCGAGTACAAATGTGCAGAAGCCACCTATAGAAAAATCTACACACAAAAAACACAAAATAGAATGTTAAAAACATGGGTTGCCCCATGGTGGGCACCAAAAATGTATGCAAATTAGATGTCTAACTACACTAAATGATAAATTAACTATTCTAAGATTAATAAATCAAACTAATTAGCAAACAACAATGAAGAATACACTAAAAATGAAGCTAAAAAAATTTTTACCTTCACCTACCATGTAGCTTGTCTCCATTGCCCTCCTAGCCTTGATTTCTTGAAGATTTTGAACTCTCAAATTTCCAAATGAAGCCTCTTGCCCAAGATGACACCAAAGTGTGGAGATTGGTGATGAATGTATGCAAAACTAAAGCCTTATTAGGAAAATATGGTGAATGAGATGCAACTAATATGAAAATGGCTTGATTATGCTTGAATGCTCTTGAAATGCTCTTATAATGCTTGATTGATTGATTGCTTGAGTGCTTGATTGTCTATTCACTATTAGCTCACAAAGGGGAAATTAGGCTATTTTTATAGAGTTTTGGAGGATCTAAGCCTAGGTGGCACAATCCTATGATGGAGAATGAAAGGTGGAAGATCCTAGGGCTAGGATTGACTTGGTTGAAGGAGTTGAGAGAAAGGGGGATGTAGTTGGAATGTGAGAGGGAGAATAGGGATGATGTTCCTCTCACATTGACATGAAGGAGAACAAGGTGGAAGGGAAAGACACATGTCAAGTGTCTCACAAAGACCAAAGAGAGGAAGAGGGAAGGACTTTTTCATCATTAGGACTCTTGGCACAAGTGTCCTATGAGTCACCTTTGACCCTTAGAGGTGGCTTGAGAAGCCCCTTAGGAATAGGGAATGTCTCTTGACTTGGTTTAAGAGAGGACATGTGGTCATGACACCAAGTCCTATGAGGCCACATAGCCCTTAAGAATAGGACATGTGTGGGTGAGGATAATTACCAATAAATAATTAATAATAATTATTTATTTTAGCCAAAGTGATGTGTCAGGTGACTAGGTAAGTGAGGTGGACTAGGGGACTTAGTCATATTTAGGTGATTGTATATTTAATTAAATCACTTTAATAAGACTAATTAGAAGACATAGGATAGAGGAATAGACTATAATGAATTTACTAAATAAATTGAATAATCTATTTAATTAATAGAGGAAATAATTATTAATTAAATAATAAATATTTAATTAATTTATCAAGCCAATATCAATTAAATAATAAATATTTAATTAATTAATGAAGCCATTTTTAAGTGTATATAGATAGCACTCTCATCACTCCCTCGACGGCATTTATTGTCAAGTTTGACACCTGACACATCCAATTTGGACTCATGGAGAGAAGAAGATCTGATAAAATTCAGTGTCTTAGCCATGGAAAAGGCCAAAGAAAAATAAGTGATGAGGAATCCCCTCCTGGTAGAATCAATAAATATTCTGAACAATTTTTTTCCAAAGGACAAGAAAGTGTCAAAGATACATTCTTTTGATGATGTGAGTATAGTCATCTCACATTTCAACAGTAATTTCTCAAGCCTTGAAGAATATTCATCCCTAGTTGCAGAAGAAAAGTACCTAAAGAAGACATTGAGTGAATTAATGAGAAACTTTGCACTTGACCTAAGCTCACTCAAGAATGGTCAAGCATCCTTAAAAGAGTTTGCAGAACAAGGAAGAAGAGTCATTGCATAATGCATGGATCAGGATAAGCTTACTAATGCACATTTCAAGAAAATAAAAGAGGCTGAAGCTATGATTGAGCAAGTCAAGAGTTTAGTGAAAGACACATCCACAAATTTAAACATGTGTAATAATGTATACCAAGGGAAAATAGATAAGATTGAGAAGGTAGAAAAGGAAATGTCAAAGACCAAGACAAGGCAAACATAGCTCAGGAATGCTCTTGCACCCTGATTAGATATACTAAATCAGAACATCAAGGACATAGATGCCACAATAGTAACATATGATCATGGTCCTAGCACTGACTTGGAGAAGATGGAGAAGCTATAGTATGCACTCTGTGCCCATCTCCAGATAGTAAACTCTTTGATCACATTTTGGAAGAAGGAGATCCAAAACCTAAAGATAGCATATCTGGATGTTTTCCCTCAGTGAGTATATGTAGATACAATTTTTGAAACACCTTTCTCATTAATTTCTAAGGAGGAGTTTTTTATAGAATATGGATCATAATATGTATAGGGAAATATAAGTGTATGTATAGAAGCTAAAAAAAAATTTGTATTAAGGACAGTTAGCAACTTGGCCACATTCCTTTGTTGCCATCAATGCAAAAGGGGGAGATTGTTGGAAAGTTGGCTATACTGATGTATATGACTTAATATAGTGTTTTCATTATGGCAACAAAGTCATATAGAAATTTGGAGTTAGCGCACTTGATGAGAAGATCAGAAATTAGTTAAGTGTTGAAGACTAGACAGTGTACAGAGTTCCTGTAGCTCAGAGCATCAACACAGGTGTGTATGACCAAGTTATGGTGTGTGCCTTGGAAGTTAAGTTAGTTATACTATATTCATGCTTAATCTATGAGTGCATGATCAAATATGCAAGTATGAGGAAGATACAGATAGATGAAGTTACACAGCCAGTGAGTGCCAGTGAAGAATAGAGTAAGCAGTTGATTGTTATCATTTTGAGTTGCAGTTATATTCTATTGATGTAAATGTTATGTGCCTATTGTAATTAGGTTTCTAACATATGTATATGTTTTTTTGTAAACACGCTTCATCCAATTCATTTGGAAGTGTTGTATGTAATAGATCTAAGGACCAACCTAGTTGTTTATTTTGTATATGCATATAAATATGAGATGCGCCCATTGTAATTAGTATGAAAGTTGATATAGAGTTGTGATAAGTAGAGAAAAAGTGTGTGAAGAGTCTATAAGATGTATTAGAGCTTTGCAAGAGCTTAAAGCATCAGCACATTAAAGTGACTGATTTGACAAGCAGTGTCATAGTGACAGTTCATCCAACAAATATAGTGTGTATATGAGATTAGAAGGTTGTAGCCTTCACCACTTGAGCAGTGAGCTCTAAGACAATGCGTCCACTCCCCTAATAGGGACTATTTTAAAAGACTCCTAACAAGGTCTACTGTACTTAATACATTGTAAAGAAACTCCTAACAAGGTTAAGGATCTTCTAACAAGGATCACTAAACACTAGTACAAAATATTAGTGGGTGTCAATTCCCACCAGGGTTCTACCTATTTGGGTTTCTCCGTAACCATATTGGTGTTATGTGTTGATTTCATGTTTCATGTTTATGTTAATATTCATTTCAATACTTAAGCATTTAAGTTTAGTTTAAAGACAAAGTGAAAAGATAAATATATAGTGAACAGTGATTCACCCCCCCATCTCAGTGTTCCCATTCCTAACATAAAGCTCAACATTTTCTGAATTAGGATAACATAAACCATAGTCTATAGTGCCTTGAAAATATATGAATATCATTTTTACTGCCATGAGGTGACTTTTTTTAGGCTCTGCTACAAATCTTCCAACTATGCCAACTGCATTTGAAATATCAGGTCTTGTTTGAGTAAGATAAATGATTTTACCAATCATAGACTTGTACAATGTTATATCTACATCAGGAGAATCATCTTCTTTTGTGAGCTTGCATCCTATGATCATAGGTGTTTCTACTAGCTTGCAATCATCCATCTTTAATTTCTTTAATATTTCTTTCACATACTTAGAATGATTAATGAAAATACCTTTCTCTATCTACTGCACATTTAGTCCCAAAAAGTATTTGATAGGACCAATCATACTCATCTCAAATTCATTTTGCATCTCCTTGAAAAATTCAGCACTAAGTTTGTCATTGCCTCCAAAGATAATGTCATCAACAAATATAGCTACAAGTAGTAAACCTTCAGATGTTTCTCTTATGAATAAATTGCAGTCTACTACTCCTTTCTTGAATCCAATCTTTGTTAGATATCCATCTAGTCTCTCATACCATGCTCTAGGGGCTTGCTTAAGTCCATAGAGGGCCTTCTTTAATCTAAATACCATATCAGGTCTGTATGATAAAGTGAATCCTTTCATCTGCTCAATGTATACTTCTTCTTTCAAATCTCCTTTCAAGAATGCTGACTTGACATCCATATGATAAACTTTAAAGTTTTTTACTGTAGCATAAGCTAGAAACAACTTAATAGATTCTAATCTGATCACAAGTGCAAATGTGTCTGAATAATCAATGTCTTCTCTTTGTGCATATCCCTTGCATACTAACCTTGCTTTATTTCTTACTACTGTACCATCTTCATGCATCTTGTTTCTAAATATCCACTTTTTTCCAATCACATTCTTATCACTAGATCTTGGGACCAGTTCCCAAGTGTCATTCTTAATAATCTAATCAAGTTCTTCTTTCATAGCATCATGCCAATCTGAATCATTACATGCATCTTCAACACTTAAAGGTTCAATCTAAGATAGTACATGTCACTTCACTGCTAGCGGAGTTCTTTTCTTGTGATCTTGTTAAGACTTTGCTGCTCTGATCTCCAATGATGTCTTTCTTGGAATGGTTTCTAGATGTAAACTTTGGAACTTTAGGTGGTGCTGACTCACTAGCCTTAGGAGTATCTTCTTCACTTGTCTTAGGGTCATTTAATAACAAATCAATATTGTCAAACATTTCTTCAATAACTATCTCACTAGTGGAGGGTATGAGTTCTTCTTCAATCATGGGTGAGTAATCATGTTATCTTTCTTGAACCATAAACTTTTCATCAATCTTAACATGAGCACTTTCAACGATCTTTTTCAATCTTAAATTGAAACATCTATAAGCTTTACTTTTAGTAGAGTAACCAAGGAAAATACCTTCATCACTTCTTGCATCAAACTTTCCTATTGCTTCATCCCTCTTGATGTAGCACTTGCTTCCAAAGATTCTGAATTATTTTACTGTGGAAACATTACCAAACCATAGCTCATATGGTGTTTTTTCAGCACTAGGCCTCAATTGAATTCTATTGATGGTGTATACTATTTAATTTACCATATCTCTCCAATAGGTGTGTGCAACTTTTCCTTCAATCATGATGGTGCGCACTATATCAAGGATGATCCTATTCCTTCTCTCTGCAATTCCATTTTGCTGAGGGGTTCTAGGTGCACTCAACTGTCTCTTTATGTCATGATCTTCATAGTACTCATAGAATATATCAAAGGTGAACTCTCCTCCTCTATTTGATCTCAAACATTTTATCTTTAGTCCAGATTCATTCTCAACCTTAGCTTTGAATATTTTGAACTTCTCAAATACTTCTGACTTATCTTTCAAGAACACAACCCACATCATCCTAGTATGATCATCAACAAACAAAATGAAATACCTTTCACCATAGTATGATCTTGTTTGAGTTGGACCACATAGGTTTGTATGAATCAGATCCAACTTGTTCTCTTCTGAATTGTGCTTTCTCCTGAATGAGTTTCTCACATGCTTTCCCATCACACATTCCCTGCATATAGTATCAACTAGCTTTTCTATGCTAGGTATATCTCTTACTACCTTTACATTTCTTATCTTTACTATGTTATCAAAATTGATATGACATAGTCTTTTATGCCACAACCAACTGTCATCAACTTTAGCAACAAAACAACTTGCTTCTGAATTGAGTTGGAAAACATTACATCTAGTCTTTGAGCCTAATGCAATCATAACACCATCCTTGTTGTTAATGTTGCATTTGTCATTTTTGAACTCCAACTGATAACCTTTTCCAAGTAACTATCCAACACTAAGAAGGTTATGTTTCAAACCATCTACATAGAGAAAATCATCAGTACTATTATTTCCATCCAAGGTGATGGCTCCTCTACCAACTATGGGTTTAAGAGTGTTATCTCCAAATCTAACCATGCCACCATTGTATTTTTCCAGATGAACAAATCTATTTTTATCACTTGTCATGTGATGTGAACAACCACTATCTATAATCTAGTTTGTCCTTATATCAGCATGGAAAATCAATGCTAGCTCTTTTTTCTCTATGATAGCAATAAATCCAATCTCTTCTTCAGCTGAATCATCATCTGAAACTCCATCTCTAGCATAGCAACATTCCTTAGAGAATTTAGGCTTGTAGTTTTGAACTTTCTAGCTCTTAAGGGACATTTAGATGCAAAGTGACCAATCTTATTACATGAAAAGAATTTAAATGGCAATTGACCTTCATATTTTCCTTTTCCTTTCTTTTCTCTTTTGGCAATCATAGCAATGAAATCATCTAGTGTTTTTTCTTCATCATTATCATCAAAATTTCTAGAAGTGTTTGTAGATTTCTTACCATGAACTTTTGCTTTGAAGGTTGTCTCACTTTTAGTTTCTGTCTTCAATCTTGAAATCTCAAAAGCTAAGATTTTGCTGATCAAAGTTTCTCTCTTGAAATTTGATGTAAGCTACATGGTCTCATCAAGGATGTTGATCTTGTTTTCATATTCTAGAGTGAGAGTAGTCATCAATTTTTCCATAATGTCTTCCTCTGAGATCTCTCCACCATTGTTCTTGATTCCAGCAACTGCTTCATTGATCCTTTGATTGTAAGCTCTGATATTTTCTTCAGGTAGCATCTCTAATGCATTGTATCTTTTCTTCCATGTCTTTCTAGGTGCATCCTTTGCTTTTTTTCCTTCAAATATGTCTTCTAGGTACTTCCCTATTTTGTGGGTTGTACCTACCTTCTTTATTTCTAAAAATTCACTATCAAATAGGGCATTGATAAGGGCTTCTTTGGCTATTGAATTTTGATAAAATAATTCCTTTCTTATCAGTAGCATCATCCTTTGCAAGGTCTTCTAAAGTAGGAATCTTGACTGCTTTGATAGTTACATCAAAAACTTCAAAAGCAATGCACTACAAATGAGTCACCATCTTGTTCTTCCAATCAAGATAATTCTCTCCATCAAACTTAGGACTTTCTTTTCTAAAGAATGCCATCTGATCAACCTCAAGCTATTAAAATTTCTCTCTGAGGCACTTGGCTCTGATACCAATTGTTAGGAATAGTCACAAGAGATAACTGAGAGGGGGGGTGAATCAGTTATCTACAAGTTTCAATACTTTATCCAATTAAGTATACTTACACATAAAACTTAAACACAATGAAAGAACACTTGAACACAACACAATATTTTGGTTACGGGGAAACCCAAATAGGTAAAAACCTCGATGGGAATTGACACCCACTAATATCCTACACTAGTGTATTATGATCCTTGTTAGAAGATCCTTAACCCTGTTAGAAGTTTCTTTACAATATATTTAGTATATTAGACCTAGTCAAGGGTCAGACCCTATTAAGATTCTTTTACAGTAGTCCCTATTAGGGGAGAGGATGCACTATCTGAGAGCACACTACTCAAAGGGGCGAAGGCTACAGCCTTTTGAATAATAGATACACACTATATCTGGATCTTGGTGAACTACACTTAGACTTGTTGTCTGGATCAGTTCAATGTATAGCACAAACACTTTACTTGGTCACATAGACCTTCTTCTGATGGCTCAACACTTCGCACACTCTTCTCTTGTTTGATCAACTTTGAACCACACTCAAGCAATCACAAATGACTACCTATAAATATATTTCCTCTAAATGATATAATCAAGTCAGCCTATTAGAACCACCTTGAAATCATATTAGAGAAACCATAACAAACTCCAATAACAATTCAGTCAGCTCTACTAAGCACGCAACACATTCTAGGACCTATCCAATAAGATAATTGTAGACGCACGCTACACACTGTTAGCTCTACCAAAACAACTGGATCCTTCTCCTCAAACTGAATTACTTCATGTGCTCTTAACAAAACTTCACTAACTCTTCTCCAAGCTTAAATCCAAGGGTGCATACCAAAATGATATGCGCAACTCCATAACCAATGTAATCTCTGCCGGCTCTTCTGAAAAAACATAGGAAACTGCTACTGGTGAATAGTGACTACATAACTTCACTTCTACTGATCATCAGGCTCTGCATCCATTAATATAACATCACTAACATGTCTTCAACATATATCTAAGCATGTAAGGCTCCATGATAATTGTACAAACAACCATACATAGAACACTTCTTATTACTCTGTCAAGAACACTACTGACACAAGCTGCTATATAACTATTTGTACTAATAGTTAACCTTTGTGCCCATGATATCATGTCCATGCTACATATACTAAAATATTACTGCATAAGTCATCCACACATGCTACTTACCATATTTTTTCATCAATGAAAAACATATAGTTAGTACTAGCCTGTTGGCAAATCTCCAACAAAAACTATATTCAATTTTCTATAGATTCTATTCTTACATAATTTTGAAATAATGTTGATAACTTATTAAAAATTTGCGTCAAGTTTCCTAACTCTATTTTTCAAAAGTTCACTGCCACTTAAGGGCCTAGTTTGGCCCACCACGATCCTACACATACCCTACACCTTTGCTAAAATATAGAATTTAGTAACTGAAATAATGAACTATATATGGAATCATAAAACTTGACAAGCTTGATGGTTTGTTCTTGTTTTCTATTTTGCAAGTGCTCCTAACAACTTCCAAGGGTCCTAGGAAGAGTATTATTTGTTGTCTTACCTCCCAACCATTGATCTTACGATCTTGACCTTAACAGTCTCTCGTACAACTCCCTTTTGGAAGTGGCCTGGCCCTACACAAGAGGTGTGAAAATGGGATCCAATCTTTCTTGTCATCCAAGTCTTGGTATTAGAACCCACAATTATTTTATTGAGTCATGCCCTATAGACATTTTCCCCTATCAAAATGACCTACCTAGCTAGACAATGTCCTACTAGTTCTAGTGACAAACAATTACTATGCCAATTCATAGCATCACCTTAACCAAGTTTGTATAAATATAAGCATTGTACTTTGTGTTGTCTACATCACCACCAAACTCATGCGAGAGTTTAAGTGACTCTCTAAATCATCCCTAATGTTGTAAATACTTTTCCAAATGGCATATACAATGTCTCTCTAACCAAGGGAAAACATGTATCCACTCCCAATCCATGAGGATCTCCCTATTCAATCCATTCCCTAATACTCAAGTTAAGAGTAAGGTTTAATAACTTCATTGAGCTTGCTAGGGTATAGATTTATTCCTTGAAAACTTCTAATTATAGGTTATCAATTAGCAATTCCCCTTCCCAAGGTTTACAAAATAATAATTGGGTTGGAACAATTAAAACCCCCTATTTGATCAAGTTCTTATTATAAAGTTTATAATTCTTAGTCTCTATATTCTTACCTTAAATTTAGATTCATAAAGGGTGTCGATCCATAACTATTCATTAATTCAATAGATACTAGTGGAATTCACAAGAATCATTCCTCTTAGTAAGGTTATCTGCCCTTATTAATCAATAAATAAGTAAACCCTTTGATTATATTAAATCCAAGGTTCGATCAAAACAAAATTTGAATCCAAGAGTGTGAACAATAATGTTTTTTATTAAGGTAACAATAGGTTTTGAAGGGGGCCCAAAACCCTTTACAAAGTTGGAACTTAAGATAAAACATTAAGAGTTCCTAAAAAACAATAGTCCAATCAAAATGAAAGACCAGACACCCCAAACACCACACTAAAAGACACTGCAAGGAAAGAAGTCCAACAACAACACCCCATTCTGCTGCATAAAATAGACCAAAGGAGAGCAACAGAAAAAGAAAGTGAACTAGACTTTTGATCCCTTTTTATGGGACCAAATGTAATGTCCCCGCTAGGGAACCTATAAGAATTAGGTCTTTGACCCTAAAACACAACTAACAATTTATTTATTTTTTCTAACATTATGTCATTTCATTATTAACAATCACAAGTGCATTCCTTAAGTTTCCCTATTCAAATCATTTACCATATCAAGCATTGCATCTTAATACTTAATCAAATGAAATCCATTTCCTTTTCAATTTTAATTTACATTTAGACATTGCTTTCATTCCACATCAAAACCAATTACATTAATGAACTAATTGAATTCATTTTCTTTACCTAATTTGCACAAATATTCACTTTTAGAAATGAATCAGAAGCACCTCATTTATCTAAAACACTAAATACATTTGTCCTTTCCTCTTTCATTTGTTTTCTCCTTAACCTTATCAATGCATTATCATCACATAAACTTTCTATTAAAAGTCCTTACTTTCCATTTTCATTTCAAAGATCATAATAGAAAAAGTGTAAAGTACTTAACCATCTATTGCTAACCAACATAAACCATTCACTGAATCATTTTTTCCACAAGTTTAACTTCCACAAATTATCATCTATAACCTTGTATAAATCTAGTTAAGAATTGAGATTAAAACCTAGTTTAAATAACCTTACATCATACACATTGAACTTATACATTTAAGAAATCACATCTCATTACTACTTTCAATAACATACATGTTTCCTTTCCCTTATTATTTCACCTAGAGATACCCTTCAACCCTTAGCATATATTTTCACTATTCCACATATCAAAATGAGTTTCCTTTAAGAAGCTTTCATTTATTTCATTGCCAATACTTACATAAAATCATTACTTTCAATTTCATTTTAAAATGCATAAGAGAGATAGGATAGGAATTACTTAAACATAATCCATGCCTGATTAACCAATATTCAATCCCCTTTTGAAATTCCTAAAACTACCCTTCCTAAATACATAACTTCTTTCTTACAATTTCAACACAATTATAATTACAATTGTTGCACATGGCCCAAAGGCATACAGAAAGATAATTACAAGAAGTTTCCCAAAGGCTTACATTGCATCTTTACACCTTGATTTCAAAAGATAGAGATACATGATACAAGATAGGATAACTTCATCACTGAACAAATCAGAATCCAGGCCATGACACGAACCACGAACAATACCTCGAAAGAGATTTGTCACCCAACCATGTGAAACTGGTAAAGTTCCACCCTCATGCTAGGAGATAGAACCAAGGTGTACTCTCAAGACCCTAAGGCAATCTAAGTATCAAATACCAATAAATCCAAGACTCAAAAGAACAAGAATAAAGCACATAAAATATCATCATACTATAACACCGAGGTCAAGGTTCTAGGATACCACCTAAGTGAGTGTCATCACACCTCCTGTATATTGGGATCCTCCATAGAAACCATGTAACCCTGGTACCCCCTTTATAAGTAGGGATCATCCCTGGCAGTTTTCCCTGGTCCCAATACTTCAATCAAGTTTGTGTGGCCATTATTATATTTTCTTTCATTATCTTTTGAATCCCCCCTTCCCAGGTTAATTTTTAAAGTTATCACTTTTAACAAACCCACCCATAGGATCATCTGGGAACCACTTTAGGGTTCCAAAACCTATGGTGAGCCACTCACTTAGGGTCCCTAGTCCCTTACCCCATCACAAATCAAAGATACAAAATAACACTTCCAAGTCTTGATCCATAGGTTTAGGAAACTCCCCTGCGCACTCAGGCCCTCAGAGAGAGTCCTAATCTTAGCCATAGACATAAAAGGAACCATTGGAAGAGTGTCTATCAAAAGGCACCTCAAATCATAGCATATAACTTGCCACATGCATAAATACAACTTTCCACAGCTTATTTATAGGTCTAGGGAACCCTCCCATGCACACAGGCCACCGAGACAAGTACTAGCCTCATAAACTAAGCTCAAGTATATGCCAAGTGAAAAAACATCATAAGTAACATCATATAACATTGAAAAAATAAGTAATGATCATACATAGGTGATAGAAACTTCCACATGAATTAACACAACATTCCATCTATGGAAACCTCATGTGCCTAAAATTTGGCTAAGTCTGAAATTTTTCAGAAAACCCCAAAATCTAGAATATGCATCTTAACTCCTATGAAGCTGGAACCTATCTCAAACATCCTAAAAGGTATTTATCCCAAACATCCTGAAGCTAGAACCTATCTCAAACATCATACTTATACTTAAATGTTATATTTGTATAAATCCTGCAACCAAAATGAGTCCTAGCATATAAAAATATCACAAGTACATGCTAATTACTAAAACATCATAAGTGAAACCATGCAACACCAAGAAAACAAGTGATGGACATACAAAAGTGATAAAAATTGCAGCCTAATCATAAGGATAAATTGTACAAGCCATATGACCAATCCCAAGTCCAAAAATGGCCATATGAAAACCCTAGGACCCCCTAAAGCCCATACAAGTATTCCCATAGGGCCATATGAGTATCCTCATAGGCCCATATGAGCATACTTCCTTACTCGTATGAGTAAATGGGATCAAGGTTCTTTACTCGTACGAGGACTGTCAAAAACTCAACCAAAATTTTTTCAAAACAAGAGTTTAAGGTGTGGAGAGTGTTTGGGGAAGGTTCCTTGAGGCATACCTGATTCAGGTACCTCAGTACCACATCCAACACACCTCCTCAACACACCATTATAATCAGAAATAAAAACAAGTAATCAAAACTAAAAATTCAATACATAAATCTGCAAATGCCATAAAAGGGAAACTCACTGTACTTCTTCCTAAACCACCCTAAACCTTCCTAATTCTTCCTAAACCATAAGAACACCCAAATAAATAAGTACAAACATTCATGGACTCCCAAGAAGGAATTTAGAAATTCCATTAACACAATACACATCATATCTTCCTGGTAGTGATATTTTTAATACAACTAAATACAATCTATATCATCCTATCATTAAATTAATATAAAAAGAACACATATGAATGATTCCACAAACACACACATAATCACACAGGAAGAAGTAGAATTTTCTAGATCCATATCCTACCTGGAATCCTGTGGAGAAACTTCACAATGGTTGGAGCACCCTCTGCAAATCCTCCAAGCTTTGAATGAGAAGGTAGCCTCCTGGGTAGAGTATTCTCCAGAAATAAATCCTCTCCTCCTTCCTCAGAAAACTTTCAAATGCACTCATAGAAAGATGACAACCAATACATATAGAACAAAAATCTCCCCAAATGACTTCTAAAATGATACTTTACATAAACTCCAAAAAATTTCTCCAAAAACTCTCTCTCCCAAATCTCCCAAATCCCATAAATTTATCCCCCCAACTATATGGTTGAAGGAGTTTCTTTACAGGAAGAAACTTCTCCAAATTCCATGGTTGGTTGAGGATTAATTAAAAATCTTCTCGTAACACATAATAAAGATTTTAATAAATTTAATTAAAATAGCCTCCAAAGAAAACTATAACAAAAAGAATAAACAAAAATCATTCAAGGAAAACACATAGCACAATTGGAATCCAACTAGCCTAACTTCTAGGAGGTCTCGAGTTCAACTCCCTCCTAGATAGCTAGTTTTACTACAAAGAGCATTTCTTTTATTAATTACTATTATTACTTATTATTTTCACTTTGTATTTTATACACTTCATTCAATACATTTTATCTAATTATTAAACTACCATCTTCACAAGAAATTTAAAATATAGAAATAATATTATTTATATATGCATGGGTATATGCGTGTGCACCCACATATGCACATACCTATATAACATACAATCAATTGTAACATAGATATAGAATAAATAATTATAGATATATATATAAGGACAATTCTAACTCACAACATAAATCTCAGAATAACATCAAATTACAAATCACAAGACCACAACACATATTACATTCAAATCCCCCAACTAGGGTAACATCCTAAATAGAAATCTAAGTCCATGGATAACTTTGAGAGTAATTTTGAAAATATCTCCACACAACAACAGTTCAAAGATTTTTAAGGCACGCTCAGACCTGTGTATCCAGGTGGAGTCGATGCCTAGTACTTGCATCCTACAACGCCAATTGAGTACACCAACATATATATATATATATATATATATATATATATATATATATATATATATATATATATATATATATATATATATATATATATATATATATATATATATATATATATATATGTCTATGTATACATATACATATACATATACATATACATATACATATACATATACATACATACTGATGCAGGAGCATCCTAGGTGTAAGACCAATCTTGCATCACCAAAAATATTTCTGGTTTCTTTTTTAATAAGGGTTATCTTGTGCAGAGCTACTATTTATGGAAACATACTATTTTTAGTAAGTTGGTGATATGATTTCAGAATGTTCTGATTTCACAGTTGGAGGTTCATCTCAGTCATTTCAGCCTACCAGTTGAGTTTCATTGCCACATTATCAATATTGGTGAAGTTATTGACATTTTTTGGTATGAAATCTTTTAGGTCAATTTTGAAGGCCTTAGAGGCTCCGGATGGCGATGACCCTCGGTTGACCAGCACTAGCGCATGTCAAGCACTATAGATCTCGTCATGGCATTTTCGAAAAGTGGTTACAATAGAAAAACAGAGTTATGGTTAAAGAGTTATGGCCTCCGGAAGTTAGGTTACTTAAAATTATATTTTGCATTTCTTTTGAGCCGACCCTATTGTAATAATTGTGAAAAATAAATAATTTTATGTTTAGTCAGCCTAAAGGGCTAAATTTCTGGAACCTTCTCACGTGGTGGAAATTGTCTATATAAAGAAGGCCCATAGTGTTGTCTTTGGCAGTTCGGAACAATTCTAGGTATTGATTCGAGGCTTTGCCCTACAAAATATTGTAATACCCAAATCTAATACAAAGCCTCGAATCAATACCTAGATCTACTACCCAGAACTGTCCCGAATTGCCTAAAACAACACTATGGGCCTTCTTTATATAGGCAATTTCCACCGCCTAAGAAGGTTCTAGAAATTTAGCCCTTTAAGCCACCTAAACATAGAATTATTTATTTTTCACAATTATTACAATAGGGTCGGCTCAAAAGAAATACAAAATATGATTTTAGATAACCCAACTTCCAGAGGCCATAACTTTTTAACCATAACTTTCTTTTTTTATTGTAACCACTTTTCAAAAACGCCATGACAAGATCTACAATGTCTGACTCACGCTAGCGCTAGTCAGTCAGGGGTCGGTCATGATCTGGAGCCTATAAGGCCTTCAAAATTGACCTAAAAGATTTCGTATCCAAAAACCTCAATAACTTCACCAATACTGATGATGTGGCAATGAAACTCAACTAGTAGGCTGAAATGACTGAGATGAACCTCCAACTGTGAAATCAAAACATTCTGAGATCATATGACCAACTTACTAAAAATAGTAAGTTTCCATAAATAGTAGCTCTGCACAAGATATGCCTTATTGAAAAAAAAACCAAAAATATTTTTGGGTGATATAAGATTGCTCTTACACCCAGGATACTCCTGCATCACATACATACATACATACATATATGTGTGTGTGTGTGTGTGTGTGTGTGTGTATAAAGGCAAACAAGGAGTGAGAGTGTGACATCGTGTGGACCTCTTATTGGAGTAACTACAACTGCCTCCCCTCATCCTACACTCACATCAGACAGTGACATCAACAAAGAATAATTGGATTAGTGTGGTTAGTACCAGAATAATAAGTTTTCCATATTGTATAACAAGAATGCATCATAACATAATCATGTAAATGTAAATCATCTATTGACTTTCACAACCCAGTTTAACCATCAGGCATGTACTCACAATGTTTCATTATCAAATCAAGATAAACAAATCATACAATCCTTAATACAGAAAACCATGTCTAATCTCGAGTATAACAAGTAACATCATTAGAGTAACACATCTAACCTTTTAATCAATCACCCTAAGATAAACATAAACATTAATAATGAGCATCTCGCAAAGAATCATATAGATATATCACGTGATCCATAACATTAAGGTCCAAACATATCACTAACACATAGGGAGATATAAAGGAACATACTTATGTAATATTATTAAAATATGAAGTTATAGTGACTAGGAAGCAACCATCTCAAGAAGGATTATTCTCTTATAAAATAACCATGAAAACACATATAATACTTTCTAATTTCTAGTGAACATAACCAGGACTTGTTAGGGTTGGAGGGGCATTACACCAAAGGGTCATATCGAAAGAAGAGGAGGATTTCTTAGATTGTTTACCCTTAATTGTGATCCACCCTTCTTCAACTCTAACAGCCTCTTCCTACCAACACAACGAATTCAAGACTAAAGAACTAGCACCCAACAAAAGTTTTGAAATAGCAAGTGAAGCATCCAGAAAAGGGCCATCATTAATCCCAGCCAAGGGACTAACTAACAGAGGGTCAAAAAATTTAGAACCAACAAGTGCCAGAACACCAGCAAGATCAACAGAATCAACACCCTCAAAATTGTCAGCAGGGTCCCAACTCCTTCCAACAAGGAGGGAGATGGAACAGAACCAGAATGAGTGCAAGAAGCTTCATCCAACAAAGAAGATGGAACATAACCAAAAAGAGGGTGATCAGGGATAGGGCTAGCAACCACAACAAGCTCAGTAGAAGCAATAGGGCATGAACCGTCCACCACCGCAGAAGAAACTAGGTCACCTAAAGCAGGATCATCCTCCTTCTCGAGCTGAGAGGAATTCTTCAAGACTATATAATGCTAGGTAGAAATTCCCCTCCACCAAGAGGGAGAAGATTTCTTCTTCTTGATATCCAAACCACATTGAGCATAAATGTGACCAATATTAAAGCATTTATGACATCTAAAAGGAATGCCTTCATAGTCAAGTTGTTGAATCCAAGAACCCGCAGACGATTCAATCTTGATTTTATTTGGAAGTCCCTTTGAAATGTCCAGTTCAACCAAAAGGAGGGCCATAGTGGAATGATAAATATTAAATGACTCATGATCCAACATTAAGAAATCCCCCAAGGCCTCACCTTCTTCCTCCAGAATAGAATCTTGCCATAGATGAAGAGGGAGGATATGAAGCCTGACCCAAATAGGGATCTTACTAAATACTTCAGAAGAAAGATTAAATTCAAGGTGCCAGGGCTTCATCGTAAGCATAAATTTTTCCTCCTCCTAGCTAAAAAATGCTCACACAAGACCTTAGATCTATCCTCGGCCTTATCAAACTTAGCTATGAAAAACCCTTTAGCCATAGGAAAAATATGGACTATATCAAACAAGATTGGTTCCCATTGTCAGGACACCCAATCATGCAGTTGAGGGAGGCTAGGCCAGAAGCCCCAAAAGTGGCAAAGCATACCATGAGCCTTAAAAATGTTAGTGTTGTTCACCAAATCCCCTTCAGCCTCAAAAAGAGCTTAAAAGAAATAGGGTGGCTCATAGGAACTAGTGCAATAGGAGACCCTGAACCATCAGTAGCAGCATCAACCTTAGGTCCTTTCCCACAAGCAGTCTTAGAAACTACGTTGGCGATGGACCCTACCTCGAGAAGCTACTTACCAAGAGCCCTAGTGGCAAGAATGATAGAAGGCCAAGGAGAGGAGGAAGGAGTAGTAGGAGGAGCATCACCTCCAGCCCTTGAGACTAGCATAGGGGAAGAGATCGAAGGTGAAGAGACACCACCTAAGAACTTGGTATTCAAACCGCCAAAACCCCTAGCAGAGGCAGAGGCAGGAAGCTTGCAACTGGCACTAGACACAGCTCCTCTAGTCACTGCAGAAGAAGGCAGAGTAGGGAATAAGGCCCTCTGATCCTCACAATCTAGAAGCATCCCCGAAGACACCCCAAAACTAGTCATTGGCACTACTGCAGGCAAAACCAACAAAGCAGGGTTGTTTGAATGCTAATGTTGATTCACCATACTGAGATTGTATTCTTTCAAATTGATTTTAATCATAGTCCTAATGCATATAATTTAAGATCTTTCCATAAGATCATTATGATGAATGCATAGTATATTCTATATATGCTTTAGTATTGAACGTGAATGCGCAGTAATATATTTCCTATCGAATGCACAGATGTGCATGTTCTTTATGAATGCACGGTAATATGAATACTTGATCAAGATAAGTTAAATACATGATATTTTGATAAATCTATGTGATCAGAGATGAATCAAAATTGTGGATAGCTAATTATGATTGTTGTTGACCTAACTAAGATACTTAGCAATGGGTTCCTTCTCAGATGGAAATTCTGACCTTTCACCTTGCCTTTGTACTTTCTCTCCCTAGTGATAATCTCCCTCCCTTCACAAGGGTGATCTTCTCCTACATCTGCTACCTTATGAAGGAAGTAGCCATGCTCACATTTATTTTATAATAATATTTTAAACTAGCATTTCCATCTAGATTGTCATCAAGTTGTTAACTTGTACTACACTATTCATCCCCGGAATATTAGTTTCCATATAAACTTTATTAATTAATAATTATTGTAATTAAACACAATAACTTTATTAATCAATAATCCTCACAATTAAGTAACTTCATACTTCCCATGAAACAATTATTGAAATTATCTGAGAAGTCCTCTAAGAAATGGATGTAACATCTATTACATCCAAAAACAATTGGGATGAAAGGTTAGTGAAATGATGCTTGAATAGTATTAACCAACATGCCTAGACATGTTTGCATTGTTTGTTCAATGCCATGAAGTGAAAACCACAAAATATCACTCTAAGCATCCTTAGATTGAAGCAAAATAGCACCATTTGAGACATCATTCATCACCACCCTTATAAATTCATCAAAATTAGGAGGAACTAAGAGTTTTTTTTGTACATTGAGCAAATTCTTAGCTATTAATTGCCCCAATGCCCAACTATAGATTAAGATAAAATATTCATAGTTGTCATAGTTTGAGAGAATTATTTGAGAAAAAATGACTTTTTTTTGGTCTCTTAGGCTCTTCAAGGACTTTGGATTTTATAGAGAGGATAAAAGTAGAAGATCAAGAGAGAGTTTCAACAATGAGGATTTTTAGATTTTTAGCCAATAAAGAATGTAAGAAAGTAGCAGAGCTCTAAAACTTTAGTATCAATTTTTAGACATAGAACTTAGTGAATGCTTGGAACAATTGAGTGAGACAATGGAGAGTAATATTATGAGAAAATAGGTTTTCAAAGTGTTTTGAGTCAAATGATAATTGGAAAAATTACTAGGGAAAGATTAGGTTTTCAAACATTTTGGAAACAAATTTTAAAAATTTGAAGGGCACTAACCCTTGGTGCTAGTGTTTTATACAAGTCAACTCTCAACACTTTAAGGAGGTAGAAAGTGATGATTTTTTATGCTTTCATAGCTCACTAGATGTGGGTATAGGCCTAAACATTAGCAAAATGATTGCTAGAACGTGATGGAGTACATGAACACTAGAATAATTATATAGAATCATAAGATTAGAATTGTGAAATAAATTTTAAAATTACAAAAATGATTAGACTTCTTTTGATGGATTGGGTTACTTCCAAATAGTAAACCCAAACTTTTGTTGCTAATCAAGCTATCATGTAAATAAAGGTAAATTACATGATATTATAACTAAGTTGAATTTCAAATGGTTTACTGACTAGCAAAAATAATGGCCTAATAGTAAAGAACAAAACATATTCCCTATATTAAAAACTTATTGATGAATATTATCAAATCAATTACTTATTTTTAAGATGTACAATTTCTTCATGTTTACAAATATGTAAACAAAATCATTGTGCCTTCAAATTAAATTTTGTGATGTTTTTGATAATATGAAATAGGGTGATCTCTTATTAGGATTCAATTGCATAGTTTTTAAATAAATCTCAGAATAACCCATCTCTTGTCAGCATGAATTGTCCATTTAGCACTCATTGCGCACATTCATGCTCATGAGGGATAGGTTCTTGTGAACTGAAATTTGGTAATAGAAATTGACTCAAAAATATTGCAATTGAAGATCTAGTTGTAACTTATCAAGAAGGAACACTAGATTGATGTGCTTATATGGATATCAAAACCTTCTTGTTCATGTCCCGTGCTTCTTTTATTGTGTTGAGACAGCATGCAACTCATGTCATTTTAATAGAGTCAGATGTTGATAGAGTCAAGGAAATTATAGTCGAAGAATGGTGTATTTATATCTTTTCGATAGTTCTTGTAGCAGTTATATCATTTTTTATGTTGTCCTTTTAGTTAACCAGTTTGTAGAGAATTTCAAAGAAATCTCTCATGATCAGAAAATGGATTTCAAAATAAGTTATGGTACACTATAACTCCATATTTAAGTTAAAGAGAGCTCCTTTGGTGACACCCAAAGTTGAATATTTTTAGACATCCAATTTTTTCTTGAAAAGATGTGCAATTTTTATTTTTTAAACACCTCATTCAAATTTGTATGCAAAAGTTGTTGCTTCCACAAGATGAACAACAACGAGAGCATTAAAGAGATGGTTTCATGTTTATTGTGGGTAGTGTTTTAAATGTCAATTTTGCCATGGGTTGTTTCATAATAATTGGTGTAATGAAAGTGATAGTTTCTTCTTGTTAGAAGAAAATGGCTTATGATCTTCCAAATTCTTCATTTTACCTCTTCCTTGCATGTTTTCAACTTTGATTGTAGATTTGTACATTAGCATTGTAAATGTGAAATAAGGAATCCAAGCATCTGAAGAGATGTACAAGTGAAAAAATATTGAAGAATTTACTCTTGAGTGAGCATTTGTGGCTAGATGTAGGTTGTAACATAACAAAGAGGGAATTGTAAGAGATAGAGGTTGATCTGAGGGTTAGAACACTGAATGTTTTTTCTTGTTATATGTTCATTAAGGCGTAAGACCCTTTTTTTTGTAGATAGTGGACAAGGAGACCATTAGACCTCATTCTTCATTGATTTTTCCTCCCAAAATATTGGTTTGTGTACAAAAATTCTAATGAAGGGTGCTCCCCTTAATACCACAAATACATAACAGAAACAAAGAAACAACAACAATTTGCAAGAACAAAAATTGGGCTTCTTATTATCTCCACAAATGTGGAATTAAATATTTTCAAAATTACAATATGCAAAGCCACATGGGCATTCCCTTTACAATATTTTGTAGGACAAAGCCTCGAATCATTACCCAAATCTACCCAAAACTACCCTAGACAACACTATGGGCCTTCTTTATATAGGCAATTTCCACCGCCCGAGAAGGTTCCAAAAATTTTACCCTTAGGGCCGACCAAACTTAGAATTATTTTATTTTTCATTTTATTACATCAAAGTCAGCTCAAAATAACTTTTGAAACCCGAACATAAATTTTGAAGGAAAATTATTTTCCACCATTTCAGGTGGCCCGACTTCCGGAGACCATAAGTCATCACCTGTTGACCCGATTGACTATTATGACCCCAATTCAGAAAGGGCGCGAGGAGCTCTACAATGCTTGAATCAAAAAAGTTTCATTCAGCTAAAAATTTGACCTCATTTAGGGCCTATAAAGCCTTCAAAACTGAGTTCAAAGTTTCTATACCCTGCTACCAATACTGAAAATCTTCAATATCTTCAAAA
The DNA here is from genome assembly GCA_027943335.1 of Chamaecyparis obtusa. Taxonomy (NCBI): domain Eukaryota; kingdom Viridiplantae; phylum Streptophyta; class Pinopsida; order Cupressales; family Cupressaceae; genus Chamaecyparis; species Chamaecyparis obtusa. The sequence continues at coordinate 1,100,975 of BSBK01005014.1, forward strand.
CTAGACTTGATCTAGCCATGAAACTTTACTAGCAGGCTGATATGACTAAGATGAACCTCCACATATGAAATCAGAACATTCTGAGATCATATGACCAACTTACTAAAAATAGTAAGTTTCCATAAATAGTTGCTCTGCACAAAATAGCCCTTATTGAAAACAAAACCAGAAACATTTTTGGGTGATCCAAGATTGCTCTTACACCCAGGATGCTCCTACATCAGACACCCGGGGTAATTTGATAAGTGACCCCATCATGTCTCAAGTGTGAAGAGGAAAACCAACATGGTTAACCTCCTCCCTTGTCAGCCATGATGAATTTTCAACAAGTCATCCTTTCCACTTGACCAGATATTCTTCATATGTCTTATTTTGTGTGCTTCTACCAACACAACTATCCAATATGTCCTCAATCTCCTTGGTATCTGAACTAGTTGCTGAAACACTCCATTGTGTTGTTGCAATCTCATCTTCAACACCTCTCTCATGATACTCTATCAAATCTGAAATGTTAAATACTGGTGAAATATTTAGCTCAATAGGCAATTCTACCTCATATGCATTTCCTGAATCATGCTTCTTTAGTATCTTACATGGACCAAACTTCTTCATTTTTAGCTTGTTGTATGTACCAACTAGAAATCACTCCTTCCGCAAATGAACCATGACTTCATCTTCAACCTGAAATTTCTTATGCCTCATTTCCTCATCTACCTTAGCCTTATATTGTGCATTCATCTTGGTAATATGCTTCCTCACCTCCTCATGGATGTTCTTCAAATATTCTACAAAATCCTCAGCTTCAACACTATTTATTTCTCCTTTATCTATCTTTCTCAACTCAGATGCATTTCTTGGACTACTTCCATATACAATCTGGAATGGTGATTTACCAATGCTCATGTTGAAAAAATTATTGTATGCAAATTCTGCCTGTGGTAAAATCAAATCCCATCCTGTTGGCTTATCTCGAACCAAACATCTCAGTAAATTTCTCAAAATCTTATTCACCACCTCTGTCTATCCATCAGTCTGTGGATGATGTGATCAACTAAACTTTAAATATGTCTTCAACTTCTTCCACAATGTATGCCAGAAATATCCAACAAACTTAGTGTCCCGATCTGAAACTATGGTCTTTGGCAAACCATGTAGCCTCACTACTTCTCTGAAAAACAATTCTGCTACATGAATAGCATCATTAGTCTTCTTGCAGGGAATAAAATGTTTCATCTTCAAAAATCAGTCAACTACCACAAAAATTGAATCATGTCCCCGTTGAGTCCTCGGTAAACCAAGAACAAAGTCCATATTGATATCCTCCCAAGGCTTCTTTGGTACAAATAATGGCTGATACAACCTTGTATTCTACTTCACTCATTTCATCATCTGACATACTCCGCAGCTCTGTACAAACTTCTTGACATCTTACTGCAACTGTGGCCAATAATAATTCTCACTAACCAAAGCAAGGGTTTTATCACAACCAAAATGTCCATCCAGTCCTCCGCTATGCTTTTCCTTGATGAGATTTTCCCTCATTGAACTTCATGGAATGCACAACTGACTCCCTTTGAATAACATATCATCCTGGATGATGAAATCTAGCCACTTCATCATGTCTAGAGTAATAGGTTCTTTACAAGCTTTCCAAGCTTCACTAAAATCAGGATCATCTAAATACAAATTCTTGAGTTCCTTAAACCCAACCACCTCAATCTGCATTTTAGTCAGCAATAGTTGCCTTCTTCTAAGCACATCTACAACCCTGTTAGACTTTTCACTCCCGTGTTTCAAAATAAATGTATAACTCTGCAAAAACTCAACCCATTTCAAATGCCTTTGATTCAACTTTTATTGACTATTCAAATATTGCAAAACTTGATGATCAGTATACAAAACAAACTTCTTAGGAAGTAGATAGTGTCTTCACTTCTTCAATACTTGAACTATAGCATAAAATTTCTAATTATAACAGAATATTTTCTCTTGGCATAATTTAACTTCTCACTGAAATAAGCAACAAGTTTACCTTCTTAGCTCATAACACCTCCTATTGTAGTACCACTAGCATCACAGTCTCCTTGAAACACCTTATTAAAATCTGAAAGTGCTAAAACAGGTTGTTCTATAACTTTTTGTTTCAACAATTGAAAACTCTTTTTTGCCCTATTAGTCCACTTAAACTCTTTTCTATCTCCTCTCATTGCTTCAATCAAGGGTCCACAAATACGGCTAAAATTTTTAATAAAATTTCTATAAAAGCTAGCCAAACCGTGAAAATATCTTACCTCAATAGCACTCCTTGGAGTAGACCATTCAAGGATAGTCTGTACTTTCTCTGGGTCCATTTTTAGACCTTCTGCTGAAACTACAAATCCCAAACACACTAACTCTTTCTTCACAAAACTGCACTTCTTCAAGTTAATCAACAATTTCTCTTCTCTCAATTACTCAAGCACCATACGAATATGCATCATATGCTCCTCCAATGTCTTACTAAAAATCAAAATATCATCTTGGTAAACAATGACAAACTTACCCAAAAATTATTTTAGAACTTTGATCATGAGCCGCATGAAAGTGCTCGGTGCATTGGTTAGCCCAAAAGGCATGACTAACCACTCATACAGTCCTTCTTTTGTCTTGAAGACAGTCTTCCATTCATCTCCTTCTCTGATCCAAATCTGGTGATATCCACTCTTCAGATCTATCTTTGAGAAATACACAACTCCACTCAAACAATCCATAATATCATCCATTTGTGGCAATGGAAACTTATACTTGATTGTGATCTTATTTATTGCTCTAGAATCTGTACACATCCTCCATTCTCTATTCTTCTTTGGTGTTAATACTGCTGGTACAGCACATGGACTCAAGCTCTCCTGAATCAATCCCTTCTGTAACAACTCATGTACTTATCTATTCAACTCTTCACTTTCTACTAGTGTCATTCTGTGTGTTGTCTTGTTGGGCAAACTAGCTCCTAGAATCAAATCCATCTAATGACTGATCTTCCTTACTGGTGGTAATCCATCAGGTACATTATCAGATACAATATCCTGAAACTCATTCAATAAATCTACAACCTCTATAGGTACATCCTCTACTTCCTTTTTACCATCTTTTGGAATTAAATAAAAACACACATGCTCATGCCTCATACCATCTAGGAATATTTTTTTCCATCAACAAAAGTTATTCTTGCATTACCACATACATTTTTTTTGGTCTCCTTCAATGGCTTTAGCTTATGTCGCACTTCATCCTTTGTCAGAGAATAAGTATTCGCACGACCATCATGTACAGCACATTTGTCAAAATGTCATGGTCTACCCAACAACATATGACATGTATCCATAGATATGATATCACACAGTACCTCATCATGGTACCCGCCAATCTTGAACTTCACTAGGCATTGTTCATTGACCATAACCTTGTGGTCATCCTACAGCCAGGCAATCTGGTATGGATGTGGGTGTTTCTGTCTCTTGAGCTTCAACTTTGTCACCATCTCTTCTGACACCAAATTGTCAGTGCTTCCACTATCAATAATCACATCACAGCATTTACCCTCACACTTGCATCTAGTGTGAAATAGGCTCCTCCTTTGTTCAGGTTCACTCTCACCACTCAGTAGGACTCTTTTGTTAATCAACATTTCTCCTCTTTCAGCATCTTCAAAATTTGAGGATCTAACATCTTCATCTACATGTGTCACTCTGACCTGGTCTTCATTCCTCCTATCTATCCTTCCTTAGCGTTAAGGACATTCAAATGCCCTATGACCTTCTTCTCCACAGTGAAAACATGTTCCACGGAAGTCTCCTCTTCCTAAACCTTGTCCTCTTCCTTTTCCTCTCTGATTTCTATTGTTCTGATTTTGGAAATGATTGGAATTGTTTCTTCTCTAATTTTGACTGCTAATGGCCTCATCCTTCTTTTTCGGATCTTCATTTCGACCTCCATATGATCATCCACCATGACCTCTTCCGTTTTGTCTGCTCTCGAACTTCTTGTTCAACTTTTCCTCTACTTTTAGGGAAAACTGGTATGCCTCTTCAATACTATTTATTCAAACTAAATTCAGCTCCTCCTAAATGCTCGGCCTCAACCCATTAAGATAACGGGAAACTTTCTCCTTATCGGCTTCCGCATGGCTTGTTCTGATGAGGGTTCGAGAGAACTCCTCCATATACTCCTGAATAGATCTTCCTGCTTGTTTCAAACTTTGCATTTTTTTCAATAGGTCAAGCTCATAATCAATAGGAATGAACTATTGCTCCAATTTATCCACCCTCTGATCCCATCTTGTGATTTTATATTTTCCTCTTCTATTTCACTCTAATTGAATCTCTTGCCACTAGATCTTGGCATGACCTTTCAGTCTGGCCTTCACAAATTTGACCCTATCATGATCCTCAATATCTTCATACTTGAAATATTCTTCACATTCATTGATCTAGTCGATCAACTCTTCTAGGCTAAGATTTCCAGAAAATGTCAGAACCTCAATCTTAGGTCTTTTCCCGATCTTCGAAATGGCTTGGAAAAGTTTTTCTTCTTCCTGATTTACAACTTTGACTTCTCCTTCAGAATTCCCTTCTTCTTTAGCTTCATCCTCACTTGCATCCCTGATATTAAGATTCATCTCTCTATGAATCTCTTCTTGCAATGCTCGCACTTGTCTCTAGAGCTCTCTAACCTCAGGTGTCACACCACCAGCTCTTCCACCACATTCTTTTCATGGAGGTATTTTCATGATACGTGCTGAAACCCTAACCATGGTCCTGGTGCAAACTGCCTCATAGTTGGCGATCTATTTACACACTCAAGAAAACCTACTCTAATACCACTTGATGAAGGGTGCTCCCCTTAATACCACAAATACATAACAGAAATAGAGAAACAACAACAATTTGCAAGAACAGAAAATGGGCTTCTTATTATCTCCACAAATGTGGAATTACAAATTTTTGGAATTACAATATGCAAAGCCACATGGGCTTTCCTTTTACAATATTCTGTAGGACAAAGCCTCAAATCATTACCCAGATCTACCCAGAATTGCCCTAGACAACACTACGGGCCTTCTTTATATAGGCAATTTCCACCGCCCGAGAAGGTTCTAGAAATTTTGCCCTTAGGGCTGACCAAACTTAGAATTATTTTATTTTTCATTTTATTAGATCAAAGTCGGCTCAAAATAACTTTTGAAACCTGAATAGAAATTTTGAAAGAAAATTATTTTTTGCCATTTCAGGTGGTCCGACTTTCGGAGACCATAAGTCATCACCCATTGACCTAATTGACTATTATGACCCCAATTCGGAAAGGGCGAGAGGTTAGCCAAAAATTCGACCTCATCCGGAGCCTCTAAAGCCTTCAAAACTAAGTTCAAAGTTTATGTACCCTGTTGCCAATACCGAAAATCTTCAATATCTTCAAAACTAGACTTGATCTAGCCATGAAACTTTACTAGCAGGCTGATATGACTAAGATGAACCTCCACATGTGAAATCAAAACATTCTAAGATCATATGACCAACTTACTAAAAATGATAAGTTTCCATAAATAGAAGCTCTGCACAAGATAGCCCTTATTGAAAACAAAACTAAAAATATTTTTGGGTGATGCAAGATTGCTCTTACACCCAAGATGCTCCTGCATCAAATTCTTGTACTATTGTCTATGCAGAACCCAAAATGACCCATTTATTGTAATTATTAATTAATTAAAAATGTTTTTGATTAAGGAAAAGTGGGTTTTGAAGGTACCCGAAACCCTTTACAAAAGGATCATGAAAGATAATTTGTGAGAGCCCACATCAAGAAGCAGATCATGACCAAAATAAGGAGTTTACCAATAGGCTCCCTCAACATGGAACAAACGTTGCATGAGAAGATCCTCATGTAACCAAAAGAAAGAGAAAGGACCCAAGATCTCTTCCGGCTAACCTAAAACCAGAAATTAATATTATCCTTTGGTCCCTTTCTTGTGGGACCAAAGGGTCATATCAAAAGAGGGCAAAGACCTCTTGGAATTTTTACCTATTATCATAATCCAACCCTCTTCCACCTTTGCAGCCACGATCTGCCAAGCCAACGAATCCATCTCTAAAATGCCAACACCCATGGGGGGATATTGCACTGCGTAGAATAGAGATAGGGCCAAAAGCCTCCTAAGAGACAGGACCAGCAACAGCCAAAGAGACAACATCAACAACACTGTCACCAGAATGAGCAACCACCTGAGAGATGAGGCCAACAACAGCCGAAGGGACAATGCCAGTAGCACACTCAACAATAGGAGTCCTATCACGATCCTTCATAGAAGCAACGGGTTCAAAACCAACAGCCTCAACCATCTAAGAACCCACACCAAAAACCTGTAGCACATTAGCATCCCCACAACCATCATCTAACAACAAATATGGTTGCAAACAATGAAGAGAAGTAGATGCAAGACTATCCTACGCAACCACTTGGGAGAAACTCTTTTGAGAAGAATTTTTTAAAACTGTATAATGTTCATTAGAAGCTGCATTCCACCATGAAGAAGATCTTTTCATTTTGTGTAACTCGCATGGAGCCTCTACATGACTAGTAACATCTTCTACACCTGAAGGGAATTCCTTCATAGTCCAAAGGTTGAACCCAACTACCATTAGGAGAAATGAGCTTAATCTCTGCATGCAAACCCTTAGAAACATCAACATGAACCGATCATCCCAACTAAAGAAATGATCACACAAAATCTTTTTTCTATCCACAACATTCTCAAATTTAGCAATAAAGAATCCCTTAGCCATAGGAAAAATATGGACTGTACCATAATGATAGGCTTCCAATATTAGGAGTTCCAAGAGTGAAGCTCGAGAAGACTAGGCCAAAAACCCCAGAATCTACAGATCACACCGTGGGAAGAAAAATCAGAGACAGCATGCCCAATATCGGTCTCTATATCTATTGGTTAGAAATCTCATTTTATTTTTTTTTCCCTAAATTTACGGACGATCTTGAAAAAATTGCAGTCTTTAGGGTTTGCTAGGTCTAATTGCCTTTGAAAATCATAAAAACCCTAGTTTAGGTCGTCAACGTTCTAATTCTCTGTTACTTTATCAGATGACTTAAGTCTCAAAATTTGCATGTGCACTTCTATTTTCCTCTTAGTCACTGAGTCTCCTTAAGATTTAGGAATATTCCCTTTTGTTTGGAGATTTCCCAAAAGCCTTTGTTGCCCGTTCTCATGAGTCTCTTGAAATATTCCTTGTCTTCTTGCGACTTAGCGTTTCACCTTTAGTCTCTAGATCTCGCAATGATAATCTTGAGATCTAGCGACTGCTGTATTTGATTTATCACTAAGAGACTATAGTCGTGAAATCTCTGAATTGGTTTTTGCTATGGTTGGGAGATCTCACAATGATTTATTTAAGTGACCTTTCATTCAGCGATCATGAGTTTTCTCTTTGGTTGCTGAATCTCGAGATGGAACAGTGGTCTTCCTCAGCAGTTGTCTCTAGATCTCGTGTTAATCTGACAATTTATCTTTTCGTTCAGCGATTGTGAGTTCTGTTGGTCACGTGATCTCCCGATGTTGGCGGCTATCTCTCTGGCGGTTAGTTATTCTGCGACGCAGTTGTCGCCAAATCTCTGAGTTGCAACAGTTAGGTTACAAATGTTTGTTTGATCAATCATGAACTATTGATGATTTTTTATCGTGTCGATGGCGTTTGATCTCTAGTCTTAACCTAGAGTGAAGAAATGTTCTCGCGACTTGGAGAATGCCTCAGTCATGTGTTCTCAGGATTAAACCCTAGTTAAGTGAAAGATTGTGAGATTTAGCGACAAGTCTTTGTCGCCAAGTCTCCAGATTTACCCAAGGTCAAGTGAGGGTTAATGAAGTGGTTAGGACCTAGTGGTTATGATTGTATTCAGCGATATAGTGACTATGTGGTCGTGTGATCTCAGGATCCTGACAATTAAGTGATAAACTTTCAGCGATTCAGCGACAGTTTTCTTGGGGTCGTGGGATCTGGCGATTAGTTATGAAATCTTCTCACGACTTAATATGGACCGCTGGATGAATTGAGGGATGAGATCGACGGTGGTCATGTGACCTCAAGAAAGAAGTCAAATAGTCAAAGTTTTACGAGATTATGAGACTTCAAGTTTGTCACCAGATCTTCAGGTCGGGTGATCGTTGAAACTTTTCAAAGACAAATATATTGCCGCGACTATAGTTTTTGACTATAGTCGCCAGTTCTCAGAACAAGAAAAATTAATGTATCACTTTCTTCAGTCGCTAGATCTCCAAATGGCCAGGTCGCCTGATCTTAGAATGAAGTTTGAAAAGTCAAAAGTATTTCGTGACTAAGAGATTTCCTCTTAGTCACCAGATCTTAGAATACCTTTTTAAAGCGCCAAATTTGTAAAATGACTATCTTTTTCTTCAGTCGCCAGATCGCAGAATGCTCAAATTAAAAATTTCTCTGCTATGACTAGTAAATTGAAACCCCGTGCATGCCGAAGTAATGGTGGAAGTGACCTTTTGTTGGCTAGACATGTCAAATGTGGTGGCGCATTCAATGTTGTAGGTTAAAACAACTAGAGGTGGCTCATTTGGGAGTTATGAAGATTATTGAAGAAGTACAGAGTGCTAGTTTTTCTGAGCTTTTCGGACTTGTAGTGTGATCAATGAATTTGCAGAGGAATTTCCAGACCTACAGTCAAGATGATTCAGATGACAACAAGCAGAGCTTCTACCAGCCGGGGGTCGAAGGAGAAAGTAAAGGAAAGTTTTTCAAATGAATTTCTCACTCTCTTGCCTTGTTCCTCTCAAAACAAGAAAGTCAGTGATGACATTTTTGTCAATGACTTAGCTTATTGTAGGGATGCTAGAACTCTAGAAATCACAGGCATGTGCCTGTTTACATATTTCTACAAGAACCGTGATAGTGTCATATCGGTTTCAAACCCTTGGACTTAGAGGTTGGCCAAATTGATTGTCCCAGAGGTTTTTCTAGATGTGGACTTGCTCCTCATGCTATCTCACAGATATGATCCTCTCTCAAAGACCATTAGGAAAGAGGATGGTTCAACCTTGATAATCTTAGACCGAAATTCTTTCATGAATGCTTTCGGGATTCAGTTTCCAATGGCCACGAAAATCAACTTACAAGCTTTACCAAATAGATATGTCAGAGAGGTTGCTCTGGTCTCCAAGGCGATTAAGAATCATATGCCGAAGGAGAATAAAAACTATATTGCACCTATGGCCAGATCGATTTCGTATGCCTACAAAGACCTGAAGTTTTACATGAAATACATTGCATATGGGATATGCCAGGTTTTGGGAATTGATGCGGGTCCTAAGAGGATTAAATCTGACATTCTGATGTTAGTAATGGATTCACAGAGTCTTATGGTGAGCAAAGGGTATGACTTTATTGGTTATATCATAAACAAGATGCATGAGGGTTTTCTATCCTTGAAGAATTTCACCTCTGGTTCTCAACCCAGGTTCATGCATTACTCCCTGTTGATGCACCTAATTGTGTATCACAATTATGGTTTAATAAATTTGAATGATCTCAAACCACAAATGATGTGGAATGGACAGCCTAACCCAGTACAGTTCTGGTTAGGAGTCTGGAGCCCTTCGTGCCCTAGGTGAAATTTTAGTGCTTTCGAGAATTGGATTGTGTTCCCCATTCTTTGAAGTTTGGGTGTAAATTGCACAAGACTATCCACCAAGGTCCTGTAGCTAGTGAGACCCCAATAATTTATTCATAATTGGACCAAGGGTCACAATTAGGGAGATATTTACTATGAGACAAGCTATAAAGTGATTAGGGTTTATGGATGACCTTAGCCTCCTCATCTACTCCCATTCTATGTACCACCAAGAGTTGCATTTCTAGAGTTTGTCTGGCAACTCATGTTGACAGAAAGAGAACACTTGGCCTCCCATAAAAAGGAGACTCTCACTGCTCGGCACTTCAGGGTGCATTATATTACAATTAGAAAGGGAGAATTCAGTAAAGTAAATGATTGATTAGAGAAATACAGGATGTTTGCAGCACCACATAGGTATGTGGATACAAAAGGTTTCATGGCTGCTGCAAGGAAATACTACATGCCCACCATTCCTTTCAATAAGCTACATGAAGAATATCCTGAAGAGGATGTGATCAAAAACATCATTGAGGATGATGAGGTGGAGAAAAGAATTAGGCAATTGGATCGGTTACACAAAATTGAGAAGGAGTTTAAAGGAAAAGGATTGGTATTTGGGGGTTTCTTTCCCACTTTGCCTTACCTCCAAAGACTTGAGCAGATGATGGCTCAATTTGACACACTTATTGAATCCATGAACAATCAAATTGATGATGCTAATCAGGGTAAAAAGGCCCATTGAAAATTAGAATGTGATGAGGATAGTGATGGTGGCTACCCCATATATAGTCCACCCACTATGGAACAACCAATGGCCGAAGGGCCTAGGGAGGAGAAAGAAAATGTAGATCTTGTTGAATTGCCTAGTTCTGAGGATACTACTGAGCCTCAAAAGAAAAAGAAAAAGTTGTTAACTGGTGAGCCTTCAAAGAGGAGGAAGAAAGACAGAGTGAGTGCCCTCTACATAGGGACTAGCTTTCATCACCATGAAATTAGGAAAGCAGTCAGAGAGGCTAAAAGGCAACAAAAGTATGAAACAGAAGATGTAGAGTTGCCTCTGGCTTTAGGCCAAGATGAAAGATTGATTGAGCAAGATGCCTTCATGAAGGATGATAGTTTTGTGAATTCTGAGAAATTCAAAAGTTTTTTGCTATGGCATAAGCAACAACAGGTGGCTTCTAGTGTACAAATAACTAAGGAGGCTCAAGTGCCAGATGAGGCATTACAACAATTGAAGGAATATGACCCTGAGGAGGAAAATCTTACTCCAGATGAGGCCAGGGAATTAGTGAGAAAAAGTAATATGTTTCTTGTGTCGGGGTGGAGTTTGTATACTGACTTCATAATAGATCAAATAAAGAGACAAGAAGATGTCACTCTGTCTTCTGAAACCCAAGTAGGGGACATAATAAGAGGATTTGGGTATAGCCCAAAAAGTTAGGCCTTGGCCATGTGGAGTCTATATCCAAAAGACAAGAAACCACAAATTTTGAATGTAAACGAACAAATGGAAGGAGATAAAATAGTGTGGTCAATCCACAACACAGGGGACCTGGAAATTTCTCAAGTTTTGACCCAATTTGCAAAATTAAATGAGGATAAAACTAAATAGTTGTCAGAGAGATATGGAAACTTCTTAGAGGACTACAGTGCCTTGGTAAAGGATAGGGACTTCCAGATAATAAAAGTCACAGCATTAGAGAAGCAAGCAGAGGAACTGCAATTGCAAATTATAAATACCCCTGTAGTATCCCCTGCACCTCCTGAGCAGCTAGTGGCAATAGAGGCACTAGGAATGACAGATGAGGAGGTGGCAGCTGAATTGAAAAAGATCAATGATGAAAAGAATGAGGAAGTATTGCAAGCCCTATTGAGTGTTTTGCAGCACAGGCTGAACACAATCAAGGATAAATTTGACCTAGTTTATAATGCTTATAGCAAATTGCCAAAATTGCAAAAGGAGGTCAACAGTTATGTGCAAATTTTGAGTGAGTTTCATACAGTGTGGTCTGTCAGAGAACCACTTTTTGAGAGATTGATTTTTGCTCAATCTATGGGGAGTGACATACCGGAGACAGTTGTAGGAGTTGGTGAGGAGATTGATAGAATTAAAGCCATTTTACCTCTTTTCAAGGGTAAAGCAAATTTGATTGAGGCTAAGATAGGCATGCTCAACTCCTGTACGAACAGATTCATCCCCTCAATTTTGAGTACAGATGGGACAATGAAGAGCCTTGATAATTGGAGATCGGATGTTGATCTTCGACTACCTATGAAAGAGGCATTTTTAGGTGAGAATAATGATGTTGATTTAGAGAGCTTTAATAAGGACTTAGATGAAGCCATCAAGGCAGAAGTGGACCTCACCAAGTTTGTGTTAGATGTTAAGACAATTATGGATGCCAGATGGGAGAGACAAAAAGCCCAACTACAACTTGTCGAAGGTTTTAATTGGTCGTCAGAGGAACAGGTAACTGCATGGGATGAAAAGACAAAGCCCAAAAAGGCTAGATTTGCCGCAGTTGATTTGGATATTTTTTATGAAGATTCAAAAGGACATCTGACACACCTAACACCCGATCCAAGGGATACAGGATTGATAAGCTATCATTCAAGAATGGTGTAGGTTATCTTGAAATGGCGGTCACCATGTCTCATTGAAATCAAGAATCTATCATAGATATTTGCAGTTGAAAGTGTTAATTTTTTAGCAGCCAAAGATGTACCATAATCTGAGAAAGTTTTGTCCTTTCACCACTTGAGGGTTGGTTGTATTTTTGTTGTAGTTTTATGTTTTAAAAAAGTGTTATGTTTTCCAACCATCTGAAGCTTGTTGCATTCCCATTAATGAGAGAATTCAAAGGTGGTTGTGAAGAGGCTTTATAGATTTGAAGGCTCATTTTTTAAAAAGGTTGGTAGAAAAAGGAGTAGAGATTAAAAAGATATAGAAAATAGGATTGGATTGCTTAGAAGGAGATCACCAAGCTTTGTGTCTGGTCTTCTGAGTAATGGAATTGTGAATGTAAGTGGCAAGTTGATTTTAATACAAATACACTGCAACTTCTGCCATATATTGTTGTTGTCTCTTTGCTTGTGTATTTTACTCTTGTATGTTTTTCATGTTAGGCATTTGAAATATACCAGTTGTAAGGCAACCTGCTTGACTATTTTATGAGCTTCTTTCAAGGAACGAATTAAATGTGCTTATATTTCATCTTGGAGAGTAAATATATTTTTATGGATCTTTGATGATAACAATATTTGGTTAATAGAATAGTTTGTAAGGCATCCTATTTGGATTTGTAGTTCGTATGTAAGGCATACTGTTGTATTTATTTTAAGGTTTACTTGTTGATTTGCATTGTGACTTCGTTGCCCTTAGGATTAGGCACTGGTTTGGTATTTATTCCTCACAATTGTAACTTTCATTGATCTCAGAGAAAAATTTGAAACATTCACATTATTTATCAATACCTTTTTATTTTTATGTGTATTGCACTTGATAGAATGGACTATGCCCATGGCAATTAGTTCATATTTCCTGATTCTGCAAAGAGAGAATCATATTAGGTTGTCCCTCCTTAAAAGGAATAAGGATGAGAATCCTTAAAGCACTAATTATTGCTTCACTTACAGTCACACTTTGTTTGGTTAAAGTTTGCATTAAAATGATTACAGTCATATGCAAAGTGTTCTATATGTTTATACATTAAGAAGATTAGAAGTTGGTCAATGTCCACTCATAAGAATACTGCAAAGACAGTCATCATTAAAAGGTAATACCTGCCTAAGTCTATGGAGCTCAAAAATGAAGGAGGATCTTATCCAATCCTCAGCAATTAGGTCTTTCTCTTGTGGGAATCAGTCTCAAGGAAAACAAGTTCAAGCATCATTTTATGTCCTACAAGAAAAATCCCTAACAGATTGGCGAGTCTGCTAGGGAGTCAATAAATTATTGAACAGTTGAGATCTCTGGTTATACTACACAAAGAATTTATTTTGTTTTCTTTCTCCAAACCCCAAAAGGATTTTTGGGTGGTAACTCTAATCAAATCTCTGAACCAGTGTTTTGAAATTTAGATCACTGTTTTACAATGACTCACAGAAATACTAGATCTTGGAAAAAGGAACATCCAGAAGATAACCTAGAGGGAGAACTCTTGTCCCCATCAAGACAAGGTCATATGAGAAAAGATATAAATACAAATGACATGTCTTTTACATGGAAGCAGAAAGGAAATGCAAGAAGAGAAGAGCCTATCCAGGCAAATCAAGAGGAAAATGTTTCTGAATATGAGGAAGCAATTGACTTGGGTTTGAACCAATATGAAGATTACTACTCACTCTCTGAAAAGGATGGAAGAAGAGCATAGTCCCGTAGGAGAGGACTCCCTGGAAATAACAAGAGATCTAGGGGCCAAACTAGAAGCAAACCAGCTTTTGTTCCCTCTTCTCCTCATGTTTCTCCTTTACAAGACCATCAAATATCAGGTGACCACCAAGAAGAAATCCCTGCCCAAGAATCCTCATCAAAAATAGCCCTTCATGATTCTGAAGAAATTTTTGAAGAAGTGTTTGAATTGGAAAGAAGGATCCAGGAGCAAATTCAAATAAGACAAAAGAGAGAAAAGGAAAAAGAAGAAAAGATTAGACATGCTATGATCAGGGCAGAACAATTGAAGAAGCAATTACTGGACTTTGAAGCCATAAATCATGTTCCACTAACTGAACAAATAGAGGACCAATCTATTGTCCATAAGATCTATGAGACAAGAAATCCTAGGGACAAAGGTAAGCAAAAGGCTGTAGAGATCTCAATAAATGAAACAAATACTGCCAAGAAACCCCTAGATCAAGCAGCAAGATTAGATGCTGACTTGGAAAAGGCCAAGAGGGAACAAGAAATATTGGCCAAAAAATTAGAAATGGCAGAGTTGGAAGCTATTACAACTAAAATAAAAAGAAAGATTGATTTCCTTAAGCAGTCTTCTGGACCCACCAATACTCTTTCCACTTCTCAAGCACAAGGTGTAAATATGTTGAACACTGCTAGAACTTTAGGTATGCCCAAAACTTCTAATATCTCAAATGTTCAAGCATCCACATCTTTGGGTGCAGGCCCATCTCAAATAGGATCTATACATGAAATACATAAGCAATTGGTTTTTAATGGGATCCTTGGTTACCCAAATCCCATCCCTGATAAAATTAGGAAAAAGCTTCCAAAATTCACTGGAAGCAATGCAGTTACTTGTGAAGAACATTTGAAAAGTTTCACTGATGTGATAGATGATTATAACATTGAGCCTGATGATGTGATCATGAAACTTTTTGTTCAGTCTCTGACAGAAGATGCTAGAGATTGGTTTAGAAATTTGCCTCATGCTAGCATTTGCTCATGGGAACAGTTCAAACATTTTTCAAAGAACAATATGGTGATAAAACCAATGAAGGTTTCATGCTTAATGAGTTCAACAATATCAAGAAAAATCCAAATGAGGGAGTTGTTGAGTTCAATGTTAGATTTCAGAAGGCAATGCATAAATTATTACAAGTTATCAGACTAGATGACAAGATTTGTTTGGTCACCTATCTAAATGCTTTTGATTCCAAAATGAGGTATATTTTAAGAGATAAGAACCCTAGAAATCTTGCAGAAGCTTACAAACTAGCCATTAATATAGAGAGCAATAGAAGAATATCAGGGAAGTTGGGAAGAAGGGAGGATTATAGGCCTTCAGTCTCAAACAGAAAGGAGCCTGGGAAACCTGATACAAAACCAAAAGATGATGATAGTTTGAAGAAAATCTTGAAAGCAATAAAAGATTTGAAACCTAACGAGGCAAGAAATAATAGAATACAGGGAAATGATAGGCCATCCTTCAACAACTTCAACAATAAATTACCAATAATGCAGAACTATCCCTATAACACCCAATGGAAAGATGGGAAGCTAGTGCCTCCTGAAAGAAAAGATAGGCCAATTGATAAGACTCTGGATCTCCTGCATAGGAATATAGTAAATATGAATGATGATGTTCCATGGTGTATTGTTTGTCAATCACTTCATGATCCTTACTACTGTGCAATAGCTCAAAGTGTTTCTGCAGATGATGAGCAGGACAATAACCATGAGGAATCCTATGATGATCAAGGTTGTGGTATGACTTCCTCATACATATGTGATGAAATAGATTCTAGTGAAGAAGATGAAAATCAAGATGTTGGCAATTCCCAAGTTAAAATTGAGACTTATCATCAGCAGGTGCTTTCTGATGAAGAGGACAGTCACTTGGATGGAGTCTAGTGCAACACCTTAAAAAATGATGAAACAATAGTGTTGAGGAGATCTTCTGATGAAGAGATTGCACAAATCACAGCAGATATAGTCACCCAAGCTAGAAGTAACTAAAATTTGAGAAATAGGGTGGTGGGTGATTCAAGTCAAAAATCAGCTGGTATATTTATCAAAAGAACAGGTCAAGATGTGAAACAAACTCAAGACAAAAGTAAGGTTACTGATGTTGTTGGCAAGACTAGGATCAAGAAGAATGTAACATTTGTTTCCCCTAATGTAACTTATAAGGTAAAGCAAAAACCTCTTCAGGAGACTGTTGTCTCTACCCAAAAGGAAGGCAAAATCATGAACAAGGACCGGCAAGGCCTTATAGAGCATGAAAACAATAAGGAAGCTACTGTCATTAAGCAAGATGTAGTTGAGCCCAAGTATGTCCCAGTTGACATGGAAAAACTATTGTCACAAATCACTGTCAAAGTCCCTTTATTGGAGATGATGAGAATAGAAGAACATAAAGAGAAAGCTTTGAATTGGGTTCAAGGGATTCTTCCCTTTGATACCCAAAAATCCACTAAGGATAGTAAAGTGACTGTTGCAGCAGATGATCCAACTGAAAATCAATGTGGAGAGATCATCTCTGAGATCCCCCAGATGTATTTGGATACTAATGTTATAAATACCACAACAGGGACTGTTGATCCTTTCTTTTTGTCCCTAATAGTGAATGGAAAGTTGTTAAAAAATTGTATGATTGATTCAGGAGCCTCTAATACTGTTATGCCTACAGAAATAATGAAATCCTTGGGTTTGAAAGTAGATACACCTCATGGAAGATGTTAGGCTATGGATTCAAGAGAGATCCCTGTTATTGGTACTATAAGGGCTTTCCCTTATAGGTTAGCAGCTTTTCCTGATAAGTTGTTGACAATGAGTGTCCTAGTGGTTGATATCCCACCTCACCATGGGATGTTATTGTCTAGAAAATGGAGTGCTTCAATGGGAGGCAGTATCCAGTGTGATTTGTCCTTTGCAACTTTTAGTATTGATGGTGAGAATGTGAAAGTATCTAGAGAAAGTAGAACCCCACACATGATAGAGCTGGATAATATGGATGAGTTGAATTGTTATGTGGATGTTGACATGGAAAACTTTAGAGTGGAAAAAGCCATTTCACAAAGGGAGGATTCAGATCCTTTGACCCAGGAACTGAGGGAACAATAAGATGGATTGTGGCAGATGTATTTTGATGGAGCATGCTCAAAGGAAGGCTTGAGAGCCTGAGTTCTATTCATATCTCCATCAGGTACCACCTTTAAGTATTCATTTTCATTGACTTTCCAATGCACAAATAATACTGTTGAATATGAGGCACTGTCATTAGGATTGAATATTGCTATCAAACATGGGATTAAATGTTTAAAGGTTTTTGGTGATTCTAAGCTTGTGGTGGCACAAGTTCAGTCTAAATATGTTGTTAAAAATGATAGATTGAAATTGTATAAGCATGTAATCTGGGACTAGATTGAAATGTTTGATGCTTTTAATATATGTTGGGTAGAAAGATCCAAGAACATAATGGCTGATTTTTTGGCCAATGTTGCTTTGAAAAGAGATGATTCAACCTTGAATGGAGTTTCAATAGTTGAAATAAAAAGTAGGCCAGTTGTGTCAAACAACATTTACAATTGGCAAGTTTTTGAGGATGATCATGACATTTTGAAATTTATTCAATGCCTTGACATATATGAAGATCAACTTATAGAGTGCAATACATTGGTTGAGGAAGTTGATGGTAAGGACATGGTTATGGGAAATGAGGTAATCCAATTGAATTCAAATAGTATCCCTAAGGGCCTAACTGAGTTAAAAGCACTATATAATAGCCAAAATGATCATATGTCAAAAATAAGTAGTGCTAAGACAGAAGATTTGGAAGAAATAAATTTGGGATCACATAATGCACCTCAAATGGTGTATATTGGAAAGGGATTGGCTCCTCAATTGAGATATAATTTGATAAAATTGTTAAGAAGGTATAAGCATATTTTTGCATGGTCATATGATGATCTAAAAGCTTATAGAGAGGATCTATTCCAACATGAAATCCCATTGAAAGATGAGGTCAAACCTTTTAGGCAAAAATAGAGGCCCATCAACCCGTTGTTAGCTCCTAAGATGTAGCAGGAACTAGTCAAGTTGAGTGACGCGGGGATAATCCAACCTATAAAGCATTCAACTTATGTATCTAACTTAGTCCCAGTCAGAAAGAAGAATGGGGATATCAGATTGTGTGTAGACTTTAGAAATTTGAATGTTGCATCATTGAAAGACAACTATTCACTGCCCAACATGGAGGCAATGTTGCACAAAGTCACTAGATGTGAATTATTGTCTATGATGGATGGTTTTTCTGGATATAACCAAGTGTTAGTAAAAGAATCTGAGCAGTTCAAAATAGCATTCACTACACCTTGGGGAACCTATGTTTATGTCAGAATGTCATTTGGTCTCAGAAATGCTGGAGCAACTTTTCAAAGAGCCATGGATGTTGCTTTTAAGGAATATATTGACTTATTCATGGTTCTCTACCAAGATGACCTAACTGCCTACTCGAAATTGGTTGTTGACCATTGCTCACACCTAGAAAAGATTTTTGTTAAAACTCTAGAGTATGGTGTGTCTTTAAATCCAAAGAAGTGCAATTTTGCAGTCAAGGAAGGAAAGTTGTTGGGACACATTATATCAAAGGAAGGAATAAGAATTGACCCAGAGAGATTTGAGGCTATTAAGAGAGTTATAGCACCAAAAAATATCAAGGGAGTGCAGTCCCTTTTAAGAAAGATCAACTTTGTCAAAAGATTCATTGGCAATTTTGCTGAAATTGTTAAGCCCATAATAAAATTGCTCAAGAAAGATGTGAAGTTTCAATGGACTGCTGAAGCTCAAGGTGCATTTGATAAAATTAAAGAAGTAGTTCAATAGGCACCTGTGCTTAGGTCCCCTGATTATACTAAGCCATTTTCACTCTTTCCCTTTGCATCATTTCACACAATTGCTAATGTACTACTACAGAAGGATAATCAGGGTTTTGACCATCCAATTGCATTCTTTAGTAAGTCTTTACAAGCTGTAGAGTTAAATTATGAGATGATGGAGAAGCAGGCATATGCCCTAGTAAAAGCAATGAAATCTTTCAGACCTTATCTAGTTTGTGCTAAGGTCATTGCATATGTCCCTCATGTTGCAGTTAAGGATGTCCTCACTCAGTCTGAAGTTACTGGTAAGAGATGTAAGTGGATTTCCAGGATTCAAGAGTTCAATTTAGAAATCCATATTACCAAGCTTGTGAGAGGACAAGGCCTAGCAAAATTGATGGCTAAGGAGAACATGGATCTAGTTCAGGTTAACAACGAAGGAATCCCTGATAAGACAATAACAAGTATTGAGTTGCAACCAGAATATGTTGATATTGTCTATTTCATCAAAAATGCTAAATGTCCAAGATATATGACAGACAACCAGAAGAGGTCCCTAAAATTGAGAGCTCAGAAATATGCATTGATACAAGGAGACTTGTATTGGAAGAATAGAGTTGGAATTTTGCTCTTTTGCCTTGATAAATATCAAGCAGAGAAGGTTTTGAGTGAGATGCACGCTGGTGTTTGTGGAGGCCATTATTCAGCAAAGACTACTGCTCATAAGATCTTGAGGGCTGGTTATTTTTGGCCTACATTGTTTAAAGACTCATTTCAGTTTGTGAAGAAGTGTGAAGCCTGTCAAAAATTTCCTTCCAAATTAAAATATTCAGGAGCACTATTGTTTAACCCAATAACTACTAAAGCACCATTTTCTATGTGGGGATTGGATTTCATAGGGGAATTTTTTGAGAAATCTAGTGGAGGACACAGTTGGTTGCTTGTTGCAACTGACTATTTCACAAAATGGATAGAGGCTATTCCCACAAAGAATGCAACTAGTAAAATGGTGATTGATTTTTCTCTTGACAATATTTTGACCAGATTTGGTGTTCCCATAACACTGATCACAGATAATGCAATGTGTTTTAGATCAGATGAATTCAAGGAATTTTGTAAAGACAATGGAATCGTGACATCTTATTCATCTCCTTATCATCCTCAAGCAAATGGACAAGCTGAGTCTAGCAACAAAAGTATCCTGACAATTTTGAAGAAAACACTTGAGAAAAATAAAAGAGCCTGGCATTCAAAGTTGAAATTGGCCTTATGGGCAAATAGGATCATAGTAAAGAGAGCCGCTGGGAAGTCTCTTTTTGAGCTTGTATATGGCTTACAGTCAAGATTGCTTGTAAATAATTTGCTTCCTATTTATAAGTTTATTCAGGATGAAGAATTGGATGAATTAGAACCAATGCAGGATAGGATCATGCAATTGACTGAGCTAGATGAAATGAGAAGGGAAAGTCAAAAAAGCAACATCAAATTGCAATAGAAAATGAAGTACATGTTTGACAAGAAGGCTGCTGCTAGAAAATTCACAACAGATGATTTAGTACTTCAATGGAATGTGAGAGCAAAAGACAAAGGGAAGCATAAAAAATTTGAGTCCTTATGGCTTGGTCCCTTTGTGATTCATGAAAGTTTTGGAAAAGACTCTTACTTGTTGAAAAGTATGGATGATGAAGTTTTTGAGTTGCCAGTGCATGGGCAATTGTTAAAGCCTTTCTTCAGCTGAATCTTTCTGCATGCATATGTAAATATCTTGTAAATATTATATAGGTGTGTTTCTTTTACTCTGTGTGCTTCCTTTCCAATTTTAGGTCAGTGCATTTTTTTGGTCTACATCCCAGAGACCCGTGGTTCTTATTCAAACTCGCATTTTAACATCCTCAGATAGAGCCACTGTTGGTTAGAAATCTCATTTTTTATTTTTTGCCCTAAATTTACAGATGATCTTGAAAAAATTGCAGTCTTTAGGGTTTGCTAGGTCTAATTGCCTTTGAAAATCATAAAAACCCTAGTTTAGGTTGTCAGCGTTCTAATTCTCTATTACTTTATCGAATGACTTAAGTCTCAAAATTTGCATGTGCGCTTCTATTTTCCTCTTAGTCACTGAGTCTCCTTAAGGTTTAGGAATATTACCTTTTGTTTGGCGATTGCCCGAAAGCCTTTGTCGCCTGTTCTCGTGAGTCTCTTGGAGTATTCGTTGTCTTCTTGCGACTTAGCGTTTCACCTTTAGTCTCCAGATCTCGCAATGATAATCTTGAGATCTAGCGATTGCTATATTTGATTTATAACTAAGAGACTATAGTTGTAAAATCTCCGAATTGGTTTTTCCTATGGTCAGGAGATCTCACAATGATTTATTTAAGTGACCTTTCATTCAGCAATCATTAGTTTTCTCTTTGGTCGTTGAATCTTGAGATGGAACAGCGGTCTTCCTCGGCGTTGTCTCCAGATCTCATGTTAATCTGACAATTTATCTTTTCATTTAGCGATTGTGAGTTCTGTTGGTCGCGTGATCTCTTGATCTTGGTGGCTGTCTCTCTGGCAGTTAGTTACTCTATGACGCAGTTTTTGCCGAATCTCTGAATGCAGGGGTTAGGTGACAAATGTTTGTTTGATCAATTATGAACTGTTGATGATTTTTGATCGTGCCGATGGCACTTGATCTATAGTCTTAACCTAGAGTGAAGAAATGTTCTCACGACTTGGAGAATGCCTCGGTCGTGTGTTCTCAGGATTAAAACCCAGTTAAGTGAAAGATTGTGAGATTTAAAGAGAAGTCTTTGTCGCCAAGTCTCCAGATTTGCCCAAGGTCAAGTGAGGGTTAATGAAGTGGTTAGGACCTGGCGGTTATGATTGTATTCAGCAATATAGCGACTGTGTAGTCGTGTGATCTTAGGTTCCTCATAGTTAAGTGATAAGCTTTCAGTGATTCAACGACATAGTTTTCTCCGGGTTGCGGGATCTGGCAGTTAGTTATGAAATCTTCTCACTACTTAATATGGACCGCTGGATGAATTGAGGGATGAGATCGACGGTGGTCACGTGACCTCAAGAAAGAAGTCAAACAGTCAAAGTTTTACGAGATTATGAGACTTCAAGTTTGTCGCCAGATCTCCAAGTCGGGTGATCGCTGGAAGTTTTCAAAGACAAATATATTGCCGCGACTATAGTTTTTGACTATAGTCGCCAGTTCTTAGAACAGAATAAATTAATGTATCACTTTCTTCAGTCGCTAGATCTCCAAATGGCCAGGTCCCCTGATCTCAGAATGAAGTTTGAAAATTCAAAACTATTCCATGACTACGAGATTTCCTCTTAGTCGCTAGATCTCGGTATACCTTTCTAAAGCACCAAATTTGTAAAATGACTGTCTTTTTCTTCAGTCGCCAGATCGTGGAATGTTCAAATCTAAAATTTATCTGCTACGGCTAGTAAATTGAAACCCTATGCGTGTCGAAGTAATGGTGGAAGTGACCTTTTGTTGGCTAGAGATGTCAGATGTGATGGCGCATTCAATGCTGTAGGTTTAAAAAACTAGAGACGGCTCATTTGGGAGTTACGAAGCTTATTGAAGAAGTACAGAGCGCTAGGTTTTCTGAGCTTTCTGCACTTGTAGTGTCATCAACAAATTTGTAGAGGAATTTCCAGAGCTACAGTCAAGATGAGTTAGACAACAACAAGCAGAGCTTCTGCCAGTCGGGTGTCGGAGGAGAAAGTAAAGGAAAGTTTTTCAAATGAATTTCTCACTCTCTTGCCTTGTTCCTCTCCAAACAAGAAAGTCAGTGATGACATTTTTGTCGATGACTTAGCTTATTGTAGGGAAGCTAGAACTCCAGAAATCATAGGCATGTGCCTGTTTACATATTTCTACAAGAACCGTGATAGTGTCATACCGGTTTCAAACCCTTGGACTTTGGGGTTGCCCAAATTGATTGTCCCGGAGGTTTTTCTAGATGTGGACTTGCTCCTCATGCTATCTCAGAGATATGATCCTCTCTCAAAGACCTTTAGGAAAGAGGATGGTTCACCCTTGATAATCTTAGACCGAAATTCTTTCATGAATGCTTTCGGGATTTAGTTTCCAATGGCCACGAAAATCAACTTACAAGCTTTACCAAATAGATATGTCAGAGAGGCTGCTCTGGTCTCCAGGGAGATTAAGAATCATATGTTGAAGGAGAATAAAAACTATATTGCACCTATTGCCGGATCAATTCCGTATGCCTACAAAGACCTGAAGTTTTACATGAAATACATTGCATATGGGATATGCCAGGTTTTGGGAATTGATGCGGGTCTTGAGAGGATTACATCTGACATTTTGATGTTAGTAATGGATTCACAGAGTCGTATAGTGAGAAAAGGGTATGACTTTATTGGTTATATCATAAACAAGATGCATGAGGGTTTTCTGTCCTTGAAGAATTTCACCTCTGGTTCTCAACCCAGGTTCATGCATTACTCCCTGTTGATGCACCTAATTGTGTATCACAATTATGGTTTAATAAATTTGAATGATCTCAAACCATAATTGATGTGGAATGGACAGCCTAACCCAGTACAGTTTTGGTTAGGAGTCTGGAGCCCTTCGTGCCCTAGGCGAGATTTTAGTGCTTTTGAGAATTGGATTTAGTTCCCCATTCTCCGAAGTTTGGGTGTAAATTGCACAAGACTATCCACCAAGGTCCTGCAGCTAGTGAGACCCCAACAATTTATTCATAATTGGACCAAGGGTCACAATTGGAGAGATATTTACTATGAGACAAGCTATACAATGATTAGGGTTTATGGATGCCCTCAACCTCCTCATCTACTCCCATTCTATGTACCACCAAGAGTTGCATTTCTAGAGTTTGTCTAGCAACTCATGTTGACAGAAAGAGAACACTTGGCTTCCCACAGAAAGGGGACTCTCACTCCTCGGCACTTCAGGGTGCATTATATTACAATTGGAAAGGGAGCATTCAGTAAAGTAAATGATTGGTTAGAGAAATACAGGATGTTTGCAGCACCACATAGGTATGTGGATACAGAAAGTTTCATGGCTGCTGCAAGGAAATACTACATGCCCACTATTCCTTTCAATAAGGAACATGAAGAATATCCTGAAGAGGATGTGATCAAAAACATCATTGAGGATGATGAGGTGGAGAAAAGAATTAGGCAATTGGATCGGTTACACAGAATTGAGAAGGAGTTTAAAGGAAAAGGATTGGTATTTGGGGGTTTCTTTCCCACTTTGCCTTACCTCCAAAGACTTGAGTAGATGATGGCTCAATTTGACACACTTGTTGAATCCATGAAGGATCAAATTGATGATGCTAATCAGGGTAAAAAGGCTCATTTAGAATCAGAATGTGATGAGGATAGTAATGGTGGCTACCCCATATATAGTCCACCCACTATGGAACAACCAATGGCCGAAGGGCCTAGGGAGGAGAAAGAAAATGTAGATCTTGCTGAATTGCCCAGTTCTAAGGATACTGTTGAGCCTCAAAAGAAAAAGAAAAAGTTGTTAACTGGTGAGCCTTCAAAGAGGAGGACGAAAGATAGAGTGAGTGCCCTCTACACAGGGACTAGCTTTCATCACCATGAAATTAAGAAAGCAATTAGAGAGGCTAAAAGGCAACAGAAGTATGAAACAGAAGATGTAGAGTTGCCTCTGGCTTTAGGCCAAGATGATAGATTGATTGAGCAAGATGCCTTCATGAAGGATGATAGTTTTGTGAATTATGAGGAATTCAAAAGTTTTTTTCTATGGCATAAGCAGCAACAGGTGGCTTCTAGTGTACAAATAACTGAGGAGGCTCAAGTGCCAGATGAGGCATTACAACAATTGAAGGAATATGACCCTGAGGAGGAAAATCTTACTCCAGATGAGGCCAGGGAATTAGTGAGAAAAAGTAATATGTTGCTTGTGCCGGGGTGGAGTTTGTATACTGACTTCATAATAGATCAAATAAAGAGACAAGAAGATGTCACTCTGTCTTCTGAAACCCAAGTAGGGGACATAATAAGAGGATTTGGGTATAGCCCAAAAAGTTAGGCCTTGGCCATGTTGAGTCTATATCCAAAAGACAAGAAACTAGAAATTTTGAATGTAAAAGAACAAATGGAAGGAGATAAAATAGTGTGGTCAGTCCACAACACAGGGGACCTAGAAATTTCTCAAGTTTTGACCCAATTTGCAAAATTAAATGAGGATAAAACTAAACAGTTGTCAGAGAGATATGGCAACCTCTTGGAGGACTACAGTGCCCTGGTAAAGGATAGGGACTTGCAGATAATAAAAGTCATAGCATTAGAGAAGCAGGCGGAGGAACTGCAATTGCAAATTATAAATACCCTTGTAGTAGCCCCTGCACCTCCTGAGCAACCAGTGGCAATAGAGGCACCAGGGATGACAGATGAGGAGGTGGCAGCTGAATTGAAAAAGATCAATGATGAAAAGAATGAGGCAGTATTGCAAGCCCTATTGAGTGCTTTGCAGCACAGACTGAACACAATCAAGGATAAATTTGACCTAGTTTATAATGCTTATAGCAAATTGCCAAAATTGCAAAAGGAGGTCAACAGTTATGTGCAGATTTTGAGTGAGTTTCATACAGTGTGGTCTGTCAGAGCACCACTTTTTGAGAGATTGATTTTTTGTCAATCTATGAGGAGTGACATACCGGAGACAGTTGTAGGAGTTGGTGAGGAGATTGACAAAATTAAAGCCATTTTACCTCTTTTCAAGGGTAAAGCAAATTTGATTGAGGCTAAGATAGCCATTCTCAGCTCCTGTACCAATAGATTCATCCCCTCAATTTTGAGTACAGATGGGACAATGAAGAGCCTTGATAATTGGAGATCGGATGTTGATCTTCCACTGCCTAGGAAAGAGGCATTTTTAGGTGAGAATAATGATGTTGATTTAGAGAGCTTCAATAAGGCCTTAGATGAAGCCATCAAGGCAGAAGTGGACCTCACCAAGTTTGTGTCAGATGTTAAGGCAATTATGGATGCCAGATTGGAGAGACAAAAATCCCAACTACAACTTGTCCAAGGTTTTAATTGGCCGTCAGAGGAACAGGTAATTGTATGGGATGAAAAGACAAAGCCCAAAAAGGCTAGATCTCCCGCAGTTGATTTGGATATTTTGGATGAAGATTGAAAAGGACATCTGACACACTTGACACCTGATCCAAGGGATATAGGATTGATAAGCTATCATTCAAGAATGGTGTAGATTAGCCTGAAATGGCGGTCACCATGTCTCATTGAAATCAAGGAGCTATCATAAATATTTGCAGTTGAAGGTGTCAGTTTTTGAGCAACCAAAGATGTACCATAATCGGAGAAAGTTTTGTCCTTTCACCACCTGAGGGTTGGTTGTATTTTTGTTGTATTTTTATGTTTTAAAAAGGTTTTAGGTTTTCCAACCACCTGAAGCTTGTTGCATTCCCATTAATGAGGGAATTCCAAGGTGGTTGTGAAAAGGCTATATAGAGTTGAAGGCTCATTTTTTAAAAAAGTTGGTAGAAAAAGGAGTAGAGATTAAAAAGATATAGAAAATAGAATCGGATTACTTAGAAGCAAATCACCAAGCTTTGTGTCTAGTCTTCTGAGTAATGGAATTGTGAATGTAAGTGGCAAGTTGATTTTAATACAAATACACTGCAACTTCTGTCATATATTGTTGTTGTCTCTTTGCTTATGTATTTTACTCTTGTATGTTTTTCATGTTAGGCATTTGAAATATACCAGTTGTAAGGCAACCTGTTTGACTGTTTTATGAGCTTCTTTCAAGGAAAGAATTAAGTGTGCTTATATTTCATCTTGGAGAGTAAATATATTTGTATGGATCTTTGATGATAACAATATTTGGTTAACAGAATAGTTTGTAAGGCATCCTATTTGGATTTGTAGTTGGTATGTAAGGCATACTGTTGTATTTATTTTAAGGTTTACTTATTGATTTGCATTGTGACTCTGTTGCCCTTAGGATTAGGCACTAGTTTGGTATTTATTCCTCACAGTTGTATCTTTCATTGATCTCAGAGAAAAAGTTGAAACATTCACATTATTTTTCAATACCTTTTTTTTTTTATGTGTATTGCACTTGATAGAATGGACTGTGCCTAGGGCATTTAGTTCATATTTCTTGATTCTGCAAAGAGAGAATCATATTAGGTTGTCCCTCCTTAAAAGGAAGAAGGATGAGAATCCTTAAAGCACTGATTATTGCTTCACTTACAGTCACACTTTGTTTGGTTAAAGTTTGCATTAAAATGATTACAGTCATATGCAAAGTGTTCTATAGGTTTATGCATTAAGAAGACTAGAAGCTGGTCAGTATCCACTCATAAGAATACTACAAAGACAGTCATCATTAAAAGGTAATACCTGCCTAAGTCTGTGGAGCTCAAAAATGAAGGAGGATCTTATCCAATCCTCAGCAATTAGGTCTTTCTCTTGTGGGAATCAGTCTCAAGGAAAACAAGTTCAAGCATCATTTTATGTCCTACAAGGAAAATCCCTAACAATACCCGCCTCCAACGAGATTGCAATAGACTTGAAGACCAGAAAAGGCCCTTTCTCCCCAAACTTCTTCTTCAAACCATGTCCTGATGCAAGCATGGAAATGGGAGGACCAAGAAAACCCATTGAAGGGGAACCCTGACCCACCCTCCAGCAGAAGCGGACTTGGGACCCACGAAAATCTCCACCGCAGGGGCAGAAAGCTCCACCATCAACCCACTAGACACAGAAACCAAAGTCGAAGATCTGTTACCCAAGGGAGAAGATGGCAACAAAGATTGACTGCCCCCAAGATAAAGTAGACCCACCTAGAGAAAGGGCGGCGACCCCTAAACAGTGTTTAATAAAATGTTATATTCAGTGTATTTTAATTTTTAAATAATTAAATTTTATTTTTTATTAATTAACAATTATAGTAAATGGGTCGTTTGGGGTGCTGCATAGATGTTGCCAATTCTTGTGTCTTTCACCCTTTGTTGCTTACTCTTGTTCTCTCATGTTCAAGAGTTTGTTTGATTGCTTAGTTATTTCAATTCTTCTGAATCTTTAATAGATGAAGTTACAGAAGGAATATATATCCCAACAGATAGATCATCTCATGTTGTCTATCTATAACCGCCATATCTAATTATATCAGCTTTAATGCATGTTTTACTTTCCCCTTCTCTTTATAAATTCTATAATCATGTATTTCTTAAAAGAAAAAAAGGAGATCAGTTTTGTAGAAGTGGGACTAAATTTGTATAATTGATTTATGATCAGTGTCTAATACTACACATCCAACTAGAATAGTGTTGATGTCAGTTTTGTACCACTACATAACATATAGCAATTGAATACTTGATATAGCATACCAAACACTCAACCCTCTCTTGAAAAGTATAAACTCATGAAGACTATGAGAATACTCCAAGGTTCCTTACACCTGTGGATATTAACTCAGTTATATTAATGTGATTTGCTGGTTAATCATGTAGGCGGGCTTACGTTGTTCATTCAAAGATAACTTGGTGGTACTTCGCTTGCTTGACTTGTTCTTTTCTCCTTGATCACTTTCACTTTCAACTACTCCTACCACTAACTGCTTACTGCTCTACTACTACTCCTATGAATGAAGAAGTTAGCAAAAGGATGGGAATCCAACCAAATGAAAGCTTGCCTGCGGCAGTACCTCCATTAGTGCAATGATTCAAAGGGAATTGGACTAGATTACCACACAAGGCTTCCTAACAAGCCGCTAGGATACTAGTGGCCTAGTATATAGATCCCTATCAAACATTCACTAACATCACCATACAACTAGCCATCTACTTCTATTCTTACTTTAACACCTTTGAAATGAAATCCTACTTTAATTTGAGAGATGAGAAGAAACATGCAATACACCAAAATGATCATGTATATCCACCATGCAAATCACAACAATGAATAGAGAACAATTTTGATAGTATTTTGGCAACAATTCTCCAATATAACTCCCCTTACAAATGAGAACAAATGGCCTTATATAGAGGCTCAAAATTACGACGAGTGACCAAGATTAAGGGGCAAAATCAAGGGCCAAGATTAAACCTTACAAACCCTAATTAGGGTTACCATCTTTCAACCAATTACATGAGGGCACCAACTTTGTGGGCCAATGAGAAAATTACAATAATTTGTCAACCAATGAGAACATAAGACACGTGGCATGATTTGATTGCATGCACATGAAATTGCCACCTCATCAACCTTATCTTATAAATTTATTTAATCTTTGAGATGAGGTGAAGCCTTGGATGCTTGAGCTTGTCCTTAGAAACTTTCTCATCACCACTTGAACTTGCTTGTACCTGATGTCCTGACCTTGAAAGGGTGAGGTCTCCATGCACTTGGGGTAATCTTGCCTTGGCCTCGGTGGCTTGCCTGGATGTGAACCTCTTTGCAATTTGAGAGCCTTGCTCTTGGCCACCGCCTTGAAATCAAACTTGACCCCTCCAACCTTTCGTCTCACTTTCCTCCTTCATTATCCCTGCCTTCCTTTAACCTTCTCGATCTTCATGTTCTTCTCTAACTTTCTTACTTGAATTTGACTTGCATGCACCCCCCTCTACTTCAATACCCTTGGGTTCTGGGGCACCTGCCTTGGCCATATCTCCTTGATTGTTCCACAATCCACCCATTACTTGATTTGAAATAATCGTTAAGTTCATCAATTGCCTCCTAGTTAATGCCTCCCTCTTTGGCTAACCCTTGAATGTCTTCAACTGTTTAAACTGCCACAACCTTCGCCCCTTGGCATAAGCATCTGCCTCAACCATAGTGGTGCAATGCATCTCCCAAAATTGGATTTGGTTCGACCAGCAAAGCATCACCAATAGTCTTGCAACCAAATAGAAGAGGTAGGACCCCATGTAAAATTGCTTCTAATTTTGCACTATCCTAAGTTGCAACTCTAAATTCAAGCTAATGATCCTAACTCAATCAAACTTTCTTTACCATTCTCAATTCTTTCAAAATAACACATCCAAGGATTAAACTGTGTACCTTGAGCGGAGCTCGTGACTCGGTTGAGAAGCACAATGAGGTCGCCACACTCTGATTTGAAATCTGACTTGGTGAGCCTTGTTGACTTAGTGACTGCCTTCTTGCCTTCATGTAACCAACTCTATTGTACCATGTCCACTGCTGGGGGTATATTGAACACTTCCTTATACAATTCCACACTTACTGATCTTCTTTGCCATAGAGGATTGGCCTTCTTTCTACCTTTCTCTCAATTGTATCATGTCAATGGTACCGATGTTAGTGTCTCGGACTCGCTTCAATTTCGAAAAGAAGGTGGTCTTGGGCATCATATCTTCATTGTCTCCTATTTTGGTATTAATTCGGTTCTTGCTTGCACTAACATCCACCATCCTAAACACTTATTTTTGCCCCTTCTTTCTACAGTGAGGTGGGACTACACTTATCTCTGCCTCTTCGCCTAGGGGTGATCAAACATATTTCTACCTCGCCAATTCCTATCACACTACACTTATCTCTGCCCCTTCGCTTAGTGAGATGGACTACCACTTATTTCTGTCTCTTCGCTACCTATGAATGGACTACACTTATATCTCCTCTTCTTTCCTAAGGGTGGGACTACACTTATATCTCTTTTTCTCCAAATCTTAAATGGAAACTACACTTATATCTCCCAACTTCAAACCCTAATGAGATGATGAGGTGATGGATGGATGATGCAAGCAAGAAAGGAAAGAATCCAATCAAAACAATCGAGAAATCCGCTTAATAAGCCAGCCTTCTCTCAATCCTAAAACTTATCTCCAACACCCAAACAAACAACACCAATGAAAAGATAACAATTAAAGAAAAGATAAGTTAAATCAACTCACCAATTTTGCAAATTTGTCCTCTTTGTACAGGGAGGCTTGGGCAAAAATCAGTAGTCTTCCTCTATCAAATTGAGATGTAGTCTTTGCCAATTTGGATCTTCTTTGACAACCTTGGATTCAACAAATATGCTATCAATGAATGTGCCAAGAGATCAGATCTGATCTTGAGAAATTCAGAGCTAGCCCCTTCACCTCTTTGTCTTGAATTGCACCTCCTCACATTCCAAATTCGAGCCTTGTATCTCTGCTCCTTGATAAAGTTCGGACTGCCTTCCATGTGAAATTCGAGCCTGCCCCTTTTTACTAAATTTGGTGGCCTCTAACATAAGTCGCAAGTCTGCTTTTCATTATTGATTTCGCACCCTGCTTAGTGCTTGGATTTCGAATCTTGGATCTGCCCTTAACTCTGCTATGACAGGTCTGTGCCCTCCTTAGGCAAGTCTGCAATTAAAATCCACCCTCCAAATTGCATTAGATCTGGTCTCAAACTCGGATCTGCCCCCTCCAAATGACTGTCGCTGCCTCTAATATTCGGGCTTGCCTTTTATGAATTTCGCTGGCCTCCTTATAACAGTTCGCTTCCTGCTCTGCTATTTCGCACCTTATTAGATGTCGCTGGCTCTGCTTGATGGAGAATGGAGTGGTGAGTGAGGAGTGGAGGCAAGGCACCCCCTTCTTATACCCGATCCAAGCCTTCCACACCTAGGGCCGACCCTTGGAAAAAACAAAAAAACAAACAATTAATATTAATGCCAGGAGGGACGACATACCATAAACAAGTAAATTTTGCATTGAAATTAAATTAAATTAAGCCTAGATTTTCGAAAAAAATCATTGGATAATAGCCCTGCGCCATATAATGAGGGCCCTAAATTCGAAATTAAAGCCAAACCTTGTGAAATACAAAGCAAATATTAAAAGGTATTAGCCCAGATTTTAATCTCAAAGGCCAGATTTTAATTTTAAAAGGCCCTAAATTTATTTATTTTTAGCCCTGATTTTCGAAAATTTAAAATGGCCAAGCTAGCATTATAATTTCAAAGCAAAATTTTGAAAATACATGCCCAGATTTTAAAGTTAAAAGGCCAGATTTTAAATGCAAGGTTTGAATTGATCAAATTTGGAAATTTAATTACCAAGACTTTCAAATTAAGTCAAATTATTTCTTCAAATTAAAGTCTTGATTTTGGCAATTAAATCCCCTTCTCATTTTATTTCAATCTAACATCCGAAATTTGCAAAATTATCCAAAAGATCAAATCCAATTAAAATCAAAAATCCCAAGCCAAACACTTCAATTTCATCAATTCAACAATATCACCCATCCAGGTCTAAAATTGCTAAGGCACCGGGCATTAGGATCAAGGAAAAGTGCCAAGGCCTATTCGAAAATGGGGGTCCCCAAAATTTTTGGGGCAATGATGTGAAACCTCACAACAAATAGCAGAGTTCCCAATTGGCTCCAAGATCCAGCAAAAGGTCACAATACATTTAACTATGATGGAAACGATTTCTGTGAGGAAGGTCAACATACATTTAACTGTGGAAAACCTTTTAGAATTCTTTGTATTGTAATGGAAAAGTCTTATCAATACCCAACAGATATGTTTCAAATTTTACAGCAGAACATTCAATTTCCTAGAAGTATCTACAGTTTCTTAATAACGAATTTGAATTTGAGAAAGGGTTATTAATAAGTCATTTATAATAGATTTCACAAATCAATACAGGTACAACAGTATTTGCAGCAGTCCTCATCTCTGTCATTGAAGGATTATATTCATCATTACAAATGTTATGGTTTTTACTGAAATATGTAGCAGGCTTGTAAATTGGCAGGCCTCAAATTCAAGTTCAAACAAAACTGTTCATAGAATTAAATCTCTAGTTGCCTGGGTAGTGAGCCCGACCTTTTATATACCATATTGTCTTCTATATTCATGCAGACGAGCCTTTGTTCCTGCAGTTTTCACACACTGATTTGAATTTTCTACTCTCACAACTCATATATCAAATTCATAAACTAGGAAAAACAGAACAAACTAAAGGTTTATTACCCAGTCTTATTTTCTCAGAATTAAACCATAATCTACAGTCCCTCCAGACAACCTCTGAAGCTGCCTATGAATGTTCTAGTCCTATTGACAGTGAACCAAACCAAACCGAAGAGAAAAGAACACAGTATCCTGAATCAAAGCAGAATTGCAAACTACACATCATAATGACAAAATAATAAACTCCATTCATTCTCTGCTTAATAAATTTATTACACTCCCATGGATACAAAAACTAAGATAAAAACAGGGCAATTGCTAAGCCATTGCAATCCTTTATTTACTTAACTTTTAATACCAATAGAGAGACCACTCTTTCAACAGCAATGCAAACCTCTAATAAAAATAAAGTCCACACCAAAATGGGCAAACCCCCACTAAACCACAAAAGCAATAACAAATTCTATAAATGGCTGATAAAAAAAATATTTTTCAAGATACCTAAATGCCTAAAACTGAAAGGAAGTGGGACATGTCATTCAGTGGCTGGTTACATCATCTTCCCCATCTTTCAAAATTTTGAACCTTCTAGTTCAAAGGACTCCAGAACGCAACTATTGCAACCTTCTCTCCCTTAAGTTAGATACATTTGCACATTTTTACACTTTTTTTTCCTTTACTACCAACTACTTGTTGGACCATAATTATAATAAATCCTCATCCATCGAATTGTTCTATTCCTATTTATTTAGCTTCTTGCAGGTTTATATCCATCTCCATTTTTCATCATCCACTAAAAGTCATTCTAGATTTTCTCATCACTGATTTTTTCACTTGTTTTGCCTTTTAATTGGAAAATTTTGTTGCTGCCATTCATTTTTTTCAGCATTATCCTCTTTAATGTAGACGTCTTCAGTTCCCAGCTCTTTTTGATGCCTATAATGCTTTGATTGCTCGCTAGACAACTCTTTCTTTGCACCATCCTTCTTTGCTGCACAACAACTGCATACGCCTTTGCTCCTTCCCTCAATCATTTTCATTTCTTCTCCAAGAAAGAGAGTTTTCTTCTCTCTTATCATCAGTTATGAGATTTTCAAAGCATCCCTCCAGCTGTTCTTTCTCCAACATCCATCATCCAAGAAAAAGAAAGAAAAAAAAAGCATTCAAGGGTGGTGAGAAGGTCAGAAAGATCGGTGAGAATAAATACTCATTTTCTGAGCAAGATCTGTTTTTAGAGAGAAAAGCCATAGAATCTAAAATTCGCCAACGGATAGAATTGCTAGAATAGAAAAAAATCAAATCCTATTATAGTTGGTAGAATTACCGGTGGATGGATGGACCTCAAATGTGTTCTACAAAGAGTTTGAGAGAGAGGAGAGAGATGAATGGAACGAAGATTTTGAGTAGTTTTAACCTGAAGAAAGGAAAAGTACTGAAGATCACCCTCAAAGAGGATAAGATTTAGAAGATTGCAATGAAAAGGAATGCAACCTATCACTAGAACTGACGCAAGAAGTTGCAGCTAAGGGAGTCCAGATAAGAGATGAAATTGCAGCAGAGGTGGAGATCTTTGGGAACCCCATATTTGATAAAGTTATATTGGTTTTAGAGGAAAAAGAAGAGAAAGAACAGCTGGAGGGATGCTTTGAAAATCTCATAACATCCATCATCCATCATAATTCCTCCAACTGAAACTCCAATTTTTATAGCTTCTTTTGTTTGTCAATCTTTAGCTTCTGCTTCTTCCTTTGTCTTAATTCTTCTTCCAACTTTGTTATTTTGTTTTTCATGTCATGAAATAACACTATCTCTACATGTATAGCCATCGATTCAACATCCTCCTCAATAACAGCTATATTTGTCACAAACTCTCTATTGTTAGCATCTTTAGATGCTCTAATAACAAAGTGATGCAAATAAACCTACTTCCTATATTTTGAACACACAACTTATATTTCAAATTGGACGCTGGGAAAATAAAACAGAAAAAAGGATTTTGGTCTTGTTTACCTCGAATAAAAACACTATATATAGTCTTTGCAAACAACCTCTAAAGCTGCAAGTGCATGCTCTAGCTAGCTGATAATGAATCAGATAGAACAACAAAGGTCGTAGCATCATAAATTAAAAAAGAACTACAACAGGACACAACTTAAGCAAGAACTCCATTTGTTCTTTGCTCAAAAAACATATTACACTTCCGTTGATACAAAAACTAATGCAGTAAAAAATGTTTGAAAAGATTTTTATGTCCTAGCCCATGATTTTGCTACACTTCTATTTAAGCTGTGAATTGTTGGCATCTTCTATGAGAGCCATACTTTCCCATTTTTTTAGTCTTGTGGTGTATTCCTCTGATTGGTTGTATTTGTCACCTCCTTCCTCTCACTTAACCTATTTATCTTAACTTGTTTTGGTACACTTTTATATTCATGTTGCTTCATGCTTTTGAGCTCTATTATCGCTTCTTTTTTTTCAGAATTTGTATCTCTCAGCGACTAGCTCTATACTGCTATTTTGATTTCTTATATCAATCGTATTTAAAGTTTTATAGCATTTATTTTTGCACTAGTTTCTATGTTTCATTTGTTCTATAAATCCTAACTGGTATCCTAGATTTGTGAAGGGTGGATCTTTAGTTTTCAAATTTGAGAGATTCAAAGGGGGATAATCTTTTGCATGCATGTTTTCCAAAAAACCAATACGCTTTACTCTTGCATCTCCACATGACCTGAAGAATAAAAAACATTTATAGAAAAAATTATTTCCTAGGGTTTTGCACTTGTGTTTTTTAAAAGTTGAGTGGTTGTAGTTTTTTGGTAATTCTAACAGCTACAATTCTAGAATATCATTGGTTCCACGCATTGTAACAAGAAATTGATAGAATGTTGGGCCCTTACAATCATTTATTTATTTATTTTTAAATAGTAATACCATTGAACCATTGGGACCTATCATTGCAAGGACAAGGACGTCCCGCCACAAACTACTACCACCACTTAGATACCAAGGATGCTGTCAGGACGTCTAGGCTACACCCATGTGTCCCTTGACCATCCTGAGGATGCACAGAGGTCTCCAGCAATGGGGGGAGCAAAAAATATAAAAAATCTAATTTTTACCACTAATGGTTGATGAGCACGACCCCCCACCCTCTCCTCCTAAACTCTATGAAACACTTAATTTTCCTCATTTTTACTCTCATTCTCATTTCAACAGCTAGGTTGAAGAGGAGCAAGAGAGTGATTGGAGTGAAAGAGTGTGATTTAAGTGTCAGAAGTGCAAGAGGGATAAGGAGAAAGAAGAAGGGGATCCCACACCAAGCTGGAAGGATTTCTCAAGCAAAAGGTAGGATACTATGACTTCTTTTAAAAAAAATTAATTAAGATACAACGATGATTTTTTTTTTAATTTTGTCAAACTAGGCTGAAAGTTTTGACTATCCTCAACCTCTGCACTTTGTGAAATCAAAAGTAAGAAAAACAAAAGTGAAATCCTTGATTGACAAAGATTAGTTTGAATTTTAATTTTAGAACTATAAAATTTTATATATTTAAATGTATATTGTTTATTGCAGTGTCACAATGAGTTCTCATGGAATGAGTGAGGATGAGGTTGAGGTTCACAGTGAAAGTACTGAATCTGATTATGCATCTAGTTCCGTGGCAAGTGCAGCTGCAAGTATAACTTACCCCTCCACATTATTGACAAAGTATGCTAGGGATTCTTTTGATCGTAAGTCTCCCTTGGGATACTTGGGGGCACAAGGTTGTGGAAGTGCAACTTTTTTGCACTTGAATTTTATGGCAGCATTACAAGAGTTAATGACCACCTTCTTCATATTCAAGGAAAAGGTGTGGAAGCATGTGTTTTTCGGGGAGACTAGCAAATCTGAAACACATAGCTGAGATATACAAGCTATGGGGTGTCCTTGATGACAATGCAACTACACCTATGTCTGCTTCTTTGTCTCATTGTCTGCAAGCTCATCAAAGCCAGCAACACCATTCTACTCATACTTTGCAAAGGAGAGTAGCAAAGCTGCCAGGTTCTTCTTCAAGGGCCCGTGTAGAAGAGGCTAGGGAGAAATACAAATTGATAAGTGATGCTCATAACCCCATAGCTGATTTATTCAATGTACAGCTGAAGGATGAAATAGATGATGTCATTGGCAAATTCTTCTTTGCCAATAGCATTCCATTTCCTGTGGCTCAATCTTCTTATTATAAAGAGATGATGGTGATGCTAGAAAGAGGAGGACCATCATATGTGCCCCCAATGTAGTTGATTGTTCAGGGCATCACAAAGATGCTAATAGTAATTTTTAGTTTTAGATCCTCAAGGATCTATTGGGCCACAAAATGTGGTCCAAGTAGTGACAGATGTGGCCCGTGTGTGCAAAGTTTCAAAGAAATTAGTTGACGCCCATATTTTCTTAAGGCAGTTGATTGTTCAAGGCATCACGAAGGTGCTAGTTTTTAATTTCACATCCTCAAGGATGCTATTGGGCTACAAAATGTGGTCCAAGTAGTGACAGATGTGGCCCATGTGTGCAAAGTTTCAAGGAAATTAGTTGAGGCATCTTATAGACATATTTGATGGACACCTTGTGTGCATGCCATGAATAATGCATTCAAAGACATGGAAAAGATTGAGTGGATTAAAGCAATGGGCAATGATGCTAGAGATGTGTAGATGTTTATCTGCAACCACCACACTTTGCATGCACCCTTCAGGAGCTTCTTTAAGGAGTTCTTGAAACCTGTTGAGACTAGATATGAATCCTATTTCATTCTCTTGGAGAGAATGATTGAGTTGCAAGAGTCATTGCAACTAATGGTTATGACAATAGAATGAGACAGGTGGGCCAAGTCCAAGATGAAGCAGGGGGGGAGGGAAAAGGATATAATGAAGAGTGATGCTTTTTGGGTTGATTCAAAATATATAGTTTCCATCATTGCTCTTGTTGTCTGGGGCATTAGATATGGGGGTGTCAATGCACCTAGCTTGGAGAGGTGTATGAGTGTATTGATTCTATGCTTGATCAAATGAGGGTTGTTGTGCAAGAGGACTCCACATTAGCATTCTACAATGAGCACATTTAGCCAATCATTCATCAAAGATGGGATAAGCTCAACACTCCCTTGTACATGGTTGCTTGTTCATTGAACCCCAATTGGTACAAGCATAGACTTGGTGGAGTTACATCGACACAAGATGCTAAGGTGAAGACAAGGTTCTTTAGGGCCATTGAGAAGATGTATGATCCTATAGAGGCCAACATTGTTCGTATTGAGTGGACAAAATTTGCCACTCTTAGGGTTTTTTTATGAGGAGGCCAGATGGATATGGAAACTATGGTACATGAGGACCCAATTTTGTGGTGGAATAGCCATGGACCAATTTCTTTGACTACCACTCTAGCCAGATTTCTATTTGAGGTTTCTAGTTCTTCAACTACTAAGGAACTGGTCTACTTAGAGAGCAAAGAAGCTTGTGGATAGTGATTTGTGTCTCAATGACCATGGTGGTGTGAGTTTTGTGACCATTCCAACATGCAGGACGAAAACACTTAGTATTCCAGGATGAAACACCAAATATCAAATCCTCTCTTGAATAAGGAAGCTTAGATGCTAAACAATGTGTATGATTTTGTGATCAACTAAGACAACCTCAAGGTTCCTTCTTATTGTGTACTTAGATTTTGTGATGTGATTTGTTGGTAATCACTTGGGGACTTACGATGTTCATTCAATGGATACCAACTTTGCAAATGCGAATGATTTAGCAATGTAAGCTCTTCAATTACTTATAACCAAACAAATTGTAAATAGGATAAGGGTTTAGGAATCTAGGCTAACTCTATAATGTAAGAGACTACTAATGGTGAGGTGAGACTCTAACCAGTCCTTGCTTCGCCAAATCAACTATGCAAAGGAGGATGTTTTCTTCTAAGGATGCAAGTATGATTTTCATATTGTCAATACTCATTCGAATACTCAATGATGGCGCAATCCAAATGAAAATCTCCAATTGAAGTTAAATGCTTGCAATAAGGCCTAGACTAACGTTACACTAATACTTGCAATCAACAAATATCAAAAGGTATGGACACTAGTTTCACCATAATTCACCAACAACAATATCTTTCATTCATCTACTTCTACTTCTATTCAACAAAAATGAAAATCCTAATCTAAGTGAGGAAATGTAGAAACCATGTTACAAAACTTCACAAACATTTACCATGATAACAATAATGAAGGAGTAATTTTGGCAATATATTAGCAACAATCTCTAGAAATCTCCCTTTACACATGATTTGAGCAAGGCTTATATAGTTTCTCCAAGTACAATGAAGGGGGCTCAGATCATTTCAAGATCAAGGGCCAAGATTATGCCAACCCAGCCCTAATACAACTGCCAGCTACAAGCATTAAATGCTTATTCAATTACAATAAAGAACCATTTGTGGGCCAATGAGAAATTACATTGCACTGAGAACCAAAGAGAAATTGGTTAGGTAGAGACATTAGATGCCCTCCACATGTGCACTTGTAATAATTTGATTAGATGAACTTGAACACATGTCATTGGGATGCTCTAATTGGTTGTAGATGAATGGGTGCCACCTCAACATGTTTATCTTATAAACTTCATCAATATCTCTTGATACTCAACATTATCAAGCCTTCAATAGATTAAGATGGCATATATTCCCAAATTGCTCCATCTTCACAAATTTTCTCCATCTTTTGGAAATCTTCTCATTGGAGTGGCTTGAACTTGTTTGTGCTAGCATAATTCTTGACTTGATCTTGTAGAAGTGATAATACAAGTGTTCCATGTCGTTGACTCTTTCTAAATGAGCTTGGATTTCCAAAGGAAATTCAAGTTTGTGATAATTTTCCAATTGCGGGCCCGTTCCTTCTCCTTGAACAACTTTGTTATCTGAATTCCATCTTGATAATCCTGACATTGAATTTGGATTGACATCTTCACTTTGGCCTCACCCTTGAACCATCTTCTTGTTTGTCCCTTTGATGAATGACTTTCCATTTGTAGAGACTTGAATTCTCCATGTTGAACTTGCTTGAAGTCTTTGAGTAGAAGCCACCTTTGATCTTGCCATAGTTTTCCTTCATCCTCAAGTGCCTCCGTCTCTCCTTGCCAAACAAGAGAAAAAACCTTATTAAGCTCACAAAATGGTAAGTACAAACAACATTGAGAAAATCTGAAAGTCCACATGCCACTACTTGATATGAAATTGCATCTAAATTTGATTTAAATCATCCTTTTCTTCTATTAGACCAACTTGATCAAGTATATTCATCAAATTTTGGGGCAAGTTTTGCTTGCAATGTCGAATTGGCTGAGTCAAAGAGGCTGGCAGAAATCAGGGGGTCGAAGTCCCAGCTGGGACTTGGAGTGGTCAGATTCCGACCTCTCCAAGTCAAGGCTGTACATGGAGGTGTCGGAATCCGACCTCTCCAAGTACAAGCCTCCTTCAAACATTGACTTCTACTATATGCCTTCTTCATTTTCTCACTTGAAATCTAATGATTTGGATTGATTCTCAGCTTAAAATCTGAAATTAAATGATGCACTTCTTGGTCTTAAGATCTGATTTTCATGCCATGAATGGAAAAAAAAATTACCCCTTCTACAAGCCCACATCAGACTTGACATAGTTTGAAATGCTCATGCTTGTATTGAAAGTTGATATGAAGTCAAAATGTATCTTCTCCTTGAGGACAGAAATTTGGGGTCCCAAGTACAAGCTTGTACTTGGTGAGGTCAGAATCCGACCTCTCCAAGTACCAGCTATATGCTGCCTTTCATTAAAATTCACATGCCTTATTTCCTTCAACCAACTCCACTTCTCCTTCAACTTCTTCATTGTACTGGCCTTGATGTTGATTTCACCTTGAAATATTAGACTTGATCATGTCTTTTCTCCTTGATTGCAGATCTGATTTGGTGTTTTTCATGGAAAATTTGATCTTCAACGTACTTGGATCAAATTTATTTTGGTGAGGAGTCCTGATTTACACCTTGAAACCCTCATATTTTCATGCAAGAAGTCATATGGATTTGAAATTTGATCAGAATTGGGTGGCAGAATTCTGGGGGTTGTCAATATTGGAATCCTGACACAAGGTCAGATTCCTACCTATTGTCAGAACTGGAGTTCTGACACATGGTCAGATTCCGACCAAGTGTCGGAATTCCTCCATTCCTCCACATGGTTTCAAATCACCCAATTCATTCCTTCTCACTTGTGTTTCATGCTTCCAACTTCGTTTTTATGATTTTTCTTTCGTTCTTGATTTCATTCTAACTCCATTCAATCTGATTTTCGTTGCTTGTTGACTGAATTTTATCAAGGATCTGATTTCACCGTCTTCTTGGTCTTGAAATCTGATTGTTCATCCCACAACTTCAATTGATTTTCATTTATCCCACTTGGTTTCCTTCATCAATTTGAGTTCAAATTTCACCTTATATTTTCTTAGAAACCCTCCTATCTTGGGTGGAAATGAGGAACATGTCGGAATTTTGCATGTCAAGGAGGGCGGAAATCAAGGGTGTGTCAAGATTGGAGTTCCGAGAGGTGTTCGGAACCCGACCACCTCCTAGAACTGAAATTCCAAGGGTTTGAAAATTGTTTAAGTGTTTGATCCCCCCTTTGAAACTTTGCTTTCTTGCTTCATTGTTTGGTGAAAAACTCCTCCCTTATTTTCATCTAATTTTTCATTGATATCTATCTTAGATTTGCATGTTTAGATCTCCATTTTCCATCTTTCATACTTGGATTTTATCTATTTTCTTCTCAATTTTCATGTCCCCCTCTTGATTGTTGAATTCCATACTTGATCAACTCATCCACTTCAAATTTATCATCTCCAAAATCAAGTTTTTCTCCTCGTGCATATCAGACTTCTTTCAAATAAAATTGCAAGGTTTCAAGACTTCATTTCTCCTGTTTTGATTTTGTCATTCCATCTTGACTCTCATCTCATGTTGTCTTCACTCCACTTATCAATCTTCTTCAAACTCTACTTCCTCCTCTCGATGACTAGATCTCAAACTTAGATCGATTTTCCATCCATAATCTCAAACTCGACCCTTCCTCAGACTTGATTAAATGTTGGATTTATTTCTCACAGCTCCACTCTTCTCAACTGTCTTGACCCTTAAGTAGGCACAACTTGCACCTAAAGTTTCTCAAACTCATCTTACTAACTTGGAGACTCCGAAATTGCCACTAAACTAAAGCTCACTAAGTCACCTATCCTACTGCCAAACGAAAAGAGGAGGTCCCCATTTACAATGGGGCGATGGTGTGAAAAGGTCACAATAGACCACAAAAAGCTTGTGTACAAAGTGAGTCCACCAACACAATGGGATGCAGTACCAAAGGAGCCAAAATGGATTGATGAGGATGCTACAATTACAGAGATAGGGCTGGTTGGTATTAGTTTAGTGGAGCTTGAGCATGTGGAGTCTAGCAGTTCTAGTGATTATTATGCAGTCAAGGATGGTGGATCCAATGAAGGACAGTCCAAACCTTGCAATCAAAAGAATTACACAGCGGAATACTCAACACAATAAACAACACCATAAATGTTTCAAGTAATTTGCATTAACATGCCCGGCTATAAGGCCTTCCGGGTTAGGGCCAATTACAAAATGAAACAATTCTGCAAGATCCACAACCAAATCCAATACAATCTTAGCTAGTTCAGCTCTGAAGACAATCAGAAGCTGATGGAAACCCTAAGGCAGATCTAAACTTGAGCTTGCAAGCCTCCAAGCAATCTCCTTGTTCCCAAGTATGCAACCCCTAGCTCTGCCACAAAGGACTATCAGATTACAATCTGATCTGCAAGAACATCAAGAACTTTTCCACAACTTCGTTGTCAAGCTTCACATCTGAATTCCAGATTTGCTAAGTCCTCTAAGTTTTGATCTCCCCAAATCTCCCCCTAAACATCTACCCAAGCCCTCCTTAAATACTAATCATCAACCACAAGTCGGCTGGATGAAACCCTTAACTCCCCAAGACAATAATTAAATGCCATACAAGTCGACTTACAAATGTATACAAACATTTAATTCTGCATGTCGGCCCAAGACAATGGCTACCAACAATTAATTCACCAAGTCGGCTCAACAAATCACACAGAACTCCAGTCGGTAAGTCAGAACTACCGAACGAAAGTAAAAATCACCGAGCACGCCAGGCATCGCCGAACACCAGTGTCAACCGAGCACCGCAGGCATGACCGAGTAACCCTTTCACCGAGCGCCAGAGACTACTGAGTTCCTTGAGTGACCGAGCTTCTATCAATGACCAAGACCGTCGGTCAAGGCTGCAACCGAGTAAAACCGGCCAAAACGCAAACACTCCATGCAGTTTACCGAGGACACAGAATGTCCCTGCCTTAACCTTGGATGCCCCTGCATCAGACACCCCAGGTTCCAAAAGATGTTCATATGTGAGAAGAACATCTTCCAGGATTCAACACATAAATCCCGAACTAGTTCGTCACATACAAGTCCTCCACCTTTTTTGCTTGCAAAGTCTTCCACTTTAGTTTCCTCTGTCTCTTCAAGTCTTTTCTTGACAATGTACAGGTCGGTTCTTTATACTGATCATTCGTTTTCTCTAGATCCACAATCTCAACTCGGCTACCAATACTCAGGCTTCTCCTACCAAGCATTGTATCCATCAAAGGCATCAGC
The DNA here is from genome assembly GCA_027943335.1 of Chamaecyparis obtusa. NCBI lineage: Eukaryota > Viridiplantae > Streptophyta > Pinopsida > Cupressales > Cupressaceae > Chamaecyparis > Chamaecyparis obtusa. The sequence goes on from BSBK01005014.1 coordinate 1,144,587, forward strand.
GAAAACTTCCTGTCATTCTTCTCAACAGTAAACACATTTCTTACACAGTCATAAATAGCTCTACAATCATATTGCCAAGGTCTACCGAGCAATATATCACAACTATTCATCTTCACAATGTCACAAAGCACAAGATCCTTGTACTGGCCAATCTGAACACCAATGAAGCATTGTTCCCTAACTTCCAAAGCATGAACATCTTGTAACCAACCAAGCCTATAAGGACAAGGATGTTTCATTCTATTCAAACCAAGTTTCTGAACCAGGTCCTCAGCAACAAGGTTATCAGTGCTACCACTATCAACAATAACATCACAGAGTTTGCCTTCAGTCTTACATTGGGTCCTAAACAAATTACTCCTCTGACAAGGTTTGTCCTTTGTACAGAGCAATGTTCGCCGAAGCAGCAAGTTCTCTAATTCAGGTTCATTCTGAATGTTCTCATTCATCACAACCGTTCGTCGGTCAACCTTCTTCTGTGTGCACTCAAAAGAATGGTGTCCTTCCTCTCCACAGTTATAGCAAGTACCCTTAAAGATAACTCTACCTATCTTCTTCTTTGGTTCTACAGGTTTCTGTTCATCTTTTGCATTAGTCGGTTTATCCTTCACCGAGTGATCAATCTTTTCTTTCCTTCGGGAGTTTCTAGGTTGTTTCCTCTTCAACTTATCTTCTGCCTTCAAAGCATACTGATAAGCATCTTCAACAAAATCAATCTTCAGCATACCAAGCTCATCTTGGAAATTGAATCTCAGACCATTCACATTTCGAGCTACCTTTTCCTTACCAAGCTCTCGGTGTCCAGACCGAATAGTAAGTTTGTAGAACTCCTCGGTATAATCCTCAACAAACAAATCCTTCTATTTCAGATTCTGCAACTTCTTAAACAAGTCAAGCTCATAGTCAGTAGATATGAACTTAGCTTTCAACTTAGTCACCATCAATCTCCACTGATTGATCTTTGTTTCACCTTCATCCTCGCGGTCTCTCTGTAGTTCCTTCCACCAAAGAGCAGCATGTCCTTTCAACTTTGTTTGTGCTAATCTCACCCGAAGAGGATCTTCAATTTCTTCCAGCTCAAAGAAATCTTCAAGTTCACTAATCCAATCAATCAGATTGTCAGGCTTCAAAGTACCAGAGAAAGTAGAAACTTCCATTCGGTAATTACTAAACTGAGCAGCAGGTCTAGGCAATCGAGCAATTCTGTCTTCACCAGATCTGTTCCTCTAGTCATCACCACTAGATCCAGCAATTTCAAATTCTTCAGCAGCTTCTTCATAGCCATCCTCAGTACCAACATTCCGAGGTATACCAGCAACAGTTCTCATGATCTCGGCGACCATATCATTCTTCATCAATTCCATCTCAGATTTGAAATCTGATTTCACCTTCTCTGTGATCTGAGATTCAACAGTATCACAAAGATCAGAAATAACTCTAGGGTCCAATCTTCTCGGAGGCATCCTTAAAGATAAGAGAAACCCTTTGCAACAAACCCTCACCAACCACCTTGTGACAATTTCCAAGTTGCAACAAGTCAGATCTCAATCTGCAATCTTGTAAACAACTAGGGCACAATTTCACAAGTTCAGTGCTTCGGATTTGCAATTCAAATTGCGCACAATCTCTGCTCCAACAAGATCAACTTCGCAAGATCAGCCTTGCTAGGTCAAGCTTCTGCTTCCACAAGATCAAACTTTCGCTCCAACAGGGACAAACTTCGCTTTGATACCACCTTATGCAGTCAAGGATGGTGGATCCAATGAAGGACAGTCCAAACCTTGCAGCCAAAAGAATTACACAGCGGAATACTCAACACAATAGACAACACCATAAATGTTTCAAGTAATTTTCATTAACATGCCCAGCTGTAAGGCCTTCCAGGTTAGGGCCAATTACAAAATGAAACAATTCTGCAATGAAACAATTCTGCAAGATCCACAACCAGATCCAATACAATCTTAGCTAGTTTAGCTCTGAAGACAATCAGAAGTTGATGGAAACCTTAAGGCAGATCTAAACTTGAGCTCGCAAGCCTCCAAGCAATCTCCTTGTTCCCAAGTATGCAACCCCTACAATAATTAAATGTCATACAAGTCGGCTTACAAATGTATACAAACATTTAATTCTGCATATCGGCCCAAGACAATGGCTACCAACAATTAATTCACCAAGTCGGCTCAACAAATCACACAGAACTCCAGTCGGTAAGTCAAAACTACCGAGCGACAGTAAAAATCACCGAGCACGCCAGGCATCGCCGAACACCAGTGTCGACCGAGCACCGCAGGCATGACCGAGTAACTCTTTCACTGAGCGCCAGAGACTATCGAGTTCCTTTAGTGACCGAGCTTCCTTCAATGACCGAGACCGTCGGTCAAGGCTACAACCAAGTAAAACCGGCCAAAACACAAACACTCCATGCAGTTTACCGAGGACACAGAATGTCCATGCCTTAACCTTGGATGCCCCTGCATCAGATTAGTAGTTTGGGAATGATTGGAGACCTCCCTTCACTACATTTTTCTATTTTGACATCATTGTACTCATTGTAATCATCTTTATGAAATCTTGAGTATAATATAAATTTTGAATTTGACATTTTCATTGTCCAAACTTCAATGATAAATTGTTAGTGTTGAATGTTTACTTCAAATTTTAATAGTATTCAAGTAATTTACTATTTTACTAATTTACCAAAGTTTCATTTGAAAATTCAAAATTGTAATTCTTATACATCTTTTATAATAATTTCTACCATATGTATATCAGCGCTGCCCTCCACCACAATCCCCCAAACTTAGGTCCTCGGTCCCCCCATCCCTGAAATCCGTCCCCTTGTCTCCTTGATCCCCCATCATGAAACTTAGTGGAACACTGAGTAATAGCAATAATAATACCACTCCCTAAATAGAAAAACACACCCCCTAATAAGCAAAAAATGGTACACCAAAATGCGAAAAACCCGATAAAGCACTGAAGTAGTTACAAATTCGATAAATGGTAGATACAACAAATATTTGATTCTAAAATACCTAAATGTGTAAAATTGGTAGGATGTGTGACACAAGTTATTAAATGGTCAATTACATCATCCTCCCCATCTTTCAAAATTTTGAACTTCTTGGTTCATAGAACCCAAGAACACAACTGTCATAGATCCTTCCATAGAGTTAGATCCCTTTGCAAATTTTCATGTTTTTTCTTCCTTTGCTTCCAACTACTGGTTGGATCATAGGACATTTTCTCAACTTCTTGTAGGTTTACACTTTGCACCTACCTCTATTTGTCCTCCTCTACTAACAATCATTCTAAAGTTTCTCATTGCTTGTTTTGCCTTTTCTATGGGAAAATGTTTGCTGCTCCACTATTGCTGTCATCATTTCCTTTAGGGCTATGATATTTAATAAGAATCTCTTTGTTCCTATCTCCGGTTGATGTCAATAAAGCCTTGTAGCATCCTCCTTTGTTGCACAACTCATGCATATGCCTCCTTCCCTCAATAATTCTCATTTCATCTCCATGAAAGAGAGGGCCACCTCTTTTTTCATCAATTATGGGATTTTCAAGACATCCCTCTCACTGCTCCTCCTTTGATTTGTTCTCTAAAACCAATATGACTTCATCAAATATGGAACCCCCAAGATCTCTAGTCACACTGCAATTTCATCTCTAATGAGGACTACTTCCATAGCTGTAACATATTGGGGCGATTCTAATTATAAACTGTATTCCTCTTCATTTCAATCTTATAAATCTTTTTTTCCTCTTCTAGAGCGATCATAAATACTTTTTTCTTCTTCAGGGTAATGCAACTCAACATTTTGATCCCAGTCATCTATCTTCTCTCTCAAACTCTTTGTAGAGCACATTTAAGGGCTTTACATCCACTAGTAATTCTGCCAAGCCCCTAAAGGGATTTGATCTTTCCCTGTTCTATGGAAATTTTCTTTGAAAACAGCTCTTGCTCACAAGGTAAGTATTTATTCCCACCAATCTTTTTCACCTTCTTACCACCCTTAAATGCCTTTTTTTTCAACTTTATTTTTCTTTACTTTCCCATTATTACTTGCCTCATACTGCTTCAGCATCCACCTTAATTCCTCCCACTCAAACTCCAGTCTTCACAAATTGCCTTGTTCATTGTTTTAACTTTTTAGCTTCTACCTATTCATTTGTTTTACTTCTTCTTCAGGCTTGACTATCCTATTTTTCACATCATAAAACATCACCTCTGCATTTACAGCTACAGCTCTCCTCTAAGATATTCAGTATTCTCCTCTATAATACAGAAGACTGCCCAACAAACTCTTAAAATCTTTGGATGCTCTAATACCAAAACAAATGCAAATGAACCTTTGTTCCTATAATTTTAATACATAGATTTGGATCCTTTGATCATACAACTCATATTTCAAATTGGAAACTAACAAAATGAGCTATTACTTGCGGTCTTATTTTCTCAGAATAAAAACATAATATAAAATCGCTCATACAACCTTTAAAGCTACCTGATGATAATGAATCAAGTAGAACAGAAAAGAACACAGCATCATGATTCAAAACAGGTCTGCAACAATACACATTATAATGACTCAAGCTAAACTTAACTGATTCTCTACTTTAAAAACTTTTTACACTCCCATGGATACAAAAACTGATGCAGCAAATACATGGCAAACTACTCTGCCATCACAATCTTTTATTTACTTAATCGTAATAACAAGACCACTCCCTCACAGCAAGACACACACCCTGATAAATGAAATCCCACACCAAAATAGGGAAACCCCTACTAAACAACTAACAACTAGAGTGGCTATAAATTCTATATAAATGGCAGATACAACAAAAGTTTTTCTAAGTAATGCCTAAAACTGACAAGAAGTGGGACACAATTCAATAAGTGGTTGGTGACATCACATATATTTAAAAGATCTGCTTTATATGCAACTAGCCTCAAGAATCTTACTTGTAAACTCTTTGAAATTACTGATATCATTAAGCATATGAGCATACCAAAGGAAAAATTTCTAAGAATACTTCAAAGATAAATTTTACTTTAAAAAGATATATACTCATTAGATATTTCATCTTCAAATTCCTAACCCAGTTGTTATTTCTAAAATCTAAGATCTTATATTGCATTATCAAAACCCTAATAATATGCGATTTCGATTTCTTAGTCTTCTAATCAGTTCGCTTTCCAATTAACTTTGTTTCATGAGGACAATACAACTGTGAACTTATGAATAGATTCTCCAGATGCCTGTGGAAAATGATATATAACAGATTCATCAAATTGTTTCAAATTGCATCCATCAACGGATGGTTTCTAATTACACATAACTCAAAGATACAAAGCATATGCAAAAAAATTTGGTGCTATATAATCTATATTTAATAATTTATGCAAAGAGGGGCCATCCTTGCTAACTCTATGTAACTCTACTGTGTGAAAAGATGCACATGAAAAGAATAAAATTGCGATCTTGTAAAGTAAAACCCATAATATATATACAATGCAAAACAAGACTCGGAGTAAAAGAAAAGGAATTGTAAACCTATATCATTGTTAAAAATGAAATAGAACAGAAACAAATTTGCCATTATCAAAGTGCTTTTTAATTCTCACATTTAGAGATTTTTTACAAAAATGACTTATTTCAACACTGCAACTCCCACAAGTCCAAATGCAACCCAAATAAGAAAAAATTATTTACAATTACATTCAAAATCGATACTATGTGACATGACAAAGGAGCAATAGAACTTAAACAAACCCATTAGAAGTACCCTGCATTTCATACTATAATTTCTCTGGATAGTACTATATACAGAAAGACTGGCCATCACTGATCATGTAACTTTTACTCTTTGGCTTGCCGAATAGTTCCCAACAACAAACTATGTGGCTTTGATATTCACTGCTGCTTTTGATGATAATAATTTATCATCCAATCCACAACCAACACCACTCTTTCTCACCAGTACCACTCATGTTGCATGAGTAATCGATGTATTCTTATAAAATGAACAACATATAGTATCTAAACAGTACAGAGATACCAACTATGTAGTAGTAAGTCAGTGACTAATTCTCCATGTATGTATGCCCCTCCATCACCATCAAGTTTTCCCCAATACATAATACTTTTCTAAGAGTACATATAACAACACTATATTAAGGGTGAAAGTACATAAAAGTTACAATCAGGTAACATAAGTTTCAGCTGTATCTACCATGTTAGCAACCTGCACCTGCAATTGTGCTGCACTCACTTTAAATAGACATTGCACGGTGGAAGAATTGCTCCCTGGACAATTTCCTCACATTCTTTAGATAAGCCTTAACAGGAATTGCTCCATCCTGTACAGCCTTATCCAAAGAATACAAGGTATCCTCAATAGCCAAATCAGCTGATGTGTTCTCAAGCATTTGCTCGGACAAATCATCACAAGGCTGGCAAACATGATCAATGCTAAAATTGGATTCTTTGTTCTCTTTCCTCTGTAGCCATGTTTTAAGATCATCACTACAAACAAGAATGGATTGCACCTGCTCCTCAAGATCCTCCTTCTCCTTCTGCATCTCTTCTACACCTTTTTCCACCTGCTCTCCTCTCTGTTTCAATACACCCTGTATACTAAAAAGCCCCTCCATCTCCATCTCCATGGTTTTGGTTAACTCAGCCATGTCATTGTGGAAAGACGCTACCAGCTTATTCATAAGTTCAGTTTTCTGAAATTTGTCATCCCGAGCCTTACGAAAAAATCGTTTGCCCCTTGGGTCAGGGGCTAAGAGCTTCTGTTCACTATGTGACACAAGAGCTCCATGACCACCAACATGGTTTTTCTGATTTTGTGCAGCACTCCGCGTGGTAGGATACACAGGAGGGCTTTTACCAAAGAGGAAGCATAGATTATGCACCATCTCTACTAAATTGGAGCTGGGAAAAACCCAAGCTTCCAAATAAGGACATGATACTAGGCCTGAAGGGTTTACAAGGGTATGCCCCCTTTGTATTTGCATGTCTCCTGTGGGTGTCACATATACGAGAGGGCGGTGTTTAGAATAGTGCTCCAAAAGCCAAATTCTGACAGGGATGTGGTATGTTACCTGTTGGTAAACCGTTGGTATAGTGCCTTCCGCCTTCAAGAGACGGGCTGTTCTTCCATCATTGTGGGTGAACATTTCAATCTGTACTGTCAGGCTCGGGAAAGCTTGCATGAGAGAGAGCAAGTGCTGCCTAATGTGACATTGAAGGTCCTCTTCATAGGGCAATGCAGAGGAACCTCTTTGGGATAGAACAGTATTGAGGAATTGGGCTATCTGCCCCATTGATGTTGAAGAAGTGGCAGTCGGTTTCATCTGTATGTCATTTAGATGAACTGAAGGTTTCAAGATTCAAGAAATAGGATTTCATAGATGCATGATTTCTTGTATCGAATGCACAGACAAATACTTTCGAATCAAGCTATGTCAGTTCAGTGTTTGGGTGGAAATATATTGTTTATAGATTTGGAAGAAGAAGATTTAGACATTTTCAAAGTTGTTGTGTGCAAGAAAAGAAGTGGAAGGTGAGCTTGAGCTCCCATGCGACTTCGTGTTTCTGGTCATCAGCTATGTCATGGATTTTGATACTTAGAATATATATTAGTCAAACTCATCTAGTGTGCTGTTACCCTAGTAAACACTTTAGGCCAAAAAGTTCTTTTTTATTTTTATTGATTTCAAAAAACAATCTCTTTCTTAATAGGTAATTAGACTTTTTTTATATTTTGATTTTTGTTTTTTTTAAGTTTTTAATTCAAGTTGATGTTATCTGATTATCTTGTTTTTAGGGTTCGTAGAAAAGTCTTTGACAGAGTTATTTCCATGGTTATAGCATTTTTTTGGGCTAGGTCCCTCGCCATAGCATTTTTGGTATTCAATACTGATTTTTATCTCATAAATTATTATCAAACTTAGACATCCATCAAATATTATAAATGCACATCTTTGTATGAAACAATATTTTTCTATATGTATAAATCTCGTCTTTTTAATGTAATACCATGTACATGTGGGGATTAAGGTGTTTCAATTTTAGCCAAACATATTTATTTCAACTTACATTCAGTTTGGAATTCTTAAAATTAAGGAGCTAGTGTCATAGGTTGCTATATTGGAACTATGACAAATTTCTATTATGATTGACAATTTCTACTTCATAGAAGAGTCATGGAGAGATAATTTTTTGGTAGTTGATATTTATGGCGGAGTTCAATTTTGACAAGTGATGTGAGGTAGGTGTTGCATATGGCAAGATGATCGGTGTGGAGTTATGTGTTGTTGCATTGGAAGTTGCTATGTGCAACGTGTCATAGAATTAGCAAGATGACACCACATACGTATTTGGTTTTGGAAGTCATGACAACTTTTCGCTTGTGTTGTGCTCTATAAATATGTGGCTTCCTAGTGTATTTTGTATGATAGCTTGGATATCTTCTAAGAAGCTTTTATGTAATAGGTTGGCTCAAGGATTTTGCGTTGATGTATTTACTCTTGAAGAGCATTGGCTCTAAGCATTATATTGTAATTGTTGGTTGGTGTTGATAATACAATTGAGTCTAGCTTTTAGAGTGTGGGTTTTTTTAAGAAAGAGTTTTCGCACATATATCTAGTGTTGTGAGTTTATTTGTGTAAATCTAATTTTTTGCATGTGGTTATCTAATTTGCAATAATTTAAGGGTTTGTAAAAAAAAATTGTTTTATCTCTCCTATTAGAGTTAGCATTTGGAAGTGTTATTACGCACTTTGACTTCCTTGCAATTGGTATCAAAGCCCGACCAACTTTGTTATTATTGTTGGGTTGACAATCTTTTTGTGTTGATCTATTTTTAGTGAAAGTTTTGCAGAGGAAGATTTCATAACCTTGTTGTAGGTTTGATATAGCAAGAACATCTAGTAGAATAGGGATGGATAAATTTAATTGCAATAATTTTGAGTTGTGGAAACTCAAAATGGACAACATGCTTGTATATAGAGATCTATGGGTTGTGATTTCTTCGACAAAACCACAAAATACTGCAAGCTATGTGATGCAGAGGTGGCAAATGAATATGGTGGATCCAAGGTCCAAATACAAAAACTCAATCAAATGCACAATTCAATCTAGTGACCCAAGATGGCTTCAATAAGTGAAATGGTAAATTATCCCCCAACCAATCTTATGGTGTGATCCAATAACCCTAATTTATGTAATCCAAGGTAATTAAATAGGTTCCAAACTTTCTTCAAATGTTCAAACACCAAAACTTCAAAATTCACCAAGTTAGGACTAACAATCTGTCTTATAGCCCTGCAGCAAGACTCACAAGGCTTTTCCTTCAACTTTTCCCAAAACACCAGGAAAATAAATCATATATTTGAGTACCCTTTATGGAGTACCTTAACATACCAAAAGGATAGGGTAGGTTGTTTTGGAAGATATATGACTGTTCGCACTATTTCTCAGATTTTTTAAGGCCTAAAACTCATGCATTTACAAAGGAAGTACTAACCAGTCAAACTCCCAGGCTCCAAATCTTTTCATAGTGTCATGAATAGGTTCAAATCAAAGGAATATGAAGTCAATTTGACTCCAAGAGGTTTCTAGATACAAAAGCCCCAATTTGCACAATCCAAACCCTTAAAACTAGGGCTTCTCCAATGTCATGATTCCCAAAGCTTCCTACAACAAATAAAGGTTGGAACACCTTTCCCTCAACATGTCTATACACATTTCATCATAAAATAGTGCCCTTGTTTGGCCAAAACTCTCTATCCTTCACCCTACCCTCCAAATTCACTTAGTTTCTTAGTGTTCCCTATGGTGATCACCACAACGGTCAATCAAACTTGCATTCCTAATGTTAGAAGAATATAATACATGTTAATTAGGTTCCATTCTATGAGAATCAGTAGCCTACATTCATAGAATGACATTCATAATGAACAAAAACTCAAGAAACTGTCCTAAATCATATTCCCAATGACTGTACAGTCCCAAGATAGAATAACACTAACTAGAATAGAATTCTCAGAGTATGAATGAATTCAAATTCATGAAATAATAGATTCAAAACATTGTATAAAACATTCCAAATGTTATCAACTTTTATTCATATCAAAAACCCTTCAAAAATTGCAAGAAAATTAGACTTTATTCTCCAAAACTGGGTACAGTCCGTACAGCAGAATTACTTGCCTGTACAATGGGACTTTGGAACATTTAATCAACTTCTATCAACTACCCTAACCAATCCAAATTGGCTGGATGGCTTAATTTGGCCTAAAACAATAACAAAACTAATTCCCTCCTAAATGTCCATAACCGTTATAATTTCAAATTTCAAATTTATAACTTTGTAAATTTTGAAAATATGTAATTGCCAAGTATTGAAACTTTGTCAAATCACATAGATGGACTTATTGACCATTATTAAAAACTAATTTAAGCTATTTGAAACTTGTAACACCTAATTCCAATCTAGACTCCTAAATTTGGTCCTAAGGCTTATTAGGCCTTTTAGGACTGATTACACATTTGCCATTCTTATTGCATGAAATGACCTCATAGGCCATTATAGGTGCCAAAATCCTCCAGTTGATGTCTTTGGATGTCTTTATATTCTTTGATGGATCCAAGTGTGTCTTCATAGGTATTTGGATTTCTTTGTGTCTTCTAGGTGCCCCTGCACCATGTTCACCAGCTTTGAAAAGATTCTTGTCCCAAGAATCGGTCTTTGTAATGGATGGTTGAGTCTGAACCGTTACTCCAAGGATATGGTGCCTTGGGGAAGGGATGAATTCCCCTAAGGTCACTTCCCTTTTCTTACCATACCCTGCATTTACATAAACACATTTGTTAGAACAAAAATCTTTAGAAAATAGTCCTCTCCCATGATCTTGTTGTTTTGCTGTTGGAGGTTTCTGCCCACTGTCCTCCCACATCTGAATATGCTTGTTTACTGTCTACCCCTTAATAGGACATTTGACTGAGCCTATTTGAACATACTTTAAATCCAAAATGTCTTCCTTTCTAGTATTATTCAGTACTGTCTTATTCAGTCCATGTTTGGGTGCTTACCAACCGGTATCATCTTCAATGTTTCCTTGCTTATGAAGAGGAATATTATCACCAAAACACATCAGTACCTTGTCTTTATCCCTGCAAGTCAGTGGATTCAACTTAAACTTCTCTTTTCCTTTATGAACAACATAAGTTTTTTTTAGGAATGGGAACACTGAGAGGGGGGGGTGAATCAGTGTTCACTGTATTTTAACTTTTTACTTTAATCTGAATACTGAATTATAAATGCTTAAGTACTGAATTAAACATTCACATAAACATGAAACATGAAATCAACACATGACGTCAATATGGTTACGGGAAAACCCAAATAGGTAAAAACCCCGGTGGGACTTGATACCCACTAATAATCTGCACTAGTGTTTTGTGATCCTTGTTAGAAGATCCTTTACCCTGTTAGGAGTAGCTTTACAATGCTTTTAGTACAGTAGACCTTATTAAGAGTCGAGCCATGTTAGGAGTCTTTTACAATGATCCCTGTTAGGGGTGATCCCTGTTAGGGGAGTGGACTCACTATCATAGAGCTCACTGCTCAAATGATGAAGGCTACAACCTTTTGAGATTAGATACACACTATATCTGCAAGTGAACTGTTACTGTGACACTACTTGTCAGATCAGTTCCTTTGGTGCATTGATGCTTTGACCTCTTACAAAGCTCTAATACATCATATGCTCTCTTTGCATACCTCTGCTCTACTTCTCACAACTCTATTTCCACTCCCATACCGAATACAATGGGCGCACCTTATATTTATGTGCTCATACCAATTATACAATTAGGTCGGCCCTATAACTAATTACAAATAATGCTTCCAAATGAATTGGCTTAAGCTTGCTTACAATTATACATATACATATTTCGGCAACCTAAATACAATGGGCACATAGCCTCTACAACATTAATTTACAATCGCAAACCAAAATAGTCACTGTCGGCTCTATGCTCTATTCTCTGCTGGCATACATTGGTTGTGCAACTTCAACTGACTGTAAATTTCACATCTTTTCTTATCTACTTATGTGCTCTTAGACTAAGCATAAGTATATTCTAACAACCTTAACTTCTAGGGTGCATACCATAATTCATCTATATGCATGGGCGTAGGTGCTCTGAGCTGCAGGAACTCTATATGTTGTCCAGTCTTCAACACTTAACTGATTTTTTATCTTTACACTTAGTGCGCTAACTCCAAACTGCTATATGACTTTGTTTCCATAATGAAAACACTATATCTAGTCATATACTTCAGTATAGACAACTTGCCAACAATCTCCCCCTTTGTCATTGATGGAAACAAAGGAATATGGCCAAGTATCTAACTGTTCCTTTACACAAAAAACTTTGTCTTCTATACATTTTATACAAACTCTTATATCTCCCTATACATATATGTAATCCATATTCTATACAACTCCCCCTTTGACATTAATGACAAAGGTGCATCAAAAAACTTTATCTACATACACTCACTGAGGGAAAACATCCGAATATGCAATCTTGAGTTTCTGGATCTCCTTCTTCCAAAAGGTTATTAGAGAATTGACTATCTCTAGATGGGCGCATAATGCATATTGAAGCTTCTCCATCTTCTCCAATTCTATGCTCAAACTTTGATCATAGGTTATCATGGTCGCATCAATCTCCTTTATGTTTTGACTGAGAATGTCTAGTGAGGGCGCAAGAGCGTTCCTCAATTGAGTCTTTCTAGACCTTATCTTCTCCATTTCTTTCTCTACCTTCTCAATTATGTCCAACTGACCTTGATAGACATTGTTGCACATGTTTGCATCATTGGTTGTGTCTAGCACTAAAATCTTCACCTTCTCAATCATTGCCTCTGAATCTTTGATCTTCTTAAGATGGGCATCAGTGAACTTATCCTGATCTATGGATTCTGCAATGACTTCCCTTCCTTGATCTACAAACTCCTTCAATGATGCCTTACTAGACTTAAGAAATTTCAAGTCTAGTGCAAAATTACTCATTAGTTCATTGAGTCTCTTCTTTAAGTATTTCTCCTCTACCACTATGGCTGCAGATTCTTCTAGGCTTGAAAAATTTTCTTTGAACTGAGAGATGACTGTGCTCACATCATCAACTGAATGTACATTTACCATTTTCTTATCTTCTGGCAACAACCTGTTCAAAATATTTATTGATTCCATCAAGAGAGGATTCCTCATTACTTGCTTCTCCTTCACCTTCTCCATAGCTAGGACGCTGAACTTAATCAGGTCTTCTTCCTTCTAGGAGTTGAAACTACTAGTGTCAGGTGTGAAACTTAACAACAATGTTGAGGAGGGAGTGATGGGAGTGCTATCCATCACCTCTTGCTTCACCTTGACCAAATCAACAGAAGATTCATCTTTCTTTTCTACCTCTACTCCTTTCTTTTCCTCTTCTTTCTCATCAGATATATTTTCTATGATTACTTCTTCTTGTTGAGTGGGAGGGGTATTGCTACATAAGATTTTTGCTTCCTCAGTGCTGACAAATGCTTTCTCAAACTTGTCCAACTCCTTATCAGTAGCCACCATGGCTATTTCCACATTATTTATGATAATTGTGCTATCTTTGGGTGATTCTATCATAGGTGTAGACTGGTCTCTTCTGTTTGAGTTTCTGCTATGGGCGTTGAGTCCTGAGGACCTGTCATTGGTACATTACTGGGTTCTGCCACTTTATCTTCCTTAATGGGTGCATGAGTGATGGGTGCAGTAGGTGGTTTTTTCTGTTGTTCCAACAACACCTTCTCAAAGGACTTCTCTATTTCCTTTGTTATCAACTCATAATCTTTGTTCATAATGTGAAGAGTTCTCATCTTTGTTCTAAGGTGTGGCTTCACCAAATTCAATATCAGATCCAATTATTCTTTAGAACATACATGCAGAGTGTCTTCTAGCAATTTTTCCCTGATCCTTAGGTCTTCTTCATTTGCTTGTCTTTTAAGGTTTTCTAGAATGTCCCATACATTATCTGGAATTTTTGTTTTCAATTCAAGAACTGTCTTCTTGAACTTTATCATATGTTTGATAATCATACCATGAATTTTAGACTTATCAATTTCACTATATGATTCATAGAACTTCCATATTTGATCAATTCTTCCCTCATCAACAATTCTTGCATTTAGAACTTTGAGGCTAGGTTTGAATCCTACCTGAGGAGGTGCTTGAGTGTTTTTCTTGCTCCTTAATGCTCACGAGGATGGATGACTAGTGCTTTCTTCTTTCTTCCTCTTGAATAAAGGCTTATACTCCGGAGGACTATCTTTGGGCGCAGAAGGAGTACTATCTTCTTTATCCTTCTGACTGTCATCTTTCTCAATTTTTATCTTCTTCACCTTGGGATCTTCTTGTTCTTCTATTGCGCTCTTCAATTCTAGATAAATCTTATCATCCCTTGCTTTATCAAGGTCTGCTTGTGATACACCATGAATTCTTAGGATCTTTGATGTGACTTTTTTAACCTTTCTTTTTTTTGCAACATTGTTCAGCTTAGCATCAACTTCTCTAGTTTTCTCTTCATAGGTTCCCCACCTAGGTTCATTGTCATCCTTAGGGTGATAGCAGTACCTGTGCATAAGCTTCAAGAACTTGTTTTTCAACTTCATATCCAAGTGGATGAATCCACTTCGTTCTAGGTTCCACAGCTTCCATACATGTAGTATCAATCTCCACCATGAAGCATATTGTATCCTTATACTTCTCTACAATACTCTCATGAATCCTATACCTCATCTACATCCTTGCTCTAAAGGTCTTCTATTCCAAAGTAATGTAATCTCTAAGTGTGCTTTATGTGGATGCCTTGTTACATATCTGTGGCATGGTAGGAATGGACTTGTCTAGATACAAGTCTGACACTTTACCAACTATATGAAGGTACATCTAGATGATTAGGGACCCAAACCTGAATACCTTAGTCTTGTCATGTTTTATAGCTTTGATATTGTCTATCAACTGTGCATGCAAGATCTCACACAAGTTGAACTCTCCATCTTCTTGCACAAGACGGATGGCTACTAGAATAGTGCCTGCTAACACACTATTCACCCTGCTGGTGTGATGAAATTTGTAACCCAATATCATTGATATCAACTTGATGTCTGGTTGCTCTATAGGCTCAATTGTAATACCTCTCCTACAGTGATACTATGATTTGACTCCTTTCTATTATGGTTAGAACTATACACTCATGTTTATGTTTCATGGAGGATTATATGTTCATCAGATGATATTTATATGCTCAGTTATAGTTACATTGATTATATGTTTATGAGATCCTAGAAGAATGTATTAGTTTTACATGTTTTATTTAATGATTTGAATACTAACCCTTATCATAATTATTTTATGGATACATATGTCTGATGTGTTTTCATGACTCAGGACGAAGTCGTAGTTACTCACTCAGTGAGGTCCACACAATGTATTGATCCTAGTCATCTGCTTGCATATATCTGATTTGTATATCTATATGTATATGTATCTCTTCTTGGTGATGCAGGATTTGCAGGTACCGGGTATCATCTCCACCTGGCTCCACAGGTCTGAGCGATCCCTTAAAAATCCTCGATCATTGTTGTTGTCATGGAGATATCACCAAGCTTCACAAAAGAAAACCTTTATCCTTGATCATCCACCTTAGGTGGGAAGTGCCGGATCAGTTCCTGGTAGGGAGGTATTAGGTGGTTTATCAGTTATTAGGGTTTGGATCTTGTTCTTGCTGTTAGGGTATGCTCAACCTTGTCAGTAGGTTGTCTATGTGAATCCTTGTTGGTCGATTTCTGTTTTAGTGACTTATCCCTGTTAGATCATCATGTTAGTAATTAGGGTCAAGCTATTATTTGTACCTTGCATCTTCTGGTTATATAGTTATAATGATAGTGATGGGAATAATAAGTTAATTGTACTATATGTGTCATAAACATATGGGTGCACACATATGTTTATGAACACATATACGTATATATACTTATAAGTATAAATAAATATATAATTTATAGGATTAACAAAATAGCACTAGCTTTATAATTGTTGATAAAAAAATATATATATAAATTAAGAAATAAATAAAATAAAATAAAATAATAAAATTGCCTTTGGTAACAAAACTAGCTAGCTAGGAGGGAGTTGAACTCAAGACCTCCTAGAAGTTGGGCTAGTTAATTACCAATTGGGCTATGTGAATTCCTTGTGAGGAATTTAACTTAATTCGTTATTAAAGTTTGATTTTGACAATATTTTAATTAAAAATTAATAAAACTTTATTAAGGTGTACGAGAATGCAGTTGGAGAAGTTGGAGAAGTTTCTCCCGTAGAGAAACTCCTCCAACTACCATGTTGGATATAAAATTTAATTACACGGCTATAGAAAAGGAGGAGAGAATAGCGGAAGAATTTGGAGAGCAGAAGGCTGGAATTTGGGAGCAGGGGACTGGAAGAGGTTTAGGGATTTCTTCAACCAGATCGTCAGAATCCAGGTTGGATCCTGCACCCAAAAATAAATTTAGATGTGTTAGATTTGTAGTGGAAATTAATATTTTGTTTTTTTTGCGGCAAAATTTTATAGGCACTTTAGTAGTATTAATGTTTGTAAAATTTATATTTATGTAGTGAAGAAATTAATAGTTCTTTTATTGCAAATAAATACTTGCCGTATTTATTTATATACATATATATATTATATATATATATATAAATAAATATTTATGTTTTACAAAATATATATATGAAGTTATCACTTTATAAAAATTAAATCATAAGTTCAATATATTATTTTTTTAAACATTCGATTTTAAAAGAAAAAGAAATATTTTATAAACATTTCGATGTTTTGGTTAATAGGTGAATATATATATTACCTTTGATTTTTAAATGTTTCTTTTAAGAAAATAAAAATTTAAAGAAGAGTTTTTATTTCATTTCATATTATTCAATAAAAACTAAAATATTCATTTCTGTATGTTTGAGAATTAAACAACATTAAATAATATTATTTATATATATATATATATAGTATAAGCTAAGTTAAAATAAAATAAAAATAAAATTAAAAGAAAACATATGTTAAAACCAAAAAAAACTGAAAAAATATAACAAAATAAAATTAAAACAAAAAAAATACATATCCGAACAAATGTTTTATTTTGTATATGATTGTGTGCGGCAGCAGGCCTGCTGCCGCCGGTACCCCGGGGGTACCGCACGGAGCGGGCCCCCTTCCCCTTTTTGCTTGTGCGTTTAAAACAAAACAAAATTTTTGTTTGGATTTATTTCGGGTTAGCATTACATTTTATTATATATATAATATATGGTTAATATATTATATATATAATATAATATATGTTTTTTTTTTATAATATTATGGTGTAATATATTATATTATATATATAATATGTATAATATTATATATATAATATAATTTAAGTTTTTATTTAAATTAAATTGGTATTATATTATACATATAATATACATTATATGTATAATATGAATTATATTTTGAAAACATGGTTTTTTTTTATATAAGCTTAATATATTATATATATATATATATAATATATATGATATTATATATATATAATATAATATATGGAGATATTCATTTTAAGACAACTAAGAGGAATATTAATTTAATGAGTAAAAATTATATTAATATTTGATTTATATATTGACAATATGGTGTTATATATATCTAATATATTATATGTATATATTATATATATACAATATATTAGATATAATATAATCCATTACATGGGGCAAACTTAGGAACTAGGAGGCCTATTATTTCAATGGTTTAATAAATTTTAATTAAAATTGCATATATATATATTTGAGTATTTAGTTCCATACTTAGATAAATGTTAGGATGGAGACTAGAAAACTGAAAACAAAACCCTTGCTTCCTAACTTAGCAACAATTAAACCTGCCAAACTTTAGAACCTCCTAAGCATCCTAGGGTAGATTTGTTATAGTAGAAATGTTGAACATGTTAGTGGGTTGCTAGGAAATCCTGATGGGATTAGGTTAGGGTTAGGAAACCTAGGAACCCTAAGTGAGTGGCTCTCAGTGCGGGGCCGGGGCCCTAAAGTGGCTAGACCAAGATAACCGACTGATGAGTTAATAAACCAAGTGATAACCTAATAAAATTTAAGGGATGGGTTTAAAATATTAAAAAGATTAAATTGTGCCTCGCCCATGCCATTAGCGCTAGGACAGGCTATGGATGGGAGTGGGAGAAGGTACCTATGCGTAGGTACGATCGAATGGTGCTTGTCTGTACGAAAGGCATTCGATTCCGCATGTGCCTACTTGGGGGCCGGGGCCCAGTGTAGCTAGTACCAGGACAACCCAAGGGGTGAGGGCTATGCGATGACACTCACTTAGGTTGTTGCTTAGGATTTCCTACCCAAACCTTAGAATCCCTTGTGAAATGACTTTACTTGTGCGAAATGTTACTCAACCCTTTTGTAAGACCTAGTAAGTTCCTTCTTTGTGGGCTTGGTGTTTATCTCCTAGCACGGGGGGTGAAACTTTATCAGTTTCACATGGTTGGGTGGAAAATCTTTCTATCGAGGTATCTTGTGCAGATGTAAACAACTGAAGATTCATATTTGTCTGTGCACCTGTTGAAGAATGAAGACTTGTACTTATTCATGTTGTTGTAAACTTATGTATTCTCCTATGAGGAGTTTGAAATGTAATGTTAATTTCAAATGATGTAATGGGTAGACGTAGGAAAAGGGTTATATGGGATGTTCATTTAATGTATGTTGAAAAGATGTAATGTTGTTATATATCAAGTTATGTAAAATGTTGATGAATCATTTGTTGTACTATTGTAATATGTTAATTAGATGAAATGGAATTACAGTAATTGATTCTTAAAAGTTTTAGATGTAAAATTGAAAATGAATATGTTTAAGCATTTCCCAAATAGGATCTTTAAATGAAATATGTATGAGTAATAAATGTTTGTATTAGTTTATCAGTTTTCTATAAATTATACATTTACATTTAAGGGAACCTTGGAAAGAAGTTAGAATATGTTTTGTTTATTTGCAAACTTTAAAAGTTCAAAATTTTTCGTAAAACACTACTTAGGTTTTCTTTTACAAAGTAAACCTTTGTGCATTTCCCTAGTTCCCTTGCGAGGCATGACATCAATGGTCATGTCGCACTTATCACTTTTGGATTTACACACTTGCTCCACCATTTTCCTGACATCCTTACCCATAGGAAGGATGGTGCCTATCTTAGAAAGGCCTATCATCTCATGAATTAGGTCTCATGTCATTCTTACTGGTACATCTCCAATCCAAAACAAGTCATCATGGATTCTACTCAACAATATCTTAATCCATATAGTTTCATAGAATTCATATGCCATGGCATACTCTACAATGGGGTGATCATTCCATTTGGTGTATTCATCCATGAAGGTTTTGTATGGTTTCAACATTGTGTCCATGTGCACCCTTAACCTATCCAGTCCAACAGGTTCCTTCTTACAATAGATGTAAGCCCCTATGTCTTCTACATGCATGACACCCATCGGCTTGCGGGAGAATGCTCCCTCTAAATCATATAGGATTGATATAAATGGGTGCCTCTTGAAAACATACCGCTTCTTCTCAACAACATCAAAAACAATAGGAGTGGCCATGACTTACTTGATATTCTCTTTCCAAAAGATCTCTGAGATGTTCTGACAGCTTCCAGACCAGCGCAACGAGCTAGGGTTTCTTGCAACCAATCAAATGCATTGCAATCACTAATAACTTAATCTCCAACTCTTCACAACAACTTCCAAGGCTCAATCTACTCTCCAATTGCTCTGAATATGAATGCAATGAGTGAACAAACAACTTTCTGTTTACTTAAAGTAAGAAATTCGTCGTTAATGCAACTTGCGTAAACTAGGCTGTCACTTCAAATTTTCAAACTTGAGTTCTGCTAACAATCAGCATGTGCACTCTTGCACAAAGGTTCCAATACACTCCAATAGCTTAAGTCCAAAGGTTCATACTCTGAGGATGAGTATACCAGCCACGCAGGGGTCTAGAGCTAAATTAGCTCCCCCTATGAGCCTGAGGGCCATTCATGCAGATGTAGAGGGTGCGTCCACTGGGGATGCATCCAATACATTACCATCAACATTTTCTTTCTTTCCATCTGACCAAATCATGCTCACATCTTCTGATGCCTTCACAAACTTGACTTCTACTTCAAGATCCAAAACTACTTCTTCGGCCTTTTTAGGGCTTTCCTGACCTTGTGTCCTTAATCTACAAAAATTTGAGATATGTCCAACCTTGTTACAGGTGTTACAAATCACTGGAGGTCTATTATTCCTCAGTGCATTGACATGAGTCATCATTCTACATTATTTTGTTGTATGACCATTATAGTTACATATCTGAAATGTAACATTCTGAGAACTTCTTGCATCGGTTTGATTTTGATTTCTTTGATTATGTTGAATCCTATTCTTCTTACTAGTCTTGCAATTTATTGCTCTATGACCAAATCTATTACATGTATAACAATAACCATTAAAAGGATTTACCTCTGTACAGTTCCTTGCAATGTGTCCATGCTTGTTACATGCAAAATAGGTGTGTTCAACAGGCTTGCACTCATTTTTAGGAGGACTACCATTGTCTTTGGTTTGATCTTCAGTCTTCTTAGTATCAGTAGATTCCTTTTGTGTCTCCTTTCTTGCTCGCATCTTATAAATTTGATTTTGTGCTTCATCGTATCCAATGCAGCTAGTGTCTCCTTTGACTCTTCTTGCATACAACTGAGATTCTATCAAATCAGAACTGGTGTGCAATTTTTCAATGT
Organism: Chamaecyparis obtusa; assembly: GCA_027943335.1. Lineage (NCBI taxonomy): Eukaryota > Viridiplantae > Streptophyta > Pinopsida > Cupressales > Cupressaceae > Chamaecyparis > Chamaecyparis obtusa. Next base: position 1,165,559 of record BSBK01005014.1, read on the forward strand.
GGTTCTTTGCATCTTTCAATTCAGACTCCAATCTTGCTTTGCAATTGTTTAGATCCAAGATTTCCAAATTTGCTTCCCTTAACTCTTCATTGAGTTGAAGGTTCTCCTTTACTTGTTCATTGTAGACATCTTGATTGTTCATCAGTTTGTCTTCAAGTTCTTCAAGCTGACTCACTAAGGATGCATTTTCTTCATTCAACTTCTTGACTTTTTTTTCAAGATCACTGTTAGAGCATCCCTTCAAATCTTTTCTTAGTCTCTTGATAACTAATTGAGCATCACTGACTTTTTCTTTTAGTTTTTCAATTTCTCTTTCTGAGTTGTCCAGGTCTTCAAGAGCTGCTTCAAGATTCTTCTTCAAATCTTCTTTGTCCATGATCTCCTCAAGTGGTTAAACTTCTTTGCTAAGGACCAAAGCCCTGATACCAATTGTTAGGAATGGGAACACTGAGAGGGGAGGGGGGCTGAATCAGTGTTCACTATATTTTAACTTTTTACTTTAATTTGAATACTGAATTATAAATGCTTAAATACTGGATTAAACATTCACATAAACATGAAACATGAAATCAACACATGATGCCAATATGGTTACGGGGAAACCCAAATAGGTTAAAACCTTGGTGGGACTTGATACCCACTAATAATCTGCACTAGTATTTTGTGATCCTTCTTAGAAGATCCTTTACCCTGTTAGGAGTAGCTTTACAATGCTTTTAGTATAGTAGACCTTGTTAAGGGTTGGACCCTATTAGGAGTCTTTTACAATGATCCCTGTTAGGGGAGTCGACTCACTGTCCTAGAGCTCACTGCTCAAATGATGAATGCTACAACCTTCTGAGATTAGATACACACTATATCTGCAAGTGAACTGTTACTGTGACACTGCTTGTCAGATCAGTTCCTTTGGTGCGCTAATGCTTTGACCTCTTGCAAACCTCTAATACATCATTATATCATCTTAAAATGGAAGCACTTCCATGATAAGAGTGTTTAGCCCTCCGAGTAGGTGGTTTGGGGTAATGTTAAATGCCTTGATCAGGTCTTTGCATATATTTGGCTTTCTCCCCACTTTTCACTTCTTTCCTACACTTGATTTCTTCATTCTAGGTGAAATTAGGGTTAGGATCCCAAGGATTCTCCTCAATTTCCCTCTTCCATGGCTCTATTTTCTAGGTAGGATTTATAAATAGGTCCTCCTAGCCTTCATCATAGTAATGATAGGATTTTATGTCTATCCCTGGCATTCTGTCCTGTTCTTATATCATTTCTAGGTTTCTGGGCATCCCCGGGACCTCCTGACCTACTTCTGACTAGATCTGGGCCCAGGGTCAAATTCAAGGTTGATCCTGACTAGGTCAAGATTGAGCTCAAACTTGACTAGGTCAAGTCCAACCTTGATTTTTCCCCCCTCATTCAAATTTCTAGAATCCTTGATTTTCTGGCATCGGGCTTTCGAGATATTTATTTTCCTACCTGAGGGTTGGCCATTTCGGGGTTCGGGATGGTAAATCCTCTAATTGCATTTAATCTAGGTATACTTTCTAAAGGTTAGGACCTAATTGGAATTTAATTCTCCAAGGTGGCCCCTCTAGAGGATTGTGTCCTAGTTCACTATAAAAGGAGGCCTTCCTCTCTCATTTTCACATCAAGTTTTCATGCTCAAGCACTATCAAGCAAGGTGATTGATCCAACATCCATTATTCATACCTCATCTCAAGAAATTGCAAGCTCTCAAGCTCTCAAGTTCAAGCATCCATCCATCAAGGAGATCCATTGTTAGCCATTGAAGGATTCAATCTCTTTGGAGCCCCCTTGAAGATCCATCTTTCTCCATTCATCCAAGCCTTCTCATATGCAAAGATAAAGTCAAGATTGGTGTTGAAGATCAAATACCATTGATTGGAGACATCCTACATTCATTCTACATCCATTGAAGCATTCCTACTTATGGATTTGAGGATCTAAATCCTCTACAAGGACTTCAACATAAGCATGGTGATTTGTTTCAATTACTTTGTTTATGCACAATATATTTCAATTCAATTTCAAGGTTAATTCCTAAATTGCGGTTTGACCAAGGCAAACCCCCCATACAACAAAAATGCCCATTTTCTTGCAGATACAGGTGTAGAATTTCAAATCTGAGAGTGAATTTGGATACCCTTTTCAGTAAACTCCCAAGATCTGTGAACAGAATCAGAATCGGACTTCAAATAAAGAATGTAGTATTTGACCTTTTATGACAGTCAAACCCAACCTGAGCTCATCTTGGACAAAGATTTTTGGGTTTTCTCTGTCTCGGCATTTCCAGTCCAAACAGGTTGCAGAATTGCCTGAAAGTATACATAGAGATTAGAATTTGACATTTTCCAGATCTGCCCTAATTTGAGGTTAGTATTTGTATTTCAATTATTCCATATTTCAAGCATAATTTCCTTTATAGGGAAATATTGTATTTACTCTCTCTCTCTTCCATATTCTTCATAAATTGATTCGATTGTGTATTAACCTCTTGGTTGATCAAATTGGGTCTCTTTTTTGGGAATTTGGGTTTGAGAATAGATCTCATATTTCCCCCTTTCCATTTGAATAGATTTGAATCCATTTTAACCCTATTCATTTTGGTGAATCCATTTTACCTCTATTCATTTTGGTGAACCTGACATACTTACTCTATTTTCTTTAGTGGAATTGGATGCCTTATTGTGTTTCCTTTTATCTTGTTAGTATTAGATTTTTCCTTTGTGTTAGATCTTACATGCTAATTAGACTTCATATTCATGCTTTATGTGTTCTTAGTTTAGTTCATTTGCATTACATTGGTTTATGAGATTTACTACCACTAATCCTACTTATAACATTCTAGTTAGATGAAGTCATAGACTCATGGGTGCCTTTGATCCTAAATCTTCTTCTCCTTTCCTTAGGATCCCAGATGATAACTTGATTCTTCATGATTCCAATCCTACTATGGAGCAAAACTCTTCTCACTCATCTCATGATGAGGATGACGCTTTCAGAGTTCCTCCTGAGCAAGTCCAAAAACTTTCCACTGAACTTGATAAAATGGGTAATTGGCTTCTTCAAGAGAACCATAATCAAGATTCCATTCAAGCTATAGAGGCTCTTAAGAAAGTTCTCTATGATAGTGATCAAGGTGTTAACCTCTTGCATGGTATTACTCACCTTGTGCATTCAAATGTTAAACCTTTAGTTCAAGAAGCTCAAGATTTAGGGTTGATTCCTCCTATCACTAGTGTTGAACCTCCTTCTAATCCTTTACCTAGTATTCCTATCTATACTCCTTCTTTGGTGACTATGACGGTTCCCTCTATTTCTATGAGTGTTCCTCCTGTGTCCCTTCGTACATCACAACCTTCATATCATAATGTTCCTTTCACTTATTCCAATCCTCTTCCAACTATAGTTCCTAGTGTTCCTCCAGTTGTGTCTTCTATTCCTATAGCTTCTTACACTTTACCTAGTGTGTCTAATGTTGCTACTCCTCCTATTTCTTCTAATAATCCAACTATCATCAATTTTGCTCAAACTATATCATCCTTACAACAACAACTTGCTTCCTTAACTCAAAACAAGTTTAGTATTCCTACATGTGACATGGGAAGTCCCTTGTCCCGAGACATCATTCGTACTCCTATTCCTCAACAAGGTGAGATGCCTCATCTTGAGAATTATAATGGAAAAGGAGATCTTGTTAATCATGTTAACACATTCCAAATCCTTTGTAGTGATTATGCTCATGACCATATGATTTTAGCCAAACTATTTGCTAGAACCTTCCGTGACAAGGCCTTACAATGGTATTGTTCCTTGCCTCCTTATTCTATTGATTCTTTTCCACAACTTGCTAATGCCTTTATGCAACAATTCAAAATAATATTGGCCTACAAGTGTCTTTGACTAATTTAATGCATTGTAAACAAAGTGCTAAGGAAAAATTTACTGAATTTATTGGTAGATTTAAGTATTTGCATGCTCGGATTTCCTATCCTATTCCTGATATTGATATTCAAAGTATGTTTATTTAAAATTTGCAAAAGGATATTAGAGATAAGATTCTGCTTACTGAATTTACCTCTTTTCAACAACTTTGTGCAGTGCTTCATCATTATCAATTACAAGTGAGTCAATTTAAGAGCAGAACTCCAATGGCTCCTATTCTAGTTGATAAGAGTGATGCTACTCCTAATCCAAACAAGTTTCAAAAATTCAACAACTATGTCAAGATAAACAAACAAGTGAATGTAGTTGCTGATCAAGTTGTTGTTGCATCTCATAATGCCACTTCTGCATCCACTGCTTTTTGATTAAATCGTACGTTTACTCCTCTTTCTAAATCTTTACATGCTATTATGAATAGGTTGTTAGCTGCTAATATGATTACTTTACCTCCTATTCGACCTCTTTTACCTACTATGATTTCATCTAAATCTTTTGATGAAATTTTTTTTTGTCAATATCATCGTCAGAATGGTCATGATACTGAGAAATGTTATTCTTTAAAACATAAGGTTCAAGATCTAATTGATTCTAAGGCTTTATCTATTGATAATCTGGATTGTAGTGGGAATAAATCTGTCTCTCCTCCTAATCAGAACCTTCAAATCTATACAAACCCTTTACCTATGCATGATACTAATACTATTGCTCAACCATCTACTATGGAAATTGTGTATGATTCAAAGATGGATGATCTCAATCATGTTGTTAATCAAGTGGAGCATGTTGATCAGTCTGTATCTCCACCTCAACCTCAACCTCAACTTCAAACTCAACCTTGGATTCAACCTCAAGTTCAATCTCAACCTCAACCAAAACCTAAACCTAAACCTAAAATGAAAACTCAACCTAAACCTTGACAAAAATTTAAGAATTAAAGACCTCAGGAACTTTTGATTACGTTTGATGACTCTGAGACTATTAAAGCTCCTTATGGTCCCCTTTACATTGTTGCTAGGATTGCTCAAAAACCTACTCATGGTTGTCTTGTTGATCCTACATCCTTAATGTTATCACTGAAGAAAATATTTTTTATGAAAAGATTACAACGTGACTTTTATGATACATCAGATGTGTGGATTCAAACTTGTAATGGTTTTCTTTATCCATCATTTGGTTCTATTACTTTACCAGTTGAACTCTGTGGAAAAATTGTGAACACTACCTTTGTTGTTGTTCCTACTTCTGATCAATTTCAAGTTAAGCTAGGTTTGTCTTGGTTAACTACCATGCATGTTGTTGCTTCACCTATCCATAAGTGTCTTAAGTTCATTCATGATGAAGAAGTGAAGATGATTAATCATAGTCTATATCAACCTTCCAAGCCTAGAGATTGTGTTGCTCTTGATTTCTTTTGGCCTTCATTACCTAATGCATGTCCTCCTCGACCTAATAATCTTTTTCGATCATATCAAGATTATAAACATCATAAAATTCTTGAATTAAGTTCACCTCCTAGGGATCTTAATCATGGTCTTTTACCTACACCCTCGATACCTCCTTTAACTATGGCTTCTAGCTCTATTAATCAAGTTCCTTATATCAAACCTATCAAAGATCTTGTGATTGTTTCTCCTATGGATAATAATCCTATTGATCTTCCTAAAGAACCTGTGAAGGATCCTATGACTGTTCCTCCTAGTTCTCAACCTATTTCAAATAAATCAAAATGAAACCGATCTGCTAATGAACATCGTAAAAAGCATCATGCTCATGCTAAAGCTCAAAGATCTTTACTTTCCTCGGAAAAACCTATGCATAATGTGGTAGAACAGATTGTTACTAATAATGATGTTCACATGCATGATTATGATGATTCTATTTGTATCTTAGATCCTATTTTGATTAATTTGGATGCAAAAGATACTCTTAATGATACTGATGATGTTAATGATGAATATGAGACTATTGACATTGACATTGATTTACCTAATATGCTTTCATCACAATTAACTCTTACACCTAGTGTCAAACATTGTGATTCTCAAGAGGATCCTTGTTTGGAACTGGCTATCATTCCTACTGTGTTGGATATAGTCCCTCTTGCAAGTTACCCACCTTCCCTAAATGGTATACAACGAGATGGGGAGAGTAGGCGGCACGCTTGATCAGCTTGTCCTTTGTGGTAGCTTTGTTGTGTGTTTTCCTATTGTACTATGCTTCTCCCGTAATGTGTTTTCTCAATGTTGTTAGATTCTTTATACGATCCTTGTTACTCTATTGGTGCAAATTGATGAAGGAATCCAAACTGTTGTTCAAATTCTTCTATATGTATTTCTATTCTTCTATACATTGTTCAATGTTATGTTGTAATTGTACTATTGTTCATAAATGTTTCCTTGTGTAATCTACTTGGATTCACGATATGGTAGCACTAATTCTTTTTGGTCTCCAAGTCATGGTCTGAAAAGATTCTTCTTCATATATCTTATGTGATCTTTCCTCCTTTGTGATTGTCGTTCTACTTTCTTTGGGGAATGATGTCAATTCATTTGCAATAATATCATATATATATTATCTTATGATCATACTGACCCCATAGTAAGTAGATCCCTTATGTGTTCTTTGTATGTTTCTATGATATTTCCCTTGATTTGTCTTCATCTGGGGGCATCTCAATGTGGAAACGTAGTTAGTGGAGTTGTTTATGTTTCCATTAAGGTCATTGCTCCTATTAAAGTGTCAGCAATGACTTTAACATGGGGGCATACACTCTACTCACCTGTTGCACACATGCACTTTCCAATACACACATATGTTTCAAGATACTTTTTCCCTTTTTGGATTAGTAATTAATCCTTAAAGCATGGATTTATATTTTAGGATCTCTTGATCCCTCGAGTTTCAAATACACATATATTTTGATCCCTTAAGGCCGGAGGTGTCCTTAACACTGGATCTCTTTTTTTTTTGGTTTTATTTTTATGGAATAGAATATTCCTAAGGATGAATCCTTGATGGGTTGACTAATGAGTAGCCACATTCACTAGGCAGTTCAATTCCATCTTGCCAGTTGCACCATTCTCTTGTGTGGTTCACAATGGGACATAAGTTCTCATTGGGTGAGGTAATCACACCTTCTTTCTCTCTCTAGAGATGTTTCTCTTATTATGATCTAGGAGTTGATGAAGACTTGAGTCCCTGGGGGCTTAAGCTTTCTCTTTGTCCCTTGGATTACTATAAGATTATCTTTTCATTTTGATCTCCTTTACCAAGAGTTTGCATCGAGTCCATACTCTTATTAAAGTGGGGGCTTAATGTATCATCTTAAAATGGAAGCACTTCCATGATAAGAGAATTTATCCCTTTGAGTAGGTGGTTTGGGGTCATGTTAAGTGCCTTGATCAGGTCTTTGCATGTATTTGGATTTCTCCCCACTTTCCACTTCTTTCCTGCACTTGATTTCTTCATTCTAGGTGAAATTAGGGTTAGGATCCCAAGGATTCTCCTTAATTTCCCTCTTCCATGGCTCTATTTTCTAAGTAGGATTTAGAAATAGGTCCTCCTAGCCTTCATCATAGTAATCATAGGATTTTATGTCTATCCCTAGCATTTTGTCCTATTCTAATATCATTTCTAGGTTTTTGGGCATCCTCGGGACCTCTTGACCTAGTTCTGACTGAATCTGGGCCCAGGGTCAAATTTGAGCTTGATCCTGACTAGGTCAGGATCAAGCTCAAACCTGACTAGGTTAGATCCAACCTTGATTTATCCCCCCTCATTCAAATTTCTAGAATCCTTGATTTCTAGGCATCAGGCTTTCGGGATATTTATTTTCCCACCTTCAGGTTGGCCATTTTAGGTTTCGAGATGGTAAATCCTCTAATTTCATTTAATCTAGGTATACTTTCTAAAGTTTAGGACCTAATTTGGATTTAATTCTCCAAGGTGGCCCCTCTAGAGGATTGTGTCCTAGTTCACTATAAAAGGAGGCCTTCCTCTCTCATTTTCACATCAAGTTTTCAGGCTCAAGCACTCTCAAGCAAGGTGATTGATCCAACATCCATTATTCATACCTCATCTCAAGCAATGGCAAGCTCTCAAGCTCTCAAGTTCAAGAAATCCTTCAAGAATTCAAGTGTTCAAGCATCCATCCATCAAGGAGATCCATTGTTAGCCATTGAAGGATTCAATCTCTTTGGAGCCCCCTTGAAGATCCATCTTTCTCCATTCATCCCAGCCTTCTCATATGTAAATATCAAGTCAAGATTGGTGTTGAAGATCAAATACCATTGATTGAGACATCCTACATTCATTCTACATCCATTGAAGCATTCCTACTTGTGGATTTGAAGATTTGAATCCTCTACAAGGACTTCAACATAAGTGAAGTGATTTGTTTCAATTACTTTGTTTATGCACAATATATTTCAATTCAATTTCAAGGTTAATTCCTAAATTGGGGTTTGACCAAGTCAAACCCCCCATACAACAAAAAACCCCATTTTCTTACAGGTACAAGTGTAGAATTTCAAATCTGAGAGAAAATTTGGATACTCTTTTTGGCAAAATCTCGAGATCTGTGAACAGAATCAGAATCGAACTTCAAATAAAGAATGTAGTATTTGACCTTTTATGAGGGTCAAACCCAACCTGAGCTCATCTTGGAGAAATATTTCTGGGTTTTCTCTGTCTCGGCATTTCCGGTCTGGAGCAAGTTGCAAAATTGCCTAAAAGTATACACAGACATCAAAATTTGACATTTTCCAGATCTTCCCTAATTTGAGGTTAGTATTTGTATTTCAATTATTCCATATTTCAAGCATAATTTCCTTAATAGGGAAATATTGGATTTAATATCTCTCTCTTCCATATTCTTCATAAATTGATTTGATTGTGTATTAACCTCTTGGTTGATCAAATTGGATCTCTTGTTTGGGAATTTGGGTTTGAGAATAGATCTCATATTTCCCCCTTTCCATTTGAATAGAGTTGAATCCATTTTAACCCTATTCATTTTGGTGAATCCATTTTACCTCTATTCATTTTGGTGAACCTGACATACTTACTCTCTTTTCTTTTGTGGAATTGGATGCCTTATTGTGTTTCCTTTTATCGTGTTAGTATTAGATTTTTCCTTTGTGTTAGATCTTACATGCTAATTAGACTTCATATTCATGCTTTATGTGTTCTTAGTTTAGTTCATTTGCATTACATTGGTTTATGAGATTTACTACCACTAGTCCTACTTATAACATTCCAGTTAGACGAAGTCAAAGACTCAAGGGTGCCTTTGATCCTAAATCTTCTTCTCCTTTCTTTAGGATCCCGGATGATAACTTGATTCTTCATGATTCCAATCCTACTATGGAGAAAAACTCTTCTCAATCATCTCATGATGAGGATGACGCTTTAAGAGTTCCTCCTGAGAAAGTCCAAAAACTTTCCACTGAACTTGATAAAATGGGTAATTGGCTTCTTCAAGAGAACCATAATCAAGATTCCATTCAAGCTATAGAGGCTCTTAAGAAAGTTCTTTGTGATAGTGATCAAGGTGTTAACCTCTTGCGTGGTATTACTCACCTTGTGCATTCAAATGTTAAACCTTTAGATCAAGAAGCTCAAGATTTAGGGTTGATTCCTCCTATCACTAGTGTTGAACCTCCTTCTAATCCTTTACCTAGTATTCCTATCTATACTCCTTCTTTGGTGACTGTGATGGTTCCCTCTATTCCTATGAGTGTTCCTCTTGTGTCCCTTCGTACATCACAACCTTCATATCATAATGTTCCTTTCACTTATTCCAATCCACTTCCAACTATAGTTCCTAGTGTTCCTCCAATTGTGTCTTCTATTCCTACAGCTTCTTACACTTTACCTAGTGTGTCTAATGTTGCTGCTACTCCTATTTCTTAATGATCCAACTATCATCAGTTTGGCTATTCTGTTGTTCCTCCAGTTGTGTCTTCTATTCCTACAACTTCTTACACTTTATCTAGTGTGTCTAATGTTGCTACTCCTCCTATTTCTTCTAATGATCCAACTATCATCAGTTTGCATCTTCCCCTCATTGAAGAACCTCCTCTATTGCTGCTATTCTACCTTTCACTCTTCCTTTTCAATTTCTCCTCTATTCTAAGGGCCAACTGGTAACATTCCTTCACACTTCTAGGGTTAGAAGCCACAAATTCATATGAATGATAAATCTTAAACCACCTAGATATCTAGCAACCTTAACAACTTCATCTTCTTCCAATCCAGATCTTATACTTAGTTTATAAAATTCATCAGTATATTCTTTAACATCTAAGTCTTTTTGTCTTAAACCTTGCATTTTCTTATGCATTTGTACATCAAAATCTTTTGGAAGAAAATTACCTTTTAGTTTTGCTATGATCCTATCCCAAGAGAAAATCTTTGGTTTACCTCTTCTCCTTCTATCTGCCTCCTCATGATCCCGCCACAGAGTGCATGCCCTTTGAGTTTTGTTTTTGCCAATCTGACCCTTTGTTCATCTGGCACTTCTTCACTTTCAAAGTAGGCATCCATTGATTCTATCCAATCCAAAAGCTCTTCTTATTTCAGACTTCCATCATAATTAGGGATATCTCCCCTCACCTTATGATGCTCATTCTTCATAGCCTTCAATATCTTGATTGTCCTCTGCTCTTTAGGATCTATTTGTTCCTCTTCTTCTTCTTCTTCCCCTTCCTTATGGGTTTCTTCCTCTTCTTCACTATCAACACCTTCATCTGTTGCTCTCCTTTGATTGGATTCCAATGCTTCAAGTCTATCCAAAAGTGTACTGTAAGATTCCCACAACCTTGTGTTCTTCTCCTTCAACTCTTGGATCTCCCTAGCAGTACATGCATTCCTTGGGGCCATTTTCACAAACAATAGTCAAACTTCTTTAGCAAAGTGTTCACCTATCCCTTTTAAGGATCTAATAGTGTGCTCTAATAACACTTGATGCAGAGGTGGCAAAGGAATATGGTGGATCCAAGGTCCAAATACAAAAACTCAATCAAATGCACAATTCAATCTAGTGACCCAAGATGGCTTCAATAAGTGAAATGGTAAATTATCCCCCAACCAGTCTTATGGTGTGATCCAATAACCCCAATTTATGTAATCCAAGGTAATTAAATAGGTTCCAAACTTTCTTCAAATGTTCAAACACCAAAACTTCAAAATTCACCAAGATAGGACTAACAATCTATCTTGTAGCCTTGCAGAAGCACTCACAAGGCTTTTCCTTCAAATTTTCCCAAAACACCAAGAAAATAACTCATATATTTGAGTACCCTTTATGGAGTACCTTAACATACCAAAAGGATAGGGTAGGTTGTTTTGGAAGATATATGACTGTTCACATTATTTCTCAGATTTTTTAAGGCCTAAAACTCATGCATTTACAAAGGAAGTACTAACCAGTCAAACTCCCAGGCTCCAAATCTTTGCATAGTGTCATGAATAGGTTCAAATCAAAGGAATATGAAGTAAGAGGTTTCTAGATACAAAAGCCCCAATTTGCACTCTCCAAACCCTTAAAACTAGGGCTTCTCCAATGTCACGCTTCCCAAAGCTTCCTGCAACAAATAAAGGTTGGAACACCTTTCTCTCAACATTTCTATACACATTTCATCATAAAATAGTGCCCTTGTTTGGACAAAACTCTCTATCCTTCACCCTACCCTCCAAATTCACTTAGTTTCTTAGTGTTCCCTATGGTGATCACCACAACAGTCAATCAAACTTGCATTCCTAATGTTAGGAGAATAGAATACATGTTAATTTCATTCCATTCTATGATAATCAGTAGCCTACATTCATAGAATGACATTCATAATGAACAAAAACTCAAGAAACTGTCCTAAATCATATTCTCAATGACTGTACAGTCCCAAGATAGAATAATAGTGACTAGAATAGAATTATCAGAGCATGAATGAATTCAAAGTCATGAAATAATAGATTCAAAACATTTTATAAAACATTCCAAACATTATCAACTTTGATTCATATCAAAAATCCTTCAAAAATTGCAAGAAAATCAGACTTTATTCTCCAAAACTAGGTACAGTTCGTACAACAGAGTTACTTGCCCGTACAATGGGACTTTGGAATAGTTAATCAACTTCTATCAACTACTCTAACCAATCAAAATTGGTTGGATGGATTAATTTGACCTAAAACAATAACAAAACTAATTCCCTCCTAAATGTCCATAACCATTATAATTTTAAATTTTAAATTTATAACTTTGTAAATTTTGAAAATATGTAATTGCCAAGTATTGAAACTTTGTCAAATCACATAGATGGACTTATTGACCATTATTAAAAACTAATTTAACTATTTGAAATGTGTAACACCTAATTCCAATCTAAACTCCTAAATTTGGTCCTAAGGCATATTAGGCCTTTTAGGACTGATTACACATTTGTCATTCTTATTGCATGAAATGACCTCATAGGCCATTATAGGTTCCAAAATCCTCTAGTTCATGTCTTTGGATGTCTTTATATTATCTAATGGCTCCAAGTGTTTCTTTAGAGTTATTTGGGTTTCTTTTTGTCTTCTAGGTGCCCCTGCACCAGTATGTATGGGATACAATGGATTGGAAAGCCAAGGGTTTGATGAGACTCTATATGGCTTATTCAATGCCCCTAAATGTCCATGAGGAGAAGATTTCAATTGCACTTTGGAAAAAGCTTGGTGATATTTTTGAAGGGAAATCCTTGGTAAATAAGTTATATTCTCTGAGCATGGAGGAAAGACGGTATGTTGTAGATCACATGAATCCATTTAATATGCTAGCTGCTCAACTAAATTATGTCAGTTACAAGATTGATGATCAAGATAAATGTACTCTTTAGTTATGCTATTTTTTGGACTCATGGGATCACCTTGTGATGGTCATTCGAAGCACAATAACTTTCAAAATGAAGGATGTGGTTGGTTTATTATTACTTGAAGATATGCGAAGGAAATATTTTAAGACATCTGGATCAGAAGGCTATGGTTTCTCATGGTAAAATGATGGAGAAAGGAAAGAAGAAGGAAAAGTAGGTAAAATTCATGTCTCTATGGAGATTTAAGTCTCGTAGTAAAAATTCCAAGGTGAAATGTTGGTGTTGTAGAAAACTTGGTCATCTTCGAAAAGAGTGCAAGGAGGAGAATAAGGAAAAGGTAAAAAGGACTTCTCTTATTCCAACTCTGATAAATCCTCTCATAATGAAGTAGATTCTTTTGTCACATACTTGGCAACACATGCATCAAAGTACAAAGAGTTTAAAAAGTACGAAGACCTCTCATAGAGGTTGGTTTTAAAAGTACAAAGATTTTAAATATTGGAAAGTGTATCTACATGATAACTCACACCTAAAGGTTGTTGGTTGATGCAAGGCTGGGGCCAAGATGGGCTAAACAATGGCACTCCCTAATGATCCAAGCCTGCTCAACACATGCGGAAGCAAACAAACAACAATAGTGAGAGAGAGAATGCAGTATCTTTCATATATTTCATCAAATAGAATGATACATGTCAAGCTGTAAGGCCTTCCCGGTTAGGGCCAGATATTACAATGAATTACAAAAGTCCTCCAACATGTGATGATCTGTCAAAATCTCTAATTCTATCTTCTACCAAAACTCCTATCAAAAACTACCTCCTCAACTACAACCAAATAACTACATTTATACAAGAGTTGACACAAGGCATGGAGCAAGAGGGGCGAAACAATGGTGTACCCTAATGATCCAGGCCTACCCAACACATGTGGAAGCAAACAAACACAACAGTGAGAGAGAGAATGCTATATCTTTCATATATATTCATCAAATAGATTGATACATGTCAGGTTGTAAGGCCTTCCCAATTAGGGCCAGATATTACAATGATTTACAGAAGTCCTCCAACATGTGACGATCTGTCAAAATCTCTACTTCTATCTTCTACCAACTCCTATCCCTAACTACCTCCTAAACTCTAAACCAACAACTACATTTATACAAGAAGCTACAGATCTAAGTCGGCCTTCAGATCCATAATCAATGGAAGGAATAGTTAGATCTAGGACCACATGTTTCCCAATGATGGATTCCAACATAAAATTTGTGATCCAAGATAAATGCACAAGTTAGCCACAATAGGAACTAAAACTAAACCCATCGGTGAGTAAGATAACCGAGCAGCAAACAGGAAATGTCGAGCACCAGTGAAACAACTAACCGCCTAGGAGATAACTGACCACACTTGGTAACCAAAGGAAACTGACCAACTACCGACCAACTCAGTCAAACTAGAAACTGAGCAACATAGAAAAACTCCAAAATTGTTTTTGGTGACACAGGATTGCCAAGGACCCGAGATGCTCCTGTATCAGATACCTGGGGTTATTTTGAAATGATTCTCCAAATCATTTTGAAGCTCTGGTCTGAGTTGCATCCAACTCAGACTTTGAAATCCAAGAACTATCTTCCATCTGTCTATTCTTCCATTTTACCAGATATTCAATATATTGTTTTCTTCTTGTGCTCTTGCCAACTCTTTCCTTCAAATTTTGTTCAACTTCATCATTCTGCTTCATAGGATATTCTGTCGGTATTATCACTTCTTCATCAAGTTCATGATAATCATATAAATCAGCAATGTTGAAAATAGGTGATATGTCCATGTCATTAGGTAACTCAATTTCATATGCATTTCCACTGTCAAATTTCTTCAAAATCTTGCAAGGTCCAAACTTCTTCATCTTCAGTTTCTCATATGTTCCAACAGGAAATCGGCCTTTCTTCAAATGAACCATCACTTCATCACTAACATCAAAAATTTTATGTCTTCTTGATCTATCAACTCTATCTTTGTATTTCTGGTTACTGTCTTCCAACTTCAGCTTCACATCTTCATGTAATGTTTTCATGTACTCAATAAATTTTACTCCTTCAGCACTTTTCTTATTCTCATCAGTAATGTCTCTCAAATCAGATATTCCTCTTGGTTGTGTGCCATTCACAATCTCAAATGGTGTCTTTCCAATAATCCTATTCATTGAATTATTATATGCAAAATCTGTCTGTGCCAACACAAAATCCCAATTACTCAGTTTGTCTCCAACTAAACATCTCAAAAGATTTTTGAAACTTTTTCTCACAACTTCAGTCTATCCATTAGTTTGTGGGTGAAATGTAGAACTATATTTCAACTCAGTCCCAAATTTCTTCCAAAGGGTTTTCCAAATGTATCCAACAAATTTACTCTTTGTCAGAGATAATACTCCTCGATAATCCATGCAATTTGACAATTTCATTAAAGAAAAGATCTGCTACATGTATTACATCTGATGTCTTTCTACATGGTATAAAATGTGCCTTTTTAGAAAATTTATCCACAACAACAAATATTGAATCATTACCTCTTATTGTCTTCGGTAAGCCAAGAACAAAGTCCATACTGATGTCAATCCAAGGTTTCTCAAGAATAGCAATCAGTGTATAGAATCTAGTATTCTGACTTACTCCTTTTGCAACTTGACAAATTCCACAACTTTTCACAAATTTTTGAACATCTTTATACAACTATGGCCAATAGTAGTTCTCCTTAAGCAAATTCCATGTTTTATCAATACCAAAATGTCCAGCCAAACCACTACTATGTTTCTCCTTTATCAAATTAGTTCTCATTACTCCTCTCGGTATACACAACTGAATACCTTTAAACAACATACCTTCCTGAATAATATATTCATCCCATTTAGTGTTTTTTTGATCTTGAATAGGTTCTTTGCACTTTCTCCATGGCTCAAAAAAATTAGGGTCAAACTCATAAGTATCTCTCATCACATCAAAACCAGGAACTTCAATTTTCATCTCAGTCATCAAAGATCTTCTTCTACTTAATTCATTAGCAACTCGATTAGTGACTCCACTCTTATGCTTTATCACAAATGTATAACTCTACAACCCATTTCATATGTCTCTGATTCAACTTATTCTGACTACCCAAATATTGTAAAGCCTTATGATCAGTATACAACACAAATTCACTTGGTATCAAATAATGTCTCTATTTCTTCAGTGCTTGAACAATAACATAGAATTCTTGATCATACACAGAATATTTCCTTCTAGCATCATTCAACTTTTCACTAAAGAAAGCAACAGGTTTACCTCCTTGACTCAATACAGCTCCAATTGCACTTCCACTTGCATCACATTCCACTTGAAATACTTTACTGAAATCAGGTAATGCCAAAATAGGTAATTCAGAAACCTTCTACTTCAGAGTCTCAAAACATTTTTCAGCTCTATGTGTCCACTTGAATTCTCTTTTGTCTCCTCTCATAGTTTCAGTCATAGAATTAAAAATTGAACTGAAATTCCTTATGAATTTTTGATAAAAGCTTGCCAAACCATGAAATGATCTTACCTCACTAGTATTCACAGGTGTAGGCCAATTCAAAATAGCTTCAACCTTTTCAAGATCCATCTTCAAACCATCAATTGAAATAACAAATCCCAAATACACAATCTCCTCTTTCATGACTGAACATTTTTTCAGACTTCACAGCAACTTTTCCTCTTTCAATCTTTGCAAAACTTGTATAACATGCAAAAAATGTTCTTCTCTGGTCTTACTGAATATCAGAATGTCATCAAGATATACAATCACAAACTTACCCAAGAATTTCTTCAAAAAGCATAAAAAGCATAACCAACCACTCATACAAACCTTCTTTTGTCTTGAAAGCAGTCTTCCATTCATCACCTTCTCTAATTCTAATTTGATGATACCCACTTTTCAAATCAATTTTGGTGAAATACTTTGCTCCAGTCAAACTGTCCATTATATCATCCATTCTCGGTATAGGAAACCTATACTTCACTGTTATCTTATTGATTGCTCTAGAATATTACACATTCTCCATTATCCATTCTTCTTCAGTGTCAATATAGTAGGTACTACACAAGGACTCAAACTTTCTTTGATCAAACATTTCTCAAGTAACTCTTGAATATGTCAGTTCAATTCGTGATTCTCAGTAGGTGTCAATGGATGAGGTTCCTTATTCAGTAAACTAGCTCCAGGGAATAGATCCATACAATGATCAATGCTTCTTTTCGGTGGCAAACCATTAGGTACATTATAAAAAATGATATCACTATACTCGGTGAGTAACTTATCAATCTCCTCAGGGACATTATCCTCTATTTTCTTACTCGATTTTTTAGGGATCATAGAAAAGCATACATCATTATTCTTCAAAGAGTTAACAAACTTTCTTCCCTCCATCAAACAAACTTTCACAGATGTGCAAACATTACTAACAGGTTCTTCCATCAATGGTAACAAGATTTGTTTCTTTCCATCAGCCACAATAGTATACTTATGCAATCTCCCAACATATATAGCATGTCTATCATATTGCCAAGGTCTACCCAACAAAATATGACAACAATCCATAGGCATGATATCACATAACACCTTATCATAGTAATTTTCAATCTTAAAATTCACATAACATTGTTCACTTACCAGGAGTGTATGATCATCTTTGATCCATGAAATCTAATAGGGCTTCAAATGTACCAACCATTCCAACTACAATTTTGTGACCATCTCTTTAGATGCTAGATTCTCTGAGCTACCACTATTAATGATTACCTTCCAAACTTTATCAGAAACTCTACATCTGGTCTTGAACAAACTTTTCCTTACTGGATCTTCCTTCTTGCTTTCATTCCATAGTGCTCTCCTTACCATCAAGTTATTTTCTTTCTCAGGTTCATTCGGTGACTCTTCTTGCACCAAAGCATTTCTACTCCTGCCAGCCTTCTTACTAGCATGTGTACATTCAAAAGATCTATGTCCTTCTTCTCCACAATTTTAACAAGTTCCTCAAAAACTACCTTTTCCATAACCACCTCAGTAGTTACTGCCTCTACCTCTAGATAAACTTTCACCTTTCCACTCGGTCTTGCCTTTGTCCAGATTTGTCTTTTCTGGTTCAGATCTACCATTTTCACCATTAGATCTACCTCTTCCTCTAGGGAATCTACCACCTTGACTTGTCTGTCTTTGCTAATGTCTCTTGTTCAATTTCTCCTCGGCCTTCAAAGCAAATTGATAAGCCTCTTCAATGTTCTCCAACTTGACCATACTAATTTCCTCTTGGATGGAAACTCTGAAACCATTCAGTATCTAACAATTCTTTCCACATCATCTTCATCATGTCTAGATCTAATATCTAATCTATAGAATTCCTTAGTATACTCCTTTACCGAGCTATCTTTTTGTCTCAAACTTTGCATTCACTGAACTAGGTTAATCTGATAATCACAAGGTAAGAACTTTCCTTTCAACTTGTTCACCATTTTATTCCATACCTTGATTTTGTCTTTTCCTTTCCTTTTTCTATCCATCTGC
Organism: Chamaecyparis obtusa; assembly: GCA_027943335.1. NCBI lineage: Eukaryota > Viridiplantae > Streptophyta > Pinopsida > Cupressales > Cupressaceae > Chamaecyparis > Chamaecyparis obtusa. Next base: position 1,183,950 of record BSBK01005014.1, read on the forward strand.
AGATGTTCCCACCATAAGGATGCATGAATTTTCAACTTTGTGCTTGCAATCTTCACCTTCTTATCCTCAGGAATGTTTTCATATTCAAAGTATTTTTCCATCTCTGAAATTCAGTCCACCAATTCATCAACTAGCTTTCCACCATACTTGGGAGGATTTAAATGTGGTGTCGACTTCAGACTTGTCAAAGCCTTCAAAAATCTTTCTTCACCTTGATCCATAACAGGTGTAGGTTCTGCATTTTCATGTTCTTCCTCAACTTCATCATCACTAACATCTTCAATATGTCTGCCTCTTCTCTGGGTTGTTTCAACAGCTTCTAACCTAGAAGCAATTTGCCTTAACATATCTACCAATCCTGGATCTGCATCTCACCTCCCACAAACCATCTTGACAACCCTCTGCAACTGTAGGTCAGATCACAATTTGCTGCCCCACAACAATCAACTAGGGTTTCAAGAGGAACCTACAAACCTAGATCCGCAGACCTAGATCAAGATCTCACCTCACCCTGATACCACCTGACACAAGGCAGAGAATAAGAGGGGCCAAACAATGGTGCATCCTAATGATCCAAGCCTGCCCAACATATGTGGAAGCAAACAAACACAACAGTAAGAGAGAGAATGCCAGATCTTTCATATATATTCATCAAATAGACTGATACATGTCAGGCTGTAAGGCCTTCTCGGTTAGGGCCTGATATTACAATGATTTACAGAAGTCCTCCAACATGTGAGGATCTATCAAAATCTCTACTTCTATCTTCTACCAACTCCTATCCCTAACTACCTCCTAAACTCCAAACCAACAACTACATTTATACAAGAAGCTACCAAACTGAGTCAGCCTTCAAATCCATAATCAACGAAAGGAACAGTTAGATCTAGGACCACACGCTTCCTAATTGTGGATTCCAACATAAAATCATGATCCAAGATAAATGCACAAGTCGGCCACAACAGGAACTAAAACTAAACCTGTCGATGAACAAGATAACTGAGCAACAAACAGGAAATGTCGAGCACCAGTGAAACAACCGACCGCCCAGGAGATAACCAACCACACTTGGTAACCAAAGGAAATCGACCAACTTGGTCAAAGTAGAAACTGAGCAAGACAGACAAACTCCAAAATTGTTTTTGGTGACACAAGATTGCCAAGGACTCGAGATGCTCCTGCATCAAGAGTCTACCGAACTGAGTCGGCCTTTAGATCCACAATCAATAGAAGGAATGGTTAGATCTAGGGCCACACACCTCCCAATGATGGATTCCAACATTAAATTCATGACCTAAAATGAAAGCACAAGTCGGCCACAACAAAAACTAAAACTAAACCCATCGGTGAGCAAGATAACCAAGCAGCAAACAAGCAACGCCGAGCGCCAGTGAAAATAACTAACTACCCAAGAGATAACCAACCACACTCGGTAACCAAAGGAAACTGACCAACTCAGTCAAAGCAGGAACCGAGAAACACAGACAAACTCCAAATTTTTTTGGTGACACAGAATTGCCAAGGACCCAAGATGCTCCTACATCAAACACCTGGGTTTATTTTGAAATGATTCTCTAAATCATTTGATAGGTCTAGTCTGAGCTGCATCCAACTTAGACTCTGAAATCCATTAACTATCTTCCATCGGTCTATTCTTCCACTTTACCAGATATTCCATATATTATTTTCCTCATGTACTCTTGTCAACTCTTTCCTTCAAAATCTATTCAATTTCTTCATTTTGCTTCTTAGGATATTATGTCAGTACTGTCACTTCTTTATCAAGTTCATGATACTCATACAAATCAGCAATGTTGAAAATAGGTGATATGTCCATGTCATCAGGTAACTCAATCTCATATGCATTTCCAGTGTCAAATTTCTTCAGAATCTTGCAAGGTCCAATCTTCTTCATCTTCATCTTCCCATATGTTCCAATAGGAAATTGGCCTTTCTTCAAATGAACCATCACTTCATCGCCAACATTAAAAAATTTATGTCTCCTTGATCTATCAGCTCTGTCTTTGTATTTCTAATTACTATCTTCCATCTTCAGCTTCACATATTCATGCAATGTCTTCATGTACTCAGCAAATTCTACTCCTTCAACACTTCTCTTATTTTCATCAGCAATGTCTCTTAAATCAAATATACCTCTCAATTTTTTTCCATTCACAATCTCAAATGGTCTCTTTCCAGTACACCTATTCACTGAATTATTGTATGCAAACTCTTCTTGTGCCAATACAGAATCCAAATTACTCGGTGTGTCTCCAACTAAGCATCTCAAAAGATTTTGCAAACTTATGTTCACAACTTCAATTTTTCCATCAGTTTGTGGGTGAAATGTAGAACTATATTTCAACTCAATGCCAAATTTCTTCCAAAGGGTTTTCCAAAAGTATCCAACAAATTTACTATCTCAATCAGAGATAATACTCCTCGGTAATCCATGCAATCTAAAAATTTTCTTAAAGAAAAGATCTTCTACATGTACTGCATCTAATATCTTTCTACATGGTATAAAATGTGTCATCTTAGAAAATCTATCGACAACAACAAATATTGAATTATTACCTCTTACTGTCTTCGGTAAGCCAAGTACAAAATCCATAGTGATATCAATCCAAGGTTTCTTAGGAACAACAATCGGTACATACAATCCAGTATTCTGACTTACTCCTTCTGCAACTTGACAAATTCCACAACTTTTCACAAATTTTGTAACATCTTTATACAACTACAGCCAATAGTACTTCTCCTTAAGTAAATTCCATGTTTTATCAATACCAAAATGTCCAGCCAAACTACTACTATGTTTCTCCTTTAAGAGGTTAGTTCTCATTATTCCTCTTGGTATACACAACTAAATACCTTTAAACAACATACCTTCCTAAATAAAATATTCATCCAATTTAGTATCTTGTTGATCTTGAATAGGTGCTCTACACTTTCTCCATGGCTCAGAAAAATCAGGATCAAACTCATAAGAATCTTTCATCTCATCAAAACCAAGAACTTCAATTTTCATCTCGGTCATCAAAGATCTTCTTCTACTCAATACATCAGCAACTCGGTTAGTGAATCCACCCTTATGTTTTATCACAAATGTATAACTCTACAAATACTCAACCCATTTCATGTCTCTAATTCAACTTATTCTGACTACCCAAGTACTGTAAAGCCTTATGATCAGTATACAACACAAATTCACTCAGTATCAAATAATGTCTCCATTTCTTCAGTGCTTGAACAATAGCATAGAATTCTTGATCATACACAAAATATTTCCTTCTAGCATCATTCAACTTTTCACTAAAGAAAGCAATAGGTTTGCCTTCTTGACTCAACACAGCTCCAATTGTACTTCCACTTGCATCACATTCCACTTGAAATACCTTATTGAAATTAGGTAATGCCAAAATAGGTAATTCAGTAACCCTCTACTTCAGAGTTTCAAAACTTTTGTCAACTCCATGTGTCCACTTAAATTCTCTTTTATCTCCTCTCATAGTCTCAGTCGTAGCATTACAAATTCAACTGAAATTCCTTATGAACTTTCGGTAAAAACTTTCCAAACCATGAAATGATCTTACCTCACTAGCATTCATAGGTGTAGGCTAATTCAAAATAGCTTCAACCTTTTCAAGATCCATCTTCAAACCATCAACTAAAATAACAAATCCCAAATACACAATCTCCTCTTTCATGAATGAATACTTTTTCAGATTTATCAGCAACTTTTCCTCTTTCAATCTCTAAAAAACATGTATAGCATGCAACAAATGTTCTTCTTTGGTCTTACTGAATATCAAAATGTCATCAAGATATACAATCACAAACTTACCCAAGAATTTCTTCAAAACTTCATTCATCAACCTCATAAAAGTACTCGGTGTATTAGTTAAACCAAAAGGCATAACCAACCACTCATACAAACCTTCTTTTGTCTTGAAATTAGTCTTCCATTCATCATCTTATTTGATTCTGATTTGATGATACCCACTTTTCAAATCAATTTTGGTGAAATAATTTGCTCCATTCAAACTGTCCATTATATCATCCATTCTCGGTATAGGAAACCTATACTTCACTGTTATCTTATTGATTGCTCTGGAATCAGTACACATTCTCCATTATCCATTCTTCTTTAGTGCCAATATAGCAGGTACTACACAAGGACTCAAACTTTCTCTGATCAAACATTTCTCAAGCAACTCTTGAATCTGTCGGTTCAATTCCTGATTCTTGGTAGGTGTCAACTAATGAGGTTCCTTATTCGGTAAACTAGCTCCAGGGAATAGATCCATACAATGATCAATGCTTCTTTTTGGTTGAAAACCATTAGGTACATTATCAAAAATGATATCACTATACATGGTGAGTAACTTATCAATCTCCTCAGGGACATTATCCTATGTTTTCTTACTCGATTTGTTAGGGATCACAACCAAACATGCATCATTCTTCTTCAAAGAGTTAACAAACTTTCTTCCCTCCATCAAACAAACTTTCACAGATGTGCAAACATTACTAACAAGTTCTTCCATCAATAGTAACAAGATTTTTTTCTTTCCATCAGTGACAATAGTATACTTATGCAATCTCTCATCATATATAGCATGTATATCATATTGCCAAGGTCTACCCAACAAAATATGACAACAATCCATAAGCATGATATCACATAAAACCTTATCATAGTACTTTCCAATCTTCAAATTCACATAACATTGTTCACTTACCAGGAGTGTATGCTCATCTTTGATCCATGAAATATGATAGGGCTTCGGATGTACTAGCCTTTCCAACTATAATTTTGTGACCATCTCCTCAGATGCTAGATTCTCTTAGCTACCACTGTCAATGATTACCTTCCAAACTTTGTCAGAAACTCTACATCTAGTCTTGAACAAACTTTTCCTTACCGAATCTTCCTTCCTACTTTCATTCCATAGTGCTCTCAAAACCATCAAGTTATTTTTTTCTCAAGTTCATTCGGTGACTCCTCTTGTAACAAAGAATTTCTACTACTACCAGCCTTCTTACTTGCATGTGTACATTCAAAATATCTATGTCCTTCTTCTCCACAATTGTAACAAGTTCCTCAGAAACTTCCTCTGCTATAACCACCTCGGTAGTTATTGCCTCTACCTCTAGATGAACTTTCACCTTTCCACTCGGTCTTGCCTTTGTCTAGATTTATCTTTTCTAGTTTAGATCTACCATTTTTACCATTAGATATACCTCTTCCTATAGGGAATCTACCACCTCAACCTCTTTGTCTTTTGTCATGTGTTTTGTTCAATTTCTCCTTGGCCTTCAAAGCAAATTGATAAGCCTCTTCGATGTTCTCCAACTTGACCATACTAATTTTCTCTTGGATGGAAACTCTGAAACCATTTAGGTATCTACCAATTCTTTCCACATCATCTTCATCATGTCTAGATCTGATATCTAATCTATAGAATTCCTCAATATATTCCTTTATCGAGCTATATTTCTGCCTCAAACTTTGCATTCGCCAAACTATGTTAATCTAATAATCACAAGGTAAGAACTTTCCTTTCAATTTGTTCACCATTTTATTCCATACCTTGATTTTGTCTTTGCCTTTCCTCTTCCTATCCAATTGAAGATTTTCCCACCATAAGGATGCATGACTTTTCAATTTTGTGCTTGCAATATTCACCTTCTTATCTTCAGGAATGTTTTCATACTCAAAATACTTTTCCATCTCAGTGATCTAGTCCACCAATTCATCAGAATCTAGCTTTCCACTATACTTAGGAGGATTGAAATGTGGTGTAGACTTCAGACTTGTCAAAGCCTTCAAAATATTTCTTCACCTTGATCCATAACAGGTGCAGGTTCTACATTCGTATGTTCTTCCTCAACTTCAACATCACTAACATCTTCAAGATGTTTGCCTCTTCTCTAGGCTATTTCAACAACTTCTAATCTAGTATCAATCTTCCTTAGCATATCTGCCAATCCTAGATTTGCATTTCACCTCCCACAAACCATCTTAGCAACCCTATACAATTGCAGGTCAGAGCGCAATCTGCTACCCCATGACAATCACCTCGGGCTTTAAGAGGAACCTACAAACCTAGATTCGCAGACCTAGATCAAGATCTCACCTTGATGTGATACCACCTGATGCAAGGTTGGGGCCAAGTGGGGCCAAACAATAGCACTCCTTAATGATCCAAGCCTACTCAACACATGCGAAAGCAAACAAACAACAATAATGAGAGAGAGAATGCAGGATCTTTCATATCTTTCATCAAATAGAATGATTTATACAAAAACTCTAATTCTATCTTCTACCAAAACTCTATCAAAAACTCTAATTCTATCAAAATCTCTAATTCTATCTTCTACCAAAACTCCTATCAAAAACTGCCTCCTCAACTACAACCAAACAACTAGATTTATACAAGAGTCTATCAAACTGAGTCAGCCTTTAGATCCACAATCAATGGAAGGAATGGTCAGATCTAGGACCACACGCCTCCCAATGATGGATTCCAACATTAAATCTATGACCCAAAATAAATCCACAAGTCGGCCACAACAGAAACTAAAACTAAACCCGTCGATGAGCAAGATAACTGAGCAGCAGACAAGCAACGCCAAGCGCTAGTGAAAATAACTAGCCACCCAAGAGATAACCAACCACACTCGGTAACCAAAGGAAACCGACCAACTACCGACCAACTTGGTCAAAGCAGGAACCGAGAAACACAAACAAACTCCATATTGTTTTTGGTGACACAAGACTTCCAAGGACCCAAGATGCTCCTGTATCATTGGTCATGGTGATTCATGATTTGATTCCCTGATGGTAAAGTAAAGGGGATCGATGGTGTCTTGTGTGTCCCTAGTTTGGCACAAAACCTACTTCTAGTTAGCAAGATGGGTGATGTGGGTGTGGAAGTTTTTTTCTTGAGTGGTGGGTGGAAGATGAAAAGAATATCTATGGTGCTTTCTAAGGGGTTTGGATTGGCACCTTGTATGAGCTAGATGCATGCATGATTCAGTGCAATAGTACTTCTATGAAGTCCAAGAAAAGGGCTTTAGATTTTTCATCCTTGTCATCAAATCAAGAAAAGAAGAACAATGTTGTTTCTACATTTGATGGTCATATTTTTTTAGTAGCTAAGGGTGCAAATTCTTTGGAGTTGAAGCTCTTGGCTAAGAAAATAATGTTACGGCAATAGAGGCTCAATCATATTAGTGAGAAGGGTCTTAGATCCCTAAAAAATAATAACCTTGTTAAAGGCCTTGATGATTGTAAACTCAAGTTCAACTCGTATGAACATTGTGTTAAGGTAAAAAACATTGTGTTTCTTTTTATTCCAAATCTCATAATTCTATATGGTTTTGAATTATATTCATTCATATGTGTTTGGTCTAGCTAATGTTTGTTCGATATCTAGATTTATGTATTTTTTTTCATTCATAGATGACTATAGTAGGACATTTGTGTATTTCCTCAAAAGTAAATTTGAATTTTTTAGTTGGTTTAGGGAATTCAATCCATTGGTTGAAAACCAAATTGATATAAAAATTAAGTATTTGAGGACTAACAATGGCATTGAGTTTTGTTTGGCAAAAATTGACAAGTTTTGTAAGGAGCTTGGGATCAAGAGACACAAGATAACTTCATAGACCCCCCAAAAAAATGGAGTTGTGGAGACGATGAGAAGAATGGTGATAGAGAGGGGTAGGAGTATGTTGAGGGGTGTTGGGCATGAACATAATTTATGGGATGAAGTTGTAGCTACTGCATGTTATTTAATTAATATATCTCCTACTTCAACACTTGTTGAGAAGACACCCATGGAGGTGTGGTCTGGCAAGAATCGCTTGTTGAGACATCTTAGATTATTTAGTTGTGAGGCATATGCTCATGTGTTTAGTGAGAAAAGATTAAAATTGGAGAGAAAGGAAATTAAGTGCATCTTCATTGGCTATGATGTCAGTGTGAAAAGGAACAATCTTTGAGATCTAGTTGCAAAGAATGTTCTCTATAGTATAACTGTGATATTTCATGAGTTAAAACCTTCCATAGTTGATTTGTGGCTAAAGAAGGAACATAAACAAAAAAGGAGGTAGTTTAGATACCATCTACTCCGATAAGAAATGAACTACACAGTCCTTATGGATTTGATGGTGAGGAGAGCTCAAGAGCTCTAAAAGTTCTAAATAAAATCAAGAACCTCAACCTCAAGAACTGAGGAGGTCAACTCATGATAGGAAATGACCTAATAGATATGGTTTTTTATTACAGAAAATATCTAGGTTTTGAAGGGACCCGAAATAACCTAATATATATGGTTATTCACCATAAAGGTTTGGATATTCTTTGTTGGATTGTAGCTGCATATTTTCTTTGATTGCTAACACTAATGAGCCTAGGACTATTACAGAGGATATGGGTATGCATGATGCAGATTCCTAGATGGAAGCCATGAATGAAGATATGGTTGCATTGAAGAAGAATGCTACATTGGATCTAGCTTGATTGGTCACAATGGGGTATTTATAGGTGGAGGGAATTAATTATATTGAAATATTCTCTCTTGTAGCTAAGTTGACATCCATTTAATTCTTATTATCACTTGAAACAACTTATGACTTTGAAGTCGAGCATGTGGATGTGAAGATAGAATTCCTTCACAATGATTTGGAGGATGACATTTACATGTCACAACCATATCTTTTCATTGGAAAAGGAAAAGAGAATCTTGTTTGTAAGTTGAAGTAATCTCTGTATGGATTGAAACATTCACCTAGAATGTGGTATCAAAAGTTTTACACCTATGTGTTGTCTTTGAGATCTCTAAGATCTAAATCTAACCATTGTGTCTGTTATAAATTTGAGAAAAGACACATTCTTATCATAGTATTTTATGTTGATGATGTGTTTTTATAGGGAATGGTAAAAGGATGATATTAGATTTGAAGTCTCAACTAGCAGTACAATTTTAAATGAAAGATCTAGGTGCAGTAATATATATTCATGGGAGTGATATCATTAGAGATAGAACTAGTAGAAATATTTGGATGAACAAGAGTAAGTATGTTAACTCTATGTTGGAGATATTCAACATGACATCTTGCAGGCGGTTAGTTGTTTTAGTGTTACAAGGGAAAAATATTTTTGTGGAGAACTATCAAAAATCTCCTACTAAGATGGAGGGCATTTCAAAAGTATTAGATGTGAGTGTTGTTGGAAATTTTATGTATTATATGATATGTATGAGGCTAGGTATTTCCCAATTAGTGGGAGTCCTTATATATGGCTAATCTTGGCAGAGTGCATTGGGATTTGGTCAAGAGAGTGTTCAAGTATACAAGGGGTATTCTGAGTATCATTGTGTTTTCATGGTTATCTCACCCTAGACATTCAAATTGCATTTTTGGATATGTGGATTTGGATTGGACAAGTGGCATTGATAGTAGAAGATCCACTAGTCCACTAGTGGATATGTTTTCACAATTTTTTGTGGTGCAGTTAGTTGGATGAGTAAGTGGTAGGTTGTAGTCTCTTTTTCCACTACAAAAGTAGACTACATTACAACTAATCATGATTTTAAATATGCCATTCGGCTTAAGAGATTATTTTTTGATATTAGTTTTGATGCAAGATAGATAACTATACGTTGTAACAGCCTGAGTTCTATTTGTTTAGAAAATAATCATATCTTCCATGCCAGAATAAAGCATATTGAAGTACAATTTTGTTTTGTTAGTGATATGGTGGAAGATGGAAAAGTGAAGTTGAAAAACATTGATACTTTGGTGAATGTTGCAGATGTACAAACAAAGCCAATGAGCATTGATAAGTTCAAATAGTTTGTTGGTTTTATGGGCCTTGGGGCCTTTAGTAAGTGATAGAGTTGTGACTCTTTATAGGTCTTTAATAAGTGAGAGAATGATGGGATTAAGGTGTCTCAACCTTAGATTCCAAACATTCTTATTCAACTATTTATTTTATTTTAAACCCACTTTAGAATTCCTAAAATTAGGGTTCTAGTGTCATAGGTTTCTATGTCGTAACTATGGAAATTTTCTATTATGACTATGATGGTTTCTATTTTTGTGGAAGAGTCATGGAGATTTTTTTTGTAGTTGATATTTGCGGTGGAATCCACTTTTGACAAGTGGTGTGAGATATGTGTTGCATATGGAAAGATGACCATTATGGAAGAGCATTTTTGTGTTGCATTGGAAGTTTCTATGTGCAACATGTCATGGAATTATCAAGTTGACACCACATACCTCTTTGGTGTTGGAGATGGTTTTGGAAGCCATGGGCACTTTCCACTTGTGTTGAGCTCTATAAATATGTTTCTTCTTAATGTATTTTGTTTGATAAGTTGGATAACTTCTACAAAGATTTTATGTGCTACATTTTCTCTAGAGTTATTTGTTGTTATATTTACTCTCAAATCTAGCATTGGATCTAAGCATTGTATCATAATTGTCGGTTGTTACTAATAATACAATTGAGTTTGGCTTTTGGAGTGTAAGTTTTTTTTCCAAAAGGGTTTTCCCACGTATATCTAGTGTTGTGATTTTATTTGTTTAAATTTTATTTTTTGCATTTGTTTATATGATTTACAATAGTTTAAAGGTTTGTAAGAAATTTCTTTGTCATCTCTCTTGCTAGAAAGAGCATTTGGAAGCACTATTTTTCACTTTGGCTTCCTTTCAATATACACTTAATATAGATGTAATTATAATTAGTTGGAATTGAATAATTGAGTTATAATAAATGTGGTAATTAGAAATTAAATGATATAGGAAAATGCACTTAGCCTCAAGAATAATGGTGAATAATTAATGTTGATGTCATGTAGAATCTAGTCATATAAGTACACAAGTAATCTAGATTTAATTATAGTTAGTTTTGATCTCATAATTAAATTATAATAAATGTGATAATTGGCAACTAAATGGGATGGGTAGATGCACTTAGCTTCAAGCATAATGGTGAAGAGTGAATGTTTATGTCGTGTAGAATCTAGTCATCTAGGTATAAGAGTTTAACACTTGTTGTCTAATGAATGCAACCATGTCAAAACATGCCTAAATTTTTCTATGGATTGATTGTAATCTCCTCAGAGATAACCTCATGCATACAAAATTGATCTTAGGTGCAAAACAATTTCTAATGCTCAATATTTTCCCACAAAATAAAACTCTTGATCATTACATTAACCCAATCTCTAGCATCTAAATGCTTGTAGAGGTGATGATCTTGAAAAACAACTCTAGAGAAATTATTTAATCATTAGGGTCAAATTGTCTTAGCTCAACCTCCATATCAAGCCATCTTTGTGACTTTGAGAAGATGATTGGAGACAATTCTTAAGATTGCAAATGGCCCATGTTATTATGATATGGATTTTGATGCTTTTATCACTTAAAAGTTTAATTTTTTACTAATGATTTCTTCTTGTTGTCCCATTTGAATTAATTGCACATTAAATGTCTATGAATACAAAAATATAGTCATTAGTTGCATGAACACATACCAAGTTAGCTCATATTGAATAGTGAAAAGGGGAAAGAAAGTTGTAATTTCAATTAAACATTTTTATTTGGGGTCAATCTTGATAACTTGGGATCAATCCTTCGAAAATCAAGATCGACCTATGATAGATAAGTTCTAGTTTTAGGGAAGGGATAAAGAGTGTTGAGAGAGGTGTATATGTAGTTGCAATAAATGGCTAATAATGACAAATATATGAGTGTATGTGTATGTATAATAGGAACACCACTAGTCTGAACAAGGTGAAAATAATAATAAAAAGAATAGGGATGAGCATTAATCCATGAGCTAAACTCAGCACAAGATTGTGTTACTTGTTGGTGTTGAAAAAATGGTCAGGTCAATCTTTTGGTGCAATAGAAACCACACTTGTAACAAGTGGTATCAAAGCTTGGTCATAGGTTTGAATCCCTCAAATAACTCTGAGGGGGAGATTGTTAGAAAAATGATCAACGCTCCCCTTGGGATTCATGACAAGGGGATAATTTCCTCATGTGGATTCTATAAGTCTAGTGGTTGTATCAAGCATTTACAGGTCAATCTTTTGGTGCAACAACAACCACACTTGTAACAATTGGTATATAATGTATTATGTCATATATCAAAATAGGATAAAAAAATAAATGGGGATTGGCATAAATATAAAAAATTCAATTTTAGAATTTGGCTCTTCTTTGAGGTGCATGCAAATAAAAGGACCATGTATTCCAAAATATATAAGCATTACTAACCAACATGAAAAGATAATATTTAAACATTCAAAATAAAAAACTTGTATCCATGTTTATGGGTCATTCTTGGAATCTTCATAGCATGTCATCTCTCTCTCTCTCTCTCTCTCTCTCTGGATGTATGTATGTATGTATATGCAAGCAATAGCTTCTATCACACAAGACAAATATGCATTACAAACAACAAGTAATTTTAGTTGTCTTTAAAAATAGGGAGAGAGAGGAGGATAAAAATTACATGAAAACTAAGGTAGATCAAAGAATAAAATTTGCAAGTAATAGAAATTATAGAATATGAAAATGAAAATTATAGATCATAAAAAAATACACATTCAAAAAAAGTGGAAGACTTCAATTCTAACATAGAGAAGCCATAAAATTTACAATGACCTATGAGTAATAGACTCACTACTAGGTTGTTCTTTGCATGTACCTCTAAGTTATTTTCAACCTATCCCTTAATAATGTTTTGATGGATCCTATGTACCTATGGTACACTTCTAGGTTTACATGACCATGTCATGTGTCTTATGGTGCTAAAAGGGTGACATGATTTTGTGGTGTAGGTGTGTCCACTTATCAAACACATATGGTATTGATTAATCATGGCAAAGTAAATGTGCCTGCACCCATAAGTAGAACCATGAAATATAGGTGGAAATTAATAATACTATGCACGAGATCTACACCATATAAAGGTGTGAAAGATTTATTCATGTAGAATTTGATGATTGATTTCAACCCATAAGCCAAGAACTCTCTGCAAGCACACGACCTATCACAAAGAGGAATCAAGCAAGATTTAATGTCCAGTAGAGTACACAGTATTGAAATCAACACTATAACTAGTCACTCCTAAAATATGGTCATTAATGATCCTCTAAGCATACTAATCCCAATTATAATCCAAGTGTCTCATCAAAAGTACCATGACCATAGGGTTTTTAATCTTCATAGGTGAACAATACAATATGTTGCAAGATCCTCTAGAAATGGAGAGCTATGAGGGTATCCATAGATCTCCCAAAGGCATGTTTTAAATGTGTGGGGAGATTTAATGTCCAGTACAGTACACAGTATTGAAATCAACACTATAACTAGTCACTCCTAAAATATGGTCATTAATGATCCTCTAAGCATACTAAACCCTATTTAATTCTTGTTTAGGGATGATTCCATATAAATAAGGAAAAAATATTAGCCACCTAAGATGTGTTAGGATGTCATGTGTCACCAAGACTCTTAATTGTCCTTTGCTAGGCTAATAATACAAAGATTAATGAAAAACTCATGATACCTCCTCAAATGAAATAATTAGAGCCAAAAAAACCTCAATACATATGAATCAAATCAAAAAAATCCTTCTCAAAAAAAAAAATTATTCTAGGTGCCAAAATGTCCAGTAATTGACCAAATTAAAAAAACCCAAATAAAATATACCTGGGGAAATTTAGAAAAAATGCATCTATATTTCTAAAGAGTTCTGAATCATTTTTCCAATGCTACAAGAATCACAAAAATAAAAGATACAAGTGGAAAGTTATGAGCTCAAAAGTTGAAATTGACGTTCTGACTCTGATTGAGTGTAACCAAAAAATGGAGTTCAATCTAATTATGAGACCACCACCATTGGAAATCTTTTAGAACTGTAAGACTAGAAAAAGGCATGAGAAAGCATAAATGAGATAGCCACAAATCTCATAAACAAATATATGCAAACCTCTCTAATCTACCATAAAAGCCACTTGAAATATAAAAAAATTCAAACAACAAAACTCCCTTTCAAGTGTAGCTCCTATGTTCTCCTTTCTTCTCCATTGAATTTGATTGATGTAGCTCTATGATCTTGACAAAATCTGCACTATAATTGAAAGAAAAATGAGGATAATGAGAATACTAGGAGTGTGGTTAACTCCAAAATGAGAGAAATGATCTCAATTTATAGAATTTGCAAGAGAAATTGCAAATTTGGCAATTAAATATGCAAAAGGGAAATTGTTATAGATTATGGTAATTGATAAATTTGAAAGAGGAAATTTGTCATTAATTATGACAACTTATGAAAAATTGAAAGCACAATTAGAAATTAGTGAGTTAAAAAGAGGAAATTTGTCATAAACTATGACAAATATGACAAAAGAGGATAAGGGAAAATTGCCATAAACTATGACAATTATGACAAAAGGGAAAAAGGAAAATTGTCATAAACTATGACAATTTATGACAAAAGGAAAGGTGAAGGTGGAGATTGAAAAAGAGGAAGTGGGGGCTACAAAAGTGGGTGAAGCATAAATTAAGGGATAAAATCTCATTTGGCAAAAGGAGGGAATTGTTGAATTTTAAAATTTATTTATTTCCACAAAATGGAAATTAGAATTTAGGAATTATGAAAATTCCATAAATCAATAATTAGCCAATTAATTAATGTCAAATTAATTAATTGTGAAACATAGGGGGAAAGGGGATAAATAAATACAATTTATTTATCAAGGCTAAGACTTAGGGATAAATTATGGATTATTTACCCCTAAAGAAGACAAATTAGTTGATTTGACCAAATTGATGATTTTGATGAGGGATTGTTTTTGATGATTTTATAATTTTGATAATGACTTGAATTGATTTCGAAAGTGATTGATTAGGTCCAAAATGAGAAAAAATCAAGGAAACATATTAGTGAATTAGGGATGAAAATTAGACATTGAAGACATGTTTAAAAAGGGGGACACATAGGCATTGAACCACTTTTGAGTGTCTACAAGAACTAGTTTTCAAACAATATTTCATTTTCTCAATTTTGATATTGTATACAAAAATTCTACTTTATTTACCAAAATAGGTCAAAAAAGCTCAAAAAGGGTTCATCTTGTACTTATTGATGTCATCATAGAGAGTATTCCTAGAATATTCTAGTCACCTAAAAAGTCACAATGCCTAAAAACATTGCTAGAATATTCTTATAGATGCTTAGAATATTCTTTGTTCCTAGTGGAATGTACCTTCCTAATAGAATATTCCAAAATAAAGAAGGAAGCATGTAAAGGGGAATATTCTCTAAATGCATGCAATGATCAAACAAAGGTCAACTATTGAAGTGTGGTACCCAAAAAGAAACTATGAAGTGGGGTTTGTGTGTGAGTTATGTGTCATGCATTAATGAGTTGTGTACCATGAATTTGAGGGAGTTTTTACATGAAAAAGAAAAAAATACAAGCACTACGTTTATTTTTGGAACACCCATCAAAGTACTAAAACCAACCAATAGTCAAACTACACATGTCATGAAAGTAGAGTACACAAATGCATGGAAGGTACGTGAAAAGAGGGTGGGTTCTTAGGTGGAGTGAGCCTTTCCACCCTTTGTTTTAAAATTATTATTATTTTGATGAAAACAAGGAATGCCCCTCCCCCTTGACCCCACCCCCCTTAATTTGTATTTTTGACCTTTTTAAATCACTTTTTCAATCTATGTGCAATATGCACATGAAAAGGCAATATTTTTTAAAACATATATTTCTAGAAAAAATAACTTAAAAATTAAATAGGTATTTTGTACTTTTTCAACCTTATTGGGGCCTTTTTTAAATTTTTTAGAAAAAATAAAAGCTAAAAATCAAATTTTATTTTTTTTAATTTTGAGGAAAAAGTTTAAAACCTAGTAATAAAAATTGATGTACCTACATGTAGATCAAGAAATTTTTTTAAAAGGGCGTGGATCTCAATACAAGAACCCTTAACAAAAATTATTTTTTATCAACATCTCAAAATTTGGCAAATTGATAGTTGAACTTTATGTTTTTTGTCATTTTGAACATGATGGTGAGGTCAAATTGAACCCAAGCTACACCAAAAATTCTCTTAAAGGCTAGATATCTTTGAAAAATAGATGGGAACTTAAAAAATCTTCTCTGACACCATGTAAGAGAAAATATTAAGCTTTGATACCATGTAGAAATCAATAATTGGTTTCAACCCACAAGCTAAGAATCTTTTGTAAGCACACCACTTGTCACAAAAGAGAAATCAAGCAAGAAAATTTGTTCAACACAACTTGAGAATTCTATATTTATTGCACAAAATGAATTGGGATTACAATTAGGATTGGACTAAATTGTAATGCATAAATGAATTGTTTTTATAGAAATCAATATCCTTGTTAATAGCAAAAAGCTAAAAAAAAAACTATACCTCAAGTAGACTCAACCAAGATAAATTAGGCTCAACTAAATCTCCCTCAAGTGAACATAAGCTAAGGATGCATGTGCAAACATGATCTTGATTATGCATTAGAATATGTATGAGCATGCACAAAATAATGTAATGCAACAATATGAAGATTTTATTGATGCAACAAACATATGTATGGTGCAACAAATATGGATGCTCTAACAATTCCTATAATTATACATGGAAATGTGAAGTACAAGTGCTGTATGAAGTTGTGTAAGTATTATGTGGTACACCCAGTGAAACAAATTATGCAAATTATTTGTCAAGATAAAGTGTTTCTATGCTTATATCATCATTTGCTTCTTCTTGAGAAGGAATAGTCTCCATTTCATATTACTTGAGTTGAACAAATAAGGTTTGAATTTTATCTAGATTTTTCAACTTAGCTTGATTCACATACTACCCAATCTTGACTATAGAGAATATTTAATGAGTTCCTAAGAAAAAATGAATCATCATGGTGGCTATAATGGAATCCTTCATATCTATATTGGAATGAGGTAGATCTAGGTCTATGGGATAATCAGATTGTCTTAGCTCCAAAAGTAGAGGAACATATGATTTGAATAACTTTATGTTAAAGACAAGATATACAACCAAATACAATAGAATATTAAGAAAAAATGCATCCTTGTCAATTTACATAGAATGATGTAAAAAGGAATTGGACAATGCTTTGATACATTATAGTAATAAACATGAAAATATTTATGTAGCCAAAATTTTGTTGACATGAAGGATTGCACCCTAGACAAACCTAAAAAATAGCTAGATCATGTGAAACATGGGATCATCATCAAGTTTTGGGTATCTTATGGAAAGTATTAACCTCTAGAGAGGGTTGGTTCCCTTGATGTATAACCTAAAACTACAGCTTTGACAAGGAAAAGGGATAGAAAGATCTTTAAAATTAAAAACTATTAAAACCTAGGATGTGATGCACTAAACTTTAAAAATTTATTTGTTGTCCTAACTCATAGTGTACTTTAAATTAGATCATTTTGTTTATCACAACTCAATTGAATCATGTAATGCATCAATGTTTAATATGAAAGCTTTGGTTTCAATGTTTGCTTGCTATAACTTTGTTTTAATGAGACATATTTAAGGATTCAGATGTAAATCACAAATATGCATCAAAGATCATCCATTCATTGCATAAGAAAAGAAAAAATTACAATGTAAATTGTTTCCTTTTATTGAAAACAAAGGATTTTTTACTACTACAAATACTTATGAAAATAGAGTTACATTGTTGTCCTACTTTTTTTGTTTGCAAAAATCTAAGAAAAAAGAATTGAAATAAAAAAGAGTACAAGGAAATACTGATAGAAAGAAGTCTTCTTTCTAACTGAAGATTAAATCCACCTTGAACTAAAAGAGGTCCTCTAAAGAAGCTTCAAATATTTTTGTATACCCTTGAATGATGCTTCAATTGCATGCAAAGATCCTCTTTAGGTTGTGCAAGTTTGAAAATCCCATAAAAAAGGCACCCAAACTAAAGTAGAATAGTTGATTATGGTCTCAAAACCCCCCTAAAATTATGGTGTACCCATGTAGAGTCTTCAAATGGTTGTAAAACTACCAAATGTGTCATAAAATACCACCTTTCAAGCCTCCAACTATTATTATATAATTACATGGTGTCCATAATGTGTTACTATGAATAGGAGCTTGTTCACTTAACTAGGCTATTAGCCTAATAATCTTGTAGCATATGATGGATTTGAGGAGGTACTCTTACTATTCTCTTGTTAACCCATAAACTATCTCATCACTACCAAAATTTCATTTGATGCTCAAAATTGAGGGTAGTCTTGTTGTGATCTCATAAGTATTATTTCTATTATATTTTGAAGGGTTTATTCATTGTCATGTTTATGATTATTGCACCTTTCATCCTCTTGATTGAGATGCTCTCATACCTATAAATGAATACATATTTATCACTTATAGTTGATGATCATTTCTCTATTACAATATTTATCATTTTTGTCCTCTAGCAACTTCATTATCTCTTCTATGAGGTTGCCCATGTTTGTACTCTCCTATGTAAACTCTTATGATAAAATTTGCAGTCCCTTTTTCATATCTCCTCAAATCACCTAGATAGGTTTAGAGTCACAATACTTGCCATTTCTTACTATTTATAATATTTCTTATTTTCAAGTAATTGTACTTTTTCTTGGTGACCTATTAAACTAGTCTTTGTAAGGATTGTTCCCCTAATGACCTTGTGATCATTCCTTTACAAAGACTATCATATTATCTATTCTCATTCATAGTGTCAGGATTGTCACTATCTTTCAAGACCATCCTCATTAGCATACCCACTATACAATACCTTTAATATTGTTATCCTCTTGTTGACTCAAGATCTTTTACAAGTTATCCTTCATTTTTTTTTCCAAAAGTTCCATCTTTTTAAAAAAAATGATTAGCCCTTGAATGCATTAAATGATCATGTTCTTTCCTCAAATGTCCAAGTTCAGTACCTAAACACAATAGGGTAGAATTTGGCTTATCAACACTACCTAATTTTGCATTCATGTCTTCTGCATGAACATATAGAGAATCCTCAAGATCAAGTATGAAATCATTCTTTGTAGCTTCAACTATATTCTTCTCTATTTTTGACATGGATAATTAAATTTTTTCTTTTGTTAATTAACCTTATATACTCTCAATTCTTTCATTGAATTCATCCAAATCTACAAGTAATCATTTTGCTACTTTTATTTGTCACTATCACTTAATAGACATGCATGATTTATGTTATCATTTTTTGAATATTTCTCAAATATGCCCAAACTATCCACTTTGAGGACTAAAAATATTCTCTTCTATCATATTTACTATCATTGAATCAAATAATGCTATCATTTAGTATTTTAATTTACTCTCTTTTCCCACCTACTACTGTCACCTACCCTGCCACTATGATAGTCATGTAATATTTTGTTCAGTCCTCAACTCTTTGATTGCCTTATAGTATCTTTATATTGATGGATGTTCACTTCATCATCTCTTTTCCATTTTATATCTACCATAATTCCCTAGACCATACTAAGGTTTAAATTTTTTATGTCTCTATCTATATTAAAAATAAAATTGAAGTTGTAGACATCCTCATATACATCCTTTGTTAACATCACCACAAGGTAGGCCTGTCATACTATTTTTTCACCCTTCACTTAGATTGTGAATTTAAAATTGTTTACTAAATTCCATGCACTCTTTGTTTGAGATATCCTTTTTACAAAAGATTTATTTCTAAAAATAGTGAATGATCTCTCTTTAGAGATAATGAATGTAATCTTTGTTCTATGCATTGAATGAAACTTTTAATATGATGAATAACTCTATTCTAAGAAAATGAAAAGAGATCTCATGAAAACTATGAATGTATGTCCATAAAATAATGAATATAATTGTATCAAAGATGGTGAAAACATTTCATGAAATAGTCAATACATTTGTCATGGAAGAGTTAATGCTTCTTGAAACTTTTGATAATGGATATATATTTTTAAGAGGGTGAAAGGATGTCTCTAAAATAGAGAATGTGATAATTGAAATAGAAAATATAACTCTTCAAAATAGTGAATAGCCATTTAAATAGGAAATTAATATCTCATGGTTAGTAAATGGATCGTATAACAGTGAATTAATCATTAAAACAGTGAATAGGTCCTCATAATAGTCAAATATATTATGAAACAATAGTGAATATGTCTTCAAATAGTGAATGGAGGTCTCATGATCAATGAATACATCTTGTGGGATGCTGAATGGATATTATCAAGAATATTCAAAATATATCCCGAGGAACAATGAACCAATCAGTACTTTCATATTTGAAAAAGAAAATGCATTTATTCTAATACTATGAAAGGCCTTCATGGAATAGTGAAAAGACTTCATGGAATATGAATGATCTTTTAAGATAATGGAAACTTCATCCTAAGAATGAAACCTATTCCTAAGAATGAAAAAACTCCATGTTAAGAAGGAAACAAGAAATGAAAGCATTTAGGCATTAGGTTTTACAAGTTCTACTCAAATCCCTACATCTTCTCATGGATTTTCTCTTATGGACCATTGTTCTTCACTTTGATCATTCTGTTCTTTGACCAAAGGATATTTTTAATCTTTAACATCGAATGTTATTTTGTGAGAACTATTATTTTTCATTGAAGGTGTTTCTCCTTCATGTGAAACTACTCTCTACTCCTTAAAAACTATTGTTACTTTATGGAATATGTTTCTTTATTAAGACATATTTTGTTCACATTTATGCAACAAATATAGTTTGAATTGAACTCGGTGGTCTCTTCATGGGATTTTATGCTTTTATTTATGATATTTTGTTCATTAATAGATCGTGTTTCTATCCACTTGTAATCTAGTGTTATATTAAAGACTTTGTTTCTCTCCATGAACCTTTGCATTGAGTATTGTTTATAACTCTTTTTATTCCTCATTTTCATGCCCATTCAAGGGAAAGTAGGGTGTTTATTTCTTTTTCTTGATTACTTACACCTTGGACAAGCTAACCCTTGTGATTAGATCTTCAAAGCCACACCTCAAACTCATGTCGAACCATGAGTCAATGTTGTTTGAAACCTCTAACTCCCTCCAAAGAACAAGAAGACACTCAACATGACTTGTTTTCATATTGACCAATTCAAAAACAAGAATACCAAGGACAATAACATTCAGGATGAATTAGAATGAACCCTTTTTTTTAAATTGAAAACTTTTTGAATTTTTTTAAATTATTTCATCCCCTACAACTATGAACATGATCTTATTAAATGCTTGCAAAACACTTATATGAATTTCCAAAACCTTCTTAAAAGACATAAGAGACATTCAAAGCTATTTTATGCCTTAAAAGAAAAGTGGGTAACAACTTTATCACCAAACTAGAATATGTGTGGTGTATGAAGGGTGTCATAACACTCTTTGTGTCTCTATTTTTTTTGTAGAGAACTTTTGAGATGGTGATCCTACAATACTATGTCCTACTTGTGGAATGAGGTACACAAATAATTTTTGAAAGAAATAATTATTGAATGTCTTTGAGTGAAGGTCATTCACTCATAAGTGAAATTATTAACATGAGTAAATAAGATTTGAATGAAAAGGGATATTTTAATGAAGGCCTAATTATTCATATTCAAATGTTACACAGAAAAACCTATATGAAGGTACATCTAAGTTGTCCTCATCCTTTTGGTCTTTTAAATTTTGATAGAAAAACATTCTATCATGGAACATTGTTTAGACAATCAAACAAAATCACCATGTCATGAGATTTTGTAAGATCATAGCAATCAAAGTAAGATTTTAATAAATTATATTTGTTATATAATTTTATTTAAATATTATATTTACATTGTATTTTCTAGTGAACATAGGGGTTTTACCAAACATAAAGGTCCATGTTTGATATAAATAGAAATTTTTCAAAAATAAATTTAAAAAATGTTCCCTTTGTATAGAAGTTTATTTCAACAAAAATTAATTTGGATACATACACAAAACATATCATGGCATAATGTTACTCTAAATTATAATTCCTCTATTTTAGAATTTATTAATAAATAAACATGTGCAACAAAAATTAATGGTAAAATACATGTAGATATCAATGTTGATCATCTATAATAAATTATGAATTTGTCTTATCTCTAAAAGAATCTATGCATTATGACATAACATCACTCATAAAAAATATATTAAAAATAATCATAACAAATAAATTTAAAAAATGAGAGATTATTATTAAATATTTATAATATATTTACAGTTTGGACATGAAATATCAAAAATCATTAGTTCAAATCATCTCCAATTCCTTAACCATTTACTTGCTATAGGTGATAAAAGAAATTAAAAAATGTTAAATTTGTTGATACGAGTGTCCCACTTAGGTAAAAAAAAATTAGAATACCTCCATTTGTTGGGTGAAGTGATTTTCTTTATCAACTTCACATTCACATTTACATGTTCTATGCATTGAAGGTGCATGTGGTAACATATATGAAGTTGTGCAATTGGTTATAATCCAAGGTAGAGTTATGTTATTATAGTGTCATAAATTTTAACCCCTTACAATTTCACACTCCTCTTTTGGGCCCTTTCATTAGTGTCCTTCTCTTGTGTAAGTTAAATCTTATTTGGGGTTCTATCCTTTAAATTTCAAGGCACTTTATTTCCTACTTAAAACTCATTATTCTACAAGACATTTCCATATCTAATATCGAGCCCCTCTGATCTCTTTTCCTACAAAAGTGATGCATATTTTGTCAAGACTATCTTAAATACAACATAGTCTGACACATTTTGGCCAAAATTTAGGAAGAGTAATGTGTTGGCTTTAATATTATCAAATTTGATCTCGATTTACATAAATAACCATTGTAAGTCAGCGTAAATGGAAAAACACCTTATAAACCCTATATAAGGGCATCATTTCTAATTCATTTTATCATCTCTCATCATCTTCAATCTAGCAATCTTATCATTCTAATTTAAGAGAAAATATTATTCTATCAAAAGAAAATCTAAGTCCAAGGAGTATCAGGTTATAGTAAGTTTTCTTAAAGTATGTTTGCATGATGGATTTTATTATGATCCATCATGTTATTGCATCAACACTTGGAGGACTTATTTAAAACAATTTTCATCATCAATCAAAGGTATAATCATTTCATTTCAGCACTTCAATCAAGTATTTCATTTTTGTTACTCCTATTTCAGCATTACTAGTTGTCATTAGTATCACTCAGTCATTCAGTTGGTAAAAGAGTCAAATAGGACATTCGGTCACAGTACAGAGCCTATACACTGAGCATGACACAAGGAAGTTACTTAAGTTAACTGAACATAGCTTTGACCAAGTATTCTTATTGAGCCAGATGATCACCAAGTACTGAGCACTGAGGTCACCAAGCATTCATATGAACCGAGCACCAGTTAATTACTGAGTGGTGAATGTAGTGAACATCAAGTAAAAGAGGAAATGACATAGTAGTTTGAAATGGGACAAACATCAAGAAAAGTGGTTCACACTGATTAGAAAATGGTTTACCAAGATCAAGACAGAATTTAATATGGATGTAATCATTAAATGATTGATGATTCCTATGTATTGTTGATCTAGGTTATTTATTCTCACTGTTGATCTTAGGTTTTCTAAGATGTTGTAAAACCCTAATTAGGTCAAGTTAGTTTGATATAAAATTGGAAATATGTCATTATGACATTATATCATCATCAAGTAGTTGTACCTAAGGACATCTAAAGATCAAACAAAGTTTTTAACATAAGGATTTGATAGAACCATTCAATTTTACAGAACAGACATAAGGCTACCGAGCAGAATAGAAGGACACATACATCACTACAAGGTGATATCTTTATAGTATTTCATAGATCTAAATCAGGAAAGTTTGAGTTGCTAAGTACAGATACATCTTACTGTTACTCTTTAACCATTGTAGAAAATTCAAAATATCTTAATAGAGTGAACCTAACAATTCTATTGTAAATCTCCTAACCGAGTGCACACATATATTGTATTTCTAAAATCCTCTAACTAGGTAGATCTAGTTGATCTTATTGTTACTCCTAACATATTAAGATCACCAAAAAGTGATCACAATCTTGTAGCCTTAACTGACATACTTTGTTACTGCAGTAGTGAAGCTTTGTGGGTGTCTTCCCCACCGCAGTTTTTACTTTCTAACAAGGGTTTCTGCGATACCAAAACATTTGTGTTAAGTGTATGAAGTTTCATGAATGGTTTATTGATTAGATTACATGCATTTATATTTTCAGTTATATTTGAATGTATGTTACTGTAGACACCTAAAAAATCCTTTAGAAAATAAAAGTAATTTTATTTTTCTAAAAACCCCTGATGACATCATCATTTACTAATTAATTAATATATTTTTATTCCATTAAATCCCTTTATTTTACTTAAACATCTTTAATTAAATAATCCCTCCCCAAAGCATTTAAATCAAATTTAAATGATTTTCCTATCTTTATTGAATCAATATTCAATAAATGATGTCACAATCCTTAAATAAATTCCATATTTATTTAACGCCTCAAAGCCTAAGACCCTTCTATCCTTTCCTAACCCCTTCCAATATTCCCTAAACCTCCCCTAAACCTACTTAGGAGATGTTTCCTACATTTCTTAGCCTAACCCAAGTCTCCTTGACTTTTGGTCAAAACCCTTCCCTCAATGAGCCTTACACACTCATTTAATCCTCTTACACCCTCTTTAAGGCTTCTTAAAACCTCATAAAGAGACCCATGTCTCTTCTTCCACATGTGTTCCCCTTTCACACTTCCCTAGTGTTTCTCACACATGTGTGAGCAACCCTAACCCAAGGTAAACCTTACCATACCTCTTACTCTACCCCAGACCTTACCTCTAACTCTAACTCATCCTCCTAACCCAAGCCCTTATAAAATCCTACAAATACCCCCACTTCCCAAGAGAAAATATAGAATTCACATAATCTTACTAAGTAGTGTTATAATGTTAGATTGTTCTTAGATCATCTTAAGCTTTTAGCATAATTGTTAGATTTCATTATTTTTCAAGCTTTCTAACACATCATAGCTTAGAATAATGGATGAATCTTAGTTTCATTTATTGTTTTTCATAAGCTTCTTGCATCATATCATATCTATTTTGGACTAAAATCAACTTAGAATAAACATTCATAGCATAATTTGTATTTTTAGCTCATTAGGATCCTTAAGGCCTTAGGGGCAAAATGGGTGTTCTATACCCATTTTTGTGCCACTATGGGGTTCTTATGGTCCCTAATCAATTTGGATACCTCATAATCACCATTAGGGACTTGATCCAAGTGATTTGAGAGCACACCCACATCCCTAAAGTGAGAGAAAATCAAATGGTGACAGGGTGCTCTTGTTTAAGCTCTATCTGAGTGTCTTTGCAAATAATTTTCTCTATAAGTTATGAATATGATCATAAAATAATGTTTGAATGATCTACACCTTTCAAAATAGATTAGTTTTTCACTGATCACATTTTGGCATGCCCAGTGGGACCCTACATGCCTTCAAACTGCATTTTTTAGGGTTTTCCAAGCAAAAAACTCATGTTTTTAGAAAACTCATCCTTTTTTGGGTGAATAATCATATGATTAAACTCCCTAGGATACTTTCTCATATTATTCAGGACCTTGAATCATACTAGGACCACCCACAACTCGTATGGGAGCTTTCTAGGCCTTATTGGCTTGTTTTTTGCCCATTGGCCCAGTTTGCTCGTACTGTAAAGCATCCTTACTCATAATAGGCCTACCCAATACTCGTATGAGTAAAGACCTCATAATAACCTATATTTTTTACTCATATGGGAAATAGGGGGGTCTTGTAAGGCCTTAGGCCAAGAAAATTTTGGTTTCTAGGGGTTTCTAGGGGTTTTTAGGCCCTTTTGACTACTTGTTTCAAGTTTTTAACACCATCTTTTGTAGGTAACCTTGGAAGGCATCAAAATAACTAAAAAACATAAGTCTCATCAACTTTTTTGATCAATTAGGAACTTCAAATATTTCATTTGGTTTCTTAAAACGAACACTAAACACACTCTTGAGTGCCTAAAAATCAAAGAATCTGCAAATCTTTCCTATTTTGTTCCTAATCAATCCTAATCAATGTAAAACCTTCCTAAATGGTCCTAAAAGAAATAAAAATCATCCCTAAATTGTTCTAGCTTGCTAAAATGAACCTCAAAATCATGCCAAATTAGGACTTTAGAAAGCATTCATGCAAAATAGGAACATTTCTTGTTTTGGAAGCTTAAAAAGAACTCTAAAGTTGCATCTCAAATCTAATTGGTTTCAAATCAGTCCTAAATGCATTCACATATTCCCAAATCAAACTCAAATGCATCAATTAGAGCTAAAAAGAACTCCATTTTCAATATCTCAAAGTTTTGTTAAAAGTCTCATTCAAACTAGGAAGAAAATCAACAAAATCTTTGGCGCTAAATCTTTCCTAATTGGTTCCTAAACATTCCTAATCATTCCTAAATGTTTCTAAATCATCCTAAGTGCTTTATGCTTGGTTAAAACAAACTTCATATTTCAAAATCTTGAATTCTTTTCAAAGTTTCATGCATCAAGCCAAATCTAGGAATCTCATTTTGGGTATAAAACATACAAACTAACACACAAAATCTTGAATGAAAAATCAAAGGTTCAAAGGAGTCATTTTTACATTGAATCAAAATAAAACAAACTCTTGATTGATTTAAAAGTGAATGAAAATCATCTCTATTCCCTCATCTTTCAAGATTCATCTCATTTCAAAGTTCTTAAAGCAATACACAAATCAAATCTTGAATGCCCAAAACAAAGAACTTGCAATCACTCAAAGTTTTACTTTTTGAAAAGAGAAAGAACAAATCAAAACTTAAATCACATGTGTTTTCAAAACAGTTAACTCAATTTGGGAAAATAATCTTCATGATGTGCATCTAGGAGTTTCCCATTTTCTGCAAATCCTAGTTAAACTAAGTAACGTAAAACATTTGAACTCAGACAAGTTCACCTATTTTACTTTTAGAGAGGCCTATCTGGAGAGAAAAGTGCTTCCTCTCTGGAGAATGACCTCAAACTGGTACCTTCCCCAACTGGTATAGAAATAAAGCATTGAGAAAACTCTCTCTTACATCCCCTCAAGCTCGGGTGATGCGTGTTGATGGTAGCCCGAGGTAGGTGAATAATCCCTACAATTTCGGCATGGTCAACTAGGCTCTTAAGTGAGTCATGTGCATACAAACTGATTTGGAGGACTCCATGGAATAACTACAAACTAGTTAAAGTAGAGGCCACCCTATCTACATTTGAAGGTATCAGAATCCTTGTGTAAGGACCGATCCAAGGGGTTTACTGGATCACCTTAAGATACTCACCATATGTATCCCCTTTCAAGGGGTATCAAGCTATGGACAAGGATTTTGATACTCACGTCCCTTAGGTAGATCTTCTTGAAGTGATTGCACAGTCAAAAGCTCAGTGAAAACATTTGTTGGAATATACACCTTTCAAAGCTTTCTTTTCAGATTCAGTAGCTAAAGTCATCACTTATATCCCACAAGGTTGCTTTGTCCCTTGTCCAGATTGTTTTCAAAAAGTTTTTGTCAAATCTATCCTTTTCCATTGGAAACATCAAACTAATCCACAACTTGATTCAAGTTATTCAGAAAACTTTGCAGAAGAATCCTTCAAAATCAGATACCCAAAGTCCTTTTTTGAAACACTTACCAAAAACTCCCCAAGTTATGTTTGATTTGACCAAACACCTGAAGGATAAACTTCCCAAATCCCTAGCCTATCAAGAGAAGAAAGTTGTAGAGAGAAATCTTAAAAACCATTAATCTTTTGTACAAGCAAACCAAGCCGAACAAAAGTACCAAGAAAAGCTTGATAATATGGGCTATAATGCCAGAGTAAAATAGTTTTCTTACCAATTCTAGGTAAACCATCACTACATCAATCTTGAAAGAGAAGACTAGCTAAGTCCATCGCATGTCCATTCTACCTTTGGGATCCCAAATCCTATCTCGATAGTCCTTCATCCTAGCTCATCCTAGTCTCATCCTTGCATCACCACCAAACTTTAGTTTCATCTTAAAGTCATTCTTAGTTCAATTCATTATCATATTCCTAGTTGCATCATAGGTCATCCACTTTAGTTGCATCTAGGTCATCCCCTTAGGAATAGCATCATTCCATCATCCTTCACCATCATTCCATCAAAAATCCACAATCAGAATCCCAAATCCTTGATCCAAATCCAACATCCATCATCCAAGAAAAACCCACCATCCTTGAACCAAATCCAATAATACAAATCCAAAAAGGACTTAGTGTTCAAAACCTTTTGAGTTGTTTTTAATCCTTATCCTACAACAGAAATCACCACCTTTGATAGAGCATTGTCTAAAGGAAATCCAACTTGTCCTTGCACAGCCTCATCATCTTGATTAAGAGATTGGCTTGCATTGATAAAGAATCCAGTTGACCAAAGATCATTAGTCTATCCTAGGTTGACCAAATCCTACCACTAATCCTCCATTGGGAAAACAACAGCTCATTTGTTGGCACTTAGTAATCTTCCACCAACATCCCACCAATCATCCACCAAATTCTTGATCCAAATCAGAGCATCCCACTAGAGCCCCTGTCATCACCAAGCATTTCACCAATCTTTCACCATCTCCCGCCAATCTTCCACCGTCCTTAAAACCAAATCAGAGCATCTCACCAATCCTTTAGACATTTTCACCATCCCTAGAGTTAATCCAAATCCTTGCATTGCATTCTAGAAATCCACCATCCTTAGAAGTTTCTTAGACTTTCATCCATCATTCTTTAGAGTCTTTTAGGAACATCTTGCATCCATCTAGCATCTACATCTTTAGATCTCCACTCCATGCATGTCAAAACAAGATCTAGAAAATGAAGGAACATGGATCCTTATCAAATCACCAGCTCATCCAATCCCAACATTTATACCAGCACGATGGTAGCTTATGATCCCCAAATCCAACAAACTGGTAATGTGTGGGATGATCCCAGTAACCCCCTAGCTTCTTTTGCGATAGAAACATTCATGAATCATTCAAGGAATGCACAAATAGTTAGTGCACTCACTTCTTAGAATCAACAAAACATGTTGGATAACTTCACACAAGAGGTTACTCCCATTCCACCATATCTCCAAACTTGCATTCCCATCAATACCATCTGAATCCCAACAAAAGTATACACCCCCATCATCCAACAAATCCTTGATCCACTTTTTCACATATCACAAGTAGCTTCACCCATCCCTCCTCTTTTGCAAAGCAATTTCACAAGCCCTACAACACAAGAAACACTATCCACTCCATTTCATCTCATAGGTGCACCATCATGTTCCATATTAGCTCAATCCATCATCCCTACCCAAAGATTTTCACAAAACCAAATGCCACCTCCTACACAAACCTTTACACAAGTAGTTCTGCCACCTTCCATGGGCCAAGAAGCATCATTTTTCTTAGGGGCAACACAATCATCCTTCCCATTCACTCAACAAGCTTCTACACCCATGACATCATTTCTAGGGGCAATGCAATCATTCTCCTATTTCTCCCAGCAAGCTTCCACATCAACACCACCATATTCATGGGGAATGCAAGCATCTTTGTTCACCCCCCAAAAAACATCTACCCAGGCACAAGCCCAAAAAACTACCTTCATAATAGGTATGCCTTCCATGGGGTTTTCAATTCCACCATTCATGTCCCAAACCCCCATCACATCTACCTTTATCCCATCTTCAGCATCACAACTCCCACCATGAACTGGTTCTTGTTGGGGCCTTACTCGAGAAGAAATGCTAGCTTTCAGAATACCAACCCACTTCTCTACATCCATACCAACAAACCAACAAGCCACCTTCTCCCAAGAAGTGCAACAAAAACCATCTCAACCTCCACTAGCTTCATCCTTTCCCCTATTTACAAACCATCTATTCACACCACCCAATGTGTCTTAGCAAGTTCCACCACCTCAGCAGAAAAGTTCATCTCATCTCACAAGTTACCTTGCCCAACCACCTCCCATTTTCAGCTTCCCTACATTAGTTCCACCCTTAAGAAATGTGGGAATGCATCCATCCTACATCAATCGAGCACAAAGCCAAGTACAGCAAGGGCCATCTTATCAAAAAGTTGCACCATTCCACCAACCTCCTCCACAACACCAATACTTCCAATCACAACAACAAATCCATGTCATTCCCCAGAAGCAACAAGCATCATCCTATGCATCACAATAGCAACATCCCATCATCCCCCAACACCAAGAAGTTCCATATCCTCCACCACAATATGCCTCCACACCTCAGCAACAATATCCTCCCCAGCAATCATCACTCCAAAATCCATTCAAATCCACCTATTTTGTTGGGCAAACTCCATATCCCACTCCACAATATCTACCTCAAAATCACTCTTATTCAGTAGCACCATTAGATCCTTTCCAAATGGGAGTACCCACTCCAATGCCAATCAATGCCAAGTGGGAAGCAATGAAGAATTCTCTTAAGGAGCTCCTGACTGGTATAGAGAATAAAACCTTCAAGTTTGAAGAGGTGTGTCCCTACCCATTTGACCGATCAATCACAACTATTCCTTTCCCTAAGAACTTTGAGACACCCAAGTTTGATAAATATCAAGGGAAAGGAGACCCAGTAAATCACATCAAAGAGTTCTATATGGCATGCCAAGAAGTGGCTTACAGTGACAATTATCTTTTGCACCTATTCCCCAAAAGCTTGGGAGGAACTTTTGTTGAATGGTTTTACAAGATACCATGTGGGACCATCACAACTTTTGTCGAGCTCTCTAAGAAGTTCATTTCTCAATATGCCCACAATGTTGAGAATGAGTTGACTTTGCTAGACCTTTGCAATTCCAAATAGAAAGAAGGAGAAATCCTAGCATACTACTTGCAATGATGGCAGAACCTCACTACCAGGTTATCATACCAACCACCTCAGAAATATCTAACCAAGATCTTCATCAATAACCTGCATCCCAAACTATCACACTTCATGAGAATGAATTGTATCCAAATGTATCAGGATATCAAAAGCAAAGGGATAGATATTAAAAGAGGTCTCCTAGACAAAGGCGCAATCTGACATTATAAAAATGATTCCCAAAGTAAACCCAGCAATGATAAACCCTGTTACTGGAATCCTAACAAAAATGTAGTCATTGATGGAGCTACGAACACTAAGCATGTCCAAATCATTGTGACCAGTCCTACACCTATTCCTGCATATCAACAATAGCCTCAAACTCATCAGCAACCTATGCAGCAATATCAGCCTCAAAACAATCAGCAAAACTATCAACAGCAAGCACATCAAGCCCATGAAGGTAATCCGACCAATCAGGCTAATGCCATCACTACCACTCCCAATCAGAACAGGCCTAAAGCCCAAACTTACTAGAAAATAATCTTCACACAACTTGGTGAACCTCTGGATGTTATATTTCACCGAATAGACAAGGCCAATTTGATCATGTACCCACCAATCCAGTAGTTTGATGAGGCAACTCCCAAGCCTAACTTGTACAAAGATCACAAGTACTATGATTATTATTGCATCAAAGGACACACTACCCTAAGGTGTATTAAACTCAAGCATTACATCCAATATCTCATCGATAGAAAAGAGATCCAAGTGGACACACCAGCCTAAGCCTCACCTAATGCCAATTTTTAGATCTATCAAAATGTGTTCCCACAACATAACGCTGGGAAGAACCAAGCCGATGTTAATCCTCCTAATCAGAACCAAGGAAAAGGAAAACAAGGAGATCATGCTAATCAAAAAGACTATACAGTGGCCTATAACAATTATGACAAGTTTGTTGGATGTATAACCCAAGTCAAACCCACAGTCAATGTCATCCATGTCAAAGGAGAAGATAGTCAGTGTGTCGTTACCACTCGTAGAGGCTAGATAACTATCACGGTGCATGTCCAAGACTAGCACACAATGCATAATACAACCTTATAGAACATCTTGGGAATACACCAGCCCAAATCTCCATCCTCGATCTTCTCTGCATTTCACCCCTCCATCAAGAAATTCTAAACCAAGCCCTCCATGAAGCACAAGTCCCCACAGATATAAATACCATCTAGTTTGAAAACCTTGTGGGATATCTATCTACACCATGTGCTCTTTCCTTCAAACCATCTGATATACCATTTGTTGAGCCTAACCACAATCTCCCTCTCTACATTGCCATTATGGTCAAAGATTTTTCCATCAAAAGGGTCATGATAGATAATGGCTCAGCCCTAAACTTGTGTACTCTAAAATTCATTCAGCAGATAAGGTTCATAGAGGTTGACATATCACATGAGGTAATCACCATCAAAGCATAAGTTAACTTGGAGCATATCTCTGAAGGTAATATTCTTTTTCCTATCCAGTTAGGCCCAGCAACACAAGACACCATTTTCCATGTTGTTGATCTTGACTTACCATTCAACATCCTCCTCGGCCGACCATGGATCCATTCCATCAAGGTTGTACCATCTACTTATTATCAGTGTGTCAAATTTCTACATCAAGGCACTAAGGTTACCATCCATGCAGACCCCCAACCCTTCACATATTGTCATGTGATGGAAGCATCATTCCCTCATTCCACTCATTGTCCTAGAACTGATATTGGCACTTATGTTGCCAATTCTTCACGATCCCATAGCGATCCAGAGACTATCCTCACCTCCACTCTCTCCTCCGTCAAGATCAACAACCAAGGCTGAGGTGAATATAGCCTAACTAATGCATTTGCAATTGGGGCCCTCCCACTTGATCAACATACACAAGGGTGCCCAAATCACCAGAGAAAGCCTACTGAAACCAAGCATGAAATCAAGGAGATGGGACCAATGAATTTTGTTTCCCATGGAAACATAAACAATCAAGAGATGGATCTTGACATCAATAGGTGGTTGTATAGAGATCCCCCACCACTTGACACTCAACTTCTTGGCTACTTCAAAGACAAGTATCCACAATCACACAAGTACGCCAATGAGCAATGGAAATATCAAGACGGTGGTCTAGGACCACAAGAAGGCAGAAGCAAAGACCCCATCACAGCATCAAAGAATCCACAACATCAAGGTCTTGGCTTTAATACCCCTCACCTACATATACAAGAGCCCCATACCACAACTGGGGGCACTAACATGACCAATGTTCCCTTCTTGAATATCCAAGAAAACCTCATAGAGATCGAAGACATCCCTGAAGAGGAAGAAAAGAAATCTTATGATGACATCTTCAACAATGATAACCTCCTAAGTACTTATGTCCTCCAAAAACTCACCATTAACCTCATAGAACTTCCCCTCATCCACCCCAAACTCATAGACTGGGACCAACCAAGCATCACACATATCGATGAGTTCCAAAGCACAGAAGTGGTCCTAGAGATCATGGGGGCATCAGGCCCATAATCAAATCAAGATTCAGAGTTAACTCACATTTTTAAGCTTGACCCTAAAGTATATTTCAGGGAAGAGGTAATATTTAGCTACAAATTTGAAAAAGAAAAAGAAAAGCATGAGTCCTTATGTGAAAACTCCTCTGGGGCACATTTTGATTCCAAAAAAGTAAAAATAAAGGGTGTATCTTCTAGTGAAATCCTCTCTAAGGTGCTAGAAGATGAAGACTTGCTTCTTCCTCCTATCTAGGATTACAAACCTGAGCAGTCTCCCATCATCATAGAAGAAACCAAACTGGTCAACTTGGGCACTGAAGAATGCCCCAAAATCACCTACATTGCAACATCTCTAACAGAAGGTGAAGAACTAGCTTTCACTGCACTTCTCCATGGAGCCACTTGGAACTTTGCATGGTCATATGCACATATGCTTGGGCTTGATCCTAATCTTGTCATCCATTATCTAGCTATGGACCCCAATGTCAAGCCAGTAAAGTAGAAGCTACGCAAAATGCATCCCAAAGTAGCCCTATTGGTAAAATCAAAGCTAGAAAAGCTCCTAGACACAAAGATCATCAGAGCCATTGATTACTCTGAGTGGGTTTCCAACATGGTACCTGTCACAAAGCCTTCAGGTGATATCAAAATCTACATGGATTTCAAAGACCTAAAAAAAGCATGTCCTAAGGATGATTTCTCGCTATCCAATATAGACATGATCATAGATCTTACAGCGGGCCATGAGATGTTGTCACTCATGGATGGCTTCTCAGGGTACAATCAAATCTAGATAGCAGAAGAAGATCAACATAAAACAACATTCACAGCTCCATGGGGTACCTTCTATTACAACATGATGCCATTTGGTTTGAAGAATGCAGGAGCCACATATCAACAAGCAATGACAACCATCTTCCATGACATGATCCACAAGATCCTAGAAGACTATGTGGATGACATTCTTGAAAAATATAGAACATGAGGCGAACACCTAGACATTATTGAGAGTGTTTAATCACTTGTAGCATTATGGCTTAAAGCTAAATCCAAAGAAATGTGTCTTTGGTGTAACATCTGGAAAGCTTCTAGGCTTTATAGTATGACGGTGTGGCATAGAGATCGACCCTAAGAAGGTCAAAGCTATAATAGAAATGCCTCCACCAAGAACACTCAAGAAGCTCAAGAGCCTACAAGGAAAGCTCCAATCAGTGTGTCACTTTATCTCATAGTTGGTAGACAAGTTCCAACCTTTCACATATCTTCTCTGCAAGGATGCAAGCTTCAAATGGGATCCCATCTATCAAAGAAGCTTTGAGAATCTCAAAGAATATCTAGCTAACTCTCCCATCCTTGTACCACTAGTTTCAGGATGCCCTCTCATACTATACATCTTGGTGACCACTATGGCACTAGGGGCACTCTTAGCATAGCATGATGATGATAATAAAGAGAGAGTCATCTACTGTATCAGCCAAACTCTTGTCAGCTGTGAGCTTAACTATTCACCCATGGAGAAAGCATGCCTTATAGTGGTCTTCACCACTCAAAAGCTTAGACATTACATGCTCAGCCACACAATCAAGCTCATTTCAAATGTAGACCCACTCAAGTATCTGTTATCAAGGACAACTCTTACAAGTCGTATGGCAAAATAGGTCATGCTACTCAATGAGTTTGACATCCAATACATGGATTGGAAAGCAATCAAAGGACAAGTCATTTCTAACCAACTAGCAGAAGCACCACTAGTGGATGCCTATCCACTAATCATGGAATTCCTTGATGAGCACCTATGTATGATCAAAGAACAACCTATATGGAAACTATACTTCGATGGATCCTACACATCGCATGGATCAGGGGAAGGAATCTTATTTGTCACACCTCAAGGTGATTATATTCCAAAATCAATTAAATTGGGAGTCCCATGTTCTAATAACATTGCAGAATATGAGGCACTCATTTCATGTCTCAAAAAAGTCATTCAATGGAACATAACAAAACTACAAGTGTTTGGAGACTCGCAGTTGATTATCAAGCAGGTCTTAGATGAATTCCAAATGAAGGACGACAAGCTACTACCCTACAAAGAACTAGTGGACAAACTCAAAAAGAATTTCCTAAATCTATAGTTCACGCAGATACCAAGGCTTCAAAACAAAGTAGCCAACACAATGGCAACCATCTAATCCTTATTAGAGATCCCTCGCGATTCAACTCAGTATGAATTTTTAGTTGAGCTGTTATACACGCCTTCTTGTGTGAACATCAATGCCAAAATGGTGTGTGTCTTGGTTGGTCCTCAGTCCTTATGGTACCATGACATCCATGCATATCTAAAGAATGGTATCATATCTTCCCATCTCACCAGAAACCAACACCAAAACTTAATTCGTAGAGCTTGCCACTACACTCTTGTAGCCAACACCCTTTATCGTCGAGCATATCACAATATCCTTTCTAGGTTTTTAGATTCAAACAAGGTCATCATGGCTTTACAAGAGGTCCATGCTATAATTTTTGATGCCCACACAAGTGGCATGGTTCTAGTAAATTAGTTGCTTCGAGTCGGGTATTATTGGCCAACCATGGAACATGATGCTTGTGATTTTTTTAGGAAATGTCTACCATGTCAACAACATGCAAATCTGATTCATGCACCAGCACAAGACTTGCAGCCCATTACACCATCTTGGCTATTTTCATGTTGGGGCTTTGACATCATTAGCTTAATCACTCCCCTCTCTTTTGATGGACATAAGTACATAATAACTGCCACAAAGTACTTCACAAAATGGGTCGAAGCGATCCTGCTCACCCTAACTACTGACATCCAAATATCCAAGTTCATCCTTTACCATATCATTTTATACTTTGGCATACCATCTACCATCTTCATAGACCATGGCACACCTTTTGAAAACTAGCATGTGGATGATCTGTCTTCCAGACTCCACATTCATCATCATTTCTCCAATCCATATTTCCCTCAAGGAAATGGCCAAGCTAAGGCAACCAACAAAACAAGCCTCAAAATCCTCAAGAAGGTTGTCAATGTTTCTAGTCATGACTAGCACCTCCAAATAAATCCTACCCTCTGGGCCTATCACACTTCTTATTGCACTCCCACATGCACTACCCCATATTCCCTTGTATATGGTGCCGAAGTTGTTCTACCCATCGAGGTCAATCTCCCATAATTGTGATCTCCATGAAGAACTATACCACTGATGAAGACTATCGCATGGCACATCTCACACAGCTGGATCTGCTAGATGAAAAGAGACAGCAAGCATATGATCACCTAGTTGCATACCAAAATCAACTCAAAAGGAGTTATAACAAAAAGTTCCATCCTAGACAGTTCCAGGTCAGTGACATGGTCCTAAAAGAAAATCAGAAGGTCCAAGCACACAAAGAAAAGAAAGGCAAGTTTGAGCCTACTTGGCTAGGCCCCTATGTTGTCACAACATGCTTTGGCTCTAGAGCCTATCATCTATTTACACTGG
The DNA here is from genome assembly GCA_027943335.1 of Chamaecyparis obtusa. Classification (NCBI taxonomy): domain Eukaryota; kingdom Viridiplantae; phylum Streptophyta; class Pinopsida; order Cupressales; family Cupressaceae; genus Chamaecyparis; species Chamaecyparis obtusa. The sequence continues at coordinate 1,221,084 of BSBK01005014.1, forward strand.
AAGGTGAGCCTTTGAATGATCCAATCAACATCATCCATCTGAAGAGGTTCTATGCCTGAACCAGATCCTACATATTTTGAAAATCCATAAAAATTGAAAAAAGAAAAAAAAATACAAAAAAAGAAAAAAAGAAAAAAAGAAAAGAATAATAAACATCCAATGGTGAAAACTTGGAAATTCAAGTGCCTTGGATAAGTATGTTGATGAAAACCTAGTAAACAGGTGCCATACATAATGGACTGAGTCATTATCTATCAAACTCCCATCCCCCCCATCCCAAAAACCCAGTCTTTTTTCTACCATCCCTATCCTAACCACCTATTTTAATCCTCAAGAAAATACACAATCTTGCCTATACATATCATGTACCATATCCTGTATAGCACACTCCTTGTTCCATTTCTTGTATAGCACACTCCTTCCTATATATCCTATATAGTGAGATCTTCATGTCCCCAATCTTGAGCTTTTGTACATATTCATTGTAAATCTTACTCTGTCTATTGTACATATCATCTTGTCTTGTCGTACATAATCCTTGTCAGTCCTGCAGCAACATTTGATCAGATACTCTTGTCCCACTTAGCCTTGTACTTCAGCAACATCAATTGTCGACTATCCTTGATCACAGTAATTATTCCTTGACTCATCATTTGCCAGTGAACAACAACACTCATTCTCTCATCAATCAGTGGGTCCTTGAGGATGTATCCTTCCTCCTGTCAGACCTAATCTTCCACCAATCACACCAGGTCCATGTTGATGTATCCTTCCACACCTTCATACCAATCTTCCCACCATCAGTCAAATCAAATCTCTCTCCTTGGAAAAGGATGTTTTTTGGAGTTATCATTTTGGTCTTGGATTTTGTCCTTTGGATCTTGTTAATCTTTTACAACTTCTCATTTTTTCCTCTCCTCAAAGTCACCATGATCCTTTATATCACGGTGCACTGCAAATGAGGGAAATCTAGGGCAAGGTCTTTTGATCTTTCACTTTTTCCTATGAGTCAGTCAAACATGACCCTTGCATGGTTCACATGTGATCTTCTTGGTTACATGGTGCACATGGGAAATATTGTTTTCTTGTGGTTTCTCCAACATCATTTCCACCATGCTTCCTCTTGATTTCATGTGTGATGCTAGGGCAACCCTGCGTGTCTTTTTTGCGTCAGTCCTATGCAACGCTGGTGACAAAGCCTTGTGTTCTTTCATAACCTTGGCAGGTCTCTAGCATTGCTATATCAAACTAGGTTGTGCTCTCCACCTTTACACTTGGATCTCCCTAAAATCCCCTACATCATGCATCATATAGATTAATCTTGCATCTTGCATCTTTCATATAGCTACATCGCTGCATTCTACATTCCATCTCATCTTGCATTCCTCCATCTTTACTCTTGGAAGTTTGGTTATTTATATCCCCTCCTTCCTCCTCCCCTCCCTTATGTGTCCTTTTCAAGAAAATTCCACAAAGTTTCCTCTCTACATTGTGTTCTCAAGGGGGCACAACCCCTTATTCCTCTATTCTAGCCTAGGGCATCTTAGTTTCTTGTCTTTGACGCCACGCCACTTGCGACATCACATCAAAGAGGGGAAAAATGTAGACACCTAAAAATCCTTTAGAAAATAAAAGTATTTTTATTTTTCTAAAAACCCCTAATGACATCATCATTTACTAATTAATTATTTATTTAATTAATTAATATATTTTTATGCCATTAAATCCCTTTATTTTAATTAAAGATTCCCTCCCCAGAGCATTTAAATTAAATTTAAATGATTTTCCTATCTTTATTGAATCAATATTCAATAAATGATGTCACAATCCTTAAATAAATTTCATATTTATTTAAAGCCTCAAAGCCTAAGAACCTTCTAGCCTTTGCTAACCCCTTCCAATCTTCCCTAAACCTCCACTAAACCTACTTAGGAGATGTTTCCTACATTTCTTAGCCTTAATCCAAGTCTCCTTGACTTTTGGTCAAACCCTTCCCTCAATGAGCCTTACACACTCATTTAATCCTCTTACACCCTATTTAAGGCTTCTTATAGCCTCATAAAGAGACCCATGTCTCTTCTTCCACACTTGTTCCCCTTGCACACTTCCCTAGTGTTGCTCATACATGTGTGAGCAACCCTAACCCAAGGTAAACCTTACCATACCCCAAACCATACCTCTTACTCTACCCTAGACCTTACCTCTAACTCTAACTCATCTTCCTAACCCAAGCCCTTACAAAATCCTATAAATATCCTCACTTCCCAAGAGAAAATATAGAATTCACATAATAATACTAAGTAGTGTTATAATGTTAGACTGTTCTTAAATCATCTTAAGCTTTTAGCATAATTGTTAGATTTCATTATTTTTCAAGCTTTCTAACACATCATAGCTTAGAATAATGGATGAATCTTAGTTTCATTTATTGTTTTTCATAAGCTTCTTGCATCATATCATATCTATTTTGGACTAAAATCAACTTAGAATAAACATTCATAGCATAATCTACATTTTTAGCTCATTAGGATCCTTAAGGCCTTAGACGCAAAATGGGTGTTCTATACCCAGTTTTGTTCCACTATGGGGTTCTTATGGTCCCTAATCAATCCAGATACCTCCTAATCATCATTAGGGACTTTCTCCAAGTGATTTGAGAGCACACCCACATCCCTAAAGTGAGATCAAATACAACGATGACAGGGTGCTCCCGTTTAAGCTCTATCTGAGTGTCTTTGCAAATAATTTTCTCTATAAGTTAGGAATATGCTCATAAAATAATGTTTGAATGGTCTACGCCTTTCAAAATAGATTTGGCTTGCACTGATCATAGTTACATACAATGGATTCAGTCAATTAATGTTATCTAGACTTACAAAGTTTTCAATCTTGGAAATTTTTAAACATACTAATTCACCCCTCCCCTCTCAGTACATATCTTTCCATAATCCCAACAATTGGTATTAGAGCTAGTTCTCTTATTTTGGAAAGTTTAATCACTAAAGAGAAAATATCTTATGGAAAGGTATCAGCTTGATAAGACTATTGAGAATCAGAGAATACAGATGCAGATCTACATTGAAAAATTAAAGGAAGCTAAAGAAGAACTGAAAAAGTTATTGATCAAGAGGAAGCATAAGGCAATTTGGTGTAATGAGACTGATTATCATGAAGAAGAGACAAATGATCCATTTTAGGCATCTAGATCTGGTAGCATATCCGATGCATCTAAAGGAACCATATCAGATCTATTTGAAAATAATTTACATCTAACTGAATGATGTAGGAGCATCTCAGGTCCTTGGCAATCCTGTGTCACCAAAAACATGTTTGAAGTTTTTTGTATTGCTTGGTTCCTTCTTTGACCAAGTTGGTTCAGTTTTTGTCAGTTTCCTTTGTTCATCGGTGTTGGTCAGTTATCTCTCTGGTGCTCAATGAATTTTCCTGATGCTCGGTGATGCTTGTCTGGTGCTCGGTTCCTTACTTACCGAGTTGTTTATTTTTGGATTTCTGTTGAGGCTGACTTGTGCAATTAATTTGGGTCATGGATTTAATACTGGCATCTATCATTGGGAAGTGTGTGGAGCTAGATCTGGTCGGTCCTTCCATTGATGATGGATCTGAAGGCTGACTTGTTTGGTAGCCTCTTATATAAATGTAGTTGTTTGGTTAGAGTTTTAGGAGTCTATTTTTGGATAGAAGCTATAAGATTAGAGCTTTTTGATAGATCCTCACATGTTGGAGGACTTTAGTACTTGATTGTAATATCTAGCCTAAATCGAGAAGGCCTTACACCCCAATATGTATGAATCAATTAAAGATAATATATGAAAGCTTTTGCATTCTCTCTCTTACTTTTGTGTGTTGTTTCTTCCATGTGTGATCTATGCAAGGTGGATCTAGTTAGGGTGTGACTTTGGCCCCTCTCCATATCCTCCCTTGCGTCAGGTGGTATCAGAGCAAGGTGAGATCTGGATCTGGGTTTTTGAATCTAGGTTTGAGGGTTCCTTCTTGTCAAACCCTAGTTGATTTGTTGCAGGGTAGAAGATTATGATCTGACCTGTAATTGTAGAGGGTTTCAAGATGGTTCATGGGAGGTGAGATGCAGATCTAGGATTGGAAAAAATGTTGAGATAGCTTGCTGCTAGATTAGAAGCTATTGAAATAGCCCACAGAATAGGAAGACATCTTGAAGATTTTAGTAATGATGAAATTGAGGAAGAACAAGGTGATGTAGAACCTGCACCAGTGATGGAGCAAGGTGAGGAAATATTGTTGAAAGCTTTGACAAATCTGAAGTCTACATGACACTTTAATCCTCCTCAGTATAGTGGGAAACTAGATTCTGATGAATTGGTGGACTGGATCACCAAGATGGAAAAGTACTTTGAATATGAAAATGTACTTGAGGAAAAGAAGGTGAAAATTGCAAGCACAAAGTTGAAGGGTCATGCATCCTTGTCATGGGAACATCTGTAGTTGGATAGAAAGAGGAAAGGCAAAGACAAAATCAATGTATGGATAAAATGGTGAATAAATTGAAAGAAAAGTTCTTACCTTGTGATTATTAGATTAACCTAGTTAGGTGAATGCAAAGTTTAAGGTAGAAAGATAGCTCGGTAAAAGAATATACTGAGGAATTCTATAGATTAGATATCAAATCTAGACATGATGAAGATGATGTGGAAAGAATTGCTAGATACCTGAATGGTTTGAGAGTTTCCATCCAAGAAGAAATCAGTTTGGTTAACTTGGAGAACATTGAAGAGGCCTATTAATTTGTATTGAAAGCTAAGGAGAAATTGAACAAGAGACATGAGAAAAGATAAAGAGGTAGAGGTGGTAGATTCCCTAGAGGAAGAGGTAGATCTTATGGTGAAAATAGTAGATCTGAACCTAAAAATACAAATCTGGATAAAGGCAAGACCGAGTGGAAAGGTGAAAATTCATATAGAGGCATAGGTAGTGACTACCGAGGTCGTTATAACAGAGGTGGTTTTCAAGGAACTTGTTACAATTTTGGAGAAGAAGGACATAGATCATTTGAGTTTACACATGCAAGTAAGAAGGTCAGTAACAATAGAAATGCTTTGGTGCAAGAAGAGTCACTGAATGAACCTAAGAAGGAAAATAACTTGATCGTAAGGAGATCACTTTTGAGTGAAAGTAATAAGGAATATCTGGTAAGGAAAAAAAATTTCAAGACTAGATGTAGAGTTTTTTATGAAGTTTGGAAGGTAATCATTGATAGTGGTAGCTCAGAGAATCTGGCATCAGAGGAAATGGTCACAAATTTGTAATTAAAGAGGTTAGGACATCTGAAGCCCTATCAGATTTCATGGATCAAAGATGAGAATACACTCTTGGTAAGTGAACAATGCTATGTGAATTTGAAAATTGGAAAGTACTATGATAAGGAGTTATGTGATATCATGCCTATGGATTCTTGTCATATTTTGTTAGGTATACCTTGGAAATATGATAGACATGCTATATATGATGGGAGATTGCATAAACATACTATTTGGGCTGATGGGAGAAGATAGATCTAGTTACCTTTGATTGAAGAACTTGTTAGTAATGTTTTCACATATGTGAAAGTTTTCTTGATGAAAGGAAGAAATTTTGTTAAGGATTTGAAGAAGAATGATGTGTGTTTTGTTGTGATTCCTAACAAACTGAGTAAGAAAATAGAGGATAGTGTGCCTGACGAGATTGATAAGTTACTCACCAAGTACAGTGAGATCATTTTTTATAATGTACCTAATGGTTTTCCACTAAAGAGAATCATTGATCATTGCATGGATCTAATCCCTAGAGCTATTTTACCGAATAAGGCACCACATCGGTTGACACCCACTGAGAATCAAGAATTGAACCGATAGATTCAAGAATTGTTGTAGAAAGGTTTGATCAGAGAAATTTTGAGTCCTTGTACAGTACCTATTGTATTGGCACCTAAGAGGAATGGAGAATGTGGAATGTGTATTGATTCTAGAGAAATCAACAAGATAACAGTGAAATATAGGTTTCCTATATCGAGAATGGATGACATAATGGATAGTTTGACTAGAGCAAAGTATTTTACCAAAATTGATTTGAAAAGTGGGTATCATCAAATCATAATCAAACAAGGTGATGATTGGAAGACTAGTTTCAAGACAAAAGAAGGTTTGTGTGAGTGGTTGGTTATGTCTTTTGGTTTAACTAATGCACCGAGTACTTTTATGAGGGTTATGAATGATGTTTTGAATAAATTTTTGGGTAAGTTTTTGATTGTATATCTTGATGATATTCTGATATTCAGTAAGACTAGAGAAGAATATTTGTTTCATATTAAACAAGTATTGCAAAGGTTGAAAGAAGAAAATTTATTGATAAATCTGAAAAAGTGATCATTCATGAAAGAGGAGATTGTGTATTTGGGATTTATTATTTTAGCTGATGGTTTGAAAATAGATCCTGAAAAGGTTGAAGCTATTTTGAATTGGCCTACACCTAAGAATGCTAGTGAGGTAAGATCATTTCATGGTTTGGAAAGTTTTTAACAAAAGTTCATTAGGAAATTTAGTTCAATATGTAATGCTATGAATGAGACTATGAGAGGAGATAAAAGAGAATTCAAGTGGACACATGGAGTTGATAAAAGTTTTGAGACTCTGAAGCATAAGGTTGTTGAATTTCCTATTTTGGCATTGCCTAATTTCAATAAAGTATTTCAAGTGGAATGTGATGCAAGTGGAAGTGCAATAGGAGCTATATTGAGTCAAGAAGGTAAACCTATTGCTTTCTTTAGTGAAAAGTTGAATGATGCAAAAAGGAAATATTCTATTTATGATCAAGAATTCTATGCTATTGTTCAAGCACTAAAGAAATGGAGACATTATTTGATACCAAGTGAATTTGTGTTGTATACTGATCATAAGGCTTTACAGTATTTGGGTAGTCAGAATAAGTTGAATCAAAGACATATGAAATGGGTTGAGTATTTGCAAAGTTATAAATTTGTGATAAAGCATAAAAGTGGAGTCACTAACCGAGTTTCTGATGCATTGAGTAGAAGGAGATCTTTGATGACCGAGATGAAAATTGAAGTTCTTTTCTTTGATGACATGAGAGATTCTTATGAATTTGATCCTAATTTTTTTGAGCCATGGAGAAAGTGCAGAGCATCTATTCAAGATCAACCGAGTACTAAATGGGAAGAATATTTTATTCAAGAATGTATGTTGTTTAAAGGTATTCAGTTGTGTATACCGAGAGGAGCAATGAGAACTAATTTGATGAAAGAAAAACATAGTAGTGGTTTGGTTGGATATTTTGGTGTTGACAAAACACTAAATTTTCTTAAGGAGAAATACTTTTGGCCATAGTTGTATAAAGATGTTCAAAAATTTGTGAAAAGTTGTATAATTTGTCAAGTTCCAAAAGGAGTAAGTCAGAATACTGGATTGTATACACCAATTTCTATTTCTGAGAAACCTTGGATTGACATCAGTATGGATTTTATTCTTGGCTTACTGAAGATAGTAAGAGGTAATGATTCTATATTTGTTGTGGTGGATAGATTTTCTAAAATGGAAAATTTTATACCTTGTAGAAAGACATCAGATGTGGTACATATAGCAAATATTTTCTTTAAGGAAATCATCAGATTGCATGGATTACTGAGGAGTATTATCTCTGACCGAGACAATAAATTTGTTGGATATTTTTTGAAGACCCTTTGGAGAAAGTTTGGCACCGAGTTGAAATATACTTCTACATTTCACCCACAAACCGATGGACATACATAAGTTGTGAACAGAAGTTTGGGAAATCTTTTGAGATACTTAGTTGGAGACACACCAAGCAATTGGGACTCTGTGTTGGCACAAGAAGATTTTGCAAACAATAATTCAATGAATAGGAGTACTGGAAAAACACCTATTGAGATTGTAAATGACATACAACTAAGAGGTATATCAGATTTGAGGGATATTGTTGATAAAAGAAAGAGAAGTGTTGACGGAGTGAAGTTTTCTGAGTACATGAAGACATTGCATGAAGATGTGAAACATAAGCTAGATTAAAGTAATTAGAAATACAAAGATAGAGCTGATAGATCAAGAAGACATAAGACTTTTGCAGTCGATGATGAAGTAATGGTTCATTTGAAGAAAGGTTGATTTCCTATTGGAACATACGAAAATTTGAAAATGAAGAAGTTTGGCCCTTGCAAGATACTGAGGAAATTTGACAATGGAAATGCATATGAGATTGAGTTACCTGATGACATGGATATATCACCTATATTCAACATTGTTGATTTGTATGAGTATCATGAACCTGATGAAGAAATAAAAGTACTGATGGATTATCCTAAGAAGTAGATGGAAGAAGTTGAGCGTATTTTGGAGCAAAGAATTGGAAAAAGTACAAGAGGAAAATAGTATATGTAATATCTAGTAAAGTGGAAGAAATAGATCGATTGAAGACAGTGCATGGATTTCACAATCTGAGTTGGATGCAACTCAGATCAGACCTACTTCATGATTCAGAGAATAATTTCAAATAACCCTAGGTGTCTGATACAGGAGCATCTCAGGTCCTTGGAAATCCTATATCACACGTAATTTGAGATAATTTGAGCTAACAATTTTCACAGCATTTGACAAAGATTTAAGGAGATCCTGAGAAATTTTATCACTATTTCAAGTAAGTTCCTCAGCCACTAAGTTATTTTACTACATATTTGCAAAGACCTAAATTTGAGAAACAATGGCATCTTTATCTAAGGTCATGAAATAAAAGTCTGAGAGTGACAAGAAGGTCACATTGATTAAGTCTGCAACTCAAGATGAACCAAAATACAAGTTGCACCCTAAAATTGCATCATAGATTGATCAAGAAAGTGTGTTCTCTAGTATACCACCTAGGGTTTTGTTGGTACAAGATATCCATGCATACATTCATTGTAAGATCAGTGAAATTGGAGATTTAGAGCTTCAATCCACTTAACAGGAACTAAGTGTGAACAGAAAGCTCAAGGATGAGCACAAACACCTAGAGGTGAAGGGATTAATGAATGCCCTATATTTCCTGAGGGAATTTAAGACATAGTAGATTAGGGTTGTTCTTAGCCAAGTGCATCAAGGTAAATTATAGCTAGATGAAGTGGTTAAAATAACAAAGGATAGCATACATGCAATCATGATTTACCCTACCACTGATAAAGAAAAAACCATAAGGAGTGCATTGAGGACTGAGACTGAGAAGCTTACAAAAGCATAATGGAATGGAAGCGGTATGAGAGTTAATATAATCATTATTCCAGAGACAAGGTTTGGAGCCTATGTTGTCAGTTAAAAGATATTTCAATCAAGTAGGCCAAATAGTGTACCTTGTGGAGCTATGGACATTGCTTATAAGATTGTTAAGAAGGGTTTTCAATTTGACATCGTCGAGCTTCTACTGAAACAATTGGAGGAGAACATGAGAACCATTAGAACAATGAAGACAAACACTTGTTAGTTTGGTTCTCTACTGGTCGGTATATTTTTCTCCATAAAAAAATTCTTTCCATCAATTGGTAATGTTGACTGGGATGTCAACCAACCAGTTATAATGTAGATAAATGAGTTTATTAAGAATCTAGGTCAGAATTTTGTTACTATTATGGATGACTATTTTGGAAAATTCAAGGATAGAATACACAAAAGAAGCACAATACTAGGTCAGCTGGTAGAGAAACATTATGAACATATATATTTCTTAGTGGATGCTGACACCACTTTAATCAAGGTTGTTGAACCAAGGATTTCTTGGTTACCCCTGATGGGCTATGAACTGGACATTGACCAAGCTTCTAGGTCAATTAAGGCACTGTTGGGCAAGCCCAAAGATCCAAAAGCTACTAGGTTCGGAACCTATGAAGAGGCTAAGTTAAGGATAAAAATACTTCTAGTCAGAGTGAAAGTTAACAAAAAATCCAAAAAGATGATGGACACACTGGTGAAACAATTTGGAGATGATGATGAAGCAGCAGAAGAAAAATTAGCAGCTAATTTGGTTGAAGAAGAAACTAGGGAATAATTGTTAATTGACAAAAATGAAAATGAGGAATATACTGAGTCAGATAAGGATATTCAAGTTGCATCAGTAAAGGCCAAAGGAAAGAGGAAACAAGTAGAAACACCTATAAGAGAAAGGAAAAGATCCTCAATTGCTTCTTCTCCACCCCTAAAGAAAGGAATTGCAAAAATAACAAGGCCAACTCCCACTAAAACATATAAGAATAAGAAGAGTGGTGTGTTAGTGCTCAAATCTGCAGATGTTTAAAAATTCATAAACTCTTGTAGTCCCAATAGATGCATCTAGCGAAATGCAAGCACTAAGGTACTAAGGTTGTAAAACCTTCTTCACTTCGAGTGTAAAAACTCAAGCGGGTTTACCTATAACAATTCACTATTTGAATGAGCTTTGAATTGTGAATTAGCTCCTTCACTAGTATGTTGTCCCTTTCAGAATTAACTCAATAATACATTACAACTCTTAGTATAGCCAAAATAATTCTGATACATAACAATATGATGGAAATTATGAAAGCAACAACATGGAACAATGGCTTAAGGACATTCATCCATCTTCTTTTTAAGAGTTGAACTCAAGGAAGGCTAACCTCATTCAATGCTTCTATAAAGCATTACAATATACATCCATGAATTTATCATAGAATGATTTAGATAAAGATCATGCAAAGAAAGTAAAATGAATCATTTGTTTATATTTTCTGGTGGCAACGAATGCAAATGTATCTCAAACCAGTGCCTTATCTACTTGGGCATCAGATTCAAACCCTATCTCCACAAAAATTTATCAACACAAATATACTAGAACCCAAATGGCATGCCTAACATCCCATTCTTCTAATTCTTATAACTATTATCAAATTCATATGTGGACCATTAATTCACAGAGACCTCCCTTAAGATTTTACTCTTCCCTTGAAAGAAACTTAAGTTTAACCCCTATATTCACCTTGTCGACAATGCATTGAAAAAGCCTTACAATTTAAATGCATAAGAAAACTAAAGTATCCATACACAAAGACAACAAGTAGTACTAACAGAGTTCTGGCATCTTTGTATTAATAATCAAAATGTGTTAATATAGTATTCTCTTGACTTTAAAGAAAATAAGGTTCTATATCTCAGAACCTTTTTACAAAATGTATCCACCCTAGAAAAGAGCAAAAACTTGTTATATATACCTATAGCCATCTTGGAATCCTCAAAGGATGCAACAAGCTTCGGATGGCTGGGAAAAGATCTTGCACTAAAAACAAAAATACAAACTGAAAGATATTTGATTACAACAACAGAATGTAATTCTCAACTTCTCAACAACTTTGCAGGTGGCACCTTCATCTAAAGATATTTCAAAGCAATTGCTAAATTTGTTGCATGAATGCTAACTTACATAATCCTCTATTTGAATATGCTCTCCCTCAAATTTTGGATCAGGTTCCATGTGAACTCTATTCTTCTTCCTCCTCTGTAGTATGAGAAGCTAGCTTCTTCTTCTTCTTTTTTCTCAACTGGCCCCATGCTCCTACATCATCATCAGATGGCTAGTTGTAACTCTACAGGTCTTGTAATGATTTGATCTACTGATCCCACGTGGAATCAGTTATATTTTTGGCTTCTGCTGCAAATTTTATGCAATCACTTTCAATCTTAAATAAACTATCAATTATATTGTTGCATCTTTCCAAATCTAAAGCATTGTCACTGCCAAGGAAAACATCTTGTTTAATTACTAGCTGATCCATTGACACCTTCCAATCTTCCAAACTGACCACACTTCCACTATCATCAAACATAGAAGGCAAGTACTTGGTATAATTCTTGTCAAACATCGCTAACTTGGCCTTTATCTGGTTAGACTTACCTTTAAAGAAACTGGATACAGCACTTACCAAACCAATCTTTTCATAAACTTCAGTTACTACCTTAGGAATGTCATACCTATATTCTTGCAAATCATCCAACTTATAAAACAATGTGCTCCTTCCTGACCATACACTGTAAAGTGGCTCCAAAGTGATCAAAGATTCATTCACTTTTCCCTTGGCCTGGTCTAATAGACTAACTGATTTATGGATTGACTCCATTCTTTCCTTTATTTTACCCTATCTATATTGCACAATTCTTGCTACAGTGTCCAGAGATGCATCCAATTTTATCTTTTCCAAATCCTCAATAGGCTTGTCAGGTACTTCTACATCAATCTAAAGGGGGGCCTCAATCTACAATTAGAGGGGAGGAAATATCTTTGAGGCTTCTTCAAGCCTAACCTTCAATTCTGCCAACTCATCTTCCAATTGCTTGACCTTCATCATTTTTAGGTCTCTATCTTTGGCCATTATGCTTGAACTTTCAAACAATTTTGAATACCTTTTGGATAATTGAGTTGTCTTTGCCTCATTCAAGTTAGCCCAATGAGTCACTACCTTGGAAACCTCAAGATTAGTTGAATTTTGCATAGTACATATAATCTTATTTCCTTCCATGCGATCCTCTATACTCAATAGAGATGGCTTTTTAGTCTTAGGGGCCATAGACCACATTGCAACAGCCTGGTTCTTAGGGTCATAGCCACTTCCTCTGATCATATCACCAATATGAACTTCATAGGATAGACTGCCCTATGGTTTCTTCCTTATCTAATCTATAATAAAGGCATAAGTTAAATCCCATCCTGGAGTTAGAAGCATTCCACTTGCTTTAACCATTTCTCTGGCTTCATCCACAGTTATAGGATCAAGGCTAGGATCATAAGAGGCTTAAGCCCTCATAGTCTCTTCACTTGGTTCCACCCATTCAGGCATGGCCTTAGCTACTTCTTGTTTCTTATTCCAAATAATAAAATTCTTGAATTCATCACTCTTGATGAATTGGCCACCACTGAAAAACTCCTCTTCATATACCTCTCTGATATCTTATCCTAACCACAAGGACTGCTCTTCACTTTCCTCATTAGTGGCCACCCTCTTGCTGGCTCTTATTATTTTCCTCAATTAGTGATGGTAAGCTCTATCACCTGGTACAAGAGTAGATGCTCTATCAATCCCCCTTTTCTGCTTTCCTTTCTTAGAAGACTCTCCCTCCTAGAGTCTCTATTTCTTCAATGGTGGCTCTGGAAGATCTTTTGCCTCTGGCTGGTCTTGAACAGGCTCAACAACTGGTAAATCCCCAACTTGTGGTGGGCTATTTCCTTTTTGTGATTCATCAGAAAACTCCTCATAATCAGAGGATGAGTAATATTTCCCCCTCTTCGGCTTCTTTTGATCAAGCATTCTCTCCAATTGATTTGACAGAGTGTCATGCATCTCTATCATCTTGTCAATTCTCCTCAAGTAGGGGAGGTCAGGGAAGAAACCCTCAAAAGGAATTTGGGCTGCCTTCAATTGATTCTCCAAATCCTTTAGGTCAAAAAACCTGTTCCATCTCTTAGTGAGCTCATCCTTCTCCACAATATTTTTGATCACATCCTCTTCATCAAGGCCTTCATGTTCCTTAATGACACCAATATTAGGGATTAGGGTCAACCTTGTAGTCCTAATGAAGTCCTCATGGTCCACATGTCTCTAGGTACTAGATACCATCTTGAATTGATTTAGCCAAGCAGTAACTTGTGGGAAGGTCCTCTTTCCAATCAAGAAATCACCAATCCTGAAATGCCTAGGTGTTAAAGTACCCTTTTTATGAGGGGCCAAGAGTTCTCTGTCTGTCCACATCAGCTACCAAATGAATTCCAAAGTAGAAACTCTTGGTGGCACAAATTTTGGTAACAAATGTGGGGGTTAGGGGAAACCATAGACTCTCAAGATTGTAGAATTTTCCCCAAAGTAAAAATCACCCTAATTATGGTTTCCCTCCCATTTGTCTTCAAACTGCTTAGGTCTTAGGAGTTTAAGGATCCTCGATGATAACCTTGTAACATTGATGCCTAACATTTTTATAATGGGAAAAACCATAAAATTCTAGAAAACACAAAAATCCTCCTCATTGGAAGTAGAATTCCATAACCTCACCCATAATAGTAATGGATTATGCTGATCTTTGAAAGTGAACCTTGGCTTCAGCATGTTCAAATCAAAACTGTTAATGTTGAAAAATAGAATCAAATGCATCAACATGGAATAATGTAAGAATTTGATATGTGCCTTACTCTCTTTGATAGATATCAACCCTTCATGCATCCTATAAATTATATACTGAATATAGTCATAATTTGTGTTCACTAGGGAATTCTGGATGTCTAATATTATCATCAATAGATCAACTGGCAAGAATTCTACATCCCCATCTATTCCCAAAACTCTACACAACCCATAGCAATTTTGCTTCATATAATGATTGAGGGATGTAAACCGGTAAGGAGCATTCATGCTAGTCAGGAGGGGAGCTATATATTTATCTTGTTTTGGGATATGTTTCATCATTTGGTCCTTTATTGACCCTATATTATTTTTGTACCTCTCGCTTTCTTGACAAAAATTTATTTCAGTGGAGGAGGACGTATAAAAATTAAAGGCCTTCATGAAAGAACCCCTATCAAGAGTGACCAAAGGTGATCAGTCCTCTTTCCTAATTGTCTTGGAAATAGGGTCATAACACCTAGCTAATGCAACAATCAAATCCACATCTAAGAACACATCAAGGACAACTAATTTCCCCAAACCCAAAGTCCAACCATTACAAACAGGAACATATTTACCCCTATTTCCATAAAAATAACTGAAGAGAGTATAACCTGAGCAACCTGGTGTGACAGGATCTCTGCAATGACCTAGAAAATCTTGAAAAACATCATCAAGAGCTCTCTTGTTCTAGCTGGAACTAGGCAATAACTTCATGAACTCATCTGAATAATTTGGCTTGCTTTTGTCTTCACCACCCTTGGCTTTGGCTTCACCACTAGAAGAAGTTACACTTCACTCTGGCTGACTCATTTCTACCGCAAAATTGTTCTTAACTCTGCAAACTCACTTTCTTAGCACTCGATGATTGCTTCAGAAAACACAATTCTCTTCAAATAATTTTGAACACAGAAAATAATGAGTCCAGCCTATTTATCGATGCAAATTGGATGCATACAACTACCAAAATCATTCCATATCCATCCTTAATTACATCCGCATTCAATTTCACATATCACATATTTTCAAATCAGAGCTAGCCGATGTCAGGACATTGACAGATATATTTAAAAATTCAAAAACAAGGCAAAAAGGCAATAATCATAGCTATGTACTTTAAAACCCTGTCTACATCATGAAATCCTCCTTTAAAACTGATTGGATGGCTAATTACTTTCTCTTGAGCTTGACAGTGTACTTTAGCCATGTAGCAATGGTCTCAAGCCTCTTCTTTATTATTTTTTCTAACTGGGCCCATTCAGCGAACCAGTGACTGAAGGTTCTCGTGATCACTGAATGAAAAGTTATCCCTAGCTCAGATTCAGAGAACTAGCGACTGATTGCTTCGCTCATTCATGACATGTATCTCTTAATTCAAGCTCCGGTTAGCGAACCAACAAACATAACCTAAACACTAGACCACAGTCACTTATTCAGAGAATTAGAGAAAAAGGCTATTTCTTATTCACTAAATGTCCCGGTTAACTACGAATTTACTTTGAGACTTGGCAATTGAATGCTCTTCTTAATCGCTGAAAGGGAAACTTAACTACATGTTTAATGTGCAAACTAGTGAACAAGCTTTCCTCTGAGTCGTTGAATTCTTTCCTAACTGTCTACATTAATCTGCGACTTTGATTCAACCATTGATCTTACATGTAGTCGATGGTCCTCGCTAATTTACTGAAACAATAAGACAATCACCTTTTGATTACTAAACTTAGTGAACAAAGGGTCTGTTGAATCACCCAATACTTAAAACACTGACCATTCCATCATGTGATTAAGCGACTGAAGGCTTAATACTTTTCCTGATCACTTGTTTCACCCATTCGTGAAATGTTTCTAACCTTAACCAATCTTTTAAGAGAACTTGCGACTACTTTGTTTTCCCAATCGCTAGAACATTAGGAACCCTGCCTACTTATTACAAGAATACGTGAGCCAAAGGGAAAACCATCTCCACTAAATTCATCACGCCAAACTGTTGGAGCCACCAAACTTAGAAGACATGAAACTTGTAGCATAGTCGCTAGATCACCAAATCACTTTATGTAGGACCCAAACATTTAGAGATTAAAACACAACCACCAATTTTTTAGATAATCAACAGATTTTGCCAGATCACTGGGTAGTACAAACTTTAACCTCCTGATTCTGAGAATAAGCGATCACTACCATGCTAGGTCGCCAGAAGCTTGCTAGAAACTGCCAAATAACAAGTGAATAGAAGATAACATTTTTTCCAACTCGCTAAATGATTAAGGTAACCGCTGAAAGATTTAGAGACTACGTGACTGAACACAACACCTAACAAGGTTTTAACACATTCGCCAATTCGCCGAATAACTTAAAGATATGAAATGACATTTCATGATTCAGCGAACACCTAATGAAAATAATCACATGCATGGTTAAGAAACTTAAGTGGCCAAAAAGTAATGATGAATTATAAGAATTAGGGTTGTTTTGAGGATTTTTAGATGAATTCAGATTTCTTAAGGGCAAGACCTAGGGAAAGGGTTTTTTGCACTTGGTCATGGCAATTTTGATGAAATTTTTATAGACCCTAGACCAGGCAAAAACACTCACAAGGAAACTAAATCAAAATTTGGACAAGAGCCTCAGAAAATTAAGAATATACCCAACAGTGGCTCTATCTGAGGATGCTTGATTGCAAGATCATAGCAAGAACTTATGAATCTCTAGGAGGCAGATCACAAAACCTTAACCTAAAATAGGAAACACACGCAACAAAAATAAACACACCTATACATATATACATATCTACTATGCATGGAAAAAGAATTAACTTAACTAAAGAAAAATTTTAGGAATTGTCCATGCACTAGCAATTCCTATTCTTCACCATCCAAATTTTGTAGAAAATATGAATCCTTGCCATGGGTTTGATGAACAACAAAAGGTCCCATCCACAAAGATTCAAACTTCTTGTGTTTCCCCTTGTCTTCAGCTCTGGCATTCCACTGAAGAACCATGTCAGCAGGCTGGAATTTTCTCACAGTTGCTCTTTTATCAAAAAGATATTTCATTTTTTGTTGCAACTTCACATTTTCTTTTTGTCCTTCTCTTCTGATCTCATCCAATTCCACCAACTGAATCATTCTGTGCTGCAATGGATCACTGATTTCCATGCCTTCTTCTTGCATGAATTTATAAATTGGTAAGAAGTTTTTTATAGGGATTCTAGACTTTAAACCATATACCATCTCAAAAGGGGACTTCCCTGTAGCTCTCTTCTTAGCAATCCTATCAGCCCACAATGCTAGTTTCAATTTTGCATGCCAACTCCTTTTATTCTTTTCCAAGGTTTTCTTCAATATTTGTAGGATACTCTTATTACTGGATTCTGCTTGGCCATTTGCTTGTGGGTGGTAAGGAGATGAATAATACAAGACTATACCCATTTTTGAACAAAAATTGGTAATTTCTTGAGATCTAAAACTCATGGCATTATCTACAACCAATTTAATAGGGACACCAAATCTAGTGATTAGATTATTCATTAAGAACTCAATTACAATAGCACTGGTGGCTTTCTTAGTTGGAATTGCTTCAATCCATTTAGTGAAATAGTTTGTAGCAACCAGAATGTAGCTATACCCCCCACTAGACTTTTTAGAAAATTCCCCAATAAAATCCATACCCCACATTGCAAAAGGAGCTTCTGCAACAACAGGGTTCAATAATAAGGCACCTGAGAACTTTAATTTTTTGGAAAACCTTTGACATGGCTCACACTTTCTAACAAAAGAATGAGTATCTTTAAATAACACAAGCCAATAGTACCCTGCCCTCAAAATCTTATGAGCTGTTGACCGAGCAGAGTGATGCCCTCCACATAATCCAGAGTGCATTTCTTTCAATACTTTTTTTGACTGGTGTTTGTCCAAACAAAACAACAAAATTCCATCATTATCTTTCCAATACAAATCACCTTGGATTAGAACATACCTTTGGGCCTACAATCTCAAACTCCTCCTTTGATTATCATTCAACTCCTAGGGACACTTAGTATGTTTAATAAAATAAACAATATCCTTGTACCATGGTTGTACTTCAATACTAGTGACTGTATCTTCATTAACAACAGTACTATTCACTTGGACTAGGTCCATATTTTCTTCAGTCATTATTTTGGCAAGTCCCAAACCTCTCACCAGTTTAGTAATGTGAAGGTCAAGATCAAACTCTTGAATCCTATTGATCCACTTGCATCTTTTCCTTGTGACCTCACTTTGAACTAGAATATCTTTCACTGTTGCATGAGGTACATAAGCATTAACCTTGGCACAAACTAGATAGGGTCTAAAAGCTTTAACTACCTTTACCAGTGCATATGCCTGCTTTTCCATTAACTCATAATTCAATTTGGTAGACTACAATGACTTGCTAAAAAAGGCTATAGGATGTTCAAAACCTTCTTGGTCCTTTTGTAAAAGGACAATGGCAATAGTGTGAAAAGAGGCAAAAGAAAATAGAGAAAATGGCTTTGAATAGTCAGGTGAGACTAGGACAGGTGCCTCTTGGATTGCTTGTTTGATTTTCTCAAAGGCTTGCTGAGCCTCACTATCCCAATTAAACTTTACATCTTTCTTTAGGAGTTTGACTATAGGCTTAACCATTTCTGTAAAATTAGCAATGAATCTCCTAATAAAATTAATCTATCCTAAGAAAGATTGCACACCCTTTATATTCTTGGGTGAAGGTACCTTCCTAATTGCCTCTACTCTTTTAGGGTCAATCTTGACTCCTTCCTTTGATACTATATGTCCAAGCAATTTTCGCTTTGTCATAGAAAATTGACACTTTTTTGGATTTAAGGAGACACCAAATTCTAAGGCCTTGACAATGAGCTTCTCCAAGTGACAACAGTGATCCTTAGCCCTTCTAGAATAAGCCATGAGATCATCCTGATACACAACCATTAGAACATTAATCAATTCCTTAAGTGTAATATCCATTTCCCTTTGAAAAGTTTCTCTAGCATTTTAAAGGCCAAAAGGCATGTGGACATATACATATGTTCCCCATGGGGTTGTGAATGATGTCTTAAATTGTTCTGATTCTTTGACCAACACTTGATTGTAACTTGAGAAACCATCATTCATTGATAAGATCTCACAACTAGTTACCCTGTGCAGCATGGCCTCCCTATTAGGCAATCCATAATTATCTTTTAATGAAGCCAGATTCAGGTCTCTAAAATCAACACAAAGCCAAATATCACCATTCTTTTTTCTTACTGGAACAAGATTGGAAACCCATGTAGAATGCCTAATTGGTTCTATGATACCAGCATTTCTCAGCTTTGTCAATTCAACTTGCATCTTTGTAGCTAGTAGAGGGTTAATAGTTCTTTGCTTCTATCTAAATGGCCTAGTCTCCTCTTTTAGAGGAATTTCATGTTGAAACATATCAGCCCTATAAGCCTTAAGATCATCATAAGACCAAGAAAACACATGCTTGTATTTTTTCAAAAGTCTTATCAGATTTCCTCTGGCCTCTCTACTCAATTTCTTTCCAATGTACACCATTTGAGGGGAATTTTCAGATCCTAAGTTAATTTCCTCTAAGTCTTCCAATTTAGTGTTAGACTTTTGAGACAAAAAACCATCATTTATTTTGAACATTCCCTCCAACTCCACTAACCCTTTTGGAATATGATTTGAAGGTAGTTGCTCTATTTCATTTCCCATGATATACTCTTTTCCTTCAATACACTAACGTATCTCACTAGCATCTATTTTTTGACCATCATACTGATCAAGGTCATGAAGAAATCTAAGGATATCAAGATCATCCTCAAAAACTTGCCAATTATATACATTATCAGGCACTGTAGGCCTAGTTTTAATTTCTAGCATAGAGACACCAAAGAGGGTAATATCATTATCTTTAAGGGAAACATTAGCAAGAAAATTTGCCATGATATTATTGGATCTCTCTATCCAAAGCAGATTGAAAGCTTCGAAAAACTCTAATCTATCCCAGACAGCATGTTTATATAACTTGAGTTTTTCATCCTTAGCAACATATTGAGACCTTATTTGGGCTATAATCAACTGGGAATCACCATGAACCTTTAAATATTTGATACCATGCTTTATGGCTACATCTAATCCCAATATCAAAGCCTCATACTTGGTAGTATTGTTGGTACATTCAAAAGTCAGCAAGAAAGAGTATTTAAATGTAGTACTTGATGGGGAAATGAACACCATACCAGCTCTTGATCCTTCCTTGGAGCATCCACCATCAAAGAACATTTTCCAAAGGCCATCTTGCTGCAATATTAACTCATCCACAATTGGATCTATATTTTTCATTTGTGGTATTGTCTCCTTAATCACAAAATTGTTCATGTCAATATCTACAAAGCAATTTAAATCCTCTGGAGCAAACACTTCAATCATAACTGAAGAATGGGGCTCCCTGTACAACTTTACCTCAGTTCCATTGATTGGGATAGTAGCATATGACAAATCTAATTGCAATTTTCCACCAACTGTTGCAGCCCATTGTCTTGATAGTAGCATGCCATAATGAGGTTTTGTATCAACAACAACCACATCCATTTTGTATGTGGCCTCTGGGAATATAGTAATTTTTACCTAAATTCCAATGAGAGTCCCTACAACAAGTATTTCCCTATTATCCATAGCAGAGCATCTCCCATTAGACGTGTCAACTTGTAATCCTAATTCTTTCATTACATGGTAAGGCATTACAATTGTGGTAGCACCAAAATCAATCATGCAGTTCTTCAGTAGAAAATTATTTACAATCAATGTTACATAGAAAGTGTCAATAGAGGAAAGTTCCAGTGTCACAATATTTCCAACACATCCATCTGAGATATTATCAATTGGAATAGGCCCTTTTACTGAAATCCCTTTCTGTTGCATGGCAGGAGCTATCCCCTGTTCACTTATGAGAGCCAGGGCTACTATCTTATGCTCCTTAATCTTCAACATTTCAAGCAAGGGAATGGAAACCTTCATTTGAGATAGGGTGTGTCTCATATCAAAGGTAGGGGGATTAGCAGGAAAAATAGGGTAGTCCTTTGACCTACCAATTTTCTTTTTAACCTTGTCAGCAATAACTTCCTCTCTTTTCTTTTTTTCACTCACAAGCCCTTCCTTCTCACTATTTGCAACATTAGGCCTAGGGGAGTCCTTATTTTGAAAGTTATCCTTAACAAATATAGATCTAGGGACTCCCTACTCATTACCCACCTTTCTGTTCCTCAAATTGTATTAGGACTTGGCTTGATTTATTGCAGCCACAGTTAGGGTTTTAATTTCTTCATCACTAGGCTTTCTCCACTATTTTTCTTCTGATCCTGACTCTACCATATGAGTTTTACAATTGTCATGGTCAAACTCATCATGATCAGAATGAGAAAACACTTGTTGTTCATAATCTAAGAATAGCCTCCTTTTATGATCTACATCAGAAAAAATTCCTTCATCCTCTAAGGATAAAGAATCTCCCATTATCTCAGTAGTAAACATGTTAATTGTAGGCTTTTCAGATCCTTCATAATCTCCTTCATATGAATCATTGGCCTCTTCTCCCAAGGCCTGAGCCACAACACATTGGAATGGTGAATGAGGCATATTACAAGCCACACACCAAGGGGTATTTTCCACATTATGTGTTGTATTTTTCTTCAAGGGATTTGGTGTATCTCTTCCCTTTTGGGGTTCATTTTTGTCAGGAACAAGCCTCCCATCTTTCCAATTTGTCTTGTAGGGCATATCTCATAAGTTAGGGGCTCTATCTTGTCTCTGATAAGGTGGCCTTGTATCTTGAAAATTTCTACCACCCTTATCAAACTTTGATGGGAAGTACTTGTTAATACCAGCTCCTTTGTCCATTTTTTCATCATCTTTGGATGGCCTTGCAAGTTGTGGCCTGGTTTTCTTCCACAATCTACCCTCATCTCTTTTGTACATTTGGCCGGATGCCTTTCGGTTGCTTTCAATATTTATGGCCAACTTAAATGCATCCCTAAGGGTATGGGGATTCTTATCTCTTAGAAGATAAGACATCTTTCCATCCATAGAATTCAAATAAGTGGTCAAGTAGACTGCATCATCTAATCTCAAAACTTGGAACAATTTATACATAGCCTTTTGGAACCTGCTATTAAACTCTGGCATGCTCTCATTATAATGCTTCTTGATATTGTTAAACTCATTGAGCATGCAACTGGAGTTCACATGTTCTACATATTGCTCCTTGAAACATTTGACAAACTCATCCCAAGATGCAATACTATTCTCAGGCAAACCCCTGTACCAATCCCTAGCATCTTCAATCAATGATTGAACAAAAAGCTTCATTATAACATCTTCATGCTCAATCTCATAGTCATTAACTTTATCTATGAAAAATTTCAAGTGTTCTTCACAGGTAATCACATTGTTTCCAGTGAATAATGGGATTTTCTTCCTAATCTCATTAGGAATAGCATTAGGTTGACCAAGGATACCCTCAAAAAATAAAGGCCTATATCTATCCAAATGAACTGGTCTCCTTTGGATATTTGGTTGGACCAGAGGGGTTGCTGCAATATTTTGACAAGGTACAGTCCCTACTGTACTACTAACTGTTGGCACCTGCAAAATTTCATGGCTTTACTAGTTTTCCTCTGGCCCCTGCAAATGTTTTTCCCTATTTCTAGCTGAAACCCTTGGTAATATTTTAAAAATCTAGTTGTTGCATACAAAACCCTTCATTTTACCCCAGCCTCACTCTAATCTTTCATTATCTTTTCGGGCCACTTAAGTGATCTTAAATGCATGTGCGCATTTCTTTCCTGGCTAGTCACTTATTCACATGATGCCCGACAGTCACATATTTTTATTCGGTGAACTGGTGATTACTTGCTTGTTGCTAGTTCTCCAGGTTTCCCGGCAGCTAGCCTTTTCTTTCAGTGACTGGGTGAACATGTGTTCGCATAATATCTTAGTCTCTGGCGGTTACAGGTTAATTTTAAGTGACCCAGTGAATGGTTTGTCTTTCCTCTTTGGTCACGTGTTCGCATAGTCTGTGAGCCCAGCATTTTGCAGTCTTTCAGATCAACGGCTAGCGTATGATCTCATAGAATGTGTCAGAGCTATGAGATCATGCGACAGCCACCCGATCTTTCGGTGTATTTCTTTGTGGGTCTGTTGCCATGCAAGCTGATTTGGCAGCTCTTCATTGGTCCACATTTTAATGTGTTGGCAGTTGTCAGTGGGGCCAACAATTTCATAGGTTCAGTGGTTCAGTGGTTCTGACAGTGGCAAAGCATCGATGGCCAGCATATGATCTTAAGGGTTATTTTTGACACATGAGGCTATAAGACCAGTCGTTGATTCTTTTTTGTGTCAGAGGTCTATCAGAGCAATATAAAAAGGTTGATCCAATGGTTGTCATAAGATCTAATAGAATTTATCAGAGGCTTGTAGTTTTCAATAATCATTGATTCTGCTTCGTGACATAATCTTTTCTTTTGGCAGGTCCACTGCTATGTGTACATGATTTGGTGGTATCTGATTGGTCCATGGGTGAATGACTGGATATGTTGTTAGTGGGCCTAAATCTTTCAGGTGGGCTGACAGTGTGGCAAGATCTACGGTTTGTCGCATGATCGCATGGAATCTTTCCAGGCCATGCGATCATGCGACCACCATCTGATTTACAAGCTTATAGAGAGTGGGTCCTTTGTCAGTGATGACCGAGTGGTTTCAGCAAGTGATGTGGTGATAGGTGGCACAATGCGGGCTCAGGCAGAGGTCTAAAGTTTGGTAGTCCTTACAAATAAGGTTAGCGGCCCGATGAATTTCAATGCTTTTCGCTCATTCACAAAATGAGATGGCGGTACTTTAAATTGACTGGTGATTCAATGAAGGAAGGTCATGTGATCACTAAATTATTTAGCGGTAGCATAAAGTGTTTTGCAAACTAGCGGAACCCTTCTGTTGCCAGTTTGCCAAATGTGACCAGGGTAGGTTCATTTCCTTTGTTCGCTGATTCGCAGGGTTAAAGGTGGGTTAGTGTTTTCATTGCATGAATAGGGAAAAGCTTTTGTCATGTGATCCCTAAATGTAAACCAGGATTCCTATAGAGTCAAGATCATAAAGCCTGCAAAACATGTAGATCTGACGGTCAGGACTTAAAGTTGACCTAATTTCAAATGTCGACCATCGATTTGCTGCTAGCACTTGGAAATAGCCATTGAAATTCAAATTCAAATTTTTGAGGGTTTCTCAGCGATAGAAAGGACCAGAATTTATGATTTTAGGGGCAAGATTTGATGAAGTTATTGTGCCGACTACTGTAGGATGGTCCAAAGGATTTGATGATTGTTTGCAGTGACCTGTACTATCATAAAATGGATGTAGGTAAAGCTCAAGGTGTGTTGTAGGTGTACAAATAGACTGAAAAGGCATGGTGTTTGCGTGATCTTTGGTACAAATCAAAAGATTTTCATTGATGAAGATCAATTTTGGGTCTGTTTGTCCAGGTTGCTTAGTTTTCTCCCCTGGAATTAATTGCTGATTGATATTGGTTGGTTTAGTGGGTGAAACCCTAACCCTATCTATCTGAAGCTTGTTGCATCCTGAATTCTTTGAGGATCCCAAGATAGCTAGTGGTATAAGTAGTAAGAGTTCTGATTTTGAATGGGTTTGAAAACTTTTTGGGTTTCCTAGCTTTCTGGTTTTCCAATCTTTTTGGTTCTTGGTTCCAATTTTTTGGCAATCCAAGGGATTCTATTCTCTGGTTCCATATTCTTGATGGTTGAATGCTAATAATACAAACTTTGCAGAGCAGGTTATTGATCCTATGATTTTGAGTAAATAGTTTACTTGTATGTATTGATATACTTCCATGAAATACAATACAATTTCTACCTTGGTTCTGTTATTGTCTCTTTGCTTTGTGTTTATTCTTGCATGTCTCTATTTGTAAGGCACCTAGAACATACTAGTTGTAAGGCAGCTATCTAATTGTTGCATGAGTTTCTTTCAAGGAAAGAATTAAATCCTTATGTGCAATTTCAAAGAATGAATACATCCATGGAAGATCTTGATGGTAGCAAACCTACATTGAGATGATAGTTTGTAAGGCATTCTATCCAAATTGTATGTGGTTTGTAAGGCATATCACTATATTTCCTATAAATTCCTCTATTGATTTATGTTAGGCTCTTTGCCCAAAGGATTAGGCACTAATCTGATCTCTGTCATACAAACACCTTTCAATCATCAAATGCAAAATTCATCATTACCAATACCATTTTATTTCATGCTCATGTACCTAAAAAATAGGACCATCCCTGATGTTTTACAGTCCATAGTTGTTGATTCCTTGAAGAGTGAATCAAAGGTTAGCCTTCCTTGAGTTTTAATCATAAAAAGAAGGACTCATCACCCTTGTGCCATTGTTCATGTTATTATAGTAGGAGTTTCATTAGTCACATTCTGCAACAGGTTGTTCTCAGTTGTTTTCAAAATTATCTTCCATAAAAGTACCTCTAATAAACTCAATAGCATGACAATAAAGACCTAATCCACCAATCCATAGTCTACTTGAAAGATAGTAACGTATTTTAGGCAATACCCGCCTGAGTCCTGTGGAGCTCAAAATAGAAGGAGGATCTTATCCAATCCTCATCAATTAGGCTTTTCTTGCAAACTTAGAAACCTATTTACTAAGAATCAGGCCAATCTCCTTGCCAAGTTTGACCTACAAGAAAAATCCCTAACACTAACTACAAGGGGAACTTGATTAGGAATTTGACCAGGTAACATTTGTCCAGGGTGGAAGGCTTGAGGATTTGGAAGTAAATTGCTAAGCTGATTAGGTGAGGGCATTCCTAGTGTAATAGGGACAGAGCTGCTGGCAGATGTATTCATATTTGTATGCAAGAAAGCAATCTTCCTCTTCATCTCATCTGCAGTAGCTTCCAATTCTATTTTCTCAAGCTGAAGAGCTAAATCTTCCTTAGCTTTTCTGGCCTTCTCTATATCCAAGCTTGTTTGGGAAGGTACAGTAGGAACAGCTACAACTTTCTTAGGCTCATTAATATTTACACTCACCATTTTTTGTTTTCCCTTATCAGGGACTTATTTGGGAGCATTTTTAATATCCTCATTTCTTTGGATTTCGGAGGGGTGCAATTTCCTGAGAACATGGCATGTTCCTTCAAACTCATTTTTGCTAAGCTTGGTATCCTGAACCTATTTCCTCAAAGCCTCCATATCACCAAACAATTCTTTGTCTAAACCCTGAACACTTTGGTTTAGATCCCTAGTCTGGGCTTCATTTCTATTAGTTTTGATGATAAGTTCTTGCCTCTCCATGAGCAATTCATAAATTTGTTGTTCCCTCACTTTCACTCTATTAGCAATCTCTTCCAATTGTTCATGCTCCTTTTTCCTTAGAGCAATCACTTCCTCCCTTAACTTTTCCGAATCGTTGAACTAGTTTCAACATCAAAAGTTTCTCCTAGTTGTTCTAAGGTTTCTCTTGTAGGGAAATAACCTACTTCTGTGATTTCTTCTTCTTGGGAAAAGTGTACACTAGGCATGACATTCTTGACATGCTCGGGGTCATCAAAAGAAGATGAAGCTTCATGGGGATGTGGTGTAGGTACTCTATCCCTTGAAGGTCTCAGGGAATTAGTATTGATGTGATTTCTCCTAGACCATTGCTTCCTACTAGGTGTATGAAGCTCATCGCCCATATTATTCTCTGGGTGGACTTTGAAATATGATCTAGTGAACCTAGGCCGACTCATGGTATGTCACACAAAATATATCGACGCTTATAGATACCAGTGACTGGTAAACATAGATTATTAGAGTCGCCACCCACTAACAAGCAGGAATCAAATTATTATATTGGCTTCCAAACAAACAATGAATCAGTATTGTACCAACCTATTGTTCATTTGCATTTAGAGTATCCCCACTAGAGTCACCAATTTTGTTAGTGCTCAACTCTACAGATGATTAAAAATTCATAAACTCTTGTAGTCCCAATAGATGCATCTAGTGAAATGCAAGCACTAAGGTACTAAGGTTGTAAAACCTTCTTCACTTCGAGTGTAAAAACTCAAGCGGGTTTACCTATAACAATTCACTATTTGAATGAGCTTTGAATTGTGAATTAGCTCCTTCACTGTTATGTTGTCCCTTTCAGAATTAACTTAATAATACATTACAACTCTTAGTATAGCCCAAAGTATTCTAATACATCACAATATTGTGGAAATTATGAAAGTAACAACATGGAACAATGGCTTAAGGACATTCATCCTTCTTCTTTTTAAGAGTTGAACTCAAGGAAGGCTAACCTCATTCAGTTCTTCTGTAAAGCATTACAATATACATCCATAAATTTCTCATAGAATTATTCAGATAAAGATCATGCAAAGAAAGTAAAATGAATCATTTGTTTATATTTTCTGGTGGCAACAGATGCAAATGTATCTCAAACCAGTGCCTTATCTACTTGGGCATCAGAGTCAAACCCTATCTCCACAAAAATCTATCAACACAAATATACTAGAACCCAAATGGCATGCCTGACATCCCATTCTTCTAATTCCTATAACTATTATCAAATTCATACATGGACCATTAATTCACAGAGAACTCCCTTAAGATTTTACTCTTCCCTTGAAAGAAACTTAAGTTTAACCCCTATATTCACCTTGTCGGCAATGCATTGAAAAAGCCTTACAATTTAAATGCATAAGAAAACTAAAGTATCCATACACAAAGACAACAAGTAGTAGTCATAGAGTTCCAACATCCTTGTATTAATAATCAAAATGTGTTAATACAGTATTCTCTTGACTTCAAAGAAAACAAGGTTCTATATCTCGAAACTTTTTTACAAAATGTATCCACCCCAGAAAAGAGCAAAAACTTGCTATATATACCTATAGCCATCTTGGAATCCTCAAAGGATGCAACAAGCTTTGGATGGCTGGGAAAAGATCTTGCACTAAAAACAAAAATACAAACTGAAAGATATTTGATTACAACAATAGAATGTAATTCTCAACTTCTAAACAACTTTGCAGGTGGCACCTTCATCTAAAGATATTTCAGAGCAATTGCTAAATTTGTTGCATGAATGATGACAGCCATCCAGCTAACTTACATCATCCTCTATTTGAACACACTCTCCCTCAAATTTTGGATCAGGTGCCATGTGCACTCTATTCTTCTTCCTCCTCTGTAGTTTGAGAAGTTGGCTTCTTCTTCTTCTTTTGTGTCAACTAGCCCCATGCTGCTACATCATCATCAAATGGCTAGTTTTAACTCTATAGCTCTTGTACTGATTTGATCTGCTGATCCCATGTGGAATCAGTTATATTTTTGGCTTCTGCTGCAAATTTTATGCAATCACTTTCAATCTTAAATAAACTATCAATTATATTGTTGCATCTTTCCAAATCTAAAGCATTGTCACTGCCAAGGAAAACATCTTGTTTAATTACTAGCTGATCCATTGACACCTTCCAATCTTCCAAACTGACCACACTTCCACTATCATCATACCTAGAAGGCAAGTACTTGGTATAATTCTTGTCAAACATCGCTAACTTGGCCTTTATCTGGTTAGACTTACCTTTAAAGAAACTGGATACAGCACTTACCAAACCAATCTTTTCATAAACTTTAGTTACTACCTTAGGAATGTCAGACCTGTATTCTTGCAAATCATCCAACTTATCAAACAATGTGCTCCTTCCTGACCATACACTATAAAGTGGCTCCAAAGTGATCAAAGATTCATTCACTTTTCCATTGGCCTCGTCTAATAGACTGACTGATTTATGGATTGACTCCATTCTTTCCTTTATTTTACCCTATCTATATTGCACAATTCCTGCTACAGTGTCCAGAGATGCATCCAATTTTATCTTTTCCAAATCCTCAGTAGGCTTGTCAGATACTTCTACATCAATCTGAAGGGGGGCCTCAATCTACAATGGGAGGGGAGGAAATATCTTTGAGGCTTCTTCAAGCCTAACCTTCAATTCTGCCAACTCATCTTCCAATTGCTTGACCTTCATCATTTTTAGGTCTCTATCTTTGGCCATCATGCTTGAACTTTAAAATAATTTTGAATACCTTTTGGATAATTGAGCTGTCTTTGCCTCATTCAAGTTAGCCCAATGAGTCATTGCCTTGGAAACCTCAAGATCAGTTGCATTTTGCACAGTCCATATAATCTTATTTCCTTCCATGCAATCCTCTATACTCAATAGAGATGGCTTTTTAGTCTTAGGGGCCATAGACCACATTGCAACAGCCTGGTTCTTAGGGTCATAGCCACTTCCTCCGATCATATCACCAATATGAACTTCATAGGACAAACTTCCCTATGGTTTCTTCCTTATCTGATCTATAATAAAGGCATAAGTTAAATCCCATCCTGGAGTTAGAAGCATTCCACTTGCTTTAACCATTTCTCTAGCTTCATCCACAGTTATAGGATCAAGGCTAGGATCATAAGAGGCTAAAGCCCTCATAGTATCTTCACTTGGTTCCACCCATTCAGGCATGGCCTTAGCTACTTCTTGTTTCTTATTCCAAATAAGAAAATTCTTGAATTAATCACTCTTGATGAATTGGTCACCACTCAAAAACTCCTCCTGATATACCTCTCTAATATCTTGTCCTAACCATAGGGACTACTCTTCACTTTCCTCATTAGTGGCCACCCTCTTGCTGGCTTTTATTGTTTTCCTCAATTGGTGATGGTAAGCCCTATCACTTGGTACAAGAGCAGATGGTCTATCAATCCCCCTTTTCTACTTTCCTTTCTTAGAAGACTCTCCCTCGTCAAGTCTTTGCTTCTTCAATGGTGGCTCTGGAAGATCTTCTGCCTCTAGCTGGTCTTGAACAGGGTCAACAACTAGTAAATCCCCAACTTGTGGTGGGCTATTTCCTTCTTTTGATTCATCAAAAAACTCCTCATAATCAGAGGATGAGTAATCTTTCCCCTTCTTCGGCTTCTTTTGATCAAGCATTCTCTCCAATTGATTTCACACAGTGTCATGCATCTCTATCATCTTGTCAATTCTCCTCAAGTAGGGGAGGTTAGGGAAGAAACCCTCAAAAGGAATTCGGGCTGCCTTCAATTGATTCTCCAAATCCTTCAGGTCAAAAAACTTGTTCCATCTCTTAGTGACCTCATCCTTCTCCACAATATTTCTGATCACATCCTCTTCATCAAGGCCTTCATGTTCCTTAATGACACCAATATTAGGGATTAGGGTCAACCTTGCAGTCCTAATGAAGTCCTCGTGGTCCACATGTCTGTAGGTGCCAGATACCATCTTGAATTGATTTAGCCAGGCAGTAACTTGTGGGAAGGCCCTCTTGCCAATCAAGAAATCATCAATCCTAAACTGCCTAGGTGTGAAAGTACCCTTTTTATGAGGGGCCAAGAGTTATCTGTCTGTCCACATCAGTTGCCAAATGAATTCCAAAGTAGAAACTCTTGGTGGCACAAATTTTGGTAACAAATGTGGGGGTTGGGGGCAACCGTAGACTCTCAAGATTGTAGAATTTTCCCCAAAGTAAAAATCACCCCAATTATGGTTTCCCTCCCATTTGTCTTCAAACTACTTAGGTCTTAGGAGTTTAAGGATCCTCGGTGATAACCTTGTGACATTGATGCCTAACATTTTTATAATGGGAAAAACCATGAAATTTTGGAAAACACAAAAAACCTCCTCATTGGAAGTGGAATTCCATAACCTCACCCATAATTGTAATGGATTATGCTAATCTTTGAAAGTGAACCTTGGCTTCAGCATGTTGAAATCAAAACTGTTAATGTTGAAAAATAGAATCAAATGCATCAACATGGAATAATGTAAGAATTTGATAGGTGCCTTACTCTCTTTGACAAATATCAACCCTTCATGCATCCTATCAATTATATACTGAATATAGTCATAATCTATGTTCACTAGGGAATTTTGGATGTCTAATATTATCATCAATAGATCAGCTGGCAAGAATTATGCATCCCCATATATTCCCAAAACTCTACACAACCCATAGCAAGTTTGCTTCATATAATGATTGAGGGATGTAAATTGGTAAGGAGCATTCATGCTGGCCGGGAGGGGAGCTATATATTTATCTTGTTTTGGGATATATTTCATCATCTCATCATTTACTGACCCTATATTATTTATGTACCTCTCTCTTTCTTGACTCAAATTAATTTTAGTAGAGGAGGACGAATAAAAATTAAAGGCCTTCATGAAAGAACCCCTATCAAGGGTGACCAAAGGTGATCAATCCTCTTTCCTAATTGTCTTGGAAATAGGGTCATAACACCTAGCTAATGCAACAATCAAATCCACATCTAAGAACACATCAAGGACAACCAATTTCCCCAAACCCAAAGTCCAACCATTACAAATAGGAAAATTGTTTACCCCTATTTCCATAAAAATAACTGAAGAGAGTATAACCTGAGCAACCTGGTGTGACAGGATCTCTGCAATGACCTAGAACATCTTGAAAAACATCATCAAGAGCTCTCTTGTTCTAGCTAGAACCAGGCAATAACTTCATGAACTCATCTGAATAATTTGGCTTGCTTTTGTCTTCACCACCCTTGGCTTTGGTTTCACCACTGGAAGAAGTTACACTTCACTCTGGCTGACTCATTTCTACCGCACAATTGTTCTTAACTCTGCAAACTCACTTTCTTAGCACTCGATGATTGCTTCAGAAAACACAATTCTCTTCAAATAATTTTGAACACAGAAAATAATGAGTCCAGCCTATTTATCGATGCAAATTGGATGCATACAACTACCAAAATCATTCCATATCCATCATTAATTACATCCGCATTCAATTTCACATATCACCAATTTTCAAATCAAAGCTAGCCGATGTCGGGACATTGACAGATATATTTAAAAATTCAAAAACAAGGCAAAAAGGCAATAATCACAGCTCTGTACTTTAAAATCCTATCTACGTCATGAAATCCTCCTTTAAAACTGATTGGATGGCTAATTGCTTTCTCTCCAGCTTGACAATGTACTTTATCCACGTAGCAACGGTCTCAAGCCTCTTCTTTATTATTTTTTCTAACTAGGCCCATTCAGCGAACCAGCGACTGAAGGTTCTCATGATCGCTGAATGAAAAGTTAGCCCTAGCTCAGATTCAGAGAACTAGCAACTGACTGCTTTGCTCATTCACGAAATGTATCTCTTAATTCGAGCTTCGGTTAGTGAACCAGCAAACATAACCTAAACACTAGACCACAGTCACTTATTCAGAGAATTAGTGACAAAGGCTATTTCTTATTCATTGAATGTCCCGATTAACTACCAATTTACTTTTGAGACTTGGCGACTGAAGGCTCCTCTTAATCACTGAAAGGGAAACTTAACTGCATGTTTAATGTGCAAACTAGCGAACAAGCTTTCTTGTGAGTCGCTGAATTCTTTCCTAACCGCCTGCGTTAATCTGTGACTTTGATTCAACTGTTGATCTTACATGTAATCGACGGTCCTCGCTAATTCGCTGAAACAATAAGACAATCACCTTTTGATTACTAAACTCAGTGAACAAAGGATCCACTGAATCGCCCAATACTTAAAACACTGACCATTCCATCATGCAATTAAGCGACTGAAGGCTTAATACTTTCCCTGATCACTTGTTTTTCCCATTTATGAAATGTTTCTAACCTTAACCATTCTTTTAAGAGAACTTGTGACTACATTGTTTGCCCAATCGCCAGAACATTAAGAACCCTGCCGACTTATTATGAGAATACGTGAACCAAAGGGAAAACCATCTCCACTAAATTTATCATGCCAAACTGTTGGAGCCGCCAAACTTAGAAGACATGAAACTTGTAGCACAGTCACCAGATCACCAAATCACTTTATGTAGGACCCAAACATTTAGAGATTAAAACACAACCGCCAATTTTTCAGATAATCAATGGTGTTCGCTAGATCGTTGGGTAGTACAAACTTTAACCGCCTGATTCTGAGAATAAGTGATCACTACCACGCTAGATAGCTAGAAGCTTGCAGGAAGCTGCCAAATAACAAGTGAATAGAAGATAACATTTTTGCCAACTCGCTGAATGATTGAGGTAACCGCTGAAAGATTTAGAGACTACGTGACTTAACACAACACCTAACAAGGTTTTAACACATTCTCCAATTCACCGAATAACTTAAATATATGAAATGACATTTCATGATTCAGCGAACACCTAATGAAAATAATCACATGCATGGTTAAGAAACTTAAGTGGCCAAAAAGTAACGATGAATTATAAGAATTAGGGCTGTTTTGAGGGTTTTCACATGAATTCGGATTTCTTAAGGGCAAGACCTAGGGAAAGGGTTTTTTGCACTTGGTCATGGCAATTTTGATGAAATTTTTATAGACCCTAGACCAGGAAAAAACACTCGCAAGGAAACTAAATCAAAATTTGGACAAGAGCCTCAAAAAATTAAGAATATACCCAACATGGTGCCCAAGTCACCACCAAGCAACCTAAAAGGATGATATTGATGAAAATGATGATAGTAAATAAAATTCATTCAATATATGACTTAGTTAATAATATAAAGGAGATAGGGAGACTTGCACACCCTAAGTTGAATCGGTATGTATATATGACCACCGAGGATCAGGAGAAAATAGAGGATGCTATCATACAAATGATGATTAAATTTAAAAGAGTACATATTGTGTTTGCAAGGTATGTTCCTAAGGAACTATATGAAAAAGTGTTAGCAAGATGGACATACGCCCTACACATAGAGAAGAAAATGGGGGAACACTCATTTATTTTGGCAATGCCTACCTTATTTGTTACCAAGGTAGAAGAATTGAAGCCGTACTCTAAAAGGTTTTTGATGAAAGGTAGAGCACTAAGTATTTTGGCAGGCGAGCTTGAGGTAGTTGATGAAAATAGCAACCTTCTATGGGCTAAGATTTTGGAATCTAGGGTAGAAGTTGATCAACTTGCACTGGCTATGATTCCCAAGAAGAAGGACAAAAGTAAAGGAAAAGGAGTTCACTCGAATGATGCAGATATAGCCACCAAGGATCCAATACACATATCTGATACTGAGATAGAAGTTGATACTATTTCTATGGACTTTTACCCAATTGGTTATAGTGAAGAATATAAACAAGATGTTCCTAAGTAGTTAGTAACACTGGGATAGATGATTTATTGATTGAAGACATCACACATGAAGATCCTGATGATGTAAAAGATGATGAGGACATCAACATTGTTGCAGATAAAATGGAGGAGAGTGCACCTAGTGAGGCAGAAATTGTTGATATACCAGGTGACTTATCTATATTAGTTCAAGCAATTGATATTGCTACACAAAAGGAACCCGAAGGATCTATACCCAAGCAACAGGATGATACAACCGAGGGACAAGGCAAAAAATACCAGAAAGATACAAATGAGCTTGAAAGGAAAGAGGCTTAAAGAAAAGAAGACACAATAGATACTACATAAGATGCACAATGACAAGCAACCAAGACACCAGTCATCAGGAAAGAAAAGGAAGAGAGTGTGTCTATCGAGAGATAAAAGAAAAATCCAGAGACCAAAGCTCTAGTGCCTTACAACAAATCCCCCACACTGGAGAAAAAGAAAAAGAAGAAACATGGTAAGGGTCTTGTCACACTAGATGAAATTATTAAAATTCGTGAATGTGACCCTAGGAATTTAGACACAGAAGCCTTAAGAAGATATGGTGAACTATGCACAAGGAAGGTTAAGGCAGGAAAGTAAAAGTAAACAATTTTTAGAAGAAGTTAGAGATATTTTGATGCAAGTAGTCCCTGATATCAATGTTGATGAGGAAACTCCTATCATTGATCAACTTTCTACTCTAACTGGACACATCAATGCCCCTAATGTAGATGCAAAGAAGAGAATGGAAGAATGGGAAGAAATAAAAATATAAATGAAGCTAGCAGAGAAAATAAGATAGGAAGTAGCAATCAATAAGGTCAAGCTATGAGAGGTCATTATCAAGCTTGAAAACATTATTGTTAGAAATTAATCTTTACTTGTATTAATGTAAGTAGGAGATTCTTATGGAATCCCTACACCTTGTTTTGTCTTCTGTTACAAGTGTGAGGATAATTCCTTTTCTTGTAATTTCTCATTTAGTTATTCCTCCTTATGAGGAATCCTACACTTGTCTCACACACTAGTGAATTGTGGCATACCTAGAAATGGGAGTTATAATGTAACTCATTTCTCACATCTCTATTAAGAGATGGCTCTCCTTCTCTCAACATATGAGATTCTTCTTCTTCTTGAACATTGTATGAGCTAAGCTCTCTCTCTCTCTCTCTCTCTCTCTCTCTCTCTCTCTCTCTCTCTCTCATTCTTAGGCATTTTTGCCACTTTCATTATTTCACGGGGGTTTTTTTATGCTTTTCACCCTTCAAAATATTGTCTCCTTGTTGCTTCTTTCTTTGGTGAATGCTCTTAGAGTTGTGATTATTCATGGTAAATCTCCTTATTCCTAAACTCATTGGTTAAACAATTTCCTATCTCTCTCTATATTTTGTTATTATTTTAACATGGTATCAGAGAAAGTTGGTTTAATCCATTATTGAGTGTACAGGTGAAGGAGCTACCATATCTTGGAGCACTCCAATATCGAAGACTCTTGAGTTTATTACTAGTATATATTTTTTTGACTAATCTAATTAAGAGAGAAAAAATCAAAAAAAAAATTGGGTTTGGTTGGTTTACCGCCAAACCTAGTTTATCTATTGGATACATTATTGATTTCTTTTGTGCAAGTTTGGATATATTATTGATCAAGAAAATAATACAAAATTAAATATATCAAAATCTTAGTTTAATATTATAATATTTTCAATATTATAATATTATATTTTAAAAGTATTAAAAGTTTTTCCTTTTATCTTAGTTTATTATTTCGATTCATACATTTTTACTTTTTCTTATGGCTGAGAGGTTCTTTTTAATTCCTTTCGCATCTTTTCATTTCTCCTAAAATTGTTTAACTATCATTCTTAATTGGCTTATTCAGTCATTATTGGTATATCTATCATTCTTATCCATCCATTTTTTTGCATGCGTTTATCATTACATGTGTTTTATCTTTGCATGCAGGAAAGTTCCAAAATAGCAATACATGCGAAAAGTTTGAAGGCTATTAAGTTTTTTTCTAAGTTATCTAATTTAGTTCTTCTCTATTAAGATTTGTGTTTGTGTCATTAATAGCTCAGCATTCTGGTATTCAGATTCAGATTCAATTTTGCAGTGTCTATTCAAATTCGGATTCGGCTTCAGGGACTTGTCGACCCTGCCTTGTTATTTTTATTTTTTGTAATTGCGTCTGTTTATCACAGAAGCACGTATTTTACCCTAGCATGTAACTTGTATGTTCTATTTTTTTAGATTCATGAGAGTTAAATTATGTTACTTCTTTTTAGTTACCTCAGATCTGTATCATCTTTGCTCTAGCGATATTGGCGGCTTGTTATAGGGTTTCTGTAAATCAAAAATTCCATAAGGGTTCCATTTTTCTCCTTCGTGTTTGGTTTATTTCGGCTTTCCTCCCGCCATCTTTGCCTATGCTTTTCCCTGCAATCACATTATGTTGTCACTTCTTGTCATCCACAACTGTATAAGCATATATGCAAAAGCGGTGCTCGAAGCCACAAATCTTACCGAAACATTGTTTGTGTACGGTTTTGGGGGATTGTGGATGTGATTCAAACTTTTTTCATTCTTGTGCAGGTACAAGAGGCATCAACTGCTTTTGAGACTCGAGAAGTTCTAAACCTTCTCTCTTCCTTCAAAGTTAAGCTAGTATATTTTAAGATAATTTTAGTTCATTTTTGTTTTGTATGTGTGCTCATTGTTTTTTTAAGCAAAAAAATCTAAAGCGTTGTGTTTAGCGCCCATTTTTTTTCATTGCTTTTATGTATTGTTCTATCTTTACGAAGTTTAAGGTTATTTTTATTATAAATTTATATTTCTCATCTTTCTTTTTTGTAGTTTAAAGTTTTTTTTGTTTGCTAATCTGTTAGTTTATTCTCATTTTTTCTTGTATTAAAAGGTAAGTGCGAGTTTTTTTAAGGCATCGGTTTGTTCCAAATAGCTCTTTTTTATCTATTTGGATTGTTTTGTTTTATTAGCTCATGTTCCTGTGGAGGCACTTAATGCAACCCTAACAAGATCCCATTGGGATTCTCCTCACCCGCAATCTTCAGGCCCATAAGGGCGTCCACCCCCACGTTCTTTTCTTTTCTTATCCCAGTTAAAAATGATCTCAAGTCCCGCAGACATAGAACACTTCATCACTTAAGCATTCCATGCTCTCCGCTATCTCTCACGTTCATCTTAGTCTCTAAGGGAAACCTTCTTCTCTACTCTTTGCTTTCAACCTTTTGTCAACCCGCAATTTATATCTCTCGCATTCTTCATAATTTCATTGCATGTTATCCTTTGCATGTCCTTTCTTTGAATGGTGATAAACAGCGAATGCAAATGGACTATAGTCTTTAATCACTGGCATCTCTTTGTTCTATCTTATTTGGTGGCTCACTCCCCTTCAGCAATCTCTAAGATCTTGGGCAGCATCTCCAAAACTATTAGAGAGTTCAACAGATATTAAGCACCCTTCACTATTTCTATAGATACTCCTTATTGTGGTAGATTTCGACTTATCTTAGATCTATTCCTTTCTTGTATACGGTGTTTATTTCTATTATTCTAACCTTGTCACTACAGTTTTGCTTTCTCGCCTATGGATTATCAAGGTCCTTCTTTTTTGTCTATCAACTCCTTTTGGGCATCTCGCCTATCTAGATCATTGTTAGCGATTACAGTCGCCAAAGTTTGTTGAGATATCTCTATT
Source organism: Chamaecyparis obtusa (assembly GCA_027943335.1). Lineage (NCBI taxonomy): Eukaryota > Viridiplantae > Streptophyta > Pinopsida > Cupressales > Cupressaceae > Chamaecyparis > Chamaecyparis obtusa. The sequence goes on from BSBK01005014.1 coordinate 1,259,247, forward strand.
GTTCAGTATTTCTCAATTTACTATTGTTGTAGGCAAAGCTCGTTGAGATTTCTCTGATGTTCAGTGTACTCTTTCACTTTAGTTGGAAATCTTTTCATTATTTTTTTAGTTTTTTCCTAACATTTTTTTTGCAGATACTTTGTGAGCTTATGTATTGATTGCTTATGTTTAGTTTTTTTAGCCTCCATTATTATATCATGTTTAGCATTCATATCTAAGTATCTATGGAGTTTAGACCTCGAAAGAAGGAAATATTCTGATCGAGATTTTTGTAGTGGCTGACTTATATTAGCAGAAAGTTACTTTATTTCTGTTTGCATGCAAGTATATCAATTATTCGATTTCTAATATATTTGTTTTTTTTTTAAAAAAAACTTTAGACAAATACATCTGCAAAGGTTGCCAGAGCTATTTTCGAACTAAGTGATTATGTTATAGTTTTTTTTCATGTGTTTCATTGTATGTGTTTCATTACATGTGGTTCATTGATCCTTCATTGTTGGTACTTATATGTATCACTGCATGTGTTACACTTTTATCACTTGTATCTGTATCACTTCTATTTTCTTGTTTTTAAGAATTTAAGGAATTTTTTTCTGTTCAATCTCAATTATAATTTTGTTTCATCATGTCTACGTCAATGCCAAAATTTAAACTCACTAGTTCCAATTATACTGTTTGGAGGCCACACATGTTTGATTTTCTAAAATCTCGACACCTTTTGGATATTGTGTCTTCACCAAATTTGAAACCGACATCCACCACTCCTCAGGCTGACCAGGATTCCTGGCAATTGAAAGATGAGGAAGCATTTGGTCTAATTGGATTCTCATTAAATCTAGATTTATATCATCTTATCTTAGATTGTACTACGGCTCATCAGGCTTGGCATGTCTTGGAGAACACATTTCAAACTTATGAGAAACATGTTCCCCTTATTAATCAAGCAAATCAAAACTCTACACTGCACTGTGACATTATGTATCCTTTAAATGATTTTCCTATTTGGGATGACCCATGTGATGATGTTTGTTTTGGGGATGATCCCCTCGCTTCCTATTTTCCTCATAAAGATAACATGTTACTGGTTGATGTTGTTTCTTATACGTATTCTGCTTTAGAACAAGAAGATGCAATTATTAATATGTTTATCAATGTCACCTTGCCCTTATGTATTACATGAGATTATGTTCCTATTTTCTCTAAAGTAGATCATGAATTTCATGACACTCAAATAGTTATTATGGAGGACCAACCTCCTTCCCTAAACTCTAATCTTCTTGATGATTTTATTGATGGTGATTGTCCTATTTCTATTATTTTTTATGTATCTGGTAATGAATCCATTTGGTTTACAAAACCTCTTTATGATGAAATTACATTTGATGATTCACATTCAGCTTCTACTGATTCATTTTTAGGAGGAAATCCCAATAATGGGAGATCCCCTCATGGTTCTTATTTTTTTGTAGATTCAGGTGATCTTTCTTGGACAAGTAACAATGAACAATCTCAAAGTTTACTTAAAGATTTGGGCCTATATCCACAAACACCTACACTCTTGCATTACGAAAATCAAAGGAATCCTATTTCAAGATCCAAGCATTATCATTGCATCATCACCTCATATCAACACAAAGTGAAGAAAAACAAGTTTTCCTCCTCTACTACAAGAAGGATAATCCAGTTGCAGATCCAAGTAAAGATTAAAGGGGGGTGTTAGAAATTAATCTTTACTTGTATTAATGTAAGTAGGAGATTCTTATGGAATCCCTACACCTTGTTTTGTCTTCTTGTACAAGTGTGAGGATAATTCCTTTTCTTGTAATTTCTCATTTAGTTATTCCTCCTTATGAGGAATCCTACACTTGTCTCACACACTAGTGAAATGTGGCATACATAGAAATGGGAGTTACAATGTAACTCCTTTCTCACATCTCTATTAAGAGATGGCTCTCCTTCTCTCAACATATGAGATTCTTCTTCTCCTTAAACATTGTATGAGCTAAGCTCTCTCTCTCTCTCTCTCTCATTCTTAGGCATTTTTGCCACTTTCATTATTTCACAGGGGTTTTTTAATGCTTTTCCCCCTTCAAAATATTGTCTCCTTGTTGCTTCTTTCTTTGCTGAATGCTCCTAGAGTTGTGATTATTCATGGTAAATCTCCTTATTCCTAAACTCATTGGCTAAACAATTTCCTATCTCTCTCTATATTTTGTTATTATTTTAACAATTATTCAACATGTAATACAATTTTTTTATAAGTTATGCACTATAGACCACTTCACTACTGAGCTTAGAGAAAATATCAAGAAGCTTGATGAAGAGATATAGGTCAATGCCAATAATTCTTTAACTGAGCCCAATGCATTTCATAAGCATTTTTCAAAAGTTCAATAACTTCAACAATTAAGAATTAATTTAAGGAAGCAAGAGGATACAATCAGAGACCAAATAACCGAGCTACAGGCTAAACTACTTCCCCATCTTAAAATAATGGAGAGACGTGTGAATAAGGCAAAGGACTTAGTTGCCACCCTGAAAATATTAGTGTTGGAAAAAAAATTTGACATGCATGCACAGGTCGGTTTAGAGAACATTTCTCTTGAGAACCTTAAGGAGGAATGGGAAAACCTCTTGTCTAAATTGAAGAAAACCCATCAGCATATTTTTGACAAGTTGTAAGTACATTATTTTTGGCATTCATTTCAAAAAGGGGGAAATTATATGTATATATATGCATTATGTGCTTCACACCGAGAGTATGTACAAAGGGGGAGTTCACATCAGTTCACATATGATTCATATTTTTTATTAGTACAAATTTTTTGCAGTTGATACATATACATAAAGTTTTGATAATAATACCAAAGGGGGATAATGTTACTCCTATTTGATCATTTATGGTTGTCATTAGTATCACTCAGTCATTTAGTCAGTAAAGGAGTCAAACAGGACAGTAGGTCATAATACAGAACCTATACACCAAGCATGACATAAGGAAGTTACTTAATTTTACCGAACATAGCTTTGACTTAGTATTCTTACCGAGCTAGATGATCACTGAGTACCGAGCACTAAGGTCACCGAGCATTCATATAAACTAAGCACTAGTTAATTACCAAGTGGTGAATACAGTGAACACTGAGTAAACCAAGAAACACCATAGCAGTTTGAAATAACACAAACATCAAGACAAATGGTTCACACTGACTAGACAATGGTTTACCAAGATCAAGATAGAATTTAATATGGATGTAATCATTAAATTTTTTATGATTCCTATGTATTGTTGATCTAGGTTATTTATTCTCACTATTGATCTTAGGTTTTCTAAGATATTGTAAAACCCTAATTAGGTCAAATTAGTTTGATATAAAATTGTAAAGATGTCATTATGACATTGTATCATCATGAAGTAGATGTACCTAAGGACATCTGAAGATCAAATAGAGTCTTTGACCTAAGGATTTGATAGAAGCATTCAATTTTTTAGAACAAACATAAGGCTACCAAGAAAAACAAAAGGACATATACATCACTACAAGGTGATATCTTTATAGTATTTCATAGATCTGAATCAGGAAAGTTTGAGTTTCTAAGTACAAATTCATCTTACTGTTACTCTTTAACCATTGTAGCAGATTCAAAATCTCTTAACAGAGTGAACCTAATAGTTCTATTATAAATCTCCTAACCGAGTGCACACATATATTATTTTGCTAAAATATTCTAACTAGGTAGATCTAATTGATCTTATTGTTACTCCTAACAGATTAAGATCACCAGAAGTGATCACAATCTTGTAGCCTTAACCGACATACTTTGTTACTATAGTAGTGAAGCTTTGTGGGTGTCATCCCCACCACAGTTTTTACCTTCTAACAAGAGTTTTTGTGATACCAAAAATTTTTTGTTAAGTGTATGAAGTTTCATGAATGGTTTATTGATTAGATTACATGAATTTATATTTTCAGTTATATTTGAATGTATGTTACATACAATGGATTCAGTCAATTAATGTTATCTATGCTTACAAACTTTTCAGTCTTGGAAAGTTTTAAAGGTAATGATTCACCCCTCCCCTCTCAATACATATCTTTCCATAATCCCAACAATTTTATATTAGTGTCTACCTTATCAAAGACATGTTATCTTTCCAATCAATCATTGTTGTTGTGGAGGTTAACACCTACCCAAGGTTTGAGTTAGGTTGAACCCTATATAGCCCAACACATTTTCTCTCTTATGTATGAAAGTGTACCATTGTAAATTTTAAGCACCTAATTGTTGTGTACAACTTCATGATTGTTTAGAACCTACCTTAGTTTTTTTTTTAATTTTAGCATGCATATTAGGACTTCATGTTACAATAATGGATACCTAAATTCAAATATGGATCCTCTATCAATTCAAATCCATTTAAAATTGAACTAATCCCTTATTTCTAAGTGATTTCCTCTATTATTTCTCTATTCCAATAATTCATTTCATCACTTAGGCCCTATTTTACCATTTGTGGCCTTCTTGTTCTATTACAACCTCAAAATTAGTTGTATCTTTCAATCTGACATCCCCCAATCATCTAGGACTCATGGTCCTAATTGAAGCTCTATTTGGGTGGAACAAATTTTTGGGGGCTTTATGTTCCAGGGAACATAACGCCTAGGGCATTTTTTTCCCTGAGAATGAGGCTAAAATTGAGACTAGGGATTGGTCTCAATGTTTTACTCGGGATTTAGGATCTATGGACGAATCTCCCAATTTTATCCCCTATTTTTGTATAAAACCAAGCCTCTTGCTTCATTTTGTCAAGGTGAAAGCAATTTCAAGGTTGAAGCCCTTATTTGAAGACATCCCATGAAGTGAAAGTTTGTGAATCAATACCACATCAAACAATTATCAAGCATTCTATTAAATCAAGTATTTGACATCAATATGAAGTTTCAAAAGGATCTTGGTGATGGCTAGGAGATTGTTGACTGATTAGTGGATTTTACTCTACCTCCTAGGTTGGGTATGATTTCTTTTAATTTTGATATCTATATTTGAGCTTCATGTTTGAGTTTATTGCATGCTTTGAATCATACATTGATTGCATTTTCATATAGGGTTTACTCTATCACACTAGGGTATATTCTTTACATACATTTATGCACTCAGGCTCATAGAAATTTAGACATACTCTAGATTCACAAGTACAACATACTTTATCTCTATTATATTGGCTATCCATGGAGTTTGGAATCACAAAAATAGAAGGTTGATGTAAGATACTAACTTTCATGTAACACAAATAGTCCAAAAATAATGCAGATCATCTAATATCAATAAGGAGTAATATAATTAAAGAATAAATGTTATTATTGTTTTCCTCTCATACATGAGGTAATACACCATAATTACATTCAAATTGACCTACTCATCGAAAAAAAATAATAATGATACAAATGGACCACTAAAGGGTCAATACATCATATGAACATAAAGTGATAATATACATAATCTTGCCTCCTTTAGTCATTATAGTTTTCTCCATCTTCTATGTTCGAGGATGAGAATGAGGTACAGGTGCTTTCTCCACATATCCATAGATTGGTTAGCTCCTTGGAGGTGTTATCTCCCCCAGTGCTCAACATGAAAGGTTGAGCACCCAACCCTGCACGAAGAACCCAACAAACCAAAACTAGCAAGTCAGATGGGAATTGGTGCAGCACTATGTCCTATCTAGCATTTCATACAATAATGTAACATCTACATAGTGATATGGCACGGATTAATAACTATAAATATTCACTAGTGTCAAATGAATACAAATAACCGCTTTGGCCAAAGCATAATTAAGCCAATTCCCTGGAAGATAGGTAAAAAATATCAAAATGCCTATCCTTCCCTATTATCCCGTATCTAGCACCCGTCCATAATATACAAACATGAGAAATAAAATGACACTCTTGTCTTATGTTTTTACCTAAATGAGAAAGAGAAATAATTACTACCCCTCCCATAGGACTAAAAAGAATTAACATAGTGAGCACAAAATCACATATATTTACTTCACTCACTAAGCCCTCTTCCCTAAAATCTTTTCTATTTTGTCGTAATTAGAAGATAATGAACATTCAGACCTTTATAAAAACACTCACTACTCAAGAAAAAATAATATGAATTGCATTCGTTAAATAAATAAAAGATAATTTCATGAAATTCACTAATCTAATATGTATGATATATGGTAATACTCCTCTATTAAGAATAAACAAAAATATTACCATTTCCATATATATTCCCTTAAAAATAATTCGTATGGTCTTATCACACAAAATAATTAGATACATTTAATACAATGAACACCTATAAATAATCATCTAATATTTAATTTCTCTCCTTTACTTAAATATATAACACTAAATAAAAATATTCTTTTAATATTAAATTCTCTTATCTTTTGTTTTTAGAAATTTATGCATATTTTAGTTCCTACCATGGTAGGAAACTATTGCAGAGGGGGTCAACTTTAAACCATGATTAAACCAAGATGTAGCATACTTCAATATTGACATTTACATTTGTTTCTTGTTTTAGTAAGTTGCATGTTTGTTAAACTAAATATTAATTAAAAATTATTTGAAATGTTTTGTTACAATCTCATTTGGTCTGGATTTAGAAATGTCAAATTATCACGAGGAGGCACATATTTATACACAAGAGATTGTGGGAATATTAAGAAGTCTAAATGTATGCAGATATTTGGAGTTTCACAAGGCAAAGGAAGTGTAATTTTATAGATCTATTGATCACTTCCATGAAATTATTCTAATTCAATCCTGTAGGTAGTTAGGATAGTCCAAGAGGCCACACTTTTTCGAGACATTTGGGAAAACAATCCACGTGCCTTATTTTTTGCTTCCACATTTTGCATCCATTCTATTGGGGTTATTATAAGGTGACAAATAGTATAGGAAAGAGAAAAAAATAGTGTGATGGAATGCATGTAGAAATGAGTCAAGGTCTGTGTCTGTAGAACTTGTACTAGAAGAGCTCACACAAGAAATTCCAGTCAATATTGCATTGGAGATCCTAGGAAAAATAAGATCTTCCCCCAATTACTATAACTTCTAGATCGATGATTGCATGATTAAAAAGAGAGATTGAGTGATAAAGGTGGATTTTATTTATACAAAATGTGTCTATGATTTGATTCTTGTGAGCCCTTTTCTACCAAGCCCTTGACATCACCCTCTGGGTAGTTGCTGGTTGTTGCGAGAATTTGATTTTCTTAGCCTATAAATGGACAAGTGTGTCTAAACATTCACTATATAGCATGAAAATTCAATTATTTGTTACAAATAAGTAGCCTATACTGAAATTGTGTTTAAGATTCTTTGTGGTTGAGAAAATATGCTACAATTTTTTTGCAAATAATTCTGCCATCTATTTTGGAGTAATAAAAACAATGGAACACAGTTTACAACAAGGTGCTTCCACAATGAATGATATGGCATGTAATGTGTTGATGAAGACTGTGTCTAATAGAGCATGGAAAGGTGATAATCCCATTCACTTTCCATTCTCTCTACTCATTCTAAAGTTCTATATTGTGCTTCTTTTTTGCTAAAACAATGAGAATGCTAGATCCTTGAGATTGTTTATCAAGGATGGTAGACAATAAGATTTTTACAATGAGGATAATAGTCAACAAATATTTATTTGAGGAGGTGGTTTTTTTAGCTCTGCTAGGGTTTCATGCGTATGGCTTCATGTCTATGTCTTTTCTCTAAGCTTTCCATCTGTCATACCACATTTACCATGGGATTTTTTCATTAGGGTTATCTTTTAGTATGGCTCCAGTCAACTTCGGCCCAATAGTTGATGTTGGTGCTCGATTTGAAGCTTCAGAAAGCCATGGCGCCTCCTCTAAACAAACTTCCTTGCAAGCTCATCTCAAAGGTCTTTCACAAGGTAACCCTGACATTGTTCTTAATCTACAAGAGTTTGATGATGCATGTGAATGGTTAGAAAAGCATACTTTGATTAGATATTTTGCGGGTTGCACTCCTCCTGAAAGTATCCTCAAATATTGGGTTAATAAGAGTTGGACCCCTCATGGGGTCCACCTTGACAATGTTCAAAACCTCACCAAAGGTTTTTTCCTATTCTATTTTGCTAACCCTTCCCAGGCGGAAGCTATTTTTAGCCGCGGGCCCTGGACGGTTAGGTCCTCCTTGCTTGTTTTTCAGAGGTGGTCTCAAGACTTCACTATCTCGGATGACAAGAAACTTAAGGTTCTCATTTGGGTTGAGTTTCCTGGTCTCTCCTTTTCCATGCTAGCCTTTTATTGATTCTATTGCCAAAACCCTTGGCAAGGTCATTGTCATGGAGCATGACAATTTTTTAATGCCCACCCTCAGAAGTGTTTCTATGTTGAGGTCAACCTTTCAAGGGACCTAAAAGATACTGTTGAGATCCAAGTTGGTGCCCTAACCATCTCTCAAAAAGTGCTTGATTTGAACCTACCAAACACCTATTACAGGTGCCAATCAACAGAACACAAGATTAAGGACTGCCCTCTGGTCACCCCTTAGGTGAAGCCATCACCAAAGGAAGCGCCTGTCAAAAACTCAGAAGCTGGGAAAAAAGAAGAATGGACTTTAGTCACGTGAAAAGGCAAGAATACATCAGGCTCTAAGCTGGCACATGTTTCTTCTATAACTATTTCACCTCTAGAGCCTCTAGCTGGAAAGTACCCTCTTTCCGCCAAAGCACCGTCGGTTGCACTGCCGACTTCACACACTGCTATTCAGGGGAAAGCTCCAGCTGCGAGGCCTACCACCTCGGAGGTGGTTCTCACACTGTGAGTTGATCCATCTACTTCTTCTCAGTCTCTATGTCAGTCTCGCAGCCCTAATGGACGTGCAGATGACCCAAAAAAATGGTGGTTTATCTCTACTGGAAATTTACTTCCCAGCTTTGGTTCAGTACCAACTTTCTTGCAGAATAGTTTCTCCTCTCTTGGGGATGAGGAAAACATGCAAGAGTTTTTATGAATTTTTTGTCCTGGAATGTGCAAGGTCTAACTGACCTCTCTAGAAAGTACTATGTTCATGATACCCACTGCAGACTTCACAGTCTGGATGTTTTGTGTTTATAGGAAGTGAAAATTTTTGGTTTCCTACTTAATTCTGCCTGTCGCAACATTTGGCCGGACGACATTGTTTTTCTTCTCAGCATGAAGCTGGCAAGGGTCATGTCATTACTATTATGTCACCTTGCCTTCATTCTTCTGCTATTGTGCATGGATCTAATCCAATGCAATGTGTCACTTGGATCTTGTTGTCTTTTTACAACTATTCTTTTGGCATCATTAATGTTTATGCTCCCAATGATGCTATGGAAAGATCCTAGCTTTGGTGCTGGCTAGCGGACAACTTGCCTCCTACTACTTGGGTGATGTGCGGGGACTTTAATATGGTTGAGTTGGCCTCTGACAAGGAAGGGATTTTTCCTTTTTGATGGACATCTGGGGAGAGAGAAGCATGGTAGCATATGCGCAATAAATTGGGCCCTTTTTATCCCAATGCTAACTGTCACCAACAGGGTGGGGTCTGGCATACTTGGTCTAATTTCAAAGCTGGTTCTGGCCATATATTCAAGAGATTAGATTGTGCTATGATAATTGCTCAATATTTTTTCTCTTTCTCTGAAGCTCCAGGCCTACATGTCACTCCTTTAATAGATGTGACCTTGTCAGACCACTTCCCCATTTCCTTTTCCATCACTTGGCATTCCTCTGCCAGGTGGGCTGCCTGTACTAAATTTTTTCTCAACACATCTATGTTGACGCATGCTTCCACTATTGCTCACATTCTTTAGGTCTGGAATTTAGAGCCTTGTCCCCATAATCACCTTGGTTGGATATAGTGGTGGAATGATGCCATCAACCGTACTGTGAGATTTCTCTACATTTACAGTCATTAGTTGGATTGCTACAGGAAATGTGTCTATGACGCTAACACTAAGGCTCTTTGCAATGCTTCTAATGCACTTGCGTTGAACCCCTTTAACACTAGCTTTAGCTTAAGCTTACCCAGCTTTGACATGAGAAGCAGATTACAAATGCCTATGCTTCTCATGGAGCTCAAATCAAAGCTCGCCTCCACTGGTTGGAGGTGGGCGATAAAGCCTCTAAGGACTTTTTTCATGCTCTCGGGGCCTGGAATACCAACGTTGGTATTCAAAAGATCAAAAAAGGACCTGAAACCCTTAATGAGCTTCCTCCCATTCTTCAAGCTTTTGCTCAACACTATGAAAAAGTGTTTTCTTCGTAGGGAAATTCTATTTCTTGGGAGAAGGCTCTTAAGGCTTGTATTGTTGTTACTCCAAACCGCGTAGCGGTTGAGTAGTGGGCCTTTTGTGAGCAAATTCTTACCATCAGTGATCTTAAAGAATCTATCTTTTCTATGGCCGATGACAAATCCCCAGGATGTGATGGCTTCCCCTGTGAGTTCTACAAACACTTATGGGATGTTATAGGACCTGACCTGCATAAACTTTACCTCGAGGCCTTCCATAATAAAAGTTTAGGTGCTATCATAAATAAAGGGAACATCAAATTCATAACTAAAGTTGGAGATCCTGAGGATATCTGCAATTGGAGGCCCATCACCTTGTTGAATGTCTCCTACAAGATAATTCCTAAAGTTGTAGCTCTCAAAATCAGACATCTCCTTTTTCTTATTGTTCGCCGTGAGAAAATAGGCTTTATTAAGTCCAAGTATATTCTTGACAACATTATTGTTTTTTGGGAAGGGATGGAATGTGCTCATCAATCTAAGCAGCCCATTTTATTTCTCAAGATTGATTTTGCTAAAGTGTATGACCACATTGAATGGTCGTTCATTCTTGCGATGCTACAAGCTCTTGGATTTGGTCCTAATTTCTTGCATTCTGTGGAGATGCTTTTTGGTGATGCCTATGTGTGCATTACTATCAATGGGTCTCAATCTTATACCTTTGGGCTTTTTAGATCCATTCGGCAAGGTTGTCCATTGGCTCCTGCGTTATATGTTCTTTCTGCTGAAGGCTTTGGTTATTTGCTTGCCAATTATGTTCCCTCTAGTTTGGTTTGGGGCATTTCTCTGCCTGATTCTCCTTCTCAACTTGTCAATGGTCACTTTGTTGATGACTCCTTTCTCACTCTTATTGAGGATGAGGAAAATATCTCTAATGCCTTACAGTGCTTGGACACCTTTTGTCAAGCCTCTGGATCTGCTATTCAGTGGCATAGGACCCTTTGCTTCAGACAGTCTTTCCTTCCAGCCCCTCCATGGCTTGCTAAGTTTGACTAGAAATGGGTCCAACATGGGGAATTCTTCTGCTTCCTGGGCATTCCCTTTTCCTTCCATGGATCATCTGTGGACTTGTGGAATGTTTTGATTACCAAGATTGAGAAAAAGTTGCAATATTGGATCTGCTAGCCCCTCTCCCTTGCAGGGAAATTCTAGATTTACTCCAACGTTCTGGTTGCTACTCATGTTTACTACTCCTCTTGCTGGGATCCTTTTAAAGCCTCGTATCTCAAGCTGGAATGCCTTCTTAGAGACTTTCTCTGGGCCTCTGGAGCTGATAGCCATGGGTTCCATAGAGTTGCTTGGGAATATTGTTGTCTCCCCAAAGACTTTGGCAGCCTTGGCCTTCTCTCCACTCATAAGCAAGGTCTTTCTCTTTGTGCCAAGTGGATTATTCATGCTCTTACTGGTGACGAGGCCTAGAAGATCCTTGTCAGGCACTGCATCTCTTCAGGATTCCCTGTTCACAAGCCAGCTTGGAAGGGTATTGGTCTTCAGACCCTCCTCATTATGAAGGAGCATGTTCAGATTCAGGGTACTTTCATCATTAAGAGCATTTGGAAAGCTTGGGAAGCTATTAAGCCCTAGCTCCGATGGGATGGTGATGGCTTTCACAATGGGCTTTCATTCAATCAACAGAACCTCTGGCAGTCCCTGTTGTTTTTTATTCAAGGCATCCCTCTGGCTAAGACTCAAGGGACCAGTGCTCTGCTTTTTTTCAAATGAGGCATTCGGACTCCCAAGGACCACTTCTCTAGGGCCACTATGAGTGTCCGCTCTTGGGAGGATATGTAGGTGCAATTTCTCTTGGCTCACACAAATCGTCAAACTTTTGATATGTTAGTTTCCGCACTTCCTGATAATTTTCTTCATAAGCTTGGTATACAGACTGTTCGGCCCTAGTGGAAGGATTGGAAATGGTATCCTGACACTCCTTTCAGCAACTACAAGCCAAAGCTGGGCTACAAATGGTTGTCTCCCCATCTTCCCATGGTGGACATCCTTAACCAAAGATGGCATCTTCAATCTTCCATTTATCACTGGAGCTCTCACTTTCAGACTATATGGGCTGCCATTACAAAGCCCAAGATGGCTCTCTTTTCTTGGTGTCTGCTTTTCCAAGGGCTTCCTGTGGGACCTAGGCTCAAACATCTGGGTGTTCATGACCCTCAGTGTCCCTTCTGTGGTCACCCTAAGACTTTCTTTCGCATCTTCTAGTTCTATAGGAGAGCTCAACAGTATTGGTAGTGGATCCATGATTTCTTCAAACCCTTTAGGGCTGAGCCTTTCTCCTAGCATATGATTGTCCTGGGGGATTCTCCTAGACTTCCTTCCAAGTTTACCCAGATTTGGCATATTTTCAGGATGGAGATTTTGTTCACTCTTTGGAAAGATAGGAATGTTGTTATTTTTTCTCACAGCTTTCTTGATATGAATGTTTCTCTATATAACAAGGCTTGCATATGTAATAATGTTATGATGTAGATTAAGGCTCAAGCAAATAAAGTGGCTCTAGAGGTGGCTCACCTTCAGGAGCTACTCAATCACTGGGGTAATGCTCCCTACACTATTTCTCGAGTCCCTCCTGATGCCATTTCTTCTAAAGGTACCCCTCCTAGAGGCTGCCACCGTGGGCACAGTTCCTCAGCTCGTCACTCCCGTACCCCACGGTTGCAGGCTCCCCTCCACCACTCTCCTAGAGGTGGCAATGATGGTTGGTGGTGCCACTTGGCTTCTCTACCTCATCATACTTCTGGGTGGTCTCCAACTCTAGCTCAGTCTGCCCCTCCTAATGCTCCTAGTACTCGTCATGGCTCTGATTGTCCTCTTGCCACCTCCTCCAAGTTTCCCCGCCTGGATCTGGCCATTTCCTCGCGCAGGGTGAAAAAGAAAGAGAAAGATGCAGAAGATGATGTTTGGCTGATTCCTGACCCTCCTGTCAACCCAATGATGTTTGGGGTTCTGATGATAAAGATCCTCCTCCTTCTGGCACCGCTCTTGCAGCTTGATGGCTTTATGCCTATTTTTTTTATGAATAGTCAATGTTGTTTTTGGCTTTTGCCATGTGAACTCTGAGGGGGTGAATTTTATGTCCCTAGACCCCTTTTTTGTGAATATGTAACTTTTATATTAAATTAATAGAGAAGGCACTATTCATCAAAAAAAAGATTTTTACAGTGAGAATGGGGAAGTTTATGACTAATATGCTTCTCACAAGGAAGCAGTTTGTAAGTGTTTTTAGTTCCCAATTTATATTTTCCTTTTTTCTAGAAAGAACCTTGTCATGGTTATTGCTCTTAGATCCATCAAGAAATTGAATATTTAATTTTGTTCCTTGTATATGTTATCAATTGTAGGTGATTGATGTTTTGTATCTTGGCAGGCCAAATGTCTCTAAGGTAGGATCTTTTTTTATTTTTTTGAGTTTTTCATAAGATGGATTCATCACATTTGTTACATTTGTGACTTTGAATTATTTTCATGAGTATGTCATTTTTTTGGGAGAATGTTGTTTCTATGTAGTGCACACACATTTTTTAGTCTTTCTATCAAGTTCACTAATTGATTTTTAGTAGAGTCTAACATATTGATGGACTTTCTAATTATATAATTCTCTTATATGCTCCTAGAGGAATACATACTATTTTCAAACTCACATAAATATTAAATCTTTTCCTTGGGGACTGTTAGTTTACGCTCTCCCTTCTTTTTAAAAGTGGAATTCAAAGGTGTTATTGGACATAAGTTATTTTTAATTGGTATTACATGTGAGGAATATTTGTAAATATAGGTCATGTTCAATTATTCTTTAAGGTCATTAGACCAAAACCTCAATAATTGTGGGTTGCTTTACTCTATAGGGGGGATTTGAAACTAGATTTTGTTCTTATTACCATTTTCTACCAGTTGAAGCTACAAACCCCTAGATTATTAGACAAGATTAGTCAAAATAATATATCTACAATTAATATGCACACAAGTAATGTGTTTAGACCTACATTCATATCAAATTATTCTATATGATATACATTGGGACTTTTGGTTTGGTATCTTCTTATTTGTTAACATTGTCAATATGGAGTGCAACTCAAAGTCTTTTTTGCACAATACTAGTAGAAATAAACCATCTAGATGTAATGTTGATATAGGTGATGTAGTTGAGGTATAAATAGTTAGAACAAATATCTTATGTTCTCTTTGGTGTGCGGAATTGATTCAATGAGATCTTTTAAACTTCTTCATTGCAAATGTCCTTTCAAATATATTTTTTGTATGGTTAGGGTATTGCACGATCTATATATGTATGTGTGTGTGTGTGTGTGTGTGTGTGTGTGTGTGTGTGTGTGTCAAAAATGTTATTTTTAAAATGAGATGAATTTATGGTGATTTCTAGATGGTAAGCCATGTCAAACTTAAATTCCATGTAACTGTGCTCTCTCATTCTAGTGAGAGATTTTTAACAAATGTCATCCCTTACAAGAGTATTTATTCATTAGACCTGAGTAACTATACTCTATCATTCTCATGAGAGATTGTTAACAAATTTCCTCCCTTACAAGAAACAAGGAAGCCCTATGCACTATCATTAAATCTAAGTAACTATGCTCTATAGATTGTTAACAAATGTCCTCCCCTACAAGAAATAAGGAAGTTGTAGCATTAATACTTGGGATAATTTGTGGAATTGATAACAAAGCCCTATAATTGTGCTCTCTCATTCTCATGAGAGATTGTTAACAAGTGTCATCCCTTACAAGAGTAATCCTTATAATTTCTTCATTAGACCTGAGTAACTATGCTCTATCATTCTCATAAGAGATTGTTAATAAATGTCCTCCCTTACAAGAAACAAGGAAGATGTAGCATTAATACTTGGAATAATTTGTGGAATTGATAACAAAGCACAACCTTATGGATGTAGAACTTGAGGAGAAATATACATCATGTAGTTAGAAGAAACATAGCTATTTTTAGGATTTGGTAATACTGAGAGGGGGGGTGAATCAGTATTACAACACTTATATAATTTCTTCAACCACTTAAAAAATATAAAACTTAAAGAAAATATCCATGCAAAGTTAACATACAAAAGATAAGTCATGACACCATTAATTTGTTCTTGAGGAAACCATGTTAAGGGAAAAACCCCGATGGGAATGACACACATAAATATCTGCAATAAAGTATAGTGACCCTGTTAGGAGTCTATCCCTATTAGGAGTTGATTATTACATAGAGAAGATCTTGGATAAAGGACTGATGAACCTTGTTAGAGGTATACAAAAAAATTTCTCACTGCAATTACAAAATGATGTAATTCTTGTCCTGATATACAAAGAGATTACATATACATATCCAAGAAATCTTACTTCAAATCCATGCAACCTATTCTCAATCAAATTGTAGACCTCTCTACTCTTCTCAAACGCACATCAATAATTTTTCCATATCTTTTCATACTTTTCAATCACATATTACATCATATACTTATACCCAATTAAGAGTATAGTAACTAGGTTGACCTCTATAAGGTAATTACAAAACATAATTCAAGGTCGGCCACATAGCATTACAATGCACAACCTTACATACATTATAATGGAACTATGTCAACCATACATACATGATCAATACATAAAATAACATAACATAGGTTGGCCACTACCTATGCAACTTCGCAAGCCTTGATGATTTGTTTTATGCCTGTAATTGTACTCAGAGAGTTGTATCCCTGAACCCACGTATCCAAAACATGTGCGCTCACACATAGAGCTCTTCCATACATCAATACATCATTCTGTAACTTCACATTCAATAATTCATCATGTGACATGCTTCTCTTTGGTGGAAAGAATTACAACAAGATAGAGAAGAAGAAGGTGAACTGAAGATCACTAGATGGAGATTGATTATGACTAAGTTAAAGGTTAAGTTCATACATGTTGACTATGAACTTGAGTTGTTTAAGATGTTGCAGAATCTAAAACAAAAGGATTTATTTGTGAAGGATTATACCAAGGAGTTCTATAAGTTGACTATTCAGTCTAGGCATAGAGAACTTTCCAAGGAAAAGCTAGCTCGGTATATTAATGGTCTGAGATTCAATATTTAGGATGAGATTGGTATGTTAAAGATTGATTCAATTGAGGATGCTTATCAGTATTCTTTGAAGCCATAAGATAAGTTGAAGAGAAAACATCAAGGTGGATCTCGAGGGAAGGAGAAATGGGATCACTCGGTGAAGGACAAGCTAACTGTTGAAGATGAACCAAAACTTGTTGAGTCAAGGAAGAGGATAGGTAAGGTTTATTTTAAGGGTACTTGTTTTCATTATGGTGAAGAAGGAAATAGAGCCTATAAATATTCCCAGAAGACTGGTGATCAAAGAGTTATTGTGGCGAATGAGGCAAAAGATTCAGTGAATGAGCTCGAACAGGGAGGGGAGAATTTGTTAGCTCAGCAAGTACTATTTGGTAAGAGAGTACTGGAACCTTGTCAAAGGAGTAATTTGTTCGGGACTTTTTGTAAGTTTTTTGGTAAAATTTGCAATGTGATTATGGATGGTGGTAGTGTAAGATATAAAATATGGATGGGGTCCTAGAATAATGGTTTGCACATAAAAGAGACCCCAAAACCAATATTTTACACATACATGAAGTTATATTCATATGGAAAGTAAATGTAGAAGACTAATGTTGAAATGAAGAAATAAAGGTACTTACCTCCAAAAATGAATTGGCTGAAAACCCTGTCAAACAATCTCAAAAATTATTGATTTTCACATTTTCAAACCAAAACTGCGAGATCTACAAAACCCAGAAATATTTTTATTTTCTAAGCCATCTCGGCTTTGACCTTAGGATCGGGGTACAATCTTACTCAAGGCACAATCTTACCCCCCCACTGAAGGTCGACCTTGACCTAACTGCTTCAACAGAAATTTTGTTCGCGGATCCTGAAAGTTCAATGAAAAGGGTATCTAGATCTGCACTAATATTCACCATCCTACACCTGTACCTACAAGAAAAATGGTTTTGTTTGTTGGGGGGAGGGTTTTTCCTTAGTCAAACCCCAATTTAGGAATTAACCTTGAAATCGAATTGAATTTGCAGAGATAAACAAAGTAAATGGAACAATTCACCTTGCTTATGTTGAAAACCCTTGTGGAGGATTCGAATCCTTGAATCCACAAGCATGGATGCTCCAAATAAATGTAGGATGTCTCAAATCAATTGTCTTTGGATCTTCAACAACAATCTTGAATGGATCTTGGAATACGAAGAGGCTTGAATGGATGGATGGAGAAATCTTCAACAAGAGGGCTCCATAGAGATTGAATCCTTCAGTGGCTAACAATGGATTTCCTTGATGAATTGGATCTTGAATGCTTTAATGCTTTAATGCTTTAATGCTTGATCTTCTTGCTTGAGAGCTTGAGAAATTATGAGATGAGATGAGATACTTGATTGAGAGATGGAGAAAATGAGAGAGGAAGGCTCCCTTTTATAGTGATCTAGGGCACAAACTTCTAGAGAGGCCACATAGAAAACAATAATTAAGGGTCCATGGCACAAAAATCTAGAGAGGTGCACATGGAGAGGAAATTAAATTAAATTCTTGACACAAAACTCTAGAAGGGTACCACCCTTAATATAGAAATACAAATAATTATTTAAGAGCCTTGTCACAAAATTTGAGGTAAGGCTAACCCCAAAGTTAATTTGAGCATTAAGCACAAAACTCGAGAAAGGCTAATCTCCAATAATAAATTAGGAATCCTACACAAAGCTCAAGAAAGGTCCACCTCAAATATTAATTTGAGAATTAGACACTTAACTCAAGAAATATTGGCCCCGAAGAGGGAAAAGACAAGATTTTGACAAAACCCCGAAATTGGAACCTAACCCCGAGGATCTCGGACCCTAGGGTCAAGGTCAAGGTCGACCTTGACCTAGGTCAGAGTTGAGGTCAACCTTGACCTAAGAGGTCGACCTTGACCCTAAGATCAAGAATCTCAGGTTTGCAATTCAGGATGCCAAAATTATGTCGGGAAGAAGTGGAAAATGGGACAAAACAGGAGAAAAATCCAAATCCAAGTTAAATACCCATTCAAGACGTTCAACATGACCCCAAACCACTTACTCGGAAGGATAAACATTCTTAACATGGAAGTGCTTCCATTTTAAGATGATACAAGTAGTAATGATAACCTTGTAGTTGAGGAGATGGTTCAGAAACTTGGTTTGAGAAGAATGAAACATCCTTGTCCTTATAGGATTGGTTGGTTACAAGATGTACCTTATTTGGAAGTGAGGAAGAAATGTCTTGTTGACTTTCAGATTGCCTAGTATAAGGATCAAGTGTTGTTTGATATTGTGGACATGAGTAGTTGTCACATATTGCTCGGTAGACCTTGGCAATATGATTACAAGGCTATGTATGATTGTGTCAAGAATATGTTTACTGTTGAGAAGGGTGGCAAGAAGTTTTCATTGATCCCTTTGCAAAATGAAGAACTTGGTAGGAAGAACCTGAGCTTTAGGAGATAAATTGATTTGAAGGATCCTGGAAGGGTTGGAGATCATCATGGGAAACAAACTTGTGGTGCACCAAGGAAGGATGTGAAGAAGTAGAGCCAATAGTTGTCTGTTGCTGGAAATGATTTGCAGAGGTGGAACAAAGGGAAGAGTGTGCAAGTTGAAGACTTGGAGGATATGTATGTAAAGAACCAACTCAGGGTTTATGTGTTGAATCTTGAAAGATGTTCTTCCAACCTTTAAGAATATCTTTTCACACCTCGGGTGTTTGATGTAGGAGCATCCTAGGGTAGTTAGCAATCCTGCATGTTAAAGTGTTTTGGCCTTAATGTTGGAGAAATTGGTTGGAGTAGTGTTACTCGATTGCAGTGTTGACCGAGGGGCTCAGTCACTGAAGGACTCGATCGCTGAAGGACTCAGTCACTAAGGGAGCTAGGATTTACTGCTTGGCAGTTTGCTGACACTCGGCAGTTTGGCTTTTCGAATGGAGTTCTGGCGGATTTGATCAGCTGACTTGATGCATTTAATGTGTAGTGTGTGATCATGACGTGTATCAATTTTAGGTATGTGTGTGGACCTATTTGGGTCTTGGATATTTATCCTATGTGCATTTAATATTATTTGTAAGCTGACTTGAGGCATATTTGTTTTTCTTTAGTAGTCGAATGGGTTTAAGATTTCTTTCTTTCTTCCAACTGACCTATTGCTGAAGTAGTATATAAGGAGTTCCAAGGTAGAGTTGTAGAGAGGGGAAAAGAGGAAAAGGAAAAGGAGGAGAAGATATTCAATTTAGGAATTTGAAGTTGTGAATTTGTGAGCAGAGCTAGTGGTTGTGACCTAGGAACAAGGAGATTGCTTGGTGGCTTGTGAGCACAAGTTTGGATCTTGTTGGATGTTTCTACCACATTGACATGTTGTTTCAGATCTGGCTAGATAGAGTTTGGGTTTGAATTAGATATTGAGGGATCTTGCAAAACTATTACTTTCTTTGTAATTGGTTGTAACTGGGAAGGCCTTATAGTCTAACACATTGCATGTAATCAGTTATTTTGATGAATAAAGAGTTCAGATTATTATCAGATCTTGCTTTTTTTTTATTCCATTGTGTGGTTGTTTAGTTGAGGGCTTGGACATCTCCTTTGGGGATTCTCTCATCCTTGCACTGCGTCAGGGTCCATCCCATGTCTAATAGTCACTAAGGTGATGTGGGGTTGCATCAACCTACACTTATTCAGAAGATCTAATGATGTTGATGCATGATATTCACACTTTGGGCTTCCTAAGGTTGTGAAGAAGAAGAAGATGGAAGATAAACTGAAATAAAGAAAATGTGTACATGCAAGGTATAGGAATATGAACCTAAGCTAAAAAGATACTTATTTGGCTATGAAAGAGCTTATTTCTTTTGGCATTGCTAACAAAGGGAGAGATAATGATCATGAAATATTCAAAACAAACTCAAAGGGAGAGATGATCAGGAAACATTGGAGAGATGGATATCAGTTAGAAATGAAGCTAGCTGAAAGGGAGAGACAGAGATGTTGTGTAGTGATTAAACATATTAAATGAATAAGCTAAGGGGGATCTTACTGAGTCATAGCATATAGACAGAGTTGTAGACCCTTAAGATTTTTGGTATTCTATGGCATATTTCATATTGTGTTTCCATCAATGCCAAAGGGAGAGATTGTTAGACTACAACTAATTGATTAACTACTTGGAGAATAGAATGTGAAGACGATCACTGAGCTACTAAGGTATATGTGAGACATTAGATCAGTTATTATATTGTCATTGGTGTCAACTAGTTTTGATTGTACTTATCATGATAGTTGCAAACATCTGAAGAAGGTAATAATGGTGAAGGAAATAGATATTAACATGAAAATGAGATGTATGAGTAAGTTATGAGTATGGTATTCATTGGGTAACTTATTGATGAATATATGACGGAATGATAGTGATTTTATTGCATTACATGATTCTGTTAAGAATTGAAGATCAAGATTGTAAAAGTTTATGTGGTTAGTATATGAAGAACTTAGTATACACCGAGTATAAATAGTGTACACCAAGAAAGTGTAGTGTATACCGAGTGCACTATTAACTGAGCTAAAAGTCACTAACACGTCACATTATTTATTGAGTGGAAGAAATAATATGGAACATGTGATTGCCGAGATGAGATGATGAATTGGGATGATTCTAAGGATAAAGATAAATTTTTCTATGAAGATCTATGGCTGAAAAAATTCAAGTTTGATTAGATGGTGAAGGTTGAAACATGTTTAAGGCACAAGTTCCGAGGAAGGTTAAAGTGGAAAAATCAACAATGGATATTAAGTGGAAAAATCTATGGCTAAGAAGAAAATGGTTTATCGTGTCTATAAAAGGAGACAAGAGATTCAAAATAAAGTATGTGTGTGAGGAGAATATTGTATTCATTTGAAGATGGTCAGATAGGTTGAAGTGAGAACCGAGCAATTCTACAAAATACACTGATCATCAGAAGCAGATTAACCAAGCATAACAAAGTTGGAGGATAAAAGGAAATTGAAGAGATTGTGATGGCCAGAGGTATATTGAGCTTAGCATAGATCTGAATATCTGCAAAGGAAGTTGTATTTAAATCAGATCATTTACTATTGCATTCTAACCATTGCTACAAAAAAAATCTCTTAATCGAGTGGGACTTAACAGTCTTTATTTATTTCTTTATGATATATTTTATAATGAATGTTGATTATTTTCTTGTTGACCCAAGTGAATGTATGGTCACAGAGAAATGTTAGTGATAAAGCCTCTAATAAGGTCACACCTTACAGTGTATTTTTTAACCTTTAACAGGGTTGGCTCTTAACTGAGCTCACTTTAGAAGAGTAACAAATATTTCTGGTACCAATCCCAAGTGGTTTTTCCCTTAACAGGGTTTCCATGTTAAAAGACAAGTGCTATATGTGTATGGATGTCATGATTTGTTATTTTACTTTACACATTATATTAAATGGTTTGACTGGTATGTATACTAGATGATTTAACTGGCATTTGGTAAAAGAATCAAAAAGACACAGTCAAGTGTTTACCGAGTTGTTTAGTTTAATTGTTGAAATTGGTTTTATACATCTGAGAGTATTTGAGACTGTAGGATAATTGGACTTAATTGATTCACCCCCACCCCCCTCTCAGTTATCTAACAAGAGTCATTTTTTATATTGGGCTTGTATTGAAGCTTATTGAAATATATGGTGTTTTGGTCATTGTGTTTTATTTTGAGTCTGGTTAGATACTATGATGTATAAATTTTAAGGAAGTTAATACAAAGATTCAATAGCAATTTTTTGCTCTAAATCTTGTCTCCTCGTGTGATATTCTATAATTTTTCATGTCTTGTGAACAAAGAGTTGAAGATCACAATTGCAATTTGTCTAAAATTGTATGTCATATTATGCTTTGTTTTTTATTCAAGGAATTAAGTAATTTCTTAGTATAATTTGATAGAGTTATAAAATATTAGAAGAGGATTTGTCATAAGAATAGGATTTAAAGCATCAATTGATTTTCATTTAAAAAGTGAATGGATAGGTCAAAAATCATAGTGTGGATTGGTTTAAAGTATACCCAATGAATAAGGCACCAATCAAAGAAAATGCAGTCAAGTTGATATTCATTTCTCTTCACAATTCAAATCAAAAATTAAATCAAAATCTTCTAAATTTTAAGATTTTCACTTACAAGGGTGGTGAACATATCATCAGTCATGGTGAGGATTAGTTCAAAGAACACCCAATGAATAAGGCACTGATCAAATAAAATGTAATTAAGCCAATATTCATTTTCTCTCATAGTTAAATCAAATATTTTAAATTCAAGTTGTAGATCTAAAATGTTAGTCATTGCTTAGCTTATGAGTGGGTTGATAGTGTGATTAGCTCTCACGGTGTCTCTTTAACATCATAAGCAAGAGAAGAATTATGGGCATTTATCTTCTTTGTTAAGGATTGGGGAAAGGCAATGTTAAGAAGTAAATAGATCTAATCCTAGGTTTACCCACCTAAATTTTGTAGAGTTTAAAGTGTAGAAAGATTAATTGATTTGTTAGTTGGTCCTTGTTCTTGTTTGAGTGTAATCATGGGATCTTGCTAAACCCTAGATACATTTTCTTCACTTTCAAGGTGGTTCAAATTCTGTCAAATCAAAAGCCAACAAAATGGCAACTCTGTTGGGGATAGAGACATAACAAAATATTTTTAAACCTGTCATAGAATCTCTGGTGTTTTACTTTTCAAATCATAATATCCAGTCAAGTCAATTTGAGTGGGTTCTTTTAATGTTGTCTTAATTGGGATCTACATTTAGTTGTCCTTTTTTCCAACCTCATTTATTTTAGATTCTCAAGGTTTTTCTGTAAGATACATTCCTTTCCTCTAGTGGGTGGTGACTTAAAAAGGTTTCAGAACCAGTAATTTTACAATTTATTCTAAGATGGATGACAAAAGAAAAAGTACTAGGTCTTATACCAAGGCATGTCCCGAACTTAGTCTACATACTGAGTTACCTCAAGGAAATAAGAAGTGTTTCATCAAGAAGAGTGGTGAGTCAAGCAATGCTCATCTATGGAAATCTAAGTGTGACAAGGTGGGTAACTCGTTACACCCAATTACTAAAGAAAGGGAATCCTCCTCTAAGAATTATGAGTTTGACAATACTGGATATTTTAATGGATTCTTTGATACTCCTCCCCAAGGAGATGGTCTATATCAAGACAAAGGTATTTCATCACTTGGGCATAATGTCTTTGGGAAAGATAGATTGAGTCATTCAAGGGATATGATCCAATGTGGGAACCTATCAAACACACAACATAATGTACATTTATATACCCAAAACCCTTACAATGAAATAAATCTTATAAATATGAGAGACACATCAAAATTAGATGCAACTACACAAGATCATGATGGTTTATTTAATGAACTTGATGCTCTCAAAAGGGAAGCTGTAGAGTAGGATATTACACATAGGCACTTGGAGTAGGAAGGAAAAATGGATACAATGAATGCTCTTCTAGAAAGAGATAATCTGCTCAGAAGAATTACTGTGTCAAAAGAAAAGATAAAAAGGTTAGAAGTATGTCCTACATCTCTTCATTCTGACATTTTTGGTGATTTAGGAGCCCTAAGAATAGAATGCCAAGAGAAGGAATGCTTGGCGCAAAATAAAGATGAGTTTGAAGGTGATGGTCCAGTCATCAGACAAGTTCACCCTTATGAAGTTCCTAAGGAGAAAAGAGTTGAAACCACCTCATCTAAACTTGTGATTCATGAAAATGACAAAGGAAATAAAAAGGTGGTGGGGATCCAAATTAATGAATTTGTTGTTGTCTCAAAGGGTGCCCCTCTTGTGTCAAAAACTGACACAAAATTAGAAAAAGCAAGAAAGGAAAGAGAAGATATGGCCAGAGAACTAGAGAAAGTTTAGAATGAAGCAAAAGCTGCAAAAATAAGAAGGAAGATCCAATTTATGAAGTCTTCCTCTACTAGTGTTGTGGGGCCATCTAACTCTGGTCAAGGTATGCCTTCTGGAGTTTCTTCTGGTATTGTAACAAATATTCTTGGCATTTCTTCCAGTAAAATTTCTTTTCCTTCTTTTGGAATGAGTCATGTTGCTTCTGGGTAGCAAGGGAATATAATTATGGGTGGAAATATTGGTAATATAGTTGGTCCTAGTGGATAAACTAACCTAAGTTTTCATAGAAGACCTATTCATCTTGAGAGATATAGGAAGTTTTGTTTTACTAGTATCCTTGGATATCCTAATCCGGTACCAAATGACTTGAGCGATAAAACTAGTAAGCTCACTAGAAACAGTGCTATAAGTTGTGAGGAACATCTAAGATCTTTTGTTGATATACTCAATGACTATGAGGTTGAGCATCAGAATGTTGTCATGAAATTATTTGTGCAGGCTCTTATTGAGGATGCTAGAGACTAGTTTAGAAGACTTCCTTATGATAGTATCTACTCTTGGGATGATTTTGAGAAATGATTCAAGGAGAAATATGGTGACAACACTAATGTCATTTTCATGTTAAATGAGTTCAATAACATTAAGAAGAATCTATTGGGGTTGTCGGCTCTGTCCCTGGCCCTGTTGCTAGAATTGAAGGGTCTGTTGAGGCTGTTGGCTCTGTCCCTGTCCCATCTGCTAGACCTGATGGGTTTGTTGGGGCTCTTGGCTCTGTCCATGTCCCAGTTGCAGGACCTGATGGGTTTGCTAGGGCTATTGGCTCTTCCCCTGTCCCGGTTGCTGGTCCTGAAATTTCTATGTCGGGTGTTACCAGTTTGGTGGGTGTTGGCTTTGCTAGAATGGATGGTATTTTATTAGATGTTGGATCGAACATTTCTACTCCATTTCATGATTTCCCTTTGGGTGGGTCCAACGACGGCCTTGCACCGACTGTCTCTCTTGGTGACTCAACCCCGCTTTGGGGGGTTGGTTCCCCCTCTCTGGACTCATTGTGCTGGCAGAATAAGGCTGCTAGTGTTGAAGAAGGTTGGATTACAGTTAAAGGCAAAAATTCTAAGAAATCCTCCCCGACTTTTGACATGACCCTTCGGTCTCATTTTAAGGGGACTAAAAGATAGTTAGTGTATCTTTTGTTGCGGACTTCCAATGTCTTATCTTTTGTAGTGGTGTGGGTGTTTCTTTGGCTGAGTTCCTTTGGGTGGTCTCTTGGGGTTGGTGGCCTTTTTTTTTGGCTGACCTGTTGTGTTTAGTGTTCTCCTAATGCTATAGCTTAAGTTTTTTCTTTGTAAAGGGTTTTGGGTCCCTTCAAAACCTATTTTTTCCATTAATCAGAACATTAAGAAGAATCAAAATGAATTAACTTTTGATTTCAACATTAGATTCCAAAAGCATATGCACAAATTATTTTAGTTTATGAGATTGCATGAGAATGTCTACCTTACCACATACTTTAATGCATTTGATGGTAAAATGGCATACTTATTAAGAGATAAGAGCATGGGAAATAAGAAACTAGATGATGATAAGCTTGATAAGGTATTGAATTCCCTCAAATATTTTAAGGAACCTAATGTCAGAAATGACAAAGGTTATAATGCATACAAGCTCAGTTCAACAATTTTAATAGGTAGAATAGGTTGCAAAACTTTCCTTACAATACCCAATGGAAAGATGGAAATCATGTGCCTTCCCCTGCAAAGAATAATAATGATAAGTCTACCCATGATCCTTTACAAAGAAATGTTGTGAATATTGTTGAGGATACACCTTGGTGTATGGCTTGCCAGTCTCCTCATTTGCTAGAATATTGTTGAGGATACACCTTGGTGTATGGCCTGCCAGCCTCCTCATTTACTAGAATATTGTGTAATAGCCCAGTTTGTTTCAGCATCTCAAGATGAGAATTATGATGAACCTCACCAAGAAAATAATGATGATAGAGTTAGATGCAACATGGTTGATTCTTTCCCTTAGTATAGTGATACATCAGATCAGGAAGAGTTTGATGCTGATATAGATTCACAGAGGCATAGAGATGAAATGTATCATCAGCAAGTTTTTTCTGATGAAGAAAACATAGATAATTCAGTATGTAATGTGGCATTAGGATTGGAGCATATAAAATTTAGGAGACCTTCTAAAGAAGAGATTGATAGAATCACAACAAATATGGTTTCTCAAGTGAAAAGTAACTATCATATGAGAAATAGGATAGTGAACGAAGATGTTGGGAAGCCTGCTAGCATGTTTATCAAGAAGGAAAATAACAATTCTTTTGTTGAGGATATGCCCAAGGATAATCTCATTGTGAAGATTAAGGATCTAAAAGGAAAGAAGTGGGAACCCAAGAAAGCTGAGATTGCAAAAGAAAATGTGACACAAACTGTTAAGAAGGAAGTGAAGAGTGATAAACCAATCATTCCAATGGTTAAGACTGACAAGCCCAAGGTGGGTGATATATCTGACAAGTTGGAGGAGAACACAGAAGAAAAATGTATTCCTATTGAAATACCTTCTTATACTCTAGTTGCTATGATTTCATTATTATCACAAATCACTATTAAGGTCCCTTTACTAGAAATGTTAAGGATAGAAGAACATAAGAAAAAGACCTTAGCATGGGTAGGGACTGTAGATAGTTATAATTCCCCTGATGATAAAACCTTTGGTAAGCCTATGGAAGAAACAAAGAAAATTAAAGAGGCGGAAGGAATCATATCTCAAATTCCATGGTTTTATTTAGATAGTTCTACTACTGTCTATTTGGAAAACATTGACCCTTTTCTTTCTCAGTGTTATAGAGAATGGTAAAACTGTAAAAAAAATTATGATTGATTCAGGGGCATCTAACACTGTGATGCCTTTTAAAGTGATGGAATCATTAGGACTTAAGGTAGACACTACTCAGGATAGGTGTTGTGCCTTTGATTCAAGGGAAGTTCATGCCATTGGAACTATTAAGGCTCTGCCTTACAAACTTGCAGTATACCTTGAGAAAGATTTAATCATGAGTGTGTCGGTTGTTGATATCCCACCCCATTATAGAATGTTGCTATCCATAAAATAGAGTGTAGCTATGGGTGGGATTTTACAATGTGATTTATCTTTTTCTACTTTCCATATTGATGATCAGTTAAGGTGGAAAGAGAGCCTAGGGTCCCACATATGATAGAGAAAAATGTGGACAATGATACAACTTGTTTTGTTGATACTAACATAAATGCTTTTAGAGCTAAAGTTGTTGTCATAGAAAATAAAACTGAACCTACTCCTATAGATGTTGAATTCAAGAAGTTTTCTGATAGAGAGAACTTATGGACCATATATTTTGATGGTGTCAATTCAAAGGAGGGTTCAGGGGCAGGTGTTTTACTGATATCCCAAAAGGAAACACATAAATTTTCCCTCAATTTGAGCTTTACTTGTACAAATAACATTGCAAAGTATGAGGCTTTGTTGCTTGGTCTGCAGTTAGCAGCAAAACATGGAATAAAATGCCTACTTGTTGTTGGTGATTCTAAGATGGTTATTTCCTAGGTAAGGTCCTCCTATGCATCTAAAAACAAAAGGTTGAAACAATACAGGAATGTTGTTTGGGATTTGATAAAAGAATTTGATGCATTTGGTATTGTGTGGATGGATAGGATTAATAATAAGATGGCAGATTTGTTAGCAAATGTTGCAGTAAAGCTAGATGACATAAAATTTGCAAGAATATCCAAGGTTGAGGTGCAAACAAGGCCATCTGTGTGGGATAATGTTGAAAATTGGCAAGATTTTTGAAGATGACATGGATATTCTTAGATTTATGAATTGTGAAGACAAGTATTATGGAAAAGAATTAGATTGTAGCACTCTTGTTGAAAATGTTGATGGAAAAGGCACTATTCTTGGAAATGAGATAATCCAGCTGAAAAAAAATAAGGTTCCCAAGGGACTTGGTTGTTTTAGAAAATATTTTTGATAACCAAAATAGAGCTAAAATAGATACAAGAGATAAAAATCTTGATGATCTTGAGGAGATAAATTTGGGAACAAATAAAGCCCCTAAGAAGGTTTATGTTGGTAAATGGATGTCACCCCCTGTGAAGAAAACCTTGTTTGAGCTATTGAGAAAATACAGACATATTTTTGCTTGGTCATATGATGATCTAAAAGCTTATAGGGAGGACCTATTTCAACTTGTTATTCCTCTAAAAGATGATGCAAAGCCTTTCATGTAGAAACAAAGTCCAATCAACCCAACTCTTGCACCCAAAATGTAGGAAGAATTGATGAAACTCATAGATGCTGAAATAATCAAGCCTATTCGCATTCATCATGGGTTTCCAATCTAGTCCATGTGAGGAAGAAGAATGGTGATATTAGGCTCCGTGTGGATTTTAGAAATCTAAACTTGTCTTCCCTTAAGGATAATTATTATTTTTCCAACATGGAAGCTATGCTACAAAGGGTAACTAGATCTGAACTAATGTCTATGATGGATGGATTTTTGGGATATAAGCAATTTGTAGTTCAGGAGTCAGAACAATATAAGACTGCATTCACTACACCATGGGGAACTTATGTGTATGTGAGAATGCCCTTTGGCCTTACCAATGTAGGGGAAACATTTCAAAGGGCCATGGACGTTGTATTTGTAGAGTTCATTAATATTTTCTTGGTTGTGTATCGGGATGATCTAACACCATACTCTAAGAAGGAAGAAGATCATTGTTTTCATTTTGAAAATATATTTTCAAAAGCTTTGGAGTATGGTGTGTCTCTATATCCAAGAAAGTGCTTCTTTTGTGTGACTAAAGGAAGATTGTTGGGTCATTTAGTTTTCAAAGAAGGTGTTAGAATTGACCCTAAGAGAGTAGCTGCCATTGATAAAATCTAGCAACCTAAAAATGTGAAAGGTATTCAGTCTTTCTTTGGACAAGTAAATTTCTTAAGAAGGTTTGTCACTAATTTTTCATAAATTAGCATTACCTATTTTAAAGATGTTGAAGAAAGGATATGAAAATAAATGGGATGGGGAGCCATCTGTTGCTTTCTAGAATACAAAACAAGCAATCAATGATGCTCATGTACTTAAGGGTCTGGATTATGATAAGCCCATGCATATATTTTCCTTTGCATCCTTTCATACAGTAGTTGTAGTATTGTTACAGAAGAATTTAGAAGGATTTGAGCATCCTATTGCATTTTTCAAAATGTCACTTCAAGTTGCTGAGTTGAAATATGAAATAAATGAAAAATAGGCGTATGCACTGGTGAAAGTAGTAAAATCTTTTAGATGTTACTTGATAGGAGCAATTGTAGTTTCTTATGTACCCAGTGCTGTAGTAAAGGATATTTTCACACAGCAAGAAGTCTCAAGCAGGAGGTGTAGATGGATCAACAAGATCCAAGAGTTCAACATCGATGTTCAAATTACCAAACTGGTCAGAGGTCAAGGGCTTACAAATTTGATGACTCGGGAAAACCTAGATGTCAACCAAATAAATTAGGTTGAGGAAGAATAGAGAGTCTGCACATTTGATATGGATCTTTGTGACTGGTATATTGATATCATATATTATTTGTAGAAATTGAAGTGCCCTCTTGGTCTAAATGAAAGTGCTAAAAGGACCTTGAAACTCCATGTCGTCAAGTATGCAATTATAACTGATAAGCTATGGTGGAGAACTACTGATGACCTATTGCTAAAATGTGTTGACAAGGATCAAGAAAATAAAGATTTGAATGATATGCATAGTGGAATTTGTGGTGGTCATTATATGGATAAGACAATAGCATACAAGGTTGTGAGGGTAGGTTTTCGATGGCTTTCATTGTTTAAGGATTCTTTTGAGCTTCTGAAGAGATGTGATGCATGCCAGAGATTTTTCAAGTAAGTTAAAGTTTTCATGTAATTTTCCCTTAAAACATGTTGAAGTTCAAGCTCATTTCCAGCAATGGGGCATAGATTTTATTGGAGAAGTCTCAAATAAATCTAGTGGTGGTTATTCATCGATTTTGCTGGCCACTAACTATTTCACTAAGTGGGTAGAGGTTGTCCCTACTAGGAAATCCACTAGTAGGGTTGTAATGGATTTTATTTTAAATAATATTATTATCATATTTGGATGTCCAAAGAGAATTATGACAGATAATGCAAGGTGCTTTAGGTATGAAGAATATATTATTTTTGTGAAAATTATGGTATAAGCAAGTCCACTTCATCCCCTTACCATCCACAGGGTAATGAGCAGGCTGAATCAAGCAACAAGAATATGTTGAAGATCATCAAAAGGATCCTTGATACTAACAAGAAAGCATGGGATGCTAAGCTACCTCTAGCATTTTGGGCTGACAAAGTGACTGTGAAGAAATCAATTGGATGTGCTCCATTTGATCTGGTATATGGGATCTAAGCTAGATTGCCTCAGAACAACTTGATTGGAATGTACAAGTTTATTCAGTTGTATGAAGAAGATGTGACTGATGAGATGTAGGCTAGGATGGATGATATCCTGGAATTGGATGAAACAAGAAGAGAATTTGCATCAAGGAATGCTAAGTTATAGATGAAAATTAAGAACTTGTATGATAGAAGAACTACAAAGAGAATCTTTGACATTGATGATCTAGTTCTTTTGTGGAATGTCGGATTGGAGGACAAAGGCAAGCATGTAAAATTTGATCCTACCTGGTTAGGCCCCTACTTAATTCATGAGAAGTGGGGAGAAAATTCATATTTTCTCAAAGAACTCTCTAGTGACATTCAGGAATTGCTTGTTCATGGACAGTTTCTGAAAAGGTACTTCTCATGAAGGTACCTTCTTTTCCATGAGTATTAGCTAGGTTTGTAAAGTTTGTATATATTCCTTTGGTGTGCTTGTGTGTTTCCCTTCCTGTTTGCCTTGTATATAGGTTTGGTCAATTTTTGTGATGCTCTTTATTGTCCTATTGTCAAGTTTGTGGCCTGCTCTCCCAGAATTTATGAATCCTTGTGTGAATGAAAGCTATTCGTCATCCCCAGACAAAGCCACCAGTGGTCGAATTTCCAATTAAGTGAAAATTTTGAAAAAATTGTGTATTTCTTCTTTAGAAGTGAGGAAATAGGGTTTAATATGCTGATAGGGTTTCAAGATTATTTTCCTAGGTTCAAAACCCTATATTCGATCTATTTCTTTGTTACTTTTTTACTCACTTAAGCAAAGGGTCTTTAGTCATGCTATGAGGCCATTGCTATTATCCTAGTCCTTTATCTTTATGTGTCCCACAGTGTTAAAAGTGTCTGCCCTTAACAGTATTTGTCATGAACAACTTTGCATTTTGTATTGTCTTTGTTGTCCTTAAGGTTTTGAAGTCACAAAAAGGTCTTGTTCGTAACATATCAAGGTTTGTTTTCATGGTCATTTAAACAGTCCCGATCTCCTGAAAAGGTCCTGCGTAGCTTTACAAGTGTCAAAGTTTTATGTTCAATATCAAAAGCCCCGAAGTTAGGCCAAGAGGTTTGTGGAGCTTCGCAAGAGGTAAAGCATTTGACTGTTGGCATGATACAAAGTCATGATTAGTTGTTGCATAACTTCTCAACAATCAAAAGGTTATAATGGTGATGGGTTCTGAGGTCCCGACTAATGGCGTGTGTAACTTCAGAAGGTGTTGAAAAGTGAGATTAAGTTGTATGCCACGTGGAAAGCGTCGAAGAATGGTGAAGTGCATCAATGGTCAAATAAATGTTGTCAGAACTTAGTTTCGAAGCTACAACAATAAGTGGTTTTGAGGTTATGAAAGGCTTTGTGCGGGACTTCACAAGGTTATAATTCAATTTTTGTTACATGGTTCTACTCTTGCAACAATGTTAAGAAGATTGTCAGCATAACTTCAAAAGGGTTTCAAAGGCCCCTAATTTACAGGTAGCGAAGTTGAGACAGGGTTAGATGAACCATTTGCATAACTTCATAACCAGGAAGCTTAAGTTTTGAAATAACATGAGCTTTTACAGCAAGGAAAAAGGACAAGTTGTTAGGTCTTGATGGATAAAAGAATGACATGTCGATGTGATAGGTTGATGATTTGGTCTCCAGATTGCCACCAAATCTAAGTTCAGAGGGACACTTGAAGGAATGGCAAGAGTGGGTTGATTCTTTCAACCAAATCTTGGATACAGTTGAAGTGGGTTGATTCTTTCAACCAAATCTTGGATGCAGCTAGAGTTGCAGCTTGGCCATCAATGAGGGAAATTATGGTGTGAAAAAACCATTGGAGAGATTCAAGTCCTGTCGAATGAAAGTAGTTAAGATAGTTCTGACATTAAATTAAGAGCCAATAGAGGGAGATCATTTAATTCAAAAGTGGTATCTTATCTTTACAGTTCACCTGTTGTGGATACACCTATGGTACAAACCAAGATTGATTCTAAAGAATCTAAGCTGACAACTATCACTTTTGTAATTACTTCCAAGTAGTTGTTAAATTTGTTTTGATGTTGACAACTCTATTTTTGCTCATGTCTGAAGCTTGTTGCAATCCATCACTATAAATGGATTTCCAAGACTAGGAAAAGGGACCGAAAGATATTCAGTTAGTTTTTTTTTCTGAGAATAGAGGTCTTTGTCGTCGGTCAAGACTGTGTAAGAGCCATTTTGTATATTGGGCTTGTATTGAAGCTTAATGAAATATATGGTGTTCTAGTCATTTTGTGTTATTTTGAGTCTGGTTAGATACTATGATGTATAAATTTCAAGGAAGTTAATACAAAGATTTAGCAGAAATTTGCTGCTCTAAATCTTGTCTCATCCTGTGATATTCTGTATTTTTTTGTGTCTTGTGAACAAAGAGCTCAAGATCACAGTTGCAATTTGTTTAAAATTGTATGTCATAGTATGCTTTGCTTTCGATTAAAAGAATTAAGTAATTTCTTAGTATAATTTTACAAAGTTATAAAATATTAGAAGAGGATTTGTCATAAGAATAGGATTTAAAGCATCAATTGATTTTCATTTACAATGTGAATGGATAGATCATAAATCATAGTGTGGACTAGTTTAAAGTATACCCAATGAATAAGGCATTGATCAAAGAAAATGCAGTCAAGCTGATATACATTTCTCTTCATAGTTCAAATCAAAAATTAAATCAAAATCTTCTAAATTTTAAGATTTTCACTTACAAGGTGGGTGAACAGATCATCAGTCATGGTGAGGATTAGTTCAAAGAACACCCAGTGAATAAGGCACTAATCAAAGAAAATGTAATTAAGCCAATATTCATTTTCTCTCATAGTTAAATCAAATATTTTAAATTCAAGTTGTAGATCTAAAATGTTAGTCATTGCTTAGCTTATGAGTGGGTTGATAGTGTGATTAGCTCTCACGGTGTCTCTTTAACATCATAAGCAAGAGAAGAATTATGGGCATTTATCTTCTTTGTTAAGGATTGGGGAAAGGCAATGTTAAGAAGTAAATAGGTCTAATCCTAGGTTTACCCACCTAAATTTTGTAGAGTTTAAAGTGTAGAAAGATTAATTGATTTGTTAGTTGGTCCTTGTTCTTGTTTGAGTGTAATCATGGGATCTTGCTAAACCCTAGATACATTTTCTTCACTTTCAAGGTGGTTCAAATTCTGTCAAATCAAAAGCCAACAAAATGGCAACTCTGTTGGGGATAGAGACATAACAAAATATTGTTAAACCTGTCATAGAATCTCTGGTGTTTTACTTTTCAAATCATAATATCCAGTCAAGTCAATTTGAGTGGGTTCTTTTAATGTTGTCTTAATTGGGATCTACATTTAGTTGTCCTTTTTTCCAACCTCATTTATTTTAGATTCTCAAGGTTTTTTTGTAAGATACATTTTCTCTTTTCTCTCACAGTTAAATTCTCAAGGTTTTTCTGCCGATATTCATTTTCTCTCACAGTTAAATCAAATCATTTAAATTCAAGTTGTAGATCTAAATTGTTAGCCCCTTCTTAGCTTATGAGTGAGTTGATAGTGTGATTAGCTCTCACAATGTCTCTTAAACTTCATAAGCAAGAGAAGAATTATGGGTATTTATTTTCTTTGTTAAGGATTAGGGAAAGGCAATGTTACGAAGTAAATAGGTCTAATCCTAGGTTCACCCGCCTGAATTTTACAGAGTTCAAAGTGTAGAAAGCTTAATTGCTTTGTTAGTTGGTCCTTGTTCATGTTTGAGTGTATTAATCATGGGATCTAGCTAAACCCCAGATACATTTTCTTCACTTTCAAGGTGGTTCAAATTCTGTCAAATCAAAAGCCAACACTTTCTATGAATATTTCATCATAGCATATTCCTTAGGATGATAACATTGGAAAGGTATGGGTCCCAAAATTTTATAGCTAGGAAGAGAATGAAGTGTTCTTGAGTTATAATGGCATATCCCACATAATATTGGATAATATTACATTTAACAATTTGGGTAACCAATTGGATGTTTGAGATTTTATATTTGTGAAGATTATTGGGAGTAATCCACATTGTCATTAATTAAGAAATAACATCTAAAATTGATAACCTAAATGAGGCCTACCAAAACTTATTCATTGCATGTATTTTCTTTATAATACTAACCCCTTTTCTATGTGTAATGAAGTTAAAGCTTCTTGAGATAACATATTTTTATCATTTTCAAAAATCTTGTAACCTTTTATATCTAATATAAGAAGGATCAAATAATGTCATCTATGCATCAATACTTATCCTTTACCAAAATTATAATAAAACTTAGAATGCCAAAATAAGATCAAAATTAAATAGGCCTAAAGATGTCAAAGGGAATAATTATTAATCAAACAAAAAAGTGGAATAAATCTAACACTTATATTGAACATTTCAATACAATTTTAGTTATTCTTAGAGGTGCTCTCAATTGTAAAAGGGCAAAAGAAAAAAAAAACATGCTTACCTATTTGGAACAAGGTTAATCAACAAAAACTAAAAATTTATCTATTTTGACACACATAACTTGATATAATTAGTAGTGGAACCCTCATAATCTTATATTTTAGATCATTTTAATCCTCTAATTCAAATTGTAACCACCTAAAACCCTAAATCCTAGCTCCTAAGTCATCCTAAGCCTTCAATCTTAAAACTCTAAACCCTTGAGCTTATATTTCTAAGTTGACTGACAATCAATAGTAACTTTTCCTTAAGTCACAACTTAATGGGTTCAGTGTCATTTGTTTACCGATCCCTCGTCTTAGCTAGATACCAACTATCCAAAAGCCTTTAGGGCTCGTTTGTTTGCTGGTATTAGACTGGAATTGGGATTGTCAAATCCTAGAATTGACATTTTTTATGTTTGTGTTCAAAACATGAAACTCGAATAGGGATTTGTTAATTCCCATTTACCCACAAAACCAACGTTTCAATCTTCCATCTAAATAGGCGGATTTGAAAAATCAATTCCAATTCCACTTAAATGGGAATTTGGGGTTAAGCAAAATTTATAATATTTTGAAATCCATATGCAAACAACATTTTCCATCTTCTCATTATGAATTCCAGGTGAACCAAACGGTTCCAGTCATATTCCAAAAACCATTTTCTAGATTTAAAACTTCCATTCGTTCGTTTGGGTGCTGGAATACCAAATGCTAGATATAGTCAATTCTGGAAGATGTTGCAATTCTGGATACAAATCCTGAAAATGATTTCCGAAATATGGGCTGACCCGTTTGGTTCACCCAGAAGATGACCGAGAAGATGCATAAGGAATTTTAATTCTTTATTTTAATTTCTTTGAATATGGTGTGTATATGTCTATCTATATACACACATACGTGTGTGTGTATATACACATGCACACATGTGTATATATACACATACACACATGTGTGTGTATGTGTATACATGTGTATATGCACACGTGTATATATACATACTTACACACATGTATATATACATATACACATGTGTATATATATACATATACACACATGTGTGTACATGTGTGTGTATACACACACATACACACATATACACACGTGTATTTATATATACACTCACATGTGTATATATACATACATATGTGTATATATACATGTGTAAATACACATACATGTGTATATATACATGTGTGTAAATACACATACATGTGTATATACACACATTTGTATATATATCTACAAATACACACGTGTGTATATACATATACACACGTGTGTGTGTGTGTGTGTGTGTGTGTATAGTCACAGATCCCACGAAATATTAAATTTGGTTTTATAAAAATTGGAATTGAAATTCGAAATTCCAATTCTAACTATTTGAGTGGAAGATGCAAATGCTCATTTTGGGGCAAATTTCGAAATTCCAATTCCAAATTTTTGAATGGACAAACATGAAATTGACATTATCCGAAATTAGATAATGCCAATTCCAGTCTAATTCTAGCCCCCAAACGAACCCTTAAGAATTTGACATTTCATTTTTTCGTACGTCAACATCCACCTTTGTTTGCTAATGCCTTGAGGTTGAATGGTCCACATGACCTTGTGATCTCTAGATCTTTCAAATTTGACAAATTCAAAGGTGTTAGGCACTTATCGTTAGATCTTTGTCGGAACCCAATCAGTTCATCGAAAGAATGTAAGCACTAATTTCCTAATTTGAGCGTCCCTCGCAATGTCAAAGGTGTTAGTCTTATTCAGGCCTGCAATGATGTCTTAGATATATGAATCTAGGCTATCCATCTTGGCATGATTCTTTTATATCGATAGTCAACATTTGATCCTAGAGAACAGCTAGTTACTAGTTCCTGGCCCGAGCACGAACTGCGGTAATGGGAAAATGATTTTTTCTGGTCGGATTTTGGGCCTTTTCATGCCAATATATACTCAATCTAGATCACCTTAATGTCCACAATTAATTGCATCCACTTTTGATTGCTAATTTGAGCTTTGAAGGAAGTTGCAGTGAGAACTAGGGTTTCGCAGTCAACAATTAGTGTGCAGTCATTCTGAACAGTAAGTGGGCCAATTTTCAGATTTGTACTGTCTTTGAGTTCAGAACTACATAGTATAATTGAGCTCTCTATTCGTTGAGAAGCAAAACCTAGTTTTAGAGATATAGCCCTAGGTCTAATAATAGTCAAAATCAGTGAGAAAGTAGTTGTCCCATGGGCTTCACGGAATTTGGATGAAGATATCCTTAGACAAATAAATGGAGAAAGAGATATAGCCCTAGGTCTACAACTTAGTGGTCCGAAGGGCCCCAATGATATTTTTCGGATGAATCGGTTGGAGCACAAGATGCTCAACTATCAGAGACAGGTTGGCGTTTGTTCGAGCAAATTGAAACCACAAGAGGAATTCAAAGTTTCCCCTTAGAAATTGTTGTTATTTCAATATTCCAAATATCTTCATTGATGTAAATTTCATCAGAACAGCGGCTCAAAGATATGATGTTAAGTTGAGGAGTGTGCTTTCAGCCACTGGTGTGGAGATGGTCAATCTTTCTAAGGTTGTAAATTTAGAGGTTTTCAATCTGAGTTTCGAAGTATCAAAGACCGTTAATTTTAGTCATTTCAAAAATGATTGTGAGACACATTGTTTTGTATTCAAGACTATTACAATCCCCAAGTTCAGGATCAAGGGTCTAGGAAGAACTATTCTTCCAATTTCACAATTTCTGGAGCCCTTTAGGGTTGATATATTTAAGGATTATTTTGTGAAGACCTACCGCACCTTATGTCAAATTCTAGGCCATGATGCCAAAGCTAAAATTCATGTTCCCTCTATGTACATGGTACCTAGTTGACATCCAAAATCCTATGTTCGGCACATTATTTGATTTTGCAACATTTCTTGCAAAGTTACTGCATGACAAACGTACACATAGAGAAATTTGAATTGCGGGATAACAAACTTTAAGTCAGGATGACAGATGCAAAAGGCGGCATGCTCCTTGTCCAATGTGAAAATGCTGACTTTGTTACTTTTGAGGAGCACTTTGTTCAGAGAATCGTGAATTTCTTTGGTAAGCCAGAGGTGAGGATTCCTAGGATGTGTTAGATTTCCTGAGACCTAATGACAGCTACCCAAAACTTGGGATTTCACATTACTGGGGAGATTACTATCTCTATACAAATACTTGTCTATGGGACTTCAGCTAGCAAGGTGTGCACCAAAGAGGATTGCTTTCCTTGGAGTGATATGTCAACTCAATCAAACAGATAAATCACACTTGAGGGGACAAAATAAGGGTTCCATGTTCCCCACTTCAATCATATTTGATGATGGTTTAGAAATGATATATTCAATTTTGCAATCATATAGAATGTGATATGACTGTACTAGAGATTTTTGATACTAAATGTTTCATAGCATATATCAGCGTGTTGAAAGAGAGGCTTCCTATGGCCCATGTAAGGATGCATGAAGAAGATGTGGTAAGAAATTGTGCCACAATTGAAGAAGTCTATGACAGGAGAAGAAGATGGCACACAGTCATGAGTGCCGAGAAAATGAGGAAAGTAGAGAATCCTAATTCATGTGGATTCTTTGTAAAGAGCGGAATCTATTTAAAAGGATTCAAAGATTGTTGAAGCAGGGAGATTCTTTACTCCAAAGGCAAACAATCAGGAAGAATAAGCAACCTAAAGAGAGAGAATAGGAGGAGGAGCCACCTGCAAAGAAGGTAAAGGTAACTAACGTGTGGCAGGAAAATGGAAGAGTGTGGATTTATAATTGATGTACAGGAAGAGGTTCAAATTTTTGAGCCTGAATTGACGTAAGCTTCTGAAATGTGTCAGAATTCCTTAGCGGTTAGGGCTCCTTCGTCCTGCTCTGCCATGCGCGGTGTGGAGTCCTCTGCTTCTACAACCACTATCTTTGTTGAAGCAAACTTAGACCTTCCTTTGGACTATGTTTCAAAGATAGTTTCACCTGTGGGCACTTCTTTGCCCAGTAATTGGTCTTTGTCTGAGAATGCATCGATTTTCGTCTTTGTCTTCCTCTATTTTGCGACCAACCTAGATTAGGGTTTGTTTTGGCTTCAGAGTGCCTAATTTAACACCTAAGTGTGAGCCTCTATCTGGTTGTGTGGGGGTTCTCCTGAGTGTGCCAACAGGGTGTTTCGTGTTGGATATTCTCTCTATTTGGGTTCAATGGCTTTTAATTTGTAACTAAAATAGGGTTTCGCCCCTGCTAGGGCTTCCTTCCTGGGGTCCATTTGTTCAAGCTTGAATATGCCTACAGCTTCTTCAATGTATCAGAATCATCCAGGTGTTGCCAACACGAGGGTTGCCCAAAGCATCGAAAAACCCTGGCAATTGCACTTTGACGCCTCCTTGGTGAAGGAGCTTCATGAGAATGAAGATTTTTATTCTGAGAACGGGCTTATCGGGAAGTTTAGCCACTTTTGGCCTAGCCTCCCTGAGCTGCATGATTGGATCATAAAACCATGGCTTTGTTTAATGAAAGAAAATTTAGAAATTTATCCAAGCACAAGAGGCTTCTTTACAATGGTTTTTGATAGTAAGAAAGACAGGAATCCTATTCTCAACTATGTCTAGTTGTGGGGACAAAGTATGTTAGCACTTAAATCCTAGTATTCAAATTTTGATCTGCCTTTGAAGAATTTTTCAATTATGTCGATCTGGGTGCATCTCCCGAATATGCCCATTCACAATTGTTGCTAATATGTCCTTAAAGAAAGATGAGTATCCTATATTGGTTGCAGGAGAAACAAATAAGGCACTTGTAACGCCCCGTCAGGGAACCCAAAAGAAAAGCACTAAAAATTAAACTAAGTTATGCAACATTTTTTTTTTTTGTTTATTAAAGTTTACAAACACATTGAACATAGAACACAATGATATACAAACATGAGTTTAGAATAAAACATATCATTACATTATCGTTCTCAAGGGTCCCTGACGTCGAATTACGTCATCTAACTAACACTACGCTAACATGATAAATGCTTAAGAACTCTTAAGTACAAAGTAAAATTAAATACATCTCTTAATCAATATTTCATTACAACTCATGATCACCTACATCCGCTACACATGTCGTAGGGTATGCGGTGGAATTTAATACAATCACAAATATCCAAATACATCATGGATCCACATAGGGATCATTACAAATCAAGTGAAAACCTCCTAGAAGTACAACATAATAACTTTTAACATCTGGGTACATAAATCTGCAAGAAAGAGATAGACTGATCCAAGTGTACAACCAAGTGACGAAGGGTAGTCCGCAACTGTCTCAATGGAGAAGTACACTACCACCCGACCATGTGGAACCCAGAGGTCCACCCCACCGTGCGAGGGAGATAACACCAGGCCCACACACACACTAAGGACCAATCTCCAAACCACATCTAGGAGAATATATCTAATACAAGAGGGTATACGGGTTACCAGAGGCACTGACATACGTAGGATATCTACGGTGTGAGTAGGAAGGTGTCATCACGTAGATCCACCCTCGAGTTTAGTCCTGAAGGTTCCTCACTGAACCGACGGCACTCAAGTGATCATACGTGGCATCGATATCTCTCATGAAGACAAGTATATCGATGATGCATCTAGCATCTTCCCGCATCCATCCTTAGTCTTAACTAGCACTCAAGGCATGGGCGAGGTATTTCAAATTATCTTTTTTTTAATGTTATCCTGACTAAATCAATTTTTATAATGTTATCACTGGAATTAAGAAACTTGTCAATGGATGATCCGTCAGCCACTTGCGGGCCTCGGCGATCCATTGCAAGCCACCTTCTACACCACATCTAGATAACCTACCCTAGTTCCACAACAATACCCATCCTGGTTTGTGGCCACTTATGACACATTAAATTCCCATAACCAAATAAACAATTAAAGCAAATCTCATTTCAAAACATAAATTC
This sequence comes from Chamaecyparis obtusa, assembly GCA_027943335.1. Taxonomy (NCBI): domain Eukaryota; kingdom Viridiplantae; phylum Streptophyta; class Pinopsida; order Cupressales; family Cupressaceae; genus Chamaecyparis; species Chamaecyparis obtusa. The sequence goes on from BSBK01005014.1 coordinate 1,300,517, forward strand.
ACTTGGCCACTAAATCAAGTTTTAACCCACCAGGAGGAAATAATAACAGGGATCGGTTTGACCATCCCATCAAGGTCTCACATTGACCCTAATCCAAAACAAGCAAATGAAGACAGAATCCACATTGCACCATGAATAAAATCAACAAACAGATAACTGATAAACACCACAAGGTACCCGACCTCTGGATTTAACCCCCTATTCGGTTATCTAATCCCGTATATAAATCACTATAACAACAGTATACTTCCATGCACAAACAGTATATGTAAAGAGAACATCTTGCACAAGTAATTAACATGTCGTAAAATAAATCAAGACATAATGATCATAATAACAAGTAATTATTTGCTCACACTAGTTAATTACACTAATCAGAATGTCCACGTCTATAGATTAATAACCACATTGTTATCATTCACTAATGCCTATAATGGTTTGATATAATGTCTTCGTTAACTTATAAAAGATGTCAATGTAACATATCGATAATGAAAGTAATGACTAAAGTTAAAGGATTCTAAGGTGATTATAATTTACTCAGTAATTAATCCTAATATTAATTATACAATAGCTCATGAAGTATTAATTCTAACTAAATCCTTTTAGTTAAATTAAATGGTAAACATAATATATTCTCTAATAATAACAAAATGTCTAATATTACACAATTATAAACAAATTCAAAAAGTGCATTTCCCCAATAGATAACAAATTCAAATAATAAATTAATTAAACATTTTATTTATTAACTTATTCAAAACACATCAAGCTAGCCAAGTCTACTATCCCCTAGGTTCCTAATCCACTTTACACCTCATCCCCTTAGTGAATAAGATAAACTATATAAAATAAGGCAAAAGGATGCAAAACCCAAGGTGGGCGTCCATTTTCAAAGAGGGTCAAAACATGGCAATAAATTCATAATCATGGCCAAGGAAAACCCACGCCACCTTTGCAAGGGCTGCTCATATATTAAATAAGATATGGGACTTTGGTTTACCCAAGACAAAGGAGAAAAGACAAGTGTCCTCCTTCCCAAAGAAAATCTGCAAGTTAGGTGTGCGCTAAACAAGGTGGGGAGACAAATTTAAGGGAAAAGGAAGATGTCACACATCAATCCCAAGCAAGGTACGCATGGGAGGTGGAGAAAAAGGTCAAACTAATATATTAAGTGTTGGCAGGACATTCAATGAAGGAATAGCTCTTTTTAAAATTTTTTATTGTTTAAGTTTTAACCTCATGCCAAAAGCCAACGTGGGGAGATGGATTTGGCAAGGATTTTTAAATACAACACTTTTCAAAAACTCCAAACACCTGCACCAAATATCCTTGTGGGGCCCTCAACAAGTGGGAGATGACATAAGAGCCCTAAAAGCAAGTTTAAAATAATATTAAGAGGGAAATATAAAAACTAAAAGATATTTTAGGGAATCAAAGAGAGAATATTCTCTGTGTAAACTTGGGAAAAATAGGAGTCTCATATATTTTCCAGAATGCATGATTACTCCCAGTTTTAAGTTTTTTTTGTTGTGCTTGTTTCCTCTTTTCCCATAAGGACTTAGTAAATTTGTCATCTATGTGATAAGGTATAGTTTCCCAATTTGTTTCTAAACAATATATATTGGATTCTTAATTCAAATGATATACACATATATGATAAATTTAATGAATAAATGGCAAATAATTGATTCTAAAAACAGTGGTTTTCATAGAGATTGTGAAGCATCAACTCTCTTGTTTTTTCAATATAGTTTCAGTGGTTTTCATCTAATGTTGAATTAAGAAGGTTTACAAATTGAAACAATGAAATCTCACAATATAAAATGTAATTCTGATTATCTCTTTTCCTCAATCCAAATTTAGAGAAAGTAGATATACTTTCATATTAATGGAAATCTGAAACTAACATGACAACATACTATGGGAAATTGAAACCTACCTGATTCTCAAAGCAGGTTGATGAACTCAACTGTGATTTCAATTGTGCTCCACAAAATCAATCCTCCTCTTCTTCTTCTCCAAGCTTTTTTTTTTTTTTCTCTAAACTTTCCTCTTCAAATCCTCATAACCAGTTTTTCTCCTCTAAATTTAGCATGAATATAACATAATAAACACTTCCTTTTTATCCTACTTCCTTTCCATACTTATTAAATGCATTTTTCCTACTCCTAAGGTGACATGGAATAATCATTTATATATATATATTTTCTTAAATCTTTTCCTTTCCAATTTAGAATATATCAAACTCAAGATTTTCTTTAAAAAAAATTATAAAATAATTGATATCCATAAACATATAAAAGATATATTTATCTAATTATAATACTTATAAAAATACACTTACTAATACGTCAACATAATTCAAATAGCCATCAGAGATCATACATGAGATCTACAAGGTCAAAAATGTAACACCGACATGAAACAAAACCTAAGACAATATCATGCTCAACCGGGAAAACATATATCGGATTCATTCTACCAGAACGAATTCGATTTAGGTAAGTCAAGTAAGGTCTCATCCGTGATTTTAGGATGGTTAGGTTAGGGAATTGGCCTAGGTGCTAACTCCCCTTCTCCGCCATTGAGACATAATAATGGCACGCTCATCCTGTCAAGCCAGGGAAGTCGATGCCTGGTACCTGCAACCTGCATAAAAACCATTGCATGTACATGTGCATATATAACATACTATCAGACAATGGTAGGGATGGCTAGGACGTGTGGACCCGACTAAATGCAGGTAACTACGCCTCCTCCTTTACCATACATGCATGTCAACAGAAAAGAAAACATAATGATAACAAACATAATACCATACACATGCGGGTATGGGGTAAGTACCAAATATAATCATCATCTAATTACTTCAATTTATACATGCATTTGAAACATCATATAAAATCCATCATTACTAGATTTAACCATTACGTAAAGTTCTGTTTCAGGTTCAAACATAACAATTAACATCCAAACTATAACTATTTAATCACACACCAAAATATAAATATAACATGTAATATATGTCTGATCTAATCAACCAAGATAAAACAGTGTCAAACTAAACATAGTATCAGCAAAAGAAAGATGTGAGGGGTACTACAGCACTACCCTTGAGTGGGACAAAATTGGAAAGGAAATGTTGGATACGTTTGAGTTTAGGGTTGGTAATTTTACACTAGAAGAGGGAAGGAAATTGGTCAAGAAGAGTGGAGTTCTACTGTTACCATAGCAGGATTTTTGCATTGCATTGACATTAGATATAGTCAGAAAGTAGGATAAATAAGTGTATTCATCTGAGGAGCAAGTAGAAAAGGATTTCTCTACTTCAGTCTCCAGTCCATAGCATGAAACTCTTGTGATGTGGGCATTGGATCCCAATACAAATAAGCCAAACTTGGTTCTAAATTTAGAAGACCTAAAAGAAAGTGCGCTTCTCAAAATATTTTCAGACACCCCTACACTAGAGGCTGCAAATTTAGCAGTCAATACTGCTATATTCAGTAAGGCAACAATAGAAATGTTATACGCAGATCATGAGGCTTCAAAGAAAGAATGCATGCATCATGCCATAAAGAATAAGGACTTTGAAGCACAAATGGAATTTTTGAAGAGTGCTCCAATGAAGATTGTGTCTACCCCTTCGTCTTCTTCTCAAATATTTCCTTCAGATAGCGAGGCATTGTTGACTGAGATCAAGGATTTGAAGGGTGAAGTTAAAGAATTGAAAGCAAATAAAATTCAGGTAGCAAATAAACTTGTCACTGATCTGGTTAACCATAGGTTAACAAAGATAAATGCTAAATTTTGAAGCCAATCAGGAGAGGTGGCTCCCTAGAACTCTGAATATGATCAAAAGAGCAAGGTATGATGACAATAAGCAACCAGAGGTTTAATTGGTTTTTGGTAATGTTCTATATATTGGGAAGATGGTATCATACATGATGAAACTTGATAAGCAGCTCAAGGAAAAGTTTAAAAAAATCTATGTTATACGGGGACGCGTCCCCTATTTGTGGCCCTCTAGGAAACGTTTCGAAAATGCGTCCCCTGCTGTCCACCATCCCTGTCCCCAAAATACCATGGAACATTTTAAAATCCAACACAAGTCAATGTTTTTCTTAAGACAACAAAGTAGAAACAAATCCGAGTGGGCTTTGACATTAACTAATGGTTCTAAGCGGACACTAAGTTGAATCTATGTTTCGTGCATGCATCAAGATGTTGGAGTTCAAGACTTATTTTGTGTGTAAGACAAGACATTTTCTAATTTCACCATAAATGTTGTCATTAAAAGTTATATAAAACATAAAAAACATATAATCTATTAATACATTTTGAAATTTTCATATATATACTGCCATCCCCTATCGTCTCCTATTTTTGGCCCTCTAGAAAGCGTCCCGGAAATGCATCCAGGGTATATGTCTTGTTTACTCAATGGATCAGTTGAATTTAGTTCTTGATGAGATGTATGCCCTTAAGGTCATATGTGAAAGATATCAAAGTGATTCAAGAGTAGAACTAGATGTGAAGTATATAGAGAGCACAGTGAAAATGTTGTCAAATTCAAGAGTTCCAATGGCCTGCAGATAGAACATTTGGAGCTGGGGAGATAGAAATGATGAAGAATAAGGGCATATTTGCCATTTTAATTGGTCATCAATTTCAGTTACACCAAGTAAATCCTGCAGAAGACTTGATTCTAACATCCTGCCCTACAGTAACATCTGCTCCTAGCTTTTTTTCTCTACATCATATTTTGCTATTCTTTTGAATAGAAGCAACTCAAAGTTGCTTATTTTCAGTCCATCAAGGTAGCTTAATTTTCTCCTCCTCTTTTCTCTATCTTTATATTATTGTCTCTATATTTTCTGATATGCTATCTTTTTGGGCATATTTTGTAAGAAATAGTAACATTGTAAACGTGAAAGTATACAATTAGCTTTAAGCTTGTTTTCTCCCTTATTCTTATAAAAAGGTCTGAGCCATTCTACCTTCTCCAGCCTCTAAACTTTAGGAGATTTTACATTTTTCGATTTTTGTGTAGTGTCATAGATAGGTGCTCATAACATGAATTGCATAGCCTCAATATTTTGCATGCATGTAAAATAACTTCAAGATTTGAATACAAATAGATTCCAGATGATCTTGATATAATTGTCTCCATACTATTGTGTTTATAGTTTTTCGGGATATAATAAACAAGTTTCTTATGCTTCATCTCTATGGTTTATTATTGTGAATGTTTGTGAAAAGGCTAAATTGCTTTCAATTGAACATGAAGTTATATGGTAGTAAAGATCTAAAAGATGAATTAAGTCTGAATAAGCAAAAGGGGAAATTAATGTAATGCATTGGTTTCATGAACTCACAAATCTTGAGTGAGATTTGCTAAGTTACTGTGATTGTTGAGTTGTGATCTGACTCTATAGTCCTATAAGGTACTGGCCTAAATCTAAAGTCTTTTCAAATCAGAGTATTTTCAAAAATAGTTTTACTTTAATTTTTAATTTAATATGTTAATATGTTAGGGTTGCATATTCTCAAAGCTGGAAAGTGAAGAATTTAAGATGATAGCCACAATATTGGATAATCATACATTATCTTGGTTAAATGAATAATGATAGCTTGCTAAACAATACCAAGCAACTTGTCCTTGTAGAATTGTAAGGTATTGTTATAGGGTCAACCCCCTTGGTCTAGCAAAACCTAAAGGGCAAAAGTTTTTATCCTTGGGGTTAGACCTTGTTCATTGGCAACTAATTTAAACCCCTTGAGAATAAGAAGTGGCCAACCTTTAGAGGGCATTTAGGTGAATCAATTGAAAAACACTAATAGTGAATATCACGATTGCCCCGGCCTACCCCTGCAGGCCAACAAAGCAAAGATAGGGTCTTTAGACACTCGCCATATATAGATAGGGCAAGCACTTGAATACCGTGACTCAACTGATCAATTAATATACCTATGTACCCACTTTAGCTCTAATTTATATTCATAAAATACTTATTGATATTATAAGAGAGTAGTTTGAACATTATCCTAGGATGTTAGTTAAACTGATCATGGACACCGTCTCTTCCATTATTGACATAGGGTAATTTGGTTAGCTTTATAATCTGATTCTTTTTGGCTAAATTTTGGAGGAAGTGATCTATAGGGCACCATGATTTGTAATCTAGAACCTTAGTTGATAAGGACATCTATACGACTAAGATGCCTAGCTTCATAGTCCATTTTTAGGCTCAAATTTTAGGAACAGGTTCCTCTTTGCATCCCATTTCTAGATCTAACTTTATATTCTGGGTTACTATTCTATATTTGTCTGTTTATGCTAATTTTTGCCTGTTTTGCATCATTTATTATCATAATCATATTGAATCATATCAAATCAAAAAGTGAAACAATTAACCAAAATTATCAACTCTCCCCAAGGATTGAAATAGAGCCTAATTGATTGATCCCTAATGAAATGATATCTTACGTGGGAAATGGTTCCTAGTTTGCAATCCTAGGTTGAAAAAATGAATTTCCCAACCATTTCATTTTGGTCAACATGACTAAGCTTGCATTATTTTCAATTTGGATGTTTAGATCTGAGATTAATTTCATAAATTTTCAGATTTAGAGATATTTTTTAATCAATTGCATAATTTATATCATTTCATATCATTTGCTAAGCGGTTGTATTTTCATTGCTTACATTTGCAATACGTTAATTAAAGGCAATGTGAGCATAAACCAATTCCCTTACCCTTGCCTCTAGCTTTTCTTCTTTCTTTCCTAAAAGCATTGTGTGTTGGACCTTGTGCTTGTTTGTGAGTTTAATAACCCATTTTTATCAATTACTATCCCTATGAGAAGAAGTTATAAACTCATGGCTTCCCATGGTTTAAATGGTTGATGGTGTTGACTTTGAATCAAATGTTAACTTATTCCCACCTAAGAGCTTAGGTGAATCATCTTCTTTTAATCAAGCACTTATCTTGCCTAACATTATTGAGAATCCCTCCCCTCATGCTTCTCATGATGAGTAGGACCCTTCAATGCAAATGCCTAATGAACAATTGGTGATGATATAAAAGGAATTGGAAAATTATTTGACAATTTGTGACTCAAGAGCACTTGGCTAGAGAGGCAGTCCCCTTGACTGAGAGTCTAAGGAAGTTGATACAAGGTGTACATGGTGTAGAAGCTCTATGTAGCATAGCTCACACACTGAGTGAAAAAACTATGAAGTTAGTTAGTTGCATGGAAGTGCTTGGAAATTTCGCTCCTCCAACCCAAGTTGAGATATCAATGCCTACATACACATCTTCCATCATGGCTACTATTATTAGAATATTTCTAATAATGCTCTATCTATCGTATGTAGATAGTTTCTAATTTCTGATAGTTTCTAATTTATGTATTTCCATTTTGTATATATGAGCTTGTAAGCTCGTTATAATATTCATTCATTGTATATTCAATATACATAAACAATCTGTTCATAATTGTTTATGGTATCAGAGCTAATGATCAAATTTTTCGAAAGTATTAGCCTTTCGAAACCTATTTCATCTGCAAATCGATTAATATTTGTTTGAAAAAAAAAAAGAAGGCCCGCGTTTGATAATCTGCTCATTCCGCGTCTGATAGTCTGTTCGACTGGTGATGCGACTGGTATTTTGTCGACGCGACTGGTATTTGCTTGTATCCTGTCGACACAACTGGTGACGCGACTGGTATTTGTTTGTATCCTGGTGCGGTTGAGGGAAAAATATACCCGCGTTTTGTATTTTGTCAGTGACACGAGCAACTGGCATTGACGACTGCAAGTCGACGGTGAGCGTGAAAAAGACCCGTGACTGGTGCTATGGCGCGACTGGTCTCAGGCGACTAGTTTTGACCTGCAAACCATTTTGTTTTTTCGTCATAGCTAGCTAGGGTTTCTTTGAAAACCCTAACTTGAGTACTCAGAAAAAAAAAATTGATTCTAGATTTGTGGTGGGTTTTTCGAGACCTTATTTGGGTCTTCGTCAATTTTTTTCTAAGTACCTCATTTTTCATGCCTCGATTTTTGGGCCAACGAATTTGCATTGTGACTACAAATTCCTTCTAGGTTTTCCGTCTACTCTTCTAGGTACTTGTCATTTGTTTTCTGGGTCAGCCTAACAATTGCCTCGAACTTCATGCAAATGGCATCCTTGACCAACCTGATGTTGGAAAACAGTTTAATGGCAACAATTACAACACCTGGAAGCAGCGCATGTTAACCATCTTTGAGTATCGTCGTTTGGATGCGCTTGTTCTAGGCACAGAAACTCGTCCTGCCCCCACTAGCACGCCTGGTGGGACCTCCGTTACAACAGATCGGGATAAGTTTGATGATTGGAATCGCGAAGCTGTTATGCTTCTCAAGCTCTCTGTCACAGATGATCAGCTACCTCAGATTCCCTCTAGCAAGTCGGCTGCAGACATCTGGAAATATTTAAAGGAGCTGCATGAAACATCCGACAAGAGTCTAGCATTCTTTTTGAAGAATCAGTTGTTTTCCATTATGATGGATGAACGTATGTCCTTACAGGAACATCTCACGAAGATTAAGGACATTCGTGATCAGCTTGAAGCCATCGGTCGAACAATGGAGGAAGAAGATATGGTAGTTATTACCCTAAAAAGCTTGCCAACATCTTATGAGCATTTCATAGAGACTCTCAACGTTACCTCAACTAATGTTGATCTGAAATTCCCAGAGTTGTGCACCAAACTCCTACAATAGGATCGCTAGAAGCAACAGTTTGGCAGCTGTGCTTCCTCACCCTCGTCAGAACAAGCCTTTGCAGCTAACTTTCAGCCATCTCAGTCATCTCCATAGGGTAGTTCCCATCAATCCTCAGGCAGTTTTCAGCAGAAGAGTGTTCAGTGTCATTACTGTCGTAAGTACGGCCACATGAAGAAAGATTGTCGTTAGCGACTCACTTCCAAACAAAAGAAGCTAGGAGGGTCCAATCAGCAGGCCAATGTTGTTGAACATTCTGAGACAAAGGAGTCTGTGTTCTAGGCAAACAACATCGGACTCCCTTCAAAGATGGAGATTCTTGGCATGCATCTCAGGTACTTCAATTACTTCATGGTGATATTTGTGGTCCTATGAATACATCTTCAGTTACTGGTTGCAAATATTTTTTGCTTATTGTTGATGATTTTAGTAGAAAAATGTGGGTGTACTTTCTTAAACAAAAATCAGATGCACTTAGTACATTTTAGAATTTTAAGTTGTTGGTTGAAAACGAGTCTGGCTACAGTATCATTTCTCTTAGAACAGATAATGGGGGGGAATTTTGTTCTCATGCATTCTCCGGTTTTTGTGTTGAACGTGGCATCAAGCGCCAATTCACCACACCTTACACTCCTCAGCAAAACAGTGTTGTTGAGCGTCGCAATCGTACAATTGTTGAGATGGCTCGTTATATGTTACAACACAAGAGTGTTCCTAATAAGTATTGGGCAAAAGCAGTGTTTACTGCTATTTATCTTCTCAATCGTTCCCCTACTCAGGCTGTCAAGAACAAAACTCCCGAAGAATTGTGGTCTGGTCGTAAGCCCAAGATCAGCCACCTGAAGATTTTTGGCTCTCTTGCCTATGTCTGGATTCCAAATGCTAAACATTCCAAATTAGATTCCAAGACTTAGAGACTCATGATGACAGGGTATAGTGACAACCATAAGGCCTACAGATTGATAGATATCGACACTGATCATCTTATCTTTAGTCGTGATGTTGTTTTTGATGAAACTCGAGGACCGTTTTTGTCCTCTTCTAAACAATGTTCTGAGGAACAGCCTCACAGTGTTCCCCTTCCTTTAGCACCACCTGATGGGAAGAATGATACAGATAATGCCTGCCCTGGGACACCTGATGTTGATCCTGTTGAGGCTCCTGAGAATGATCCTCCTCCTGTTGTTGCTCCTGAACCTCTTCCAGCTCCTCCAGAGGTCAGCTCTTCTACTCTCCGACCCAAATGGTGGGTTAAAACTATTAGTGATCTAAGGGATCATGAGCTCATCGAAGGTAGAGTTTCTCGAAATAAGCGCAAACAAATAGTTAATTTTGCTCTTATGGCTAACATTCATAGTGTTTATGAGCCCCAGACTTATTCCGAGGCTAAAGGTATTCCTGAATGGGAACAGGCTATGGAAGCTGAACTTCAGAGCATTTAGAAAAATCAAACTTGGGTTCTTTCTGATCTTCCTGCAGGGAAGAAGCCCGTTAGCTGCAAATGGGTATACAAGGTAAAATATAAAGCTGATGGCACCTTAGACAAGTATAAGGCTCATCTTGTTGCTCGAGGGTTCTCACAAAGGGAAGGTATTGAGTATGAGAAGACTTTTGCTCCTACAGCTAAAATGAGTACCATACGGCTTGTTCTTGCTCTAGCAGCTCAGTTTGGTTGGAAAGTTCATCAGATGGATGTCAAGAGTGCTTTTTTGAATGGTGACTTATAGGAAGAGGTCTACATGACACAACCTTCTGGATTTAAGGTTGCTGGTCAAGAACACAAAGTCTGTAAACTTGTCAAAGCTCTCTATGGTCTGAAACAAGCTCCTCGGGCTTGGTACATGAAAATTGATAAATATTTAACCAACCATGGTTTTCAGAGGAGTCCATCGAATTTAAACCTATATATCAAACATGTAGGTGATGATGTCTTGTTTATCGTTGTTTATGTGGATGATTTGATCATCACTGGAAGTTCAGCACATTTGATCACGGAGATCAAACAGGATTTGTGCAACACTTTTGATATGACAGATTTGGGACTCTTGCACTATTGTCTCGGAATTGAGGTTTGGTAGACTGAACACAATATCTTTCTTTCTCAGTCCAAGTATGCTAGAAGTCTTCTAGACAGGTTCAGAATGCCAGATTGCAAACCTGCTCTCACTCCTATGGAACCCGGGCTCAAATTATCCGCTCAGTCTAATTCACCTGTTGTAGATGAATCCTTGTTTAGACAACTAGTGGGTAGTCTCATTTTTCTTACTGCCACCAAACCTGACATTAGTTTTGTTGTAAGCTATGTCTCCCACTTTATGACAGCACCCAAGATTGATCATTGGACAGCTGCAAAGCATGTCCTACGCTATGTGAGTGGTACTCTTGATTATGGTCTTCTATACACTCAGAAGTCTGATTCTACACTATGTGGCTACACAGATTCAGATTGGGCCGACTTTGTTGATGATCGTAAGTCTACCGCCGGATATGTGTTTAATTTAGGATCTGCTGTTGTGACATGGACTAGTAAGAAGCAACAGGCAGTGGCCCTGTCTTCGACTGAAGCAGAGTATCGGGGAGCAGTTAAGGCAGCTTGTGAGGCAATTTGGCTTCGGCGAATGCTTGCAGATATGCATGTTCCTCAATCAGGACCGACTCCTATATTCTGTGATAATCAAGGAGTACTCAAACTGGCAAAGAATTCGGTCTTCCGTGAACGAACCAAGCATGTCAAAACACATTGTCATTACATTCGTCAACTGGTTGAAGACAAATCTATTCAGTTTCTGGGAGGCTATTGGTGTTACTGATAGATTAAGCATTATGGGAGGGTATTAGAATATTTCTAATTAATGCTCTATCTATAGTTTCTAATTTATGTATTTCCATTTTGTATATATGAGCTTGTAAGCTCGTTGTAATATTCATTCATTGTATATTCAATATACATAAACAATCTGTTCATAATTGTTTAACTATTGCACAAAATGGTAATTATCCATGTCAGTAATGAGGTTAATCATATAAATCAATATGTTTATGTTCACCTTCAACAAATATCCCTTTTATATATCAAAATATGCATCAACCATCTCCTCCACCCACTTACCACAATGTTCCACTTACATACCATATTATTTCTTCAAATCCTCCATCACAATCCATTTTTTCTCAAACCAATTCACTCACCAAAGTTGCTATAACCCATTTATTACAAAATGTTTTATCTTTACAAAAACAATTGGTGAACATAACCCAATCTCAATCTAATATCCCTTCATACATCACAAGTTGTCCACTTTTAGTTGAGATCCTTCAAACCCAACTCCAACAAAACATTGTAGTCCCTCATTTTGAGATATAATATAGAAAAGCTAACCCCCATACTCATGTGAAAATATTTTCATTTCATGCAATGACTTATTCTTTAACCAAAAACTTCTTGTGAAAATCTTCCTTAGATTCTTAAAAGAAACTTCTTTGAAAATAGTTTTGATCCTTGGCTAATAATTCAGTTGTTAATTTTCAACAATTAGCCAATAAATTCTTGCAACATTTTCAAGGCAATATTGGGCTACAAGTTACATTGACTGATTTATTGCATTGCAGATAAGGTGCTTAGGAAAAATTGACTAATTTTATTGGACATTTAGAAGAAATATTTTTCTTTTGCAAAACCCATCTTTCACAAACTTTTGCACAACACTGTCTATATCAACTTTAGATTAGTCAATATGAATCTTCTTCATCTTTGACTCTAGTTGATAAGTTTGAAGATACCAATCAAATATACCATGGCTTTAGAAAACTAAAAGAAATCATTACGATAAACCAATTCTTCCAACAACATTGACACTCAGGTTGCAACCGCAAAAACCCCTATTATAGCTCATTATTATTTTGAATCATTCAAACATCTCAACTTCACACATCTTTCTAAGTCCTTCCATAGCATTATGCGTCAACCAATCATCAACAATTTAATTAAGCCTTCCCATATCCATCCTGAAGAAACTTCAAAACCTTTACCTTCTTCCTTTAACTCAAAATCCTTTTGTCCATATTTCCATCAGATTGAGCATGACATAGAGAGATGTATGCATCTAAAAAATGAAATTCAAGACCTCAATTATTCTTTGGCTCACATCCATGAAGGTGGTTCCTTCCACAATACATAGTGTTTGAAATTCTCTTTCTAGGGACAAATTATAAATATACATCAATCTTTTCCAACTTTTAGCTAATTGTAAAAACCACACTCTTGATTACTTTTAACCTTAAAAACCTCAACCTCTCAAATTTTGTCAAGATATCCTATTCGTTTACTACAAAAAGTTCAAATCTAATAAAATATTGGACTTATCCTTAGGTAAGCAATTGCTACTCCTAAGTATCCTTCATCGCATATTGATATAGAAGTAGCTCCTCCTACCCATGGGTGACTAGTGAACCACATCCTAGATCAAGAATCATCCCTACTCCAAACATTCCTCATATATATTTTGTAGTTTAACCTCCACAATCGTATAAAGGAAAAAGAAGGAAGTGCTCAACACCTATCTCTCAACATTTAGCAGTTCCTTCCATTCCTCTAATTCTTAGAGCAAAGAAAGAAAGGAATCAATGTTAAGTGACCCCAACTTTCTTCTACAAAAGATTCAAGTCATAACCAATGAAATTGCAATGTAAGAGAACATTGATGAAGACAGTGTGTCAAGGCTCACATGATTGCTACAAAAAGTGATTCTTCTCTTAAATAGTCGAATGTTAATTTGGTACGTCCTCCTCAAGCTTCCTTACCATCTTGCCCCCTATTAACAACCAACAAATTGACTTAGTTCAAAACGACTAAACCTCTCTCTCAATATTGTCCCAAAATCAACACTTCAAACCCTTCAATGTTATGTAAAATTTGTAACATTCATTTCAATGATGCAATGATATGTGAGAGGGAAAAAACCCAACCCTAATTCCACCAAGCAATGAGCTCAATAATGCCAAATGATGTTTTGTTCAACAAGACACTACATGTATTCATATGAATTCTATATATATATATATATATATATATATATATATATATATATATATATATATATATATATATATATATATATATATATATATATATATATATAACAAACAATCAATGGTGATCAAACCAAAAAAAAGCAAACCTTATCAATAACAACTAAATGACAAATGCATAAAATCAATAGATGGTGAAAGATTAATGCAAACCTTGCAACATGTTTTCATGATCAAATGTGATGATTGTAATAATGAGGATCTAGGTCGCATGAATATATCACCACTAAAATAGATGTGTTTGGTGTTTATGAAACTTATCATTCCATGACAAGTGACCCCACCAATCCTCATTCACAAAAGATAGTAAGCCCAATATGGGGCATTCATTTTAATGATATAACAGCATGTTAGATGGTATATTTGACACATAGATTAGCTTCCTCCCTATCACTGCTAACTAAAAGATATGTGCTTGGTGTTTATGAAACCTATCATTTCATAGTGAGTGAGTCCCACCAATCGTCATTCACAAAAGATAGTAAGCCCAATATGGGGGCATTCATTTCAATGATATAAAAGTATGTTAGATGGTAGATTAAACACAGGTTAATTTCATCTATGGAATGGAAGATGTGCAATGTTTATTATTACCCTCAATCTACTCCCCATGGTATTCACAAAAGATAGTATGGGGCCATTTATTTTAATGATATAAAAGTATGTTAGATGGTAGATTAAACACAGGTTAATTTCATCTATGGAATGGAAGATGTGCAATGTTTATTATTACCCTCAATCTACTCCCCATGGTGGTGGTTATGTTTGGTAATTATGATGTTGGTGGTTATATTTGGTAATTATGATGTGTATCTTATCTTTTCACTATTTAATATGTAAGCTTTACTCTCTATAATAAAGGTTTAAAACAAAACATTTAGAATGTATTTTTTTATATTGACAAATATTCTTCATTATATCAAATATAAGGTAAACATGAAGGTATGTAAGCATCCCATAAAAAAATATACACATCAAGTTTATAGAATAGTTATTGTTCAAACCATTGTCAAAGTGGTTATCATTAATGATTAGTATTATTCATTTTTCATCCTGAAAATTTTAGTTCAATTCTACTTGGACATAATTGTTATTCCCAATTTCCCGCCGATTGTTATATGGTAAAAGCCCACAAGTAATGAAAGAAAAGAAAAGTGTAAGGAGAACTGCCCCTAAAATAGCAAAAAGAAAAATTATTCAATTTATTGAAGCAAAAGATGGAGAAGACGAGGGATGCCTTTCAAGGAAAAAATGAAGCAAGCAAGGAGGAGGTGAAACAAAATCCGGTTAAGTTTAAGCAACCTCGAAACGGAAGAAAAACATTGAAGATATTGTCTCAACAGATATGAAAAAAAGTTAAAACTGTACTTTTCAATTTAATAAATATAACAGACGTGTACAAAAGCAATTATTCGCACATTCTAACAGGGAACCCTTCATTACCAGATATCTTAACGGAAACTTTTATTCAAAACATATCATACATAAGACACAGTGGCTTCTTAAACATAACGACAGACAGTGCACATATGTTATGCATCCAACCTCTGAACTGGCATACTGTATTCAATCTCTGGAAAGACTGACTGGCTATTTTTAGCAGGCTATGAATTGCAACAAATGAACCTTTTTGTTTATGATAAAAGCACAAGCTTTACCTACCATTTTTAATTTTTAATTAACAGAAATTTCAACGTACATGATTGAGCTATGGTAAAAATATCACAACGCTTTTAGGCACCGCCACATTTGTTATTTACAATGTCTGAGTTTACAAAAAGGAAAAAAGTGTCTCATCAGCATACTTCAATATCCCAAACCCTGTTTTATTCACATATGAGCGGAGCCAAAGCCAACTGTAACCAAACCATAGAAAACTGTTCACACTGATTAAATTTAGGCTTGTTCTTTTTCTTTAGGCTTTGAAGAGGTATACCACCAGATGCCAGCAGCAACAGCAGCAACACCTGCAACAATTGCATAGTTTTTCGTCTTGTCCCGTGAAACATTTTCAGATGACTGGCTTCCAGGTGTGCCATCTGAGGCAGATTGTTTGTGTCCCTCTGGGGTGTGACCCTGGAAATTCATCATTAGCTATGTTGTCAGGCCGCATTCAAATGACATTGGGGTAAAACAAGATTAATACCACTCATGTATGGATATCTATAAATGAATCATATCACATACCATACAAGGGACAATACAAATCCACATTTGTTAGACCTCTGGAATCAGTCGTCCTTATCCAAGGAACAAAATTGGTATTTCATGCAGTTGGGTCTGTATAAGTACCTTCACAGGCACCTAATTAAAGCTAGTGAACTTTTACTATATAGCCTAAACACTTGTTTTTTAAACCATTCACAATAAGCTTCTAAGCACCCTTCACTAGTGATACTCTGGTATATCAGAAAATGGAACTAGAATGTGTATCTAACATAGTTAATACCACTCATGTATGGATATCTATAAATGAATCATATCACGTACCATACAAAGGACAATACAAATCCACATTTATTAGACCTCTGGAATCAGAGGTCCTTATCCAAGCAATAAAATTGGCAGTTGGGTCTGTATAAATACCTTCACAGGCACCTAATTAAAGCTAGTGAACTTTTACTATATAGCCTAAACACTTGTTTTTTAAACCATTCACAATAAGCTTCTAAGCACCCTTCACTAGTGATACTTTGGCATATCAGAAAATGGAACTAGAATGTGTATCTAACATAGTTAACAAGAAACCCAGCCATAGAAACAAGGCCCGTCTCTTTGACCATTTTCATATATCCCAGATATTCCAAAAAGTGATGACTGACAAAGCAAATTCACAGAAGGCTTTTTGTAAGGTTGAAAATGAAGAAGATAAAAAAATAAAGCATGCAACTACCAGTAGTTTACAATTCTACGTAGACTTTTAATAGCTAAATTGACAAAAGTTTCTGTAAAACATTATACATAGAAAGTCAATATGTTCCTTCAACTCATATTGATACATAATAAGTCAATACTTTCCTTCCAACTCAAGTTGCCAAGTGACACCTCTTCCACAGTTTAGGACGTATTGTCAAAATTCCATTGGCAATTGGCACATTTTTCTGTCCAATAACTTCAATGGACTAATATTCTCTAACTCAAGTAGCTAGACATCAATATATAAAACTTGTGTCATCCCAAATTCCTACAGAAATTATATCATAGAAACATCCCCAAAAATGGACAGATTAATCTAAAGAATGGGATTCTATTTCTAGGAGGATTTTAAAAAAATATTTATTTCAAATCTTGAGAAACTGCTTTTAAAGATAAAAGATCCTATCATCCTGAATTCCTAGGCAGCTTTGTTCTATTATAGAAATGCCCCTCAAAGAATATGGATTAATCTAACGAATGGGCTCAATATGGTTCTACTTTTAGATGCATTTATGGATTGGATTTATAATCCAAACCTTTTGAAATCGCATAAGCTATACATTGTTTAAAGCTTTTATGCAACTTGTATCATATCAGATATTGTTGATTTTAGCTAGATCAGATTCTAGCTATTTGTTTTAATTAAAGATTAAAATCAAATATGAAATTAGATCATTGGGCCCTCTTTATTATCAAATTACATTACATTAAAAAATTAAAATAATTAAGTTGCCTTGTATTAATTGTAATTGGGCTGGGCCTAAAATTGTAATTATGTTTTGGTGCCAAAGTTGGCTGACCTATGTAATTTAAATTGAAAGTCCTCCATATAAAAGAGAGGCATTGTATTATCAAAAAGATAAGCAAGCGAAATATATCTCTGGCAGCAAATTATCTAAGACAGCAAATTACATACAAGGCAACGATCTTATATCATTGACAGCGAATGATATACAAGGCAGCAACCTTATATTTTGACAGCGAATTATTTACTTGGCTGCGACTTCATAAGACAGCGATCTGAGCAGTGAACTCATCAAACATACAGATCTGATCCATTTCAAGAAGATTATTGGACAGCTATCATCACTATGATCTAGGGCAGCAACTTAAAGATCAGATCTGGGCATATAAATCTGAGATATACATTCATTACTTCCTCTGAATGACAATATATTGATTTGCTTCATTGATCGGTGATCCTCAGCAAATCAACAAACTGTGAGTTATGTAATTTGATTTAAAGGGCAACTATAGATGATCTAATTGATGCTGGGTTTTTCCCTCCTATCTGGAGGTTTTCCCGGGTAATTGTCTCGTGTTCTTGTGATTCTATTTGATTTGTGTTTCAGTTTACCGTTCTGCTTTAAATATTACATCTGATCATTGAAATTAACAGAAATAATAATAATAATGGGATTTTCTTACGTGATTAAGATTTTCCAGTACAACTGAGAAGGATGATGTAATTTTCAAGAGTTCACCCACATTTTATCATAGCTTACGAGGATATAGACCATTCTCAACATTGTTTACAAACAATTTTTTGACTAAGGCAAACATGAAGCAGGGACATGCTAACAAACAAGGCTGAGTACATCTGATCCATGCAGAGTCCAAGAGCTTGCAGCAAAGACAATACACAAACTATTCACCAAATGGATTTATCTAAATAATTAGAAAAATATATTGAAAATACAATGGGAATTGTGAAATACAAATGAGAGGACTGGGAAAGCTAAATTAGCTCATTTGTTCATCATGGACAGGACACCATACATACGTGTACAACGTACAAACTTAAACACCAAAACTATGTTATTTTTTGGGTCGAGGCAAAAGATGATTGTGCATCATTGACAATGTTTTACACAACAATGAAGGTTGTACAATGTCCAACCATGTCAAAATTTTCTCATTAATATGCTAATTCCCCTTTTCATTTACAACCACTATTATTAAATAAATTCTATTATTTAGTTAATTAGGCATGTACATTCATTTATTTCAAAATAAATAAATAAATCTACTTTCAATTATTCTCCACAACAACAAAACCCCAGATTGCCTTTCGATGCTTTGTCAAAATTGATTTTCATCCATCCCACTTCTAGGGCAGAGTCCATTTTACTCCTTCCCTCAAGTTTTTGGCAAGATCAACATTCCTAACCCCATGAACAGGAGCACTAACTTCAATTTTAATAATATTCTCCATTTTATAAAAATACCATGGAATACTTGCATGTTATCTAATTTTCATTTTTTTATACACCCACCTGAGATTAGGCCTTTATAAACACAGATCACAGCATTAAATACAAAAGCATGAGCAATTGAATAAATGAAAGGTGGGCTGGCTCAAATTAAAAATAACTAAAATCTGTTAAGACTAATTAAATCCTGATGAAGAGGTCGACCAGATGGAGGGAAATTATAAACATCCAAATGATAGTGGGTTGCAAAGTAAAGGGCTGACTAGGGCAAAAAACGAAGGGCCAACTTAGACAAAACAAAAAAAGAGAATAAAGTACCGCCATCCTAGACCAGAGATTTAAGAGACTATCAATTAATTATTGTCCCCAAAACAGCACAATCATAGAGGCATAATGAAGAGCAGCGACTGAAAGAAAAGGGCAGTAACTGCAAACAGATGTGTATTTTCAAAACTAAAAGACATGACGTTTCCCACCCTAGAAGTTATAAAAGGAAGCAGGTCTCATTAAGGAAAAGCATCAAATGATAAAGAAACAAGAAACAAGAGATAAGAAAATAAATAATCTGATCTGGATTGTACACCATTAAGTACGCCCCCTCGAGATAAGTGCTTTATTGTGGACCAAGGGAACTTAGTGTGCCCTTGGGCTTGAGACACCATCAAGTACACCACCCTGAGACAGTAGCCAGTGGGCCAAGGGGCTTAATGTGCCCTTGGGCTTGAACAAGGATGGCCAGCCTCCAAGGTACAAGTGCAACCAACCTTGAGACTACGGTTTGCAAATGTTTTGTAGTTGGCATAAAATGTATATTGTTATGGTTGATAATATTGGTTATTCCTCAATGTATTAAATTTGTTAACACTCTTGGGTAGTTGTCATGTCGGTTGGTTGATGGTTGTGTCCCTCTTGGCAACCGTCGGGTCCTTTAAATATGTCATGTACCACCAAGGAAGGCAGGATGGTATGGTTGGGTAAATTGTAATCATTGGCGGACCACCTTGGTCTTCTTCTATGTAATGTATTTATGAGCTAAAAAAAAATATTTTGCCCCTATATCTGGTACGCACTGTTGTCTGTATGATTATTCCATGTATGTAAATTACCAGGTAAATCAGGTCAGCATTGTGTGATTCATACCCTTGGATCCCAACAAAGGTGAGAAGAGGCCACTAATTGGTCAAGACCAAGTGATTAGGCGATCTTTAAGAAGTGGAGAACAAAGTGAACAAAGAAGACAACTGTCTATACAAACGTCGTCAGACGAGTGTGAAGAAAATCTTGAACTAACTGACATATTTCACAACATTGAGAAACTATCCATCTCAGGAGGACCCTTGGATAGAGGGAGTACGAACCAAGGCCTGGAAATACCCAAGGTGTTGGGGACACTGGAGGTGGACATTGTTGTGAGGTTCCACATCATCGCCCCAAAGAATTTGGGAACCCCCAATTTTTTAGCAAGCCTTGACAATTTTCCTAGATCCGAGTATTTGGGTGCCTTAGCAAATTTTTGGGCGATCCAAAGGTTTTGGAATGAAAATTTTACACCTTGGATGTCTTCGAGGTGCCTAGGGGGTATAGCTTGTTTTCACCTTGTGCGAAATATTGATTTTCTTAAACAATCGATTTTGTCTCCAGGCCAAATGAAATTCGATGAGAAAATCTTATTTTAATATCTGGCGTGATAAAATTGCAAATTTTGGACTTAGATGAATTTTTGAAAATTGATGAAATTGAAAAACTTGAACATTTTCAAAATTTAATTGTGAAATTGGATATTTTTCGGAAAATCTTGTAAATTTCTGGTGGTGAAAATGGAAATTAAATGAAATTTGAATTAAATTGCCAATTAGAGATAATAAATTGTAAAAAATAAAAAAAGATTAAATTGCCAAATGGAAATTAAATTGCAAAATGATTTTTTGGGTTGCAAAATAATAAAAATTAATTTTGGTTGTCATGATTAAATGCATTAAAATCATATTTTTTGGGCTAAGTGTTTGTAATTTAGAAATTTAAATTGGCCCCCTTTGTGTGTTAAATTCAATGTATTTTAAGGCCTAAGAGGTGTGAAATTCAAGGCAGGTTATTGGGTCCACAATGGGGAAGGTTTAAAGCTATATTGGAGGCCTATATGATTTTTTTTCAAATTTTCAATCTTAGGGCCTATGGTAATTTCGGATTTGGCTAATTTAAACCCATAATTTTGCACTAGGCTAGCCCAATTTTAAATTAAAATTAAATCCCTAGGGCTTTGCATGTTATTTCATTTAATTCATGTTTAATTTGGCAATTTTAATTTTTTATTTTTCCCTCCTATAAAGTCAGCCCTGCTTTTTGGAGGGAAGAATTTGGTATAAAGGGGGAGCCTTCCTCCTCATTTCTTCACTCACCATTTCCCATTTCTCTTGGCAGGGGCAGAGCTGCAAATTTAGAAAGAAGAAGGAGCTAAAATTAGAGGGAGTTGTGCCCTAGCGAAAATCTGGAAGTGTCTACAAATTTGGACAGACCTGCGATTTTCTGGGCAGCAGCCTTGCAGATCTGGGCATTGAAAGACAGCAGATCTGGGATTGAAGAGTCTGCTCTTTGTGCCCTAGGATTGCAAAAAAAAAAATCAGAGGAAGTCTGCAAAAATCAGAGGGGGCAGAGTTTGAAAGGGAGCTGCTATTTGGATAGACCACAGTTTGGAAGGAATTGCGAAGTCAAATAGAGTTGAGGGCTTGCGATTTTCATAAGGGCTTGCGGACTTTGCAAGAGGCCTGCCAACTAGAGGAAAAAATTTTACAAAAAATTGGTGAATGGACTGAACTATTTTCTTAATTGTTATTTTTTTCTTTGGTGGTTGATTGTTTGGTGTAAGAGACAAGCTTCATGATTGAGGGTGAAGGCTGATCTAAAAGACAGATTTTCTCCTTGTTCTTGCTTGGTAACATTTGTCTATTTTCTTGTTTGCATCATCCATCCATCACTTCATCATCTCATTAGGGCTTGAAGTTCGGAGATATAAGTGTAGTTTCCATTTAGGATTTGGATAAAGGCGATATAAGTGGTAGTCCCACCCCTAGGAAAGAAGTTGGGAGATATAAGTGTAGTCCATCTCATAGGTAACGAAAAGGCAGAAATAAGTGGTAGTCTATCCCTAAGCGAAGAGGCACAGATAAGTGTAATGTGATAGGAATTGGCGAGGCAGAAATATGTTTGATCATCCCTAGGCGAAGGGGCAGAGATAAGTGTAGTCCCACATCACCGTAGAAAGAAAGGGCAGAAATAAGTGTTTAGGATGGTGGATGCTAGTGCAAGCAAGAACCCAAAGGGAATTAATACCAAGAAAGACAAGGAAGACATGACGCCCAAGACCACCTTCTTCTCAAAATTGAAGTGAGTCGGTGACACCAACATCGGCACCATACATATGATACAGGTAAGAGATAGGTTGAAAGGGGTCCAGTCCTCCATGGCAAAGAGGATCTACAAGTGTGGAATTGTGCAGGCTGCCGCTTTCCCTCCTACCTTGCCTTGTTCGGAGTTGGTGATGGAGTGTGCATCTCGGTTAGATATTGTGACCAAGTCCATCATCTTTGCTAAAGAAGAAAGGGTGTTGTCTAACATCAGCGGGCAGGTGATAGAGGAAGTGTTCAATATACCCCAGTAGAAGGGCATGATAGTAATGTTAATAGATCAGGCCGCCACGTTCTTTCAGGACAATCGGGATGCCTACCTCGCTCTACTAAAGCAGAATTGGTTGCATGAAGGCAAGAAGGGAGTCACCAAGTCATCAAAGCTCACCAGGTCAGATTTCAAATCAGAGTATGGCGATCTTATTGTGCTTCTCAACCGAGTCATGGGCTCCGCTCAAGGTATGCAGTTTGAAATTTGGATGTACTATTTTATTGAAGGAATTGAAAATGGAAAAAGAAAGTTTGATTGGGCTAGAATTAAAAGTGAAAATTTAAAGTTGCAACTTAGGACAGTACAAAATCAAAAACAATTCTACAAGGGGTCCTACCTTTTCTATTTAATTGCAAGACTGTATGAACATCCTGGACTTAAGGCTAGAGGGGTGATTGGCAATGGGCCCAGACAATGCTTGGTGCATGAGTGCTATCCACAACTTCATTTGCACAACACCAAGGACTACAAGATATTTTATGATGCCTTTGCCATGAAGACGGTAAGGATACTGCAAGGTACACCTGCAAGGAGGCTCTCACCGGAGGCGGAGACAAAAGTCAAGAAGTTTGGGAGTTGGTTCATCCAGTTTCCGCAATTCACTTATATCAGAGTGGCTGGATGCACGGCTTGTCCCAAGAGGCTTCCGAGGTACCCGCCCGATAGGATAGTTTTGATGGAGTTGGCTAGGCAACTTGAGCAATATGACAAAATGATGAAGCTCAGAGGTGAGACAGGGGTTACCTTCTCACTCATGATAGGCAATGATAGTTGTCCCAATCCTGTCGCCTTTGTAGTTGCAGAGAAAGAGTTAGAACAATATCATCTAGCATGGTATAGGGCAAGGCAAGGATTCGATCCTAATGGTCTAATCAAGGCATCTCATGGGGATCCATTCAAGCATATTCCTAATTTGGAGGATTTTTGGGCCAATGCACAGGATGACTTTCACGTGAGGAAGTTGACTTTCTCAAGGTTATCAGTGGGCATGATGAGGGCAATCAAATGGAGAAATCTTAATATTCCGGATCAGCTAGAAGAGGATGAAGATGTGCTAAGGGAAGATTACAATACAGTAGAGGGGACAGAATTGAATCCAGTTGAGTGGGATGATCATCAGGATCCTTCCTTAGATGCAGTAACAAGAACAGTTGAGTTACACACTGAGTGGTGGTACAATAGGAAGTTCAGGCAATTACAAAGTCGGAAGGTACACCTTACCTATGAGAAGATGAAGCCAGAGGAGGAGATTCTAGCAGAGTCAATCGGACAACAAGGTGGAGTTAATAGCCAACAGCATCAAGCAATTAAGAATAAGAAGAGGAGTTTGGAGGTTGAGAAAAATAAAGAACATCAAGAGCCTCCAGCAAAGAAACAGAGTAAGGTACCATCAAGAGAGAGCATAATCGAGGCTAGGAGCCAAGAGGTTGGTACAAGTGAGCAAAGGGCAGCGGTAGAGGTGAGCTCTAGTTCAGAATCAAGTGGGTATAGTAACAGTACGGGGTACTCTCCTCTTTCAGAGAACCAAGTTGAGGAGGATATGGCAGTTAGTAATGAAGGAGATACGCCAGTTGACATTAAGGCTTTATCAGCTGAGGAAGGAAGCCAAGCACCTAAGGCCGTTGGTGATGCTTTGTTAGCCGAACCAAATCCAGATTTGGGGAGATGCATTGCACCACTGTGGTTGAGACAGATGCTTATGCCAAGGAAAGAGATTGTGGCCATCCGGATAGTTGAGGATATTCAAGGGTTGGTGGAAAAAGAAGATGATGTCGGACAGAAACAAATTGCAGGAACAGTTGCAAAGGTAATCAGGAATGATGATGATGGTCACCGAAAGGTTCAGATTGTGGTGCCAAAGGTTAGCAAGGCAATGGGCGAAATTGTGGCCCAAGACTATGAGATAGTGGAGCATGACATGGGAAAAATCACAGATGACATGGAGTGTGTGGAGGTTCAGGAAGGCATAGCTTCAATAAGAGAAAGGTTGAGAAAGGCGAACGAAAGGGTTGCAGAGTTGGAGATTGAAAGCAAGTATTGGAGGGATAGCTATCATGAAGTATGTCGGCCTATCCAGCAATTGCCTCAGGCGGCCTTTCCACAGGATAGTGGGAGCAATCTGGAAGAAATATTAGCTCAAGAGCAAGGAACTAAAAATTGGATTAGTAGTACAATCCAAGAAGGGCGAAGGTTCTTGCCTGCCTTTATCTTGACATTCAGGTCATTTGTGTCTCTTAGGGACAAATTCAAAGCATTTGAGGGGAGGTAGAAGGATTTCCTTCCAATCCGTGACTTAGCTATTCCCAGATTGCATGCAGCCATAGAGTTATCAGAGGGATCCTTGGTAAAGGCCAAGTTGGTCAATGAAGGAGGAAAGAATATTATTGAGTCTTGGTATGTTACCTCGACTGCCAGATCGAGGGTACTCGAAGAGATACAAGATGAGATTGCACAATACAGTCCAAGCATCGACACTTTCATTTCAAGCATGTTGAACGATGCGGGGATTGCACTTGATTTTGAAGGAATCAAAGAGGACTTTAATGAGACAGAGTTTGGATCGAGATTGGATGAGTTAGGGAAGGTTGTTGCCAGAGAGAAACAATTGGGCATTCTTGCCTCTCTCAGGGCCCTTATCGAGTTTGCAAGAGATGATCAGAAGGAGAGTGAGAAGACACTGCAAGCAGCAAAGAACATGATGAATACAGCTGAGCTCAGGATGAGGCATACACCTTGCCCTCCCATGGAGGAAGTCAACACTATGTTAGCTAAATTCATTGCTTATTGATGAAGGGTGCTCCCCTTAATACCACAAACACATAACAGAAATAGAGAAACAACAACAATATGCAAGAACAG
Source organism: Chamaecyparis obtusa (assembly GCA_027943335.1). NCBI lineage: Eukaryota > Viridiplantae > Streptophyta > Pinopsida > Cupressales > Cupressaceae > Chamaecyparis > Chamaecyparis obtusa. Next base: position 1,326,035 of record BSBK01005014.1, read on the forward strand.
AAAATTGGCTTCTTATTATCTCCACAAATGTGGAATTACAAACTTTCAGAATTACAATATGCAAAGCCACATGGGCATTTCCCTTACAATATTCTGTAGGACAAAGCCTCGAACTATTACCCAGATCTACTACCCCAGAACTATTCTGAACTGCCTAAGACAATAATACAGCCTTCCTTATATAGGCAATTTTCCACCGCCTGGGAAGGTTCCAGAATTTTAGCCAATAAGGCCGACCAAACTTAGAATTATTTTATTTTACATTTTATTACATCATAGTCGGCTCAAGATAACCTTTGAAATCCGAACAGAAATTTTGAAGAAAATTATTTTTCGCCATTTCAGGTGGCCCAACTTCCGAAGACCATAAGTCATCACCAGTTGACCCGATCGGCTATTATAACCCCATTTCGGAAATGCCACAAAGCGCTCTACAGGCTTGACCCGCGCAAGCGCCCGTCATCCAAATTTTTGACCTCATCCGAGGCCTCTAAAGCCTTCAAAACTGAGTTCAAAGTTTCTGTACCCTGCTGCCAAAACCGAAAATCTTCAATATCTTCCAATATACACTTGATCTGGCAATGAAACTTTACTGGCAGACTTATATGACCAAAATGAACCTCCAAGAAAGAAATCAGATCATTCTGAGCACATACGAAAATTACCAAAAATAGTAACTTTCCATAAATAGCAGCTCTGCACAAAATAGCCCTTATTGAATACAAAAAATAGAAATATTTTTGGGTGATGCAAGATTGCTCTTACACCCAGGATGCTCCTGCATCAGACACCCGGGGTAATTTGAGAAGTGACCCTGTCACGACTCAGGTGTGCAGAGGAAAACCAAGACGGCTAACCTCCTCCTTTGTCAGCCATGATGAATCTTCAACAGGTCGTCCTTTCCACTTGACCAGATATTCTTCATATGTCCTGTTCCTTGTGCTTCTGCCAACACGACTGTCTAGTATATCTTCGATCTCCTTAGTGTCTGAACTAGTTGCTGGAATACTCCACTGTGCTGCTGTGATCTCATCTTCAACACCTCCTTCATGATACTCTGTCAGATCTGAAATGTTAAACACTGGTGAAATATTTAGCTCAGTAGGCAATTCTACCTCATATGCGTTTCCTGAATCATGTTTCTTCAGTATCCTGCATGGTCCAAACTTCTTCATTTTCAGCTTGTTATATGTACCAACTGGAAACCGCTCCTTCCGCAAATGAACCATGACTTCATCACCAACTTGAAATTCCTTATACCTCCTTTTCTCATCTGCCTTAGCCTTGTACTGTGCGTTCATCTTGGTAATATGCTTCCTCACCTCCCCATGGATGTTCTTCAAGTGTTCTGCAAAATCCTCAGCTTCAGCACTACTTATTTCTCCTTTATCTATCTTCCTCAATTCAGATGCATTTCTTGGACTACTTCCATATACAATCTGGAATGGTGATTTACCAGTGCTCCTGTTGACAGAATTATTGTATGCAAATTCTGCTTGTGGTAAAATCAAATCCCATCCTGTTGGCTTATCTCGAACCAAACATCTCAGCAAATTTCCCAAACTCCTATTCACCACCTCTGTTTGTCCATCAGTCTGTGGATGATGTGATGAACTGAACTTCAAATCTGTCTTTAACTTCTTCCACAATGTACGCCAGAAATATCCAACAAACTTAGTGTCCCGATCTGAAACTATGGTCCTTGACAAACCATGAAGTCTCACTACCTCTCTGAAAAACAATTCTGCTACATGAACAGCATCATTAGTCTTCTTGCAGGGAATGAAATGTGCCATCTTTGAAAATCAGTCAACTACTACAAAAATTGAATCATGTCCCCGCTATGTCCTCGGTAAACCAAGAACGAAGTCCATGCTGATATCCTCCCAAGGCTTCTCTGGTACAGATAATGGCTGATACAACCCTGTATTCTGCTTCACTCCTTTTGCCATCTGACATACTCTGCAACTCTGTACAAACTTCTTCACATCTTGCTGCAATTGTGGCCAATAATAATTCTCACCAACCAAAGCAAGGGTTTTATCACGACCAAAATGTCCAGCCAATCCTCCACTATGCTTCTCCTTGATGAGATTCTCCCTCATAGAACTTCGTGGAATGCACAACTGACTCCCTCTGAATAGCATATCATCTTGGATGATAAAATCCAGCCATTTCGTCCTGTCTAGAGTAACAGGTTCTGTACAAGCCTTCCAAGCTTCACCAAAATCAGGATCCTCTGGATACAAATTCTTGAGTTCCTTGAACCCAACCACTTCAATCTGCATTTCTGTCAGCAATAGTTGCCTTCTGCTAAGAGCATCTGCAACCCTATTAGACTTTCCACTCCTGTGTTTCAAAACAAATGTATAACTCTGCAAAAACTCAACCCATTTCAAATGCCTTTGATTCAATTTTCCTTGACTATTCAAATATTGCAAAGCTTGATGATCAGTATACAAAACAAACTCCTTAGGAAGCAGATAATGTCTCCACTTCTTTAATGCCTGAACTATAGCATAAAATTCCTGATCATAAACAGAATATTTCCTCTTGGCGTCATTTAACTTCTCACTGAAATAAGCAACAGGTTTACCTTCTTGGCTCATAACAGCTCCTATTGCAGTACCACTAGCATCACAATCTACTTGAAACACCTTATTAAAATCTGGAAGTGCTAAAACAGGTTGTTCTGTAACTTTTCGTTTCAACAATTGAAAACTCTTTTCTGCCCCATTAGTCCACTTAAACTCTTTTCTATCCCCTCTCATTGTTTCAATCAAGGGTCCACAAATACTGCTAAAATTTCTGATAAACTTTCTATAAAAACTAGCTAGACCATGAAAAGATCTTACCTCAGTAGCACTCCTTGGCGTAGGCCATTCAAGGATAGCCTGTACCTTCTCTGGGTCCATTTTTAGACCTTCTACTGAAACTACAAATCCCAAATACACCAACTCTTTCTTCACAAAACTGCACTTCTTCAAATTAATCAACAATTTCTCTTCTCTCAACTTCTCAAATACCATACGAATATGCATCATATGCTCATCCAATGTCTTACTAAAGATCAAAATATCATCTAGGTAAACAATGACAAACTTACCCAGAAATTCTTTTAGAACCTCGTTCATGAGCCGCATGAAAGTGCTCGGTGCATTGGTTAGCCCAAAAGGCATGACTAACCACTCATACAGTTTTTCCTTTGTCTTGAAGGCAGTCTTCCATTCATCTCCTTCTCTGATCTGAATCTGGTGATATCCACTCTTCAGATCTATCTTTGAGAAATACACAGCTCCACTCAAACAGTCCATAATATCATTCATTCGTGGCAATGGAAACCTATACTTGATTGTGATCTTGTTTATTGCTCTGGAATCTGTACACATCCTCCATTCTCCATTCTTCTTTGGTGCTAATACCGCTGGTACAGCACAGAGACTCAGACTCTCACGGATCAATCCTTTCTGTAACAGTTCATGTACTTGTCTGTTCAACTCCTCACTTTCTGCAGGTGTCATTCTGTGTGCTGCCTTATTCGGCAAACTCGCTCCTGGGATCAAGTCCATCTGATGACTAATCTTTCTGACTGGTGGTAATCCATCAGGCACGTTATCGGATACAATATCCTGAAACTCATTCAACAAATCTGCAACTTCTACAGGAACATCTTCTACTTCCTCTTTACCAGCTTTTGGAATTAAAGCAAAACATACATGCTCATGCCTCATACCATCTAGGAAATTTCTTCCATCAACAAAAGTTATCCTTGCATTACCACATACCTTTTCTTCGGTCTCCTTCAATGGCTTTAGCTTATGCCGCACTCCATCCTTTGTCAGGGAATAGGTATTCGCACGACCATCGTGTACAGCACATCTGTCAAACTGCCATGGTCTACCCAACAACATATGACATGCATCCATAGATATGATATCACACAATACCTCATCTTGGTATCCGCCAATCTTGAACTTCACCAGGCATTGTTCATTGACCATGACCTTGTGGTCATCATGTACCCAGGCAATCCGATATGGATGTGGGTGTTTCTGTCTCTTGAGCTTCAACTTTGTCACCATCTCTTCTGACACCAAATTGTCAGTGCTTCCACTATCAATAATCACATCACAACATTTACCTTCGCACTTGCACCTGGTGCGAAACAGGCTCCTTCTTTGCTCAGGTTCATTCTCACCACTCAACAGGACTCTTCTGTTAATCAACGTTTCTCCTCTTTCAGCATCTTCAGAATTTGATGATCTGGCATCTTCATCTACATGTGCAACTCTGGCCTGGCCTTCATTTCTCCTGTCTGTTCTGCCTTGGCGCCGAGGACATTCAAATGCCCTATGACCTTCTTCTCCACAGTGAAAACATGTTCCACGGAAGCCACCTCTTCCAGATCCTTGTCCTCTTCCTCTTCCTCTCTGATCTCTATTATTCTGATCCTGGAAGCGATGCTGATTCTGACCGCTATTGGCCTCATCCTTCTTTTTCGGATCTCCATTTTGTCTGCTCTCAAACTTCTTGTTCAGCTTTTCCTCTACTTTTAGGGCAAACTGGTATGCCTCTTCAATACTGTTCATTCGAACCAGATTCAGCTCCTCCTGGATGCTTGGCCTTAACCCATTAAGGTATCGGGCAACTTTCTCCTTATCAGCTTCTGCATGGCCTGTTCTGATGAGAAGTCGATAGAACTCCTCTGTATACTCCTGAACAGATCTCCCTGCTTGCTTCAAACTCTGCATTTTCTTTAGTAGGTCAAGCTCATAATCAACAGGAATGAACTGTCGCTTCAATTTGTCCACCATCCGATCCCATCTTGTGATTTTATCTTTCCCTCTTCTATTTCGCTCCAATTGAATTTCTTGCCACTAGATCTTCGCATGACCTTTCAATCTGGCCTTCGCAAATTTGACCCTATCAGGATCTTCAACATCTTCATACTCAAAATATTCCTCACATTCATTGATCCAGTCGATCAATTCCTCTGAGTTAAAATTTCCAGAAAATGTAGGAACCTCAATCTTAGGTCTTTTCCCGATCTTGGAAATCGCCCGAAAAAGTCTTTCTTCCTCCTGGTTCACAATTTCAACTTCTCCTCCTTGATATTCTTCTTCAGCTTCATCCTCACTTTCGTCTCTGACATTAAGATTCATTCCTCTACGAATCTCTTCTTGCAATGCTCGCACTTGTCTCTGCAACTCTCTAACCTCAGGTGTCACAACACCAGGTCTTCCGCCACGTTCTCTTCGTGGAGGCATTTTTGCGATGCGCGCTGAAACCCTAACCACGGTCCTGGTGCAAACTGCCTCACAGTCGGCGATCTGTTTACACACTCAAGAACCCCTGCTCTGATACCACTTGATGAAGGGTGCTCCCCTTAATACCACAAACACATAACAGAAATAGAGAAACAACAACAATATGCAAGACCAGAAAATTGGCTTCTTATTATCTCCACAAATGTGGAATTACAAACTTTCAGAATTACAATATGCAAAGCCACATGGGCATTTCCCTTACAATATTCTGTAGGACAAAGCCTCGAACTATTACCCAGATCTACTACCCCAGAACTATTCTGAACTGCCTAAGACAATAATACAGCCTTCCTTATATAGGCAATTTTCCACCGCCTGGGAAGGTTCCAGAATTTTAGCCAATAAGGCCGACCAAACTTAGAATTATTTTATTTTACATTTTATTACATCATAGTCGGCTCAAGATAACCTTTGAAACCCGAACAGAAATTTTGAAGAAAATTATTTTTCGCCATTTCAGGTGGCCCAACTTCCGAAGACCATAAGTCATCACCAGTTGACCCGATCGGCTATTATAATCCCATTTCGGAAACGCCACAAAGCGCTCTACAGGCTTGACCCGCGCAAGCGCCCGTCACCCAAATTTTTGACCTCATCCGGGGCCTCTAAAGCCTTCAAAACTGAGTTCAAAGTTTTTGTACCCTGCTGCCAAAACCGAAAATCTTCAATATCTTCCAATATACACTTGATCTGGTAATGAAACTTTACTGGCAGACTTATATGACCAAAATGAACCTCCAAGAAAGAAATCAGATCATTCTGAGCACATACGAAAATTACCAAAAATAGTAACTTTCCATAAATAGCAGCTCTGCACAAAATAGCCCTTATTGAATACAAAAAATAGAAATATTTTTGGGTGATGCAAGATTGCTCTTACACCCAGGATGCTCCTGCATCACTTATGCTAAAAAGATGAAAGAAAAGGGTAGAATTGTATTAGAAGATCATTTGATGTAAGCCCAAGTGGCAAATTCTCCTTTCTTCTTGGGTAGGATAGGTGTTTGATTCTGATTGGCTGCCATTTTGGTGCCTTCTCATTGGTTGCCACTTTTCCTTTTTTCTCATTGGTCCATTGATGAGGTGGTGTCTTCTCATTGGCCGATGGGGTGGCAACCCTAATTAGGGTTTTTGGGATTTAATTTGGATCATTGATTTTGCCTCTTAATCTCTACCGTTGGTTGTAATTTTGAGCCTCTATATAAGGCCAAGTACTCTCATTTGTAAAGGGTTGAAGAAAATTGTTGCTAATATAATACCAAAATTGCTTCTCTTGTCATTGTTGTGTCTTGCATAGTGATTAAGAACACTTGGTGTTATTGCATGGTTTCTACTTCCAATAGATAAAGTTAAATTTCATTGAGTTGTTCAAGTAGATTTCATTTCAAGAAAGTGTTAAAATAAGAATAGAAGTAGATGGCTAGTTGTATGGTGATATTGGTAAGTGTTTGATAGGGATCTATATACCAGGCCACTAGCATCTTAGCAACTTGTTAAGAAGCCTTGTGTGGTAATCTAGTCTCATTCCCCTTGAATCATTGCATCTATGGAGGTAACGCCGCCGGCAAGCTTTCATTAGGTTGATCCCCGTCCATTTGCCAATCTTTCCATTCCATAGGAGTAGTAGTAAAGCAAGAAGTAGTTTAATAGTTAAAAGTTTGGAAGAGCAAAGTTGGAAGTGATATAAATTTGAGTATACATTGCAAAGCTAAATCCCATCATCATCATAACGAGAGTTTGACATCCTCGAAAAAACAACATAAGCCCGCCTACGTGATTAACCAGCAAATCACATTAATATAACTGAGTTAGTATCCACAAGTGTAAGGAACCTTGGAGTTTTCTCATGTCCTTCATGAGTATATACTTTTCAAGAGAGGGTTGAGTGTTTGGTATGCTATATCAAGTATTCAATTGCTAAATGTTATGTAGTGGTACAAAACTGACATCAACAGACATGTTGGGGACGCTGGAGGAAAGCACCAAAACGCAGCAGTCGGAACAATCCACCCAGGTCTGACGCACAAGGGGAAATCGGGCGAGAAAGATGGTGACTCATTTGACAAGTTCGAATGTGGATCCACAAAAACTATCGAAGTTCACGAGGAACGGGTTGGAAGAACCTATGAGGCATAGGAAGACTTGTGAGACTATCTGGGTAGCAAACAGTCAAGAAGACAAAGACTATTGGCTGAGAAGGTTTCCAGCAACGCTACGAGGTACAACCATTGACTATAGTTCACAGAACTAGATGCTTCATCCATAGCTTCTTGGGACGCGCTCAAGAGGGCATTCCAAGCTGAGTTTAAATTACTTCGAGATGACAATGAGATCATTGCTGAAATTTATAATACCAGACAAAGGAAGAACGAGAGTGTACGGGCTTACAATCGTAGGCTCAAGGAATTGTTGGGCAAGTTGGAGAATCAGCTAGCCGACGGTTGAAGAAGAGGTGGTTCATCGAGGGGCTAACTCCCTCCTTGTGTAAGAAGATGAAAGTGCTGCCTCCACCCTCATACGTCGATGCCTACAATCAGGCGATGAACATCGAGTGTGAAAACAAGACATCCTCTCCAAGGAAGAGGAAGACGGATGATGATGATGATAGCACTGAGGGTAGTAGTGATGATGAATCAACAACAGTTTAGGCCATACGGCAAGAAATGATGAGAATGATGAAAGAACTAAAAGTTGAGAAAGGGACCAGCAAAGAAAGTAACGAACTATGGTGTACGGAGTGCAAAAGTGAAGGGCGCACGAAAGGTAAGTGTAGTAGATATGCTTGGTATGCACGCTCCAAAGATGGTGGCTGATTTTTACAAAACAAGGGATCAGATCAGAATCTCCACACCACTTGAGAAAGGCTAAGTCTGCAATTTTCTTCATAAGCTTGATCCTTAACACCTCTAGGCTCTAGCTGCTTAGATTTGAAACATAGCTCTCTCCCATGAAGGGCATTGATTAACATTATCAAATTTCCACAATCCATTTTTAATGCAATTTTGTTTCTAGATTCAATTGTGTTTTTTTAGCATCAATGTTTCGGATCACACTTTGTGATCCATCATCAGGATGAGAGAGTGCAGGATTTGAAAAGTACAATATGCAAACTAAGCCTCACACAAGAGAAATAAGAAGAGATGGGAGAAAAACAGCATGCAAAACGATGTAGAGAAGAAAAGGCAATAAGGAGAAAAAAGAAAGAAAAAAATACAAAACAAGCATCATATAATACAAACAAAATTAGAAAACACAGGGGGGGAGAACAAAAGAAACAAGCTAAAATAAATGGTAAACCGCATAAAGATGAACAAAAATGTATAAAAGACACATACAAGATAAGTGACAAAACACAAATACTAAAAGAAGCACAACACTAAATAAATAAGGTATAAAAATATCTATATATATAAACGTAAATATATATGTATATATACAAATAATATCAATATATATGTATATATATAAGAATGTATATACTAAAAATATATAAATAAACAAACATCAAAAAAATAAAAACAAAATAAAAGCATGGTAATCAAACAAGCAAATAAATAATAAGTGGAAAAACACAAGAACACAACACTAAATAAATAACCTCTATAATATATATATATATATATATATATATACACACGTGTGTGTGTGTGTGTAAATTTGAGTAAACCTTGGAACTCTTCTAAGGTTGCCAAAAAGTTTCTAAATGTTGGGGCCTCTTCTTGTTTGAAACTCAAATTATTTCCTTAGCTCATCTATAAACTCCTCTTTGTCATTTTCGCTTCATGGTTTCAGTCATGCTCATCTCAGATCAGATTGTTAAGGTTTCACATTTTGATTGTCACATGCTCAGATTTTATCAATTTTACCTCTTGATACTCATATTAACTTTTACATCACACTCTCAATCCTTGGCTTCAAGCTTTCTCTTTCCTCATCAGATTTTTCAACTTGAACTCCCAAATCAAATTTCCAATCTCTTCATATCAGATTTGATTTTCTCTGAAAGATCAGAACATGTCCTTACTTGCAATTCATTTCTCCCAAATTCAAATGGATTATTATACAAATTTACTGTTACGCATTTATAACAAAGAGAAACATTTAGATTACTCACAATGATCAGAAATTTGTGAAAGGTGCATCTATACATCTATTTAGTCATAATCTAATAATATAATTGAACTTATCTCAAATTGGCATTATGGCTGAAGATAATATTTATTGTTGTTTCAATTTCAATTTCCATCTTGTTTTCCAATTCTCACTCCATACCCCTTCCCAATAAAATGTATTTCCTTTTATACCTCTATATCCAAGTGAGGAGAGATGCACCCATTTGAACAGAGATCTCTTTTCTAAGAGATATGGCTTTCTATCAAACTTCAAGCACTACTTTATACTGTCTATTACTAAGGGTAATGTTTATTAATTATGTTGTTTTGGCTGCCCTTACTAATTGTGCCATTCCAAGGATCACTGCCGATAACTTGGTAAAGATAATAAATATTAATGCTGTTGTAAGCCTTTATTACCTTTGCAAAGGATCAATTTGGCTGACCCAACATTTGCACAATAAAATATACATATTAAGATGAGATTTAGAAGCATGACACACACCTTATGAGCTTAAATGCAATGATTTTTTCTACAATGAATTTCAACATATGCTGTTAAGTATATTATCTATTGCAACAGATCTAATTTGAAATAAGAATTAAGCAGTGGTTTTCCGTGGAGCTAAATCATTTAGAAATTTGAAAGATACAATATCCCTGACTGAGGATATTACATGATTACAGTGGGGTTCAAATCAGACAAACCTTTGTATGTCATTTGTTTTAAATTGCAGAACCCATCTTCCAAATTGGAAGCTTAAGGGTTAGACAACCGATTACTCGGTGTTGCTTACAACCACACATAATTCACACGCTACAAAGCTGGAATGTCAAAATACCTTGCAAATATAACAAGGAGCGTTCTTAAGTGTACAAATCCATCTCAGTTGTATCAGATCAGGGCTTGTACAGCGTGAGCAGGCCCAATGATGAAGGCTTATGTATTCAGTATGTACTTGCTATAAGTGGCACATGTTCAAATATGGGAAATGTAGCTAGTGCAGTTTGGTGTCTCCTGCCTATGCATATTAGGGTTGATGGGTAAAAAGGGTGGTCTCATATGTACATGTGGATTGTGTACATTAAAGGGTTACTCAATTGAAGATTCGGTGCTTGAGGAAAACTAAACAGACGTACTATTACATTCCCAAACTACTGATGACAAATATACTTTACTTGACTGAGACATGTTATTCAAAAAACGCATCTATTTCTTCTTTGCTATACCATCCAAATAATGTGAACTGTGATGTTCCAAAAGTTTATAGTCATACCTGACGTGCAAGTTTTTCATTCTTTTCCTGCTCCATCTTCTGTGAGAACATAGTAACTCATAGTTAATAAAATATCTCACATAATGCATCAACAAAACATTTTGGCTAGAAGGCATATAATTACAATATTCCTATGCACATGCTTTCAATTATAACCAAGTATGCCTCCACAACTATCAAGAAATCACACATGTAATAGAAAAAAGGGCAAGGCCAGAATCAATAAAAATTCAATAAATTTGTGAATACTTTCAAAGATTGCATACATTGCTCAAAATGATTTAGGAAAAGTCACAGTATTTGGCAAACCCAAAGACTCTACTGCAAGATTCTATTTAGAGAAGAAAAAAATCATATGAAGAATATCATCCTTCCCTTTTCAGTTCATGACACTTATTTGCAATTTTTTACTTCATCTACAGAAATCAAAGAATAAGCAAATTTGTTTCCTTCTCCAAAAAAGTTTTAAGTACAAATAATGTCAACTATTAAAATGTTACAATCTTCCAAATTCTCAAATCATGTTTTGCATTCATGACCTCAATTGACAAGGAAGGTTCTTGCAAGTTCACTGTGCTGCATGGGTCACTACAAAATTCCTTTTCACATTTCAGAAAGTCACATTGCATATGCACAACTAGCTAGCAGTAGTTAGTCTTCAATATGATGAAAGTCTAGTCCAATCTGTGTCTGCAACATATGAATAGATACCAAGGCTTTTTTTACATTTTAGATCGTACTCTTGTTAAAACTGAAATATAGAAACAAGTAATGACACATTAATCTTTCAAATATACATGTAGGCAATTGATTTTTCATGTATTTCAGCCTAATGAGGCACACTGCAATCAAAAGTTGAGTAAAGCACTCGGCAGTTTGTAATAAATTGTCACATGTACCAGCAAGTCCATGCTATTCTATTAGGCATGAGATGATTAAACAAAACACATATTCAAGGGATGCAGGAGCCAAATTGACTAAAAGACCTATTCATTACTAGTACAAAACAAAATTTTAAACTAACAATGTGTAATCAACCATTTGAATTTGAATATATCTCCCATCACTGATACCCAACATTTGTCTATCATATACACTAAACAGTCCATGGCTAAACACTTGCAAATAAAATTAACTCCTTGTATTAAAGGCCCTTTAGCAGTATTAAATCAAAAAAGAATTGGTGCATCCAATAATCTCATTGTTTTTTTCACAATTAATATATTCAACTTTGGTTAAGCAGTGCATTGTTAAAAGAGTTACTTGAGTTCTGTCATATCCCCCTCGTAAAAACCAAGGATTAATCTTATTTTCATATTTAGACTTCAAATATTTGATATCTTTAGTTGATTAATACCTATTATAATATTGATAAATATTTGATATATTTAGTTGATTAATATCTATTATATGATATTAAGCAGTGCATTGTTCAAAGAGTTACTTTTAGTTCTATCATATCCCCCACATAAAAACTAAGGATTAATCTTATTATCATATTTAGACTTCAAATATTTGATATATTTAGTTGATTAATACCTATCATATAATATTGATACATATTTGATATATTTAGTTGATTAATATCTATTATATGATATTAATATCATTTGATATATTTGCCCAAAGTAATTAATTGATATCTAATATTAAACAATATACTCTCTAATATAAAGTTACAGATGGCGGAGAGACGCAGGGGTTTAGGGTTTCAGGGAGGCAAATCCAGCAGCTAGAGCTCGAGGTCGCATGGTATTATATAATATTGATACATATTTGATATATTTAGTTGATTAATATCTATTATATGATATTAATATAATTTGATATATTTGCCCAAAGTAAAGCCACAGTGGTCTGGAGGGATGGTACCCATCATAGGCATGACAGATCCAGGGGTTGGTCTAAGGATAAAGGAGGGCCTTTGGAGAATGGTGGAAGGAACAACTAAGAGTTTCAAACATTTCTAGTTTGGAGGACTACCACGAGCAAGGAAAGTCGAATTGCAGAAGCCCGTGGCGGATGGGAAATGCTAAAGGAACTGATACAAGTGTTGGAAGAGGAGAAATGCCAAAAGGAGGAGGCCAAGAAAGCACAAATTGGAACGGAGGGGGGGGGGGGTTCATTCCTATCAAATCCAACGACCAAGTGTTCAAGTCGAAGAGTAGTAAGAAGAAGGATCTCTAAACCTCAAAGGGATTTTGCTCTACGGTCAATATTATTGTATGGTTTCATTATACCAGCCCATTTTGTTAAAAGTAGGGCTCTAGTTTTACTTGGAAGGTTGGATAGTATGAAAGAGTGTAATTTTTGGATGGTAGGTCTGCAAGTAATAGGGTCAGTGTTAGAATGGTGGCTCTGGTTGCCCTGTTTTGTATGTAAATGGGCATGGTTAATCATGTAATTGCTACAGAGCAGGCTTAGATGGTAGCTGGTATAGGGTGTCAGGTGTTGTCTTTCATGGCAGTCAGATCTGGATGGTACTTATGGTTTCAAAACTTGAAGTGTGTAGTTTAATATTTTAATTAATAAATAAACAATTATTACCGATCAAAAAAAATAGATACTCTCTAATATATTAATCAATATTGGCTAACATTGACATGCTATTATTTATATTATTATTTCAATAATGAAATCCTAGTCAACGACCAAGGAGAATAACCATTTAACCAATAAATCATGTTTGGTCATCAGGCTGCTATATTATGAGGAGGCAGGGCTAATACCTTTGACAAGCCACGAAGGAGGGACATGTCTAGTAAGGATGCCAACAGCAGGGCATATATTGGCACTCCCTTCCTCTCAAATGAAGAGATAGCAGAAATCATATCAGGTCATACACCGTTAGCAATAAACAGAGACACAGAGAAAGAAGATAACGAATAGGAAAAGGGCATCAAACAGGAAAGGTAATCAGCTGTTTGATAACAGCCTGAGCTTATATACATCCACAACATATAACCACCAGCAGAGCACACAGCAAGCAAGGAAGAAGACAGAACTAATAAGCAGGCACTAGGAAGGGATTGAACCAGACAAGTATGGGAATCGGTGTACTCTGAATCACAGTCAGATTTTCAGAGGTAGGTATTATATGAGTGTGTATTACTGTTACATATATGTCTGCAGATTATTAAAATAAATATTCAGATAATTACTTCATATTATTTGATATACACTAGAAATATATAAGTATTTACAGAGATACGCACTACATGTTTTTTCTATTACACATTACACTGATTACATGCTAATTCTACATTGGATTGTTATGCATCAAATATAGCTATGTTATCTTAATACAAATAAAACACTGTCATTTTAATTAGGCTCTAAATATTTTAATTGCAATATATATTTATATGATGTAAAACATATTCATCAGTCTGCAATAATTAGCCATATAAGAAGGTGTGACTTAGGTAGAATACCATGTGTATTTATACTTTAACTACATTAGATTATTACCTCACAAGATAGGTAAGTCTTGCAGTGGAATGGACCATGCTACATCAGACAAAGGCACTAGATAAGACCTACGGTGGAATGGGCATGGGTTACATCATATAAAGGCACTATTTATGAAGGATAGTCAATATTAGCAATTGCAATGAGGGGGAGCGGTGAGGCCTCACTGGGCATGCCAACCCCATGAAACATGGGGCCAAGGGGGACAAAGTTTCCACTCTTGGGCCTAGGGTTGAGTTAAAGGCACCCTATTGTAATCTTTCCACCAATCCATATGGGAATTAAATACTATAAGTGAGTTTCTTTCATATGCATTATATATTGTTACCTAAATCTCCAGGTTATACAATGGACGAAATATCCTACTTGGTAAGCCACCTCTCTAACCCTAGTTATTGCGATCATGTTTGTGGGGTATAAACTAAGGCAAATTCAAGAAGGGGATATTACAAGTTCAAATCCTCACATCACTATAGGCTGACCCACAACTCAGTTGACATGCATGTGTAATAAAATGTTCAAGAATAGGACCTCTTAATCCCTATAAACAGTCTGTTCCTGGTGAGATTTCAGTTACCTTAAAAAATATATATACCCACCTAAGCAGAATCTCTCAGACATGTACAAAATAACAGAAGTGAGTAAAAAACCAGTCAACGCAATAACCAGTAAAACATAAGTACACATAATAGGTATTGTTAAAACAAAAAATACAGCAGCGTCAATCATTGAAAAAAAAAATTATCCTAATTAACCAAGACCTCTCATTTATTCTTCATAAGCCTAGGATATCTCTCTGTAGCAGGTTTCTTTTTAAAATAGTATTTTCATTATAACCTCAATTCCATCTATTCTCAATAATCACAGTACACCGTAAGGCCAACTTGAAACTAGTATTGTAACCATTACCTGAAATAAGAAACTGCAAATAAATGGAAGGAAACAAGTATGGAAAGAAGAATTGTGGAGAAATGTTTAAGCATGCATTTATGTAAAGTTTAAACATATAAAAAAATAAGGGCAAGAAGAATTTCATTTTTTTCAATATTTATGCTAACTGAGTTGAATGATTGCACTTATAAACTAAGTTGCTGGTTCAGCTCGAATTCAGCAATCCAGTTCGTGGTTCTAGCAAAAACAAGTTTAGTTTGGGTTCATTTCGTCATATATAAAAGCAGCCTAAAATCAGAACTTGTCATGTCCCCTTTTCTTTTAATTACAATAAGCAATAGTATTACTTAAGTCCAGCCCAATAGCCTCTAATTTTATGAGCAGCTGAATTTATTATCTATGTTACCCCAAGTTTTCAACAGGGGGTGGATGTGTTTGGTGGACAGGGACAAGAGGGAGTGATTTTGGGGAAATGGCAAGCGGACAGCTATTACAAAAAGGCAAATTTTGAAAAATATAGAAAATTTCAAATATTCATCTGATAGCATTAAAGGGCAATCATCATATGCATCATGGAACCATAACACATAATATTAGAGTTGAATTGAAATTTTCAATTCATTACTGGCAAACCAAAACTATTGTGATGAATTTAGGTAATGTAGTAATGAAATCTATCTAAGAGATAAATGCCCATGGGCAATGCAGCTGACCAGCCATGGTCATGCTAGAAATTATGTCAATCGAAGTAAAGTTGAAATCATTAGGGAAACTTTTTTATCAGAGATTGAATAGTGATTATGGAATTGATGTAGGAGGCAGCAACACTGGAGGAGGAGGCAGAGGACCGCAAAGATATTAAAAGGAAAGACGAGGCCTTTGAGAATCAATTTGCTGCTACTGTTAACTAACCTTGATTTTGTTCCCACAAAATTTTGTATAAGGCCTGTCAAGTCTAAGGAAGATCTTACAGGTCATTAACTCCTGTTTGATGCAAAGGTCAGGAAGATTGTTGAAATCTTCAATATTAGAAAGATTTTTCCAATTTTCTAGCTTTCTAAATTGAGATAGCAATCAAATGGTAATGCTTTCATGACATTTTCTTTGAATGTGAATTGGCAGATTCCCTTACTGATTCCAAATAGTTTACAATTCAAGGATGGAGGTCCTGCTGACAACTTTTGTTTCAACAATCAAAAATATATGAACGCTATGAACATACATTACCTAGTTTAGAAATGTTAACATATGGAACAAACATATTGACACCCTTAAATTTGGATGCTTGTGAACAATATATAAATTCAAGTTACATATTTTTCAATACTTTTATATTTTTATTTTTTAAAATGAAACAGATTGTTGTTAGGTATCGCTTGTCTGTCCCAAGGACAGCTAGTCATCCCTCCCCAGGACCGTTAGGCATGTCCAGGTGTCCCCTGTCTGTCTCAAGGATGGCTTGTTGTCCCCTAGCGTTTCACTTTCTTGTGTTTCCTCGGCCACTGAGACGTGTTGTGAGGTCTTCACACCATCGCCTCATTGAAACTGGGGACCCCCTCTTTTCGCTTTAGCAGTGGGAGTTGGTGTTCTTAGGAAGTCTTAGACGCTTTAGTTGGTGGCAACTTCCAGTCTCCGTGCCTTAGAAGAAGTTTGATTGGGAAAGGTAAAGTAAATCAAGTCCTTGAATTTGAGTCTAGGCTTGACAGGGCAAAAATGGTTAAGTATGGGGCAGGAAAATAAAAAGTGAAAATCCTAAGGGCAGGGTGGAATCCGTCTGCCCTCTAGGATTCCTAATCCTGGTCTACCTCCAATTTCCACCTTGAGGTCCAAATCTTAGGGTCCTTGGAGAAGCAAGTGGGCATGATGCAGAGATCAACTCCTTAGGAGAAATTGAAAATCAGATTGAGAAAAGTGAAAAACAAACATGAATCAGACCTTCAAACTGCCTGAATTAGATTTGAACAAAAGACAATTCACCTTAGGGGGCGGGTTTGGAAGACTTGATTGCATTTTGAAGAAGTGGAATGATGTTGAATTTGTCAAGGTGTGATATGCTGAGCAATTGTCGAATCCTCAGGTAGGAGCGGAATCCGCTCCCTACCTAGGATTCCCTGAATCCTCACCACACCTAAATCTCCGCCCAGCTAAGGATAGAATCCTCAAGCCACTCCAAAATCCGCCTCAAACTAATTGGTTTCTCCTTGGCTTCTGAATTGCATAAAAGGAGGTAGAATGATAAATGTTGACAAGAGGATGATAATCAGACCAAAGGGAGAGATAAGAGGTGTTGTATTGGTATGAATTGAGTTTGAATGAAGAAAATCCTCTCGAGACCTCCATTCTGCCTTGTCCTTAGATAGGTGGAAACATGAATTAAGCTTGGAGTATTTGCATTAAATTAAGAACAAGAAATTGATATATCAAATTCAATTGAGCTGGAGTAACTGATGGATAAGTTGGGGTTTGAAAGGTGATCAAGGAAAATTCCATGAGGGATGGCAAAATCCGCCATCCCCCAAGGATACTTTATCCTCATGCAAACCTAATTTCCGCCATTGAATGGAGTAAGGAGGCGGCAAGTTTGAAACACCTGGACTTGAGCAAAATGCATGTCATTGGCAATCTGATAAAAAACGAGGAGTAATGAGGAGGTAGAGGGCCTAAATGAAGAAGATTTGAGAAGATGAAGCAATTTGTGAATATGCCATCACTATTGAAGGCTTGGCAATGTTGAGTATCAAGAGATATTTTCCCATCACCAAAGGATTGATCAAGTCTACAAGATGAGGATGATGAGGTGGCACCTAGTTGTCTTCTACCAATCAAGAAACCTCAGTTACACATGTTTCAATCATAATATGCCAAGTGTACAATTTTCACATTGGCTATCAAAAGCTTTGTAATTTTCTTATTAGCCCACAAGGTGGTGACTTCATGTAATTGGTTGATATTATGGAAACCCTAATTAGGGTTTGCAGGGATTAATCTTGGCCTTGATCTTGAATCAATCTTCACCCTTCATTGTAATTGAAAACCTACAAAAGGGAAAGGCCTTCTCATTTGTAAAGGGGTTAGACACCAAGATTAGAGAAGATTAGATTAGAGAGCTAGAAGTAGAAGTAGGTTAGCTAAGGGAGAGGCTTGGTCAAATTGTTGCTATAATGCTATTAAAGTGATTGATGATTCATTGTTGGTCTTCATGGTGAATCACTTAATGTTGCTTTAAGTGTTGCATGGTTTCCTCAATCCTCACTTGGAGTAGATTTTCATTTCATGTTGTTTAGAAGTAGCTTAGTTGAATGAAAGAAATTGTGGATGTTTACTTGCTTGACTTGAACAAAACTAGGCCACTGGCCTCTTATTGATGGTAGGAGTGCCTTGTGTGGTGAGCTAGTGAAAATACTTAACTTCAATTGATATCTAATGTTTAGTTTGCATCCATTGATGGGATTGAAGAGGAAATATTGATATGAAAATCATTTGAGAATACCTTATAAGCTTGCACTAGGTGGGTGGAGTCGCTGACAAGATTGCACCTAGTAGAGTCCAAGTTCATCCATACTTCCTTGCATTCATAGTTAGGAGTAAAAGTAGGAGTTAAATTTAAGTTCAAGTTGAGAGTTCAAAGGTTGAAAAATCAAAACTATATTTTCATTGCACATTGTGAAGCCAAATATTTAGAAGTTGTTGATATCTATTAAATGAATAGCATAAGTCCCTTTGTGATAACCAGCATATCACATCATTAAAACTGAGTAAAGTCCACAAGTAAGAAGGAACCTTGAAGTCATTTCATGATCTTACTTTGCAAGCTTAGCATAAGAAGTGACCTTATTCAAGAGAGGAATGGGTATTTAGTGTTTCATCTTGAAACATTGGATGTTTGATTTTGTATGTTGTAGTGGAACAAAATTCACATCAACAAGACATTTCCTATTTTCACAGATTTTTGGGGACGGCAGGGGCACATTTCCAACCCATTCTCGGGACATTTCCAACTGGAAATACATCCCCGAGTTACATTATTAAACATTTACATTTTATGATTTAGTTTATGAAAGTTAACTATACATTAAGATAAATTATATATATTATATTAAAATTTATTAATGTTAAAACATGTATATTTATATGTGTACTTAGTATTTACATATTTAATCCATGTATATAATTATATTTAATACTAATATTAATTTATTTATATTTAATATTTACTTTTAGTTAGACAACATTAAAGTTTAAAACTTCAAACTATTAAATAGATCATATATTGCATTCCAATCAAAGGTTTAGGAGTGTTGAGCCCTTTCATCCGACATTTTCACTATTCAATTGGTAGTGGCAATCAATCCACTTTGTATGAGACTATGGCATAGGGAGGATAACATCAAAGCCAGCACTGTTAATCTGAGCTTGGCTTCCAATAGATTCTTTGTTTCAGATGTCTCTTGTTATCCACCGCAACTACACTATTTCAGGTATCCATCGCAAGTATGCTATTTCAGGTATCCACCATGACTACACTACTATAGATTTCAAGGTAAAAATAATAACCAAACATGTTTGAAAATAATGGGTTAGTGTTTTCACTTTTACCCATTGGAAGAAGTGGAAAGTTTATCCAGAGCCTAGGCCCACCTTCCAAATCACATCAAAATCATCTTGGAAACGCCACATTATCAATGGGCTCATTGAGATTTGGCAAGAGAATATTAAAAATGTCTTGCCTATCAAAATCCCAAACCCTATTCGCTTCCACAGAGATTCTGAGTAGTACCCAAATTTGAGACATCCATACCCGGAACCAGTAGAAATTGGCTAATTCAGCAACTTAGCAGAAAGAAATCAAAAAAGTAGAAAAAATATTCAAAACACATTCGATTCATCACAGCAGCAAGGAATCCTCTCAAAATTCATCACAAGCTCTCTCAGGTTCACCCATGACAAACCCACAGCAGCATTAACATACCCTGCCCAGATCAAAAACCATGCCAACTCAGAATCTAAATCCTGTACAGATCATACCGAGATCCAAGGCCAAATTGAGTCAATCAAGTAGCATACCTTATAAATCATTGAGTACTATAAACCAGAAAAATTGCACATCAACAAACAGTGACACATCATGCTACATTTTACAATATGAAGTCTTGATGTCAAATTCAAAATACTAAAAAAGATAACATATTAATACTGTAAACATAGAAAAACGTTATTTATAACAAAATAGTGATAAAAGTTCACTGAACGAACCCCCTCCTATCATCTGAACTTTACCGTATCCCTCAGCTGTTATCCCCACTTTAATGAGATAGAATAAACATATACAAATCTGTCTGAAGTTTAAATTTGGCTGGAAATAACTCTCCTATCATCCAATTACCTATATCTCTAGGATGTTGCCCACTCTATGATAGAAACAGAAAACACACAATAACTTGTCTTGTCAGGTTTCTGGAAACGCAAATAATCAGCTAACTCAAAGCTGGCATTGTAATAATTGACAATGCCAATAAGACATATGTGCATACCAAAATGCAACAATGTATATCTTCTCTTTCTGGTCATTTCTATTAGTGCAAATTCTATACAATATGTGTAATTAAGAGAGTTGTTCCTTGGCATCTAAGTCAAGAATGGTGCTACAATTTGTTATTTAATCCACTTATAAGTTATTTGCATCTATAAGCCTAAGCAACAGGTCAGCGGACCATAGTGTAGAGGTAAGGTAAAATGACTTTCAAAGTAACTGAGAACATGCACACCTCTGAGCTGGATCTGGGTACCATAACAATAAAATCATTTGTGCATCTATTCCATTTCAATAATCCATCATCTAGAGGTAATGAAAACAAGATAGATAAAACCTGAAAAAGAGTTATTTGCCTTTGTGTATCATCTGCTCAGCTAAACCATTGACAGTGGGACTTAGAACGAGATCTTAAACTTAAAGTCAGCTGGAACGGTATTGAACAACAATCCTGAAAGCAAACTAACACCATTATATTCAGTGAATCCGCACATGAAAGGAGTTGGCAAAAGCTTTACAAAGCCAATAAGCCAATGCTATGCAGACACAGTTAGCAGCTTAGGAAACCCACATTCAAGATCAGGTTACAATAGATATGAATAGGAAATCATTAAGAGTGCTGCATCTATCCTTGATCCCGTGACTATAACCCAAAAGTATGTCTAGTCAACTGTGCCGTTGTCTGGCGGTGAGTTGATGCATTTATCATGACAATGTGCAAGTTCAAAACCACCACTACGCCAAGATTACACTATAACTATTACCACAGGTTCCAGTCCAAAAGCCTTGGACACCAACTCTAAAAAGTATAAGCCTATACCCAGTTCAAAAACCAGAAACATTGACCCTAATATTAATAAGCGTAACTTCCACAATACAAAAACTACTTTGCCCTGGCCTAAGAATCTCTCGGCCGGGTAAAAATTTGCCAATAAAGAACTCTCTATATTTACAAAACACGGATGACAAGTACTTTTAAATCAAAACACACAGCTCTTCGCACTAGAAAAATTACAGAGCACAAATTAGAGCCGTTGACCATTAAAATCCATACTAAAAACTGTATACCAAACCCAATTAGGTCACTTTATTAACATTGTTTTAACAAAAACTTTGCGGGATGAAATTTGATTTTAATTTCTTTTAGATTGAAGTTAATTTACGCCTCTGAAAATTTGCAATGAAATGTATGAATGTGAGGTGAATCAAAGTACCTTGATGTAAATATTTTCAGCAGCTTTTTCTTCTTCGCCGAAGACTTTACCAGAAGAGGACCAGCGCGCCAAACGACCGGCGGCCAGCCTATGCGAGAGCATTCTCAGAGGCATTCTGTTGCTTACCATTGCCATCGCTTTGCTTGATTATTGCACAGTAAAATTGTCGCAGAGAAAAGAAATGTGTTATAACGGTAGGAAGCAATAGGGTTTATATAGTCGCCATTTAGAATTTTGTGATTGTGTAGATTAATATCTAACTGGTTTGTTTATGTCGTTTTTCTTTTCTTTTTCTTTTTTAATAACTCTGAATCGATACCTTCCTTGTTAACTATTTTGGATTTCTTATTTCTAGAAGAGTCCTTTTGTTTCTTCTCTCATGTTCATCACCATTTTCATTTAGCCATTTTTAATATTTGAGAGTGGATCCCTCATAAGACTCCTCATTTATATTTGCAAGTGGTGGTGTTTTCTTATTATGGTTTGCTTCAACTTGAATTTGGGTCACTTCACTTTTCATTGTGGGATTTTTAACATATAGAGATGTTAGATTTGTTTTGGTTATTATGGTATGAATTTGATTTGAACTTTTTTAATTAATTTTTTTGTTAGTAATTATGTTTGGAAGCATTTTACAATGTTATAATGGTTGAAAAAGCATGTGTCAATAAAATCGTGTGTGATTATTTTGACATTTTAACTGGCAATAGGTCTAAACTAGCACATAAAAACTTTCTAGAATAAAATTTGGCATGTTCATGACATTCAAACTTTCTAATATTAAATAAATGAGGAGAGTGTAACTATTGCATTGTGATCAATTTGCACCATCTCTTATATGTTAGACAATCTTCTCGGTTGTAATCAATTATTGTTGCATAGGTTAGGAGAGTGGTCATAACACTCCTTGGGTCCCAATTTAAGTTCTTCAACTATGCTAGGATGTCAATCTTACTTTGATTTTTAGTGAAGGACTATAACTTTTGCATAGTATAAATATTTTGGAGCAAGCTCAAATACCACAAGAAGAGTTTCATGATCATATGAGCTAGGTGATAGTGAAATTGCACCCTTTCTAAGGAACAACTTTGTTAATGGGGAGCAATGGATAATATGATAAAAACTACCAATCTTATTCACAAAAATGGTTAGGAGAGTGGTCATAACACTCCTTGGGTCCCAATTTAAGTTCTTCAGCTATGCTAGGATGTCAATCTTACTTTGATTTTTAGTGAAGGACTGTAACTTTTGCATAGTATAAATATTTTGGAGAGTGGTCATAACACTCCTTGGGTCCCAATTTAAGTTCTTCAACTACACTAGGATGTCAATCTTTCTTTGATTTTTAGTGAGGGACTGTAACTTTTGCATAGTATAAATATTTTGGAGCAAGCTCAAATACCACAAGAAGAGTTTCATGATCATATGAGCTAGGTGATGGTGAAATTGCACCCTTTCTATGGAACAAATTTGTTAATGGGGAGCAATGGATCAATTGATAAGAACTACCAATCTTATTCACAAAAATGGTTGAAGTTATTAGGAGAGTGGTCATAACACTCCTTAGGTCCCAATTTAAGTTCTTCAACTACACTAGGATGTCAATCTTACTTTGGTTTTTATTGAAGGACTATAACTTTTGCATAGTATAAATATTTTGGAGCAAGCTCAAATACCACAAGAAGAGTTTCATGATCATATGAGCTAGGTGATAGTGAAATTGTGCCCTTTCTAAGGAACAACTTTGTTAATGGAGAGCAATGGATCATTTGATAAGAACTACCAATCTTATTCACAAAAATGGTTGAGAATGATGAACATTTTAAAGAAGATATGATCTTGTTCAAATTTGTTTTTGTGTCCATCATGGAATGTTAATTGTTGGGTATATTCTAGCATACATTGACATAATTGATATGCAAGAGCATCCATAGTCAATGGCAATCCTTATCAACCAAAAAGAGCGTATTTAATTTTAATTTCCTAAGGTTTTGGTAATTTATGTTGTAGGGGAAAAAATTACAATATTAGGCCAAAATATTATATTAAATAATTGGTCTATTTCTATGTTGCAAAATTTTGATGTGGGAGATATTTTAGGAACCAAATTTGAAGTCTGAATTTCAAATATGTCATTCTTGGTGTGGGAGATGGGAATTATATTTTGTGCCAACTCATTAATAGTTCCTAAGTGTAGGAATTCAAGATATGGGTGTCCAAGTTGAGTTATTATTCTTTTTCTAATTTGAGACCTTATTTGTGAGGAGTGGGATCGTAGTTAGCAAATATTTTTTAGTAGTTTTAAAGGTGGAGTTTTAAATGCTTCTAGAGCATTAAATGCATTTTAATCCCTTTTTAGACAAATTGGCATAGCTTTTTATGGTTACCAAAATATGGGTTAAAGAAACTCTTGTTGAGTTTGAAAAGTGGCAATTTTATTTTTTGGTCATTTCCCAAAAATGGAGGTGGAAGGTTCTTGGTTGTAGCTATTTGGGGAGAGGTTTGAAACCTATGATTTTTTATTTATAGAGTTGGTATTGCACTTGTGCATAAGGAAAAATAAGATCATAAACTAGAAATGTACTCAAATTCAATCCTAGGAACCAATATTACCTCAAACAATAGATAGAGCCATAATGGATGCACCCTATTGATCCCAAAAATATGCTCTCACCTAGATGAGGGCAGTCCATAAGATTTATAGGAGTGGGACAGAAATGTGTCCTGCAAAGCAACCTCTAAGTTTTACAAAAGTTGACTCTTCATACTATGTTTTTGGGAAAGGGGTAGGAAAATTAAATAAAAAACTAAGGCAATGCACCAGAGATTTTGAAACCCTTTGGAGCTTCCCTTCAAAAATAAAAGAACATACAATCCCATAAATGAGCACAGAGTACCATAGACTCTTCATTGTTGGAAAGAAAATATGATGGCAAGATCTTGGACACGGGCCAAAACATTCATATCTTCACGTGAGAAGCACCCTCTAAAGACACACACAAAATGTTCTTATTATCCCATTAAAATAACTACTCTAAAAGAATTTCATTCACCAAATGCCATGGTATAACCCCAGACTAAAAACATTGAAAGAGTAACCAAACATGATCCAATAATTTGCAAATTATGATGAATTATAAGAACTGGAAATTAATAGATAATAGTTACATTCACTGTAAATGACACGGGACATTGGAATCATTCACAAAATAGAGGAAAACACATAGAAAAAGCAAACTAGGCATAGTCCAATATATCTCCTCTATCGATTATGCAAGAATTACAATGTAAGTCTCTGAAAATAAAATTGTGACTATTTCTAAGTGTTTTTTTATGTCATGAACAAAAGACTCCTAGAATAGAAATGATAGATCTAACTGAACTCCCAAATCATGATCTCCCAAAATATCTTTATTACAATGTGTTCGTGGGCTTTTGTAGGAAGAACCCTGAACTGAATCTCAAAAATGCAACTAGTAAAGGGCCTTGCAAATGTGCCATGTGGAAGCCTCATCATGGCAGTTGTTACAACTGTCTCAAGCATGTTGATTTTTACATCATTTTTCTCCTTTCACGTACACAACATGGGCGTCACCTGTGCCTTTTCAAACTTCATCACCATCATGAGGGAATAAATTCCCAACTCCACTCATTGTGATTCTTCATTTTATGTGTGTAGAGGTGATTGCAAACTCGGATCAAAATTGTCTTGAGATTTGTTGCTAACTAAAAAAAGTGACATTTTTCCTTGAAAGATGTGAACCCTGCCACTTTTGAAATATGTGACCACGAACTAGACACATGTTTCCATGATGGAACTTGGAGAGGGGAAATGTTATGCGAAGGCATTTGAAACTCCACAATGTCGACACGTGGCACTCTGGCAGGCTTTCCTTGAGTTTTGTCTTCCCTTTTCCTTGAAAAACTCTGTGGTGATGATGCTTGGTGCTCTCTACAGTGAGCACACTTTGGAAGATGAAGAAGTTCAAAGGAAAAGAACCCGCATACATAGTAGAAACTATGTGACTTTGGTATATTTCTACCCCAACTTCGCAGGGTCATAACTTTCCATTCGTTGCTCAAAATTTGTAATGGTATACATTGTTGGAAAGGTATTTAGGAGATCTAATCTCAGTCCCTTAGTACCATGCCATTGGAACACTATGTTGAGGGACAAACGATAGTTTCAACCCCAAATTTCACTTTGGATGCCTCTAAAAATGCACTTATTTGAAACATAGAAAAATATAGAAAAATTGGATTTTTGGTTTTTCTCAATTTTGCTTAACTTGTCACCTCTACACTACTTCAAATTGCCTAAAATGCCTTCAGAATGCTTTGGATGAAGATTGAAATGGATAAAATATACACACCCATGTTCACTTCATTTTCTCTATGTGTTTTTTGCAATGTGGATTGATCTGCAAGCCACATAACAATATGAAGATTCTAAAGAGATTTGAGCATTATAATGTTATAATTGTGAGTGGTGATCAAGTGAAATGGGAAGTCTATGTGGGGAAGAAAATAATAAACCTACCTAGAGGTCAATTAAAATCTCAAGGGATGCACAACTTCCTTGCACCACCTCACGTTTCTAGATCAGACACAAGATGAAGAGAAATGTTTGGCTACCTTAATGCATTTGAATGTGATTGTTTAAATGTCTAAGTGTAGATGTCCAAATGTGGTTAAATTAATTATATGCAAAACATATGTCTATAACTAGGACAAACATATAGATAAAAATATTCTAATTATGAGAATTAAAAGGACTAATAGACCCAAGCTCTACAAGCTTGTTGTCTCAGATAACACCGCATTCTAGGGACACCAGCGTATCTCTCAGACACTAAGGCATCATGTAGGCATCTCATATGGATAGGGTATAGATTGGCAGAAATTAAGTGCAAAAATGAATAACAAAATGCTAAACTAAGGATGTATGATAAAGATAGATATGTTGGCATGTGATGTTTTGGAGTACTGGGAATCGCTTAAGGGTTGTCATTTATGGAAACACTTATGATAGAGTGATCGCATGTTGTGGAGATTGCCACCAGAGTCTCAGTCATGAAAATGACTAAGTCTTGAATCAAGATGATAGGGTACAGTGGCACAGTTTTGGTCAGTGATGAAGATATATGAGGTATTATGGCTTGCAAAGTTAACTGGAGGTATTTTGGGATATACACACGCTTCAATAAAGATCACATAAGTTTTGGTTATCAGATCTATGAGATACAATGTTCGAAAGATAGAGAAGGCAATAAAATAGTGTAACAAGGTATATGAATAGTTGTGAAGATTAAGGAAGGTAAAGTAAATATGGTAACGTGCTAAGACAAGTGAATAAAGTATATTTCTAACTCTTTGGTATTGTAAGAGCGTCGACTCCATAAACAACATTTGCATGAGTTATTGTTATGTTTTGCATGATAATTGTGAAGCCAACTGGAAGGCTGGTTTTGTATAAGTATGGAGTGCTTTTGTAAAAGTGAAGTATGGAATGATGATGATGATAGAGTAAGTTTGTGAATATAAGAGTAGAGATCAGTAAGATGTCATTCTACAATTGGAACTATCTAAGCAAGATAAGTGCTTGTATTTTTCCCCTTTTGAGAACTATTTTAAGACAAGTATTGATTGTAAGAGCAGTGTGCTCACCACCTTTAACCAAGTGTTTTGTTTACCCCTAACAGGGTTTTGTATTCCTCTAACAAGGAAATGTACAATGTAACAATTAGCTCCTAAAAGGGCTATATCTCCTAACAGTGATATTATATTTTAGTGCATATTTGTGGGTACGATCCCCACCAAGGTTTTCCCTTTGGCCAGGGTTTCCTTGAGAAAAAATCATGGTGTCATGAGTAATGTGTTATGCTTATATGTTCTTTTTATTTATGCATTACTATGGATTATTTGTAATTCTTTGAAGTTGAGATCAAAGTTCTGTAATGTTGATTTACCCTCCCTCTCACTATTACCTAATCCTAACAATTGGTATCATAGCTATTGGCCCTTGAATAAAAAGTCTAACAACTTAATGGAGATCAGAATGGATTCAGAAGTTTTGCAAGAGAACTTTGAAGCTGCACTTGAAGATCTAGATAAGATGAAAGTTGAGAATGGTGAACTAAAATTTAAGTTAAGAAGAGCAGAAGGTTTCATGAGGAAACTTAAAGAACAACTTGAGGTTGTAAAAATTCAGAGACAAGACCTTATGGAGAAGATCAAAGAAGGTTCAGACAATGATACATCAAACAAAGTAAAGATATTGGAGCAAGAAAAAGAACAAATCAATCTTTTGATGATCAAAGAGATTCAACATGAAAAGGATGAAAGAAACAAAGTTGAAGAGTCACTAAAAGAAGCTAACTTGCAGATAGGACAAATGAAGACCGAACTTGACCACTACAAGGATAAATATCAAGAACTAGACAAATACAATCAGATCATTAAAGGTGAACTCACTCAAGCCAAATTACTCATTAAAAAGTTACACATGAGCATTGACAAGCGTGATGAACAGAGAGCAAGACAAAATCCTAAAGGAGATATGAGTGGATTCAATGAAGCTAAAAGTTCAAAAACTCAAGAAGAACCCAAAGAAGCCAAGAATGAGGAAAGACCTACTCCTGAAGAAAGGCCTACAAATGAAGAACCTAGAGAATAGTTCAGACCCTTTAGAGGTAGATGTTTCGAATGCAACAAAGTTGGACATATGAAAAGAGATTGCAGAAGTAAAGGTAACTCTAAGCCCTTTACCGGCTACTGTTTTAATTACTATGATTATGGACACAAGAAGGCAGATTGTAGAAAACTTGATCAGTCTAGGTATAAGAAAGACTATGTCAGAGAAGAATCTGTAGCTAAGATTACATGTCAAAAATGCAATAACTTTGGGCACACGGCAAGGTACTATAAGCTGCAGACTAATCAAGAAAGAAGAAGACCACCTATTTGTTACAAATGTAACAATATAGGTCACATTGTGAAGTTTTGTAGATATAATGGAGATGACAATAGAAGAGGACCAATGAGATCTAGTGAACCAGAAGGACCACCTCCTGTGGTTATAAGGAAGAATGTTGGTGATAGTGGTAAAATCCTAAATGATTACATGAATGAATATGAGAGTCAATTCAAGAAATCAGAGGATGAGAAGATATGGAAAGTAAAAGTTCTAAATAAGGCAGTGGTTCAGGGAGAGACAACTGATGATGTTGTGTCTTTGAATGATGAGTTCTTTGAGGTATCAACCTAGAAGGCCTCGTGACCTTATGGGGAGCATTGGATGTAGATAACATAAATTATCCAGCCCCTGTATAAGTGGAGGAAGGTCATGCGAGCTTAGGTGTGATGTGTACAGATGTTGTGGAGTCTGTGGATGAGATCGTAGCACTTGAAGATTCATCTTCTGTGTTGGCAAGTTTTGCATTGACTGGATGGCATGCGAAGTTGAGCTACCTGTGTTTAATGCATACACTCAACTTGTGATAGATAAAAGACTTGAATGATTTCATTCCTACACCATTTGTTGATAGGCAACTAAGGAGAGAAGAAGTGTGAAAGCAGAGCAGTGATCTAGCAGAGAGATTTTGTGTTCGCGTGAAGCCAAACATCAAATTTGAGTGTGTTTAAGGTATTTAGACCTAATCTCTTTGGAAAGTCATGGATGCACCAGTAGTTTATGATGTTGTAAATAGAACTAGATACAAATTCAAAAGGCATCCATTCAAATCCTGTGAGGATGATCTGGAAGGGGCATTTTCTCAAACCCCCGTAGGTGTGTTACACGTAGAGGATATTAGGGCATACATACACTGCAAGTATGAGATTATTGGGGAGGTTAACATCTTCTATGAGTTGAACAGTATGTTAGAAGTAAATGGGTCTTTGGCAGAAGAATTTAAACACGTAAAAGATCTGTCAATACTCAAGTTAACCTGATTCACAGAGTTCACGGAAGTCGAATGGTTCAAAATTATTCTAAGCAGAGTTCATGATCAGTTCTTATGGGTAGGTGATCAACCTGTTAAGATATGTGCTCAATTGATCCATGATATCACAGGCCTTGATAATGAAGGAGCCCTACCTGTTGATGAGAAGAACCTGAGAAAAGAAGTTG
The DNA here is from genome assembly GCA_027943335.1 of Chamaecyparis obtusa. Lineage (NCBI taxonomy): Eukaryota > Viridiplantae > Streptophyta > Pinopsida > Cupressales > Cupressaceae > Chamaecyparis > Chamaecyparis obtusa. The sequence continues at coordinate 1,355,988 of BSBK01005014.1, forward strand.
AAACCTTAACACACTCTAAATGGGATAAGAGGGCAATGATAGTAAATAATGTTTATTTACAAGATGTCAGATTGGTAGCAATGTTGATAAGCTACAAGTTGTTTTACATTTCTAGACTTAATTCTGTATCAGCTGGAGTTATAATGATGGCATACAGAATGGTAAAAGAGAACAAGAAGTACAATCTTTGTGAAATTCTAGCTCAATAATCCATTGAGAATGTAAAATCTATAAAGAAGGATAAATCTAAGGCATTTAGGTTTTGGTTCATTGCTAGTTCACATGTACATTCATATCATTCACAACTTTCCAGGCATGCATCCTAGAGCATGGAAAGATAATGAGCCCACTAGACTGCAAATCTCAGAATATTATAGAAGACAGAAAAAGGATTGGATTGATGTAGATTTGTTTGGCATGATTAAGATTATGCAGAGGCAGATGAAAGAAAGGTACATGATTCCAAAAAATTTAGTAGAGAAATATGAGGACACTATTTATTTCATGGTTGAAACTGATTGTGTCTGCTTTGAGGCAGTTGAGCCTAGAACCAAATGGTGTTATCCTATGGGATATGAGGTAAGTGTATGGTGTAAAAGTGACCACACTTCTATGAACCATTACATGCAAGGTTTCTCAACAATGAGGCCTCACAAAGTGGCTCATAGCTCTCTATGCATGGAGTTGTAAGGGACTATGATAAAATTGCTCTCAGCTAGAGCTACAAACTAGTGACCTTGCTAGTCAACCATACAATGAGAGATTCAAATCCAAAGACAAGGGCAAGAATGCCAATATCCCCAAATTGAATCAAAGTATGCAAATGTAATGCAAACTAATATGAATATGCAAGATTAATCTATCAAAATAAAAGTACAATGCAACTATGAAATGAAATAGCAATGGATTACAAACCCCTAATTAAGCTATGTGAGCTAATCTATTGCATAAAAGGAAAATCTATACTAAGAATGAAGCTATGAATGCTATGACAATGCAAGAAAGTGATGCAGGAGCATCCTGGGTGTAAGAGCAATCTTGCATCACCCAAAAATATTTCTATTTTTGTATTCAATAAGGGCTATTTTATGCAGAGCTGCTATTTATGGAAAGTTACTATTTTTGGTAATTTTTGTATGTGCTCAGAATGATCTGGTTTCTTTCTTGGAGGTTCATTTTGGTCATATAAGTCTGCCAGTAAAGTTTCATTGCCAGATCAAGTGTATATTGGAAGATATTGAAGATTTTCGGTATTGGTAGCAGGGTACAGAAACTTTGAACTCAGTTTTGAAGGCTTTAGAGGCCCCAGATGAGGTCAAAAATTTGGGTGATGGGCGCTTGCGCGAGTCAAGCCTGTAGAGCGCTTCATGGCATTTCTGAAATGGGGTTATAATAGCCGATCGGGTCAACTGGTGATGACTTATGGTCTTCGGAAGTTGGGCCACCCGAAATGGCAAAAAATAATTTTCTTCAAAAATTTTGTTCGGGTTTCAAAGGTTATCTTGAGCTGACTATGATGTAATAAAATGTAAAATAAAATAATTCTAAGTTTGGTCGGCCTTATTGGCTAAAATTCTAGAACCTTCCCAGGCGGTGGAAAATTGCCTATATAAGGAAAGCTGTATTATTATCTTAGGAGTTCAGAATAGTTCTAGGTAGTAGATCTAGGTATTGATTCGAGGCTTTGTCCTATAGAATATTGTAAGGGAATGCCCATGTGGCTTTGCATATTGTAATTCTGAAAGTTTGTAATTCCACATTTGTGGAGATAATAAGAAGCCAATTTTCTGTTTTTGCATATTATTGTTGTTGTTTCTCTATTTCTCTTATGTGGTTGTGGTATTAAGGGGAGCACCCTTCATCAGAAAGGAAACTATGAAAGCATGTAGATGTAATGCAACAAGAAAGCTCCAAATACACCTAGAAAACCTGCAGCATAACATTAGCATGAAAAAGATGGATGTGCAAATGAGAAGAGAGCTCTTTTTTTATAGAAAATGAGAAGGAATGGACCATGGAGATTAAGAGGCAAAAGATTTAATCAATAGTGGAGCTTGAAAAAGGAGCAATCCATGTGCTCAAGTATCCTCCAATGAGAAAATAGGAGTTGACTTTTGTGTCCATATGAGACAAAAAGTGCTTTTTCCCTTTTATAAAACAAGAATAGTGCTTTATTTGTGCAACTTAGGATAAGAGGAAAAGGTGGGGCTTTTTATTTAATAAAAGGAGAGGAAATATTCCTTTTAAATAAATAAAAACTTAGGATAAAATGGTTAGCCCATAGGATAAAAATCCAATATATGATCGAAATTAAGGTTTGATTAAGAAATTGATAATGTTGAAAATATTGATTATTGATAAAACTGATTCATGGTTGATAAATCAAATAAATGGGGCCCAAAGTCTAGGCGACCATTTTTGGGTGCATACATTTTCCCCTCTTTGACTAATGTGTGATCGATTTGAGAACACATGTAGTCAAAGAATGAAGTTGAAATGTGAGATCGATCTGGGATCACAAAACAACTTAGATGTGAGGTCGATTTGGGATCACACCCGAACAAACATAAACAAAGGCCTTTAAACATGAGGTCGATTCGGGATCACATTCAAAGTAAGAGATAAGAATCTCAAATTTGAGCAAAAGCTCACAAAAGATGTCTAAATCAGGAAAATCAAGAGAATCAGGGATGAGAATCCCATAGCTACTGCCCCCTCAGAATTGAAATCGAAATCAGATAGAGGAGAACAACAAATCAATAAAAGATGATCAAATCGAAATGAAATCATAATCGAAGATAAATGATAACAGGATAACCATTAGGCCATGAAGACATGCCCCAGTGAGGAAGTAGAAGAATAGAAATAGAAGACTAGAAATAGAGTGAATGAAAGACTAGAAAATTTGAGAGACATGGAAGGAAGAAAGTCCATCGAAAATTGGATTATGCCTCAAAAAGTCAGTCAACTGCTCAGAAGAAGGGGAAAATTTTGAAACATGATTTTGACAATCAAGATAACCTCAAATTTTGATTTCAAGTTCGAAAATGGATCCAAGACGTTGAAATTAGCTACGGGTGCAATTTTTGCGCAATTCTGAGGTGTTTTGAAAATTGGTCAAAAAGTCAAAATGTTATAAGGGGTGAAAATGTCATTTTCAAAATCATTTGACTTTTAACTATTTGAGAATCTAGAGTTATGAGAGATAGCAATGGCTCAACCAGTAGGAGTTCCTGTCCACAGACACCTATTTGAGCACCCCCGGTTGCACAACCGGCCTCCACATTATGGTGCCCCGGTATGTATCTGAAAACTAGTCGTTGTTTGGGTCATTTATAGCATTTAATGCAAATTTAGCATGTTTTGAAAATTTTTAAATTTTCAAATTTCTAGTTTTAGGCAAACTATCGCGCGATACTTTAGAAGTATCGCGCCCTTTGGGAAGAAACATCGCGCGATACTTCGCGAGTCCCCAAAGTATCACATGCATATAAACACCAGTACCACACGATAGCTGGCAAAATATCACACGATACTAGGTGAAGTATCACATGGCCAAAGGTGTATCGCACTGATATAGAGAGAAGTATCGCATGATACTTCTCCGTAAAACTTAAAATTTGGATCATTTTGAGCAAAGTAAGACATGGGTCTAGACAATAGTTGTGCTTTAAGTATCTTGTACTAATTTTCATCATAGTATGCACTAACATATGGCTTGGTTGAATGATTTGTAGGAGGTCTTTCTGGCATTGATCATCAGAGCGCTGAAGGTGGTGGGATTGAGATGTGTCTGGAACCTAGATGATCCAGGTGAGGACGACATCAGAGCGATGAGATTTCGATACCTGCTGAGGTTCCCCTACATCAGAGCTGATCACGGGCTACTGACAGCCTTGGCTGAGCGATGGCATAGTGAGCACAACACATTTCACTTGCCGACAAGGGAGGCATCCATCACATTAGAGGATGTCTACAGGATCCTGCGAGTACCATGCCATGGCAAGCCTATGAGTAAAATCATTTTTTGAGATATAATTGTGTAAGTGTAAAGTTTTCATATGATGAAAACTGCATGATTTGTGTGTTGGTATAGGTGTATTATGATCAGGATGCCACCGAGGGGCGACGATTGATAGAGGAGATGTTCCAGGATGTCACCATTCTAGATAGGCATGTCAGCTGGGAGAGGCTGATAGATGATTTTGGTAGAGACTTCCCGGTGCCATGCATTGTGGCATCATTTATCTCACAGATCCTGATGACTGACCATAGTCAAAAGGGATTTCCTCTTGGCTGGGGCAGGTTACTGGTGGACTTGGTAGGCAGACCTCGGTGTATGGCATGGGGTCCTACCATACTGGCAGAGATGTATCATGAGCTGCATGAGATCGTCTACAGGGACAGTCAGACATGGGCATGCGGGGCCATCCTGGCACAAGTGTGGGCATGCGAGCACATTGCTGTGATGCGCCCCAAGGTTCAGCTGAGAGAGAGGAGATACCCATATATTTATAGATATGTAGGTTTCATATCACATGCTCGTACATGGGATGTGACACATTATAGGTGAATTCTGGATGAGATGACCTCATTCACATGGAGGCCATACAGAGATGTTGAGGCATGGGGTGATGCAGAGGATGAGTTGAGCTACATGCTGTGTACCTGGCCATTGGTAGGCCGACACTCAGAGATTGTTGAGAGGTTCTGCATCACTCGGGTATGGTGACAGTTTGGGAGGCAGCAGCGAGTCTCTACATAGACCACTACATATGCGAGGGCTAGAGATGAGGAGGGACATAGGTGGCTACCCATGTTAGACTATCAGTGGGCTATCGAGGAGACAGCTGGGATCAGGAGGGAGCCCTAGGAGTATCTCCCAGACATGGTGGATGTGGGAGCCGATGCAACGTACAGGGTAGAGTGACGAAGGGCACCATTCCCTTGATTTACTAGACCAGATGTAGCACAGGTTGCTCTGGGAGGAGACGGAGGAGATGATGAGGACAGAGGCGAAGGCTAGGTCAGAGAGGTGGGAGAGGGATCTAGAGCTGGTGGCTAGAAACAGCCATGAGGTCAAGGCTCGAGGAGTGAGGAGGTGCAGAGACCTTCTTAGGAGCAGGTACAGGGACATGTGGATCTAGCTATAAGGGATGATTTGAGAGCCCGCATTTAGACTCTCAAGGTAGAGATTCAGCAGCTGAGGATGACTATAGCAGTACGAGATCAGTAGCTGGCAGATCTGAGATCAAAGAGAGATCAGCAGATGAGAGATCTCAGGGCAGAGATAGCATGCCGCGAGATGGCAGCACAGGCAGCTACATTAGAGATCCGACGGGAGACAGCCAGAGCAGCATATTATCATAGACTCTATCTCCAAGCAGTGCCAGAGGGTCAGAGAGCACCATCTTACTCTCAGAGGGTAGGGGCATCAGACATGGTTCATGACAGGACAGCAGCCCCACCTCCTCCACCTCCACCAACACCACATGATGGCGCCAACGCATCCTAGGTCTAGGGCTTAGGCTTAGATTTATGTCAAATGATGCTATTGAGACTTTTGATCCAATTGGGATCTCATTTGGATGGTTTTATATCAGTGATGACATTGTACCATGACTTTGCTTTTATATATGAGATATATTGGATGTTTGATGTATCATATTTGATTGTCTCACTTGGATGTGTATTAGTTTTCAGATGTATTGTCTTGTCTTACTTTGCTCAAAATGTTAATGTATGTGCTTATGTATGTTATCTCTCATAGATTGATTCTCATGTATATGATATAGACTCATGTTTCTGAAAATGACATTTTTTGAAAGATAGAATGATATGATTAACCCCTTTTGATGACAAGAGTAGGTTCGAGATGAAAAAGACAAGGAGTGGAAGATGTGATCAAGAAGAAGGAAAGATGAGTGCAATCGACTGACAGGTCCATGTGAGATGAAAAGAAGAGCTCTCTCCATATGCAAAGTGAAAAACTAGACTAATCATGAACCTAAGAATGCAAGCTATGTGCTAAAATGTTGTCACGGTTCTATGAATCCTTACATGCAAGAAAACTCAAGAATGAGCCCTCACAAATCGATCCATATCTCTCTATGCATGGAGTTGCAAGATTTGTAAAATTGCTCTCAGCTAGAGCTATAAACTCATGACCTTGCTAGTCAACCATACAATGAGAGATTCCAAATGAATGCAATGCTATGCAAATCTATATGAGAATGAAAATTAATCTTATGAGAATGAAGATACAATTAATCTATGAAAATAGAAATGAAAGAGTTACAAACCCTCTAATTAAACTATGTGAGATTAATCTAAAACATGAAAGAAAATGATACCATGATAATGCAACTATGATGCAAGCTAGGATGTGATGTAGATGCAAGATGAATGCCAATGATGCTCCAAATCTTCAAAACTTGATGCAAGAATATCTCCAAAAGCTTCAATGACTTAGAAAACCTGTAGCATAATAATTCAAGTATGTATGGTGTATGCAAATGAGGAAAAGAGCTCTTCTTTTATAGGAAGTGAAAAACAATGGACCATGGAGATTAAGAGGCAAAAGACTTAATCAATGATAGAGAAAAAAAGAAGCTTGATCCTTGTGCACAAATATCCTCCAATAAGAAAATTAGAAGCATTTACTTTATGTCCATGTGAGGCAAAAGTACTTTTCTTTTATTTTTTATTATATTTTTCTTTATAAATAATAATTAAATGCTTTATTTGTGCAATAAGGATAAGAAGAAAAGTGGAGATTTTTTATTTAAATAAAAGGGGAGAAAATTTCTTTTAATTAAATAAAGGCTTAGGATAAAGTGATTTTATTATTTAATTAAAAGAGATTTTTAATTAATTAAAAGGAGCATGTTCTCTTAATTAAATAAGATTTTTATTTTTATTTCTTTTAAATTAAATAAGGCTCAAACCTTAGGAAATATTGAATTGATTATGATTTGATCAAGGAAATTGATATATTTGAAAAATGTTGATTTTTGAAAATATTGATTCAGGGATATGATAAATTGCAGAAATGGGGCCCAAAGTCTAGGCGACCATTTTAGGGTACATACACAAGCTACTATGAAAAGTGGTTGACTTGTAAGGTCACAATGCCTATAGAAATCTAATTATCATCATCGAGCGTTAGGTAGCACCGTAAGATCATACAATGCACACTAGCATGACTATGTGGATATGAATATGATCTTTATCAGATTAAAATGTGGAAATCCCACCTAGGCATCAAAGACATGGAGGTCAAGATGACTAGTGCAGTGAGATCACCTAATTTTGTTATGGCGAGATTATGCTTGTATCAAAACACATTAAAGTCAAGATAGCTAGAAGCATGCACTCGCATAAAACAGTTAAGGATAATACCTTGTCAATCCGTAGTGTCAAGTAAGACCAGCATAAATGCCCATGACAGTTAGGATCAACGAAATATACCCACAAGCAGATAAAGAAATAAAACATGTTCTCATACCCTCAGTCTTCTAACTATGCATCATTGAAAACTTCTCAAGGAGAGACCACTCATCAAAGAAATCCTCATAGACAACACACAAAGAAAAATAAAGTCAACATATCTCAACAAGCTGATTGTTTAAGTGCGTGTGTGTTGGTCATAGAGTCAAACTCTGAGTATCGCATCTACAAATAAGTAATATCGCATCATACTTGGACTATTAGGTAAGACATCTGATAAGTGTTAAGAAACACTCAACGCAAGGGTAGTGTTTAAAAACACTGTTTGGGTTGGTGTTGAAAAACACCTATTGTGAAATGCCCCAAGAGACACACACACCTAAAAGACCAATGCTAACACGTATGCCCCCTAGACAAAGACAAAGACCAATTCCAGACTAAGCCAAATAAGGTCAAGACATGATGGAGAAAGGTTCAGTGTCGAGGACGTATGCTTAACAAATAGGAGTGCAAAGGCCTCAAGTAGCGCCTGTTTTCAGGTTTTCACCACTTGGATTTTTATTGCAATTTTCTTTTTCTTTTTTTCATTTTTTTGATTTTTTGCTACCAAGGTGCCTGTTTCCAGGTTTTCACCGAGGCACTTTTTCTATTTTTTTATTTTTTTAAGGACTTTATATGCTTTTTAGGATTTTTTAGCATCACATATCAATTTTTTTGATATTTTTTCAGGATCAATAAAATATGTACGAAGGATGCCCCTAGACAAAAATGGGCATCAAGGATAGAACTTCTTTAGGTGCAAAATGTTGATGGGCTCAAGGAGTTGTTCTCCATCTTCATTCGATAATAAATATGCACCTGTACCAAAAGCTGTTGTAATAATGTATCGTCCAAGCCAATTAGGTTCGAACTTGCCCTTTTGTTCTCTATTCTGTTGATTCTTAGGGTTCTCTCTCAAAACAAGATCACCTATCTGAAATTCCCTAGGGTGAACCTTCTTATTGAATGCTTTGGACATACGCTTCTGATATACTCTCATGTGATCAAAGGAAGCCTTACGCTTCTCATCTAGAAGTTCTAGTTCTTGTAACCTCATGGCATGGTAATCCTCATCTGTAATCAAACCTTTGAGAGAAATTCTAAGTGAAGGTATCTCTACTTCTAAAGGCAACACTACTTCGATGCCATAGGTAAGAGCAAAAGGAGTAGCTCATGTAGGTGTACGAATGCTAGTTCTATAGGCCCATAGTGCTGAATTGATTTGTAAGTGCCAATCCCTACCATTCTTGTGTACTATTCTATGAAGGATTTTAAGAATGGTTTTATTAGAGGCTTCTGCTTGTCCATTTCCCTGTGGAAAATAGATAGAGGACCAATGTTGTTTGATTTTAAACTTTTTGCATAAATGCTTTAGGTCCTTGTTCTTGAATTGACCTCCATTATCAGTAATAATCTCAGAAGGCACTCCAAACCGACAAATGATATGATTCAGGATAAATAGTGAGATAGTCTTGCCCGAGGCAATAGAAAGAGGGACTGCCTCTACCCATTTCATGAAATAATCAGTAGCTGTGATGATAAACTTATGCCCACCTGATGAATTAGGGTGAATTTGCCCCACAAGGTCAAAGGCCCAGCGCTGAAATGGCCAATGAGAAATAGAAGGAATTAGCTCCCTACCTGGAGCATGAATCAGGTTTCCATGTTTTTGACATTTCTCACAAGACTTAGAGAAAGCTACAGCATCTGTTTGCATTGTGGGCCAGTAATACCCCGCCCTAAGCAACCTTCAGGCCATGGCAAGACCATTGGAATGTCCACCACAAATGCCCTCATGGATGTCTGCTAATGCTTGGTTGGATTCCTCCTTTTCCAAGCACCTAAGAAGTGTCCCATCTAAACCCCTCCTATATAAATCACCAGAGATAAGGGTGTGGCGAGAGGCATTACGGACAAGGTTTCGATGTTCAGAATGGTTGAATGTGTCAGGGATGATGCAATCATGGAGATATGAATAGATAGCACCATATCGAGAAGACTCATGAGTGACCAAGGTACAAATGACATGGCTTTCAGATGAGTCAAACATGGGATGGTGTAGCTCTTCCACTAGGAATTCATACCTGGATTCATGTTGTTCCAACTGTAGGAGTGAAGCTAATGTAGCCATAGCATCTGTAGCTTTGTTCTCTATCCTAGGGATCTGTTGAAATGTCACAAATGTAAAGTAACATCTCAATGATTCAACCATCTTTTTGTAAGGTACCAATTTATCATCCTTGGTTTGATACTCCTCATTGACTTTGTTGATAATTAACTGTGAATCCCCAAAGACATGTAACTCTGTTATGTTCCATTCTATAGCCATTTTCAATCCATTGGTCAAAGCTTCATATTCGGCAATATTATTTGTACATGGGAATAAAAGTTTGTAAGATTTTGGAATGTTGTACCCATGTGGGGAGACAAATAATACTCTAGCACCTGATCCATTTTGCATGTGGGAACCATCAAAGAACATCTTCCAAGTGCGGGTAGTCATATATAGTATGTGTTCATCTGGGAATTCTACCTGAATAGGCGTACTATCCTTAACTGGGAAGTTAGCTAATTGGTCAGCAATAGCTTGCCCTTTTATGGCATTTCTTTCAATGTACTCTATGTCAAATTTAGATAAAACCATCATCCACTTGGCAAGCCTACCCGTGAGGGTAGCCTTACTAAGAAAGTACTTAAGAGGATCAATTTTTGCAACCAAATGTATAGTATGAGCAAGCATATAGTGTCGCAACTTTTGGGAAGCAAACACTACTGCTAGACAAGACTTTTCAATGCTATTATAATTGATCTCATAAGATACTAGAGTATGACTAATGTAGTAAATGGCCCTTTCTTTCCCAGTATCATCTAATTGAGCCAAAAATGCCCCCAAGGAAGACTCTGTTGCTGAAATGTATAAAATCAATGGTTTCCCAGGAATAGGCGGCATCAAAATCAGAGGATTGGCCAAATACTATTTTATTTGATTAAGGCTCTTTTGGCAATCCTCATTCCAAGCACATGTGGCTCCCTTATGCAATGTTTTATTGAATGGTTGTGCTCTATCTGCAAGCTATGAAATAAACCTCCATATAGATTGGAGTCATCCTTGAAGACTTCTCATTTGACTTATGTTCTTTGGAGGTGGCATATCTAAGATAGCTTGGACCTTTTCAGGATCAACCTCTATTCCTTTTGCTGAAATTATGAATCCTAGAAGTTTACCTGAGGTAACTCCAAATGTACACTTTTTCGGATTCAATCTAAGTTGAAACTGTTCCATGCAATCTAGAATCACTTCCAAATCGTCGAGGTGTGTATCCCGTTTCCTAGATTTAGCCAAAGTATCATCCACATAATCTTCCATGTTCTTGTGCATCATATCATAAAAAATTGTGGTCATAGCTCGTTGGTATGTTGCTCCTGCATTCTTTAGGCCAAATGGCATGACGTTCCAACAATAGGTTCCCCATGCACATGTGAAAGTTGTTTTCTCTTGATCTTTGGGAGCTATTTTTATTTGGTTATAACCAGAAAAACCATCCATTAAAGAGTATATCTCATAGCCCGCAGTCATATCCACTATCATGTCTATGTTAGGGAGTGGAAAGTCATCCTTTGGGCATGCTTTGTTAAGGTCTCTAAAGTCTGTGCATACATGAATGGATCCATCATGCTTTGAAATTGGAACAATGTTTGAGATCCACTCGGCATAATCGATATCTCTAATAAATGATGGACTGAGGAGTTTTTCTAATTCAGCCTTAACAAGGAGAGCTATGTGAGGATGCATTTTCCTCAACTTTTGTTTAACCAATTTTATTCCTGGAGCTATAGATAGATGATTCATAATAAGATTAGTGTCAAGTCCTGGCATATCTGAATATGTCCAAGCAAAGTTGATTTTCTTCTTTTGCAAAAACTTTGTATATGCTTCTTTTTCTTCAGTTGATAGAGACTCAGCTAGATGCACTATTTGGGGAGCCTCTTCTGTATTCACATTCACTTGTTGCATAGGCTCAATAAGAACTGATGACCTATCTTGGAAGTAACTTGGCAAGTTATGAAGTACCCCATCCTTAGGTGCCTCAAAGAGGTTTTCACCCTCGGATACGTCTTTTCTTTTTACTATTTTTGGTTCTGACACCGCCACAAAGTGGTTTTCGCCATCAGACCTATTTTTCTTTTTTTCTTTTTCTTTTATTTTTAGACTGAGGTACTTAATATCAAGCTCCATCATACTTGTTGTCAGTTCACTGGTGGAAGAGACTACAGGTTCAAGAGCATTCAGATAACAGGCAATTTCGTAGTCATTTTGAAAAGTGAGGAGTTTAGGCTCTTGATGTCGCTGAGACCAGTCAATTAGGTCGTAGTGAAAAAGGGGTAAGTCAATGACTGGTTCAACATTATTTATGTGGAAGGTGTTATCTCTGGTGACCATACAATCAGGATTCATCAAGTCCCCTCCTAAGATACCCGAGTCAGGATTTTTCCTACCAAACGAAGCGTCGTCCACTAAGGCAATTCGAGGAGTCCAATCCTCTAGTCCTACACTAGCTCGTTGGTCACATTGGGTTGAGTACTATAAGTATGGACAACATCCATGTCCAAATCAACTGTTGCATCTGAAAGTGAGTCCCATTTAAACTCATGTGAGTTTATTTCTGAATCATTATTTGGGCCTTGTGATGTAGAAGCCTCAAGATTGGGAAGAGTTTCCCCTTCTCTAACACTAGCATTGTTACTATCTGTCATAGCTAGGATAGCAACACTTTCCATTGTCAATCTAGCATTCATATAGTCACTATCCATCGTAGCTAGGATAGGAGTATTGTCAGTTGTCAAATCTTTTGAATCTCCCCAAAGGAGATTTGTTGAAGGCACCTAATCATCAGACATGTCTTGTTGATTAGAAAGATTAGGTGTGTAGTCTGAGTCATTTTCACTGTCTGTTGTAGCTGAGATAGGGACACTTTTTTGTTTCTTATTTTCAAAACCTAAGCCAACTGTTGACTTATTCCTTCATCCAAAAAGGGCATGGTTAAAAGGTTCAGCCTTAGCATCCAACCTATGACTAAGGGGACCATGTCCTGGATAACCCATATTCTTGACCAATGTATACCCTCTCCCATAAGCTCTAGGGGAGGTGCAAAATTCTCATTATGTAGGTATTTCTCTTCTCGGTAAATCCAGTCCCTAACGACAACCTCTTCTTTTTCATCTTGAATCAGAACTGAGGATTCCACAAACTTATCGAACAATGTCATGGCTGAAGATGAGGGCTTCATTTCTTGAGAAGGTTTGCCATAAGACCTAGGGGAAATTGGCAATTTTGTGAATGAATCCAATTTGTAATCCCCCATACCAAGATCTATGGTCTTGAATTTATTCTTGCATTGTTCAAATGTAGTATCAAAAGTGTTAGCCTCCCTATTCAAAGGTATGTGAGACCCTGCTGAGATTGTGTTGACTAATAGTGTGTTGTCCCCAGGTATGCAGACTTCTATTCCATTGTAAGGGAACTTTACACACTGATGATAAGTAGATGGGACCACTTGCATCTCATGTATCCATGGTCTACCTAACAAAATATTGTAAGCCAAAGGATAGGCATCAACAATCTCAAACAAAATATCTTTCTCTACAGGACCAATTCAGATAGGAAGAACAACCAATCCTTTAGAACTACATTCTGCTTCATCATACGCCTTGATAATTATCTTCTTCCTTGTATCAATGACTTCTTCTAAATAACCCAAGGCCTTCAATAAGCTCAAAGAACAAATATTAAGCCCAGCACCCCCATCTATCAACACGCGCCTCACATGGGTCTTGTGGATCATAACCTCTATATGAAGGGCCAAATTGTGTGGGTGGCTTAATGACTTGTCATCTTCTTCTGAGAATGTAAGGTAGTGAGGGTTGGCCAAGTGGTTGACCATATTCTAGAATTGATCTACATCTATATCATTAGGGACATTAGCCACTCGCAAAGCATCCTCAAGGACATGCTTATGCCTGGGGGACAATTCCAAAAGCTCAAAAATAGATATTTGCACTGGTGTGCATTGTAATTGATCAATAAGGTTATAGTTTGAATCAGGACCATTGGCAGATTTAGGGAGAGCACCTTTTGACACGAGCTGCTTAGATTTACTAGAGCTAGGACCTCTAATAACAATGGGAGCTTGAGACTGACTACTAGTGACAACATTGAGGGGTTGAGACATCCTTCATGAGTGAGGACCTCTTAGGACCACAATGGGTCCTTCATCAGGTATAGGAGTTGAATCCACATCATATCCATAAGGGTCTTTCCCTCTCATCATGTTGACATTATCATCAACAACTTCAAGCATATTAATAACATTTTCAGCATTTGTGTAGGTGTAGTTGATAGCAGCCTTGTCGTTCTTGTTGTTAGAATTCTCTCCTTTCTCATATTTGGGCAAGGGTTCTTTAAAAGCTTTGTGATCCACATTAGTGTTTAAACCATCAACTTGTAATTGTCCACTTTCATTAAGATCTTGGACAAGATGCTTAAGTTTAAAACAATTTTCTATATCATGTCCAATTCCATTGTGAAAGACACAAAAAGCCTTCTCATCCCACCAATGAGGCTTAGGATCTGGTATGCGGTGCTTTGCAGGATCTTGGGGGTGCACCAAATTATGAGCAATTAACATCTTGAAAATGTCTGCATAGGATTCCCCAAGTTTGGTAAATTGCCTCTTTTCTGTTTTAGGTCTCGCTTGATACTTGGGTTTATTCTCTTGTTGTGCTAAAGATGTTTGCAGCTTCATGGCTTGGACTGCATTGGAGAGATTAAGAACTCCTTCATTCTTAGGTTGAGATGAGTCAACAACTCCATCATTGACCACTTGCTTATTCTTGTTCCAATAAGGGTTCTTTTTGTCCTTATTACCATTAGTGTTGTTGTTTTGGCCATTATTGTTATTAGTTGGTTTAGCCAAAATTTCTTGTTCTTTTAGGACATCCTCTATGCGACATGCCACTTCTACCATGGTATCAAAAGAATTAAATGGGATCTTCCTGACCTCATACCTTAGCTCTGGTATTAAATTGCTCACAATGATGTCTATTCTTTCTTCCTCGGGAATTGTCCTAGGATACTTTGAGCATAACTGTCTCCATCTTTGCAAGAAGGTGACAAAAGGTTCTCCTTGATTTTGTTTGAGTTTGCACAAATCAAGCATTGTGACTGACATAAATAGATTGTAAGAAAAATGTTGGACAAATATTTGGACAAGTTCTTTAAATGTCTTCACTGGAGGAGTAAGGTTGGTGAACCACTCCATAGCTTGACCTTTTAGACTCCTTGGGAATAATCTCATTAAATAGGAGTCTTCATGATGAAAATCAAAACTCATTATATAAAATTGTCTAACATGGTCATGAGGATCACCAATGCCATCATATTTGTCATAAGTTGGGAACTCAACCTTCTTAGCAAATTCAATCATCACCACACTTTTGTCTATAGGGTTGGGACATATGGAGTCCAAATTAAATGTGTTCCTAGGAGCCCTCATCCTTTATATATCCTTTTTCATTTGCATGATCACCTCATTGGTTGAAGGATTTTGTTTCTTAATCTTTTGGTGGACATCAAAATTATATGGGACCTTAGCACCTTTGTTGATGAGACTTTCTAGGAATTGGTCCTTGTTTTGTTCCACATATCTTTCCACATATGCTTGAAAAGATGGTTCTTGTTGCATAGTCATAAAATCCATTTTATCAAAGTTGGCATAACTTCCTCCATGTTGTGAACCATGATGTGCTCGTTGGGAGGGTTGTTTTGAAAGTCTATGAGGTGACTGTCTCCTATGGTGATCATATCTTGAAGTCCTTCCTCTAGGACTTGGGGACCTTGAGGGAATCCTTGACCTTCTTCTAGGACTTGGTGAAGGGGTATATGGGGGTGAGTTGGTCCCACTATTGGTACCCCTCCCATTAAATTGATTTTGGAGTTGTTGTGCATAGAGCCTATCTTCTTCTTCTTGGGCAACTCTTTTTCTTATGTCCAATAATGCACGTTCCTCTTCCTCTAGTTGTCTAAATTTCTCCTTTTTGGCGACTTGTTCATCTAGATAGGCTTGCTTCTCCCTTTCAATGCTTTTCACTCTTGTATTTGCATATCGAGAGGTATCTTTAAGCGGAGAAGATTGTCTTGAATGCCTTATTGCATTGGCTGCGTTGATGTGGTGGTCACTAGACTCATTGTTCTGGTCCTCGTGTTGTGACCTTGAATCTGAGTGAGTTTGCATATAATGTCTCTTAGCTCATTGATGAGCATCAAAATACCTTATGTTGTTGGGGGGTGACTCGGGTGGACTAGCATGAGAAGAACCACCATACACTTTGGTACTCTTATGCCGTTGGAAAATATCCTCAAGAGTTTGATTCATGGCTTCTCTTTGTTGTCGAGTGAAAGTGTAACTCATGTCCATACTTGATGAAAGTGGTGCTAAAGAGGTGCTCACTTCACTAGGATTACCTTTTGGATTAAAACAAACCTCAGATTCACTTTTAGGAGATTGATCGAAAAGGGGTTCTTTTCCCTTGTGCTGTTGACGAGTCTTAACTGGTGGTAACTGGCTAAAGACAATAGGGGGTCACTTCCCTTGATTGACTTGGTACCTTGTTGTAACTGACATGAAATAAAGAGATTCTTAATGATGGGTCAATCTCTCAAAGTGTCAATTCCAACCTAGGATAATTGAGATTCTCTATTGTCCAAAGAGAAAATGAAAAGATAGAAAATAAAAGGCATCACTAACACTATCAAAGAGGTGCTTCAAATCAAAGGGTGAATACCCTAGCACTTTTGAATCAGGAGGTTGGACTTAGCCAAAACTCAAGTCAAAATTGAGATATATGAAAAATGATTTGGACAATAGTAGGATCAGAATTCTCCAAGGGTGTAATCAACAATTCTAAAGACAAACTTTTCACTAGGAATACCTCTCTAAGTTGACAAATTATTTTCAAGGCAACCTTATAAATCAATTGAAATGATCCCTAGAAGGCTAAAATCAAAAATTTGTAGTCAAAACAGGTCTCTAACAGCAAGATCAAATATCCTACTCAAAGGTCAGGTCATACTAAAAGCAACTTAATGACTGAAACTAAAAATACTGCTAAAAACTTCCAGGTGACAGACTCTAGGTAGGCTGGGCGATAAACCTAGGACCGGGCGATACTTCGCACAATACCAGGCGATATACCTTGATACTACTAGGTGATAGACTTAACAACTGTTAGGCGATACAGTTCTAGGTGAACTATCACGTGATATTTCTCTCTTAAGCAGGTGATACTGATGTAGTTTTTGACCAAATGTGTGCAAAATTTCAAGTTTTTAAGGTCTGATTTCAAGTTTCTGAATCTAAGGGTGAAAATGTCTGATTTCAATCATAGCATTTGGATAGGTTTGCAAATAGTAGGGGATCAAACATGTCTTCAAACACTTGAAACAAGGGCAAAAGCAACCTTTCCAAGATAAGCACTTGTGATATTCAAAAGTAAACTTGCACCCTATGGAAGCTACCGATTGTTTGTATGTTGAGAACATTTACACTGGTTTAGCACATTCAAAAATACTTCAAGCAATATCTACCTACAAGACAAGGCTCAATACTTACCAACTTAACCCACAACTTGATGTCCCCTTGCCTCACACCAAGTGGTTGCCCACAAGAGATATTGGCTTTGTCATGGAAGTGTCAAACAACACAACCAAAGGGACACATATGGTGAGTATCTTGGGGTGATCTGGGTTAGTCCACTTGGATCAATCCTTGCAATAAGAATATAAGTGGCTAAAATAAGTGGCCTCTAACCTATAGTTCTTAGTAAGGGCTTCCGTTCATAACACCCCTCTTGCTCCTCATAGAGGACTCAGACCTCGTGGCCTCAAGAGTACCTTAAGCATTCTTGCTCAATGCTTTCCTCATGGTCACAATCCCAGGAGCTACTCACATCAAGCGAAGACAAGTGTTATGTCTACCAAGGTTTTTAGTGTCCGAGGTAGCCTTGAGATTATAATGAGTTGGAATAGCCGGCAAAAGGCTTGTCCCCATTTGGGTTGTTCCTCTTGATTGCTCAAGAGCAGTCCCGCTAAAGGATTCTAAATCTAAACAAAGAGTGGATGATTTTTGAGGTTCAAGGTTTTTGGTTCACCTCAAGGGTGAAGAGCATACTCCCCTATCTCAAAAACTTCTCCCAAACACACCAAGCAAATTCAATTACCCCATTGCTTCCAAAACCTTAAGATGGGTCAAGATTTTTTGGTTCACCTAAAGGTGAAGAGAATACTTCTACCACCTCAAAATCTCTTCCACAAGGTATTAAGATTCCTAAAACAATTAGTAGATGCCAAACTTGAAAGGAAATAAATCACAAACACTTGAAATTTTTTTTTTTTGCTTTTGATTATGCTTTGGGCAGCCCTGCAAAAACCATTAGTAGCCCTTTAGTATGCAATTTATGACAATCTCCTTCAAGAAAAGCCCCTACAACCACAACTTGTTAGACAATTATGGTTAGGGAAATCCAAAATCTAAATGGAAATGATGCAAAAAATGACTAATCTAGGCTAAGAAATACAAGTTAGATCTATCTAAATGCAATAAAGTAAACCAGCAACTAAATATGATCAGATTCAGATGATAAAACTTAAAATATAGGTCTCTATCAGATTAGGTGATATACTTCAGACTTCACTAGAATCGTGCGACATAGTTTCCTGTACCCGGGTGATATACCTCAGTCTGGGTGATACACTGCAGAACATGCGGACGATACTTCACGCGATGCTACGCAACCGACCTTAATACTGGTGGGTGATTCTTCCTTTGCATGAAGTGTTGCACCTGTATTATAAGGTCTATTGTGCGATATACCTGAGAAGTGTCGCATGATACTCTGAGATAGAAAAACAAAGAATGCAAAATATCCAAAAAATGATGAAAATGCAAGAAACTAAAGGACGAAGTCTATCTACTCTGCCCCACGGTGGGCACCAGAAATGTATGGTGTAAAAGTGACCACACTTCTATGAACCATTACATGCAAGGTTGCTCAACAATGAGGCCTCACAAAGTGGCTCATAGCTCTCTATGCATAGAGTTGCAAGGGACTATGATAAAATTGCTCTCAGCTAGAGCTACAAACTAGTGACCTTGCTAGTCAACCATACAATGAGAGATTCAAATCCAAAGACAAGGGCAAGAATGCCAATATCCCCAAATTGAATCAAAGTATGCAAATGTAATGCAAACTAATATGAATATGCAAGATTAATCTATCAAAATGAAAGTACAATGCAACTATGAAATGAAATAGAAATGGATTACAAACCCCTAATTAAGCTATGTGATCTAATCTATTGCATAAAAGGAAAATCTATACTAAGAATGAAGCTATGAATGCTATGACAATGCAAGAAAGGAAACTATGAAAGCATGTAGATGTAATGCAACAAGAAAGCTCCAAATCTTCAAAAAGCTCCAAATACACCTAGAAAACCTATAGCATAACATTAGCATGAAAAAGATGGATATGCAAATGAGAAGAGAGCTCTTCTTTTATAGAAAATGAGAAGGAATGGACCATGGAGATTAAGAGGCAAAAGATTTAATCAACGGTGGAGCTTGAAAGAGGAGCAATCCATGTGCTCAAGTATCCTCCAATGAGAAAATAGGAGTTGACTTTTGTGTCCATATGAGACAAAAAGTGCTTTTTCCCTTTTTATAAAATAAGAATAGTGCTTTATTTGTGCAACTTAGGATAAGAGGAAAAGGTGGGGCTTTTTATTTAATAAAAGGACAGGAAATATTCCTTTTAAATAAATAAAAACTTAGGATAAAATGGTTAGCCCATAGGATAAAAATCCAATATATGATCAAAATTAAGATTTGATTAAGAAATTGATAATGTTGAAAATATTGATTATTGATAAAACTGATTCATGGTTGATAAATCAAATAAATGGGCCCCAAAGTCTAGTGACCATTTTTGGGTGTATACAGTAAGTGTTGAAGTAATGACTATGAAAGTAGAGCATGTATTGGCAGGAGAAAAGGACCCTACTCAAGAAAGATGGGGTACATACAAGGAGAAATATAAGAAAGTTAGAGAAGAATAAGAGAAAGTGACAAGGAAAAGAAAAGTAAGCAAGATTGTTGAAGAAATTACTGTGAAGGTAGGAATGACAAAGAGGCAGTATTTAGATTTGAAAATCAAATGGAGCATCTTCCAATATGGCCACAGATGCACCCACTCCCATAGAGACACAAAAGGCAGCATCTCCCACTGATGACATTGTTGATTTATTAGTCTCTCAAGAGGAAGAAACACAAGAAGTTGTGATTGTAGTTGTTCCAAGAAGATAAACAAGGACAGTTAAGCAGGTCAGTCCAATGAAAAAAGAGACAGAGGTAAAGAAGAAGAAGAAGGAAGAGAAGGTAATGGAGAAAGAGGAAGAGAAAATGGTTCAAAAGAATCCACAACCCTTGTGGAAATCAGATATGAAATCACTACAGAAAAGAGTTATCAAAGATGGAAATCTGTTAACAGTTAATAGATACTATGAAAGATATAACTTAGAGGACCAGGCAATCATTGAAGATACTGTGATTGAGCATCTGTTGGTCTTTAAGAAGAATTTGTTGGAAATTGAAGCAAGCATTCCCAAAGCCCTATATAGAAAACTGGAAATCAGGAAATAGCTAGCACATTTGGAAGATGAGAACATAAGAAACAAAACAATTGATGATATGTTGCTGGTTGTGTCAATTTAGGAAAGAGAAAGAATCATAAAGGCACTGAAAACCCTACTAAGGAAAAAGGACATACTAGTCAAGATTATGGCTAGAAAATATAATGAGGTGATTGAGGACACCCAAAAGGCATTAAACCAAGTTCTAATGTATGACATGCCTAAGAAGGTTTCACATCCTAAGGCTTCCAAGCCTATATCCTTGGGTTTAGGAGAGAGTTCAAAGGCAATAGATGAAAGTGCTCAAGTTAGCATGCAACTAGACTTCTTTGTCACTGGTGTGCCTATTAGCCTTGACACTTCGTAGGATGTAAATGATCCATTTATGGACAATGTGGATGGTGCGATGGAGGTTGAAGATTAGGAATAGATAGAGGAAGGAAAATTGGAAGAGAAACAAGAAGAAAAAGCACAGGAAAAAGAATTACAACAAGAAGAAAAGCAAGAAAGATAGCCAAAATCAGAAAAAGTTGTTGAGGTCAGACTGGACACATCCCTATTGTTGGAAAGTGTGGCCAAACCAGTTAGTTCTGATGTAGATAGCATGGATGAAGATGATCTGATGAGACTTTCATTTATGGCTTTTGCTAAAGCTAAGGAGAGATTAGTTCAAAAAGGAGACAAAAGAGCTAAGATAATGTTCAAGGCTGTAGAAACAATGAACAAGCTACTCCCCTCACCAATTTTCCTCAAAGACAAGGATGAGGTTGAGAATCTTGGTACAATATTGGATAGCTTTGATAGTCATTTTGACTCATTGCTAAAGACAGTAGAGGAAAAGACTGAAAAGAACTTCTTGGAGAAGTTGAGTGAAGTTTATAAGTCCATTTCATGGGACTTAGGCATTCTTAAAGCTACCACTATTAAAGCCAAAAGTTGTGTAGCATAAGGTAGGAAACTTTACAGCTATTGCATAAACCCTTGCAGACATTTAAAGAATATTGAGGAGGTCATAGCCAAAGATAGGGCTAGCCTTGACAACATAATGGACAGTTGTGAATCATCTTCACAAACTGTGGGAGAGGTAGATAAGGAGACATCCAGGCTATTGGACAAGATAGGAGTACTGGAAATGGAGAAAGGGAGATTTGTAGACAGATGTGGCTTATTAAGAAGCCTATTGACTCCTAAGCTCACAATGTTGGAGACTCATCTCTCAGAGATGATAAAAGTTGAAGGTTCAATGTCAGTATCTACTCTTACTGAGCTTAAGGCAGCAG